>OZ012736.1:404208562-405408562 GCA_963859935.3 Lathyrus sativus | reverse complement strand
GTGTCGGAAATAGCGTTGATCGTCTCAAAACACACCCCGCTTGGCGTAATCATTACCGGACCCTTGAACTTGGGCGCTCCTGAAGATGACGCTGATGACGTCTGGCGATACCCTAGCCCAAACTTGTCCATCTTTACATGGATTTCCAACACCTGCCCCCAACCTTTAGCCTCACTAGTCTGCACTAAAGCCTGAGCCTCTTTGTAGGATAACATTGCCACCTCTGGAACTTTGCTAGGAACCTGAGATTTGTCCTTGATTTGCAACCCTTCGAAGGCTTGGCAAGGCGTCTCATGTATTTCTCCGTCAACCTCAACATATTTGAATGATGACAGGTGACTGACCAAGATGTCTTCCTCCCCACAGACGGTAACAACACTATCACCCACCATGTACTTCAATTTCTGATGCAGCGTGGATGTCATAGCCCCTGCAGAGTGTATCCATGGTCGCCCAAGTAGGCAGCTGTAAGCTGGATGGATGTCCATGATATAAAATTCAGTGTCAAATATTTCCGGCCCCACCTGAAGCGGTAATGTTATTGACCAAACACTGATATTCTCGTTCCATCAAACGCCCTCACAACCAAGTCACTTGGTGTGCAAGTGATTCCTCGGATATCTAATTTCATCACGGCCTTCTTCGGCAATACATTCAGAGATGATCTGATATCAACGAGAACGTGCGACATCACGGTGCCCCGGCATTCCACCGATATGTGCAAAGCCATAGTATGCTCTCAACCTCTGGGAGTTAGATAAAAATATGTGAAACCCAGGCTATGTCCAACATTGACATGCGCCATTACCCCTTTTAGCTGGATGACAGAAACCTCCTGGGGTACAAATGACGTGTCCAATATCTTCAGCAAGGTGTTCCGGTGAGCCTCGGAACATAACAGCAAAGACAAGATTGAAATTTTCGAGGGTGTCTGTTGTAGGTGTTCCACAATTTTGTAATCTCTCTTGCGAATAAGCCTCATGAACTCTTCTACGTCCTTGAGCGACATTTCTTTCTCTTTCAACTGAGAAGGTCCATCTTCATTTACCTTGGCCTTGCCTTTAGCTAATCTCTCTGCTTCAACTTTAGGTGCGGTGAAGATTCTTCCACTACAGGTCATGCCCCCCGTTCCAACAACATTGTCAACAGTCCCAGCTGGCTGGCTATTCACCACAATCTTTTCACCGTTGCAATACGCTTCTAACCCATATGTCCATGAAACAACTTTTGTACTCTCAAAAGGAACAAGTCCTGCTTTTGTTATTGTGATAGTAGGCCGCTTGGCGGGTGTCGTTATCGTTATAGTCTTTCTTGGGATCGTCACCGTTGCATTCTCATCCTGCTTATCACATAATGCCTCAACAGGCTTCTCAACAACAGTCCGATCAAATTGCAAGGTCCCCTCGTCAATCAGGGCCTGAATGCCTCTTTTCAAATCAGCGCAACCCTCTGGCTGGGTCCAACAATCTTAACAATATTCGTCACAACCAGGGAATACTCCCCCTTTCAACAGCCTACTCTTTACACAACTCAACGGTGTCTTCAATTCGTTGACATCCATCACCAAGTTCAAATCTTCCTCCGTCAGGATAGCGTTTGCCCCATGATTAGGCATGGGTTGTTGTACAATATTGGGACCAACCTGACCAAAATTAATGGCTTTACTATCCAACAAGTCTTGGACCTTGTGTTTGAAAGCATTGCAACTTTCAATGTAATGTCCGGGCGCCCCGGAATGAAACTCGCAGTGTTTACCAGCGTCAAAACCAAACGGAGGAGTTCCCGTTAACGGAGCCATCATTCTCTTCTCAACCAAATTCAAACCCATCAATGTTTGAAGAAGTTAAGCATATGTTGAAGGAGGTGCTTCAAATACTCTTTTTGGCCTGCCTTCTTGGATTCTACGTTGAGCGGGATGTTGCCTCTGTTGTTGCAATTGCTGTTGTGGTTGTTATTGTTGCTGTTGTGGTTGTTGTTGTTGCTGTTGTTGCCTCTGTTGAGGGATTGGAATAGTAACACTAGCAATTTGTTGTGGTTGAATATATTGATTTCTACCTCTTCCCCGACCTCTACCACCAAATACAGCGCTGGCGTCACCTTGTCTCCTTCCACCAAAAGCTTTTCTCACACCTCCAGCTGAGGTAGACTCACCGGCCTGAATCTTTCCGATCTTAATTCCGTTTTCAATTCTCTCCCCCATGAGGATCATATTTGAAAAACTACCCATCGAGACATTAAGCAATTTGTCATAATACATCCCTGAGAATGTTCCAACAAACATATCATTCATTTCTCTTTCAACCAAAGGGGGATGCACCCTAGCTGCAATATCGCACCACCGCTGCACATACTCCTTGAAGCTCTCACCAATCTTCTGAGACAAACTCTGCAACTGGACCCGGTTTGGCGCCAGGTCACTATTATATAGGTAATGCCTAACAAAAGCATCTGCCAATTCTTTCCAACTTCTAATCTGAGTGGGCTCCAACCCCATGTACCATTCCAGTGATGGTCCCGATAAACTGTCCTGAAAGAAATGCATAAGCATCTTCTCATCGTCAGAGTATGTAGACATTCTTCTATAGTAAGAAAGTACATGGACTCTAGGGCATGTGTCCCCCTTATATTTATCAAACGTAGGAGCTTTAAACTTCAATGGCACTCTTAGCCCAGGCACCAACCCTATAGTAGCCATATCCAATCCATCAGAGTTTTGATTAGCCATTCCTTTCATCTACTCTTCCAGCATTTTGATCCTACGATCATTATCAGTGGGCTCCTCAGATCCCACACCTCTTCTGGAAAAAGCATATTATTGGCGATCCTCGTCCCAGTTCATATTCTTATTACCATATCCCTCGTAACCAGCGTTACGGCCATATCCTTGTTGATTGAAAATAGGACCACGTCCTCTATTGCCAAATCCTTGGTTAGCCTCAGCAGGCCCGAAACCAACATTGATAGGAATCATTCCAACACCGTTGTTGTTCACGTTACCAAACCCAACATTACCAAAGCCATAACCTTGGTTGTTGTTACCATAGCCATCATTGCCGAAGCCCTGAGCATTGAAGCCAAAATTCCCGTCCTGGTTGACAAAGTCAAATCCCTGATTGTTGTTGCCAAACATTTGCTGATTATTACCAAAACCAGTGTTGTCACCACCACCCTGATTAGCGTGTCCAAAACCAGTATTGTTAATAATATTCCCATCACCATTCCCAGTATTTCCGTTACCAGCGTTACCAATACCAGCACCAGTACCAGTATTTCCATCGCCATTGCCATCACCGGCACCAGCTCCACCAGAGGTGGGAATAACTACTGCATGTATCCCATCCTCCCTGCGAGGATTCCCAACAAAATTGTACTCAGTGTTTCCGTTTGCCCGCGTCAGCAGCGGTTGTACCAGAGTCTGGAGATTCTCCTGGCCCTTGGCCACAGTCTCCATAGCTTGCATGAAAAGTGCCAACTTCTCACGAATTTCCTGCATCTCAGTTTGAACTTGGTCCATAATTCTCTTGCACTTGTTTCTGGTAGAATATCGATGCACTCTCTGGTTGTCAATCCTGAAAAACCTGGTGAGATGCAGGAAATAAGATACAGATTCAAAAAGTAACAGGCAATGCAATATGACTATGCAGATGCAAACATGTAAATATGCTACAGGTTAATATTCCTCCCCCGATTCTAGTTTCGGAGAGAAGGCCATAACGACAATGGAGTCCCAATAAGGCAAGCAAGGAAATAAAAACCTCATACATAAACAGATGCCCAAAGGCAAAGTACAACAGTATAACTGAATACAACTGAAAAGACCTCGGCCAAAAATCCTGGCGATGGTCAAAAATACAATAAATAACAGAATATAAGAGAAATACAAAGATAAATCAGGACGGATGGCGCGCCCGGAAGCTCTCTAACATCCTCAATGTCTCTGGATGATGAGGCCTGGATATCAATCTCTGTATCAGTAACACCTGTCGTCTAACGGTGGACCTCAGCTTCTGGGCATCCTCTTCGCAGGTTCCTTCGCCAAAGCACTCATCCAATCTGCATCTCTTGAAGCCGGCCTTCAGTTCACAACCTCTCAGTTCCTGGCCAAGGTCACTCGCTCTAATCTCAGCGCCAAGTCTAAGAGATGTCTCCTCAGCAATCTTTGCATCCTTAACTATAATCTACGCCTCTAGCGTGGCAATCTGCGCCTTCAACTCATGTTCCCGCTTCTTCCGGCTGGTAAGCGTGGCGTTTCACAAAGACACCCATTTGCCAAGTCGGGAATAAGCCTTATCTAGGAGTTCCTTCTTAGTAGCAAGCACGCTACTAACACCGTTTAGGACCACTCATACCTTCTCTCTCTTGTTGGTCTCTTCAGTCAACCCTGAACCCAACCTATCAATCATCTCAGTCTGCTTCTTCACCGTGAAGGTAGCTTCGTTCTTCTCATGATGCAACTGGATGATCTCTTTCTCTAACTCCTCATTGGCTTTCTTCAAATCTTCGTTTTCAGCCAACAATTTGTTATACTTCTCAGTCTCCACAGAAGGGGGTGCCTCAATCATAGGAAGATACAACGGCTCTACAGCAGGATTTGGCATCAAAGAAGTCCTGGCTCTCTCACGAATCCAAGTCAAATAAGGACCATAGGCTTGGCTATTGCTCTTGCCAAGAAAAGCCTTCCCTCTCCTATGAATGTTAGCCCATGCATGCCTCAATTTGATCAAAACAGCATCATCTAATAAGCCCGTGAGATACAGAGATTCCTGTATCTCATCCTCAACAGGAGCATCCCTCAAGGCATAACCAAACTATCTCACAAGCAGGGAAGGGTTATAGTTAATACAGCCTTTCCGTCCAATCAAAGGGACATTCGGAAAGCCACTGCAACTATATACAATATCAGCACCAAGCATGCTCCGATCAAACCAAATGATATCCTCAGCAGATAACCCCATCAACCGGGAAGACCAATCCAATGTACCAGCAGTATCAACAAAAGGTCCTGTCTTCGGGAGATGCCCCTAGAACCACCTGTATAGCAGAGGGAGACAGCAAGAAACATTATTCCCACGATGTTTCTCATTCTTATAATGAATAGAATGATAAACATCGCCCAAGAGGGTAGGTACTGGATTCTTCGAGGCAAGAATCAAAAATGCTTCTGAATCAACAAAATCTGGCACGTTGGGAAACAAGACAATCCCATAAATGCAGACAGCTAGGATGGCAATGAAGACAGTCCAACACCCATCCTTCGCACACTGAGTGGCCTTCTCAACCAGGACAGACAAGTGAAAACCAAAGGCTCCGTTCAGCTTAACCAAGGCTCCCGGGAACTCAGAAGTGTCTAGACTAACAATCTTAGTAAGTGTAACCAAGTCAGGCTCAACATCATCATGTATAAAGGGCATCTGATCTAACACAGGAACTCCCAACATAGCAGAATACTCATCCAAAGTGGGTGCCAGAATGTAATCGGGGAACAAGAAGCATCTCAGCTGAGGCTCATAAAACTGCATCAAAGTATACACTCCAGTAGTCTCAAATGTTGAAGGTCTGTACAACACACTGAGCAATCTCCCATAAGACTCTCTGAACTTAGCCCTCACTCTCTCATCTGCTAGAGCAACTAATCCCAGCAAGGAACTGATATCTGGTGAATGCAACCTGTAAGCAACTGTCCTCTTCAAGGACTCCATGTCTGGCAAGAGGGTACACTAGAATCAGAGGGGAAAAGGCACACCTGCAATATAAATACACGATAATGAAATGCAAACATGAAAATGCACATGCATATGCAAACAGGAGATCAAGTGCAATGTTGATGAACTGTGTTGCTCTGTACTGAAGCCTGAGAACCATCAGATCTTTGCATCAGACCAAACCAACCACTTAAATGAACCTTGTAACCTAATCTCACTGACAGAGACAAACCAGGTACTCTGAGGTCAAAGGTTTCCTGCAAACAGACCCACCTACCCCTCAAAGGTATGTACTTAACTTGCAGTCGAGGTACGACATCCTATGAGGTATCAGCGTCACAGACTTTCAAGAGTAATGATACGATACCTAGAAGGTGTGGCATCATCAACCCTCGAAGAGGCCTCACTTAGCTGAATCACAATTGATAGGTTTCCAGAGTCGATAATCCTCGGGTCAGACAACTTGTCAAGCCCTAAGGGCCAGGCAAGAAGCATCAAAGAGAATCTCGTCTGAGCGTAGATTTCGCGGCCAGCTGGTGCGAGCTAAGCAAGCAGGCTAACCACTACTCTTTACTTCTAAGTCTATGTGCATACTCAAGCCCAGGTCCGGCTTATCTCTCAATCTAACCCTCTACCCCAGAACAACAACAATAATATAGTACTGAAAGTAAATGCAGAAAGGTAAATACATACAAAACCCCAGACGGGAAAACAATCGCTAGGATTGACTCCCATAGGGAACCGTTGCAGTCCCCAGCTGTCGCCACTGCGAAAATCGGTGCCGACAATGACAGAAGAGTCGCCACCGTGCGTTATTTATCCCAAAGGAGGGAAAGGAAACGCTCAGAGTAAACCTAACGCAAATAGGGAAAGGAATGGTCATCGCAACCAAATCTTGGATTCGGGAGTCGGTTACGCAAGGGGAAGGTATTATCACCCCTCACGTCCGTCGTACTCGACGGGATCCACACTTGTTTTCTATCTAAAGGGTATGTATTCTATCTACGCTAAAGGTCAAGGGACAAAAAGAAAAGAAAAGAAAAGTGACTCGGCAGAACACAGCAGTTCTATGCCTACGTATTCCCGTCTGAAACGAGAAATCAGAGTCAACGTAGTTCGCCTAACTACGGGTAAAAGGGAAGGTTGCTCGCTAGGATATCGCATCCTGTGCCTACGTACTTTCATACAGCATGAAAGATCAGAGCAAACGTAGTTCGGGCTACAGAAGATACAAGCTTGTCTGACTGTTTTTATCTCCTTATGGAAGGGTTTTTCTTGGTTAAGAGTCCAAGAGGACAAAAATGACATTTGAAGTTTGTTTTTAGTCTTTTACGCAAGAACTGTTTTTTAGAGTGTTTTCAATCTCTGTCGCTCTAGAGACTATGATCTGAGAGTGACTATGTCGCATGTCACCCAAAGGGTACCACACTAAGCAGCTAGATTACTGGAGAGTGACCCTCCACCAACCCTTTCTCAAATAGCTTAAGGCTCGTAACGTATGACTTCAATTAACCTTATTACTGTATTTTTGAATTGTTTTGAGATGAGAAGAGAAAGACGCTCTAAAAAGCCTGGGGTTGAAAGGGAAATCTAACCTAATGTTGTCATGCATAGATCAAAAACCTAAAGTCTGTCATAATTCCCTCTTGCACATAGGAAATCAGAGATCCTAGGGGATAAACAGCAAAAGAAAGTAGGCAAATACAGTAAACAATAAAATGCATGCAATGCAACAGTACAAGCGAGGCAAGGGAGTCCTGCTATACCTCAAACCTGGGAAAACAACAGGCAAAGTGAATCCACTTCACTTCAACCTATGGGGCAAGCAACACAATCCAACAAACAATACAGAGAATAAAACAAAAGAAGTAGAGGAGGCAGCCGAAGCAGCAGCTTCAAACTCCTACAGCAGACAACAACAACAGTAGCAAGCCCTAAACAACATCAGTTGACTTGACAGCAAAGTTGACAGCAAGAGCTTCATCTTCATTCTAGCTTCTATCTTCAAGCTCCATCAATCTTCAAGCTTCATCAAGCACACTCCAATCAGAGGATCAATCATCAAGATCAAATAGAAATGCTAAAGAACTTAATGACAACCAAAGGAAATCACTAAGAACTTCAAATTATAATTGAAAGGCATCCTCAAAGTTCTACTCAACAAAAGCATGCCACTCATCCCTCCTAAGGAGAGATGGAGCTTCTTTAGGAGGACTTTATGTCATTGGATGGAATAGAGGCAAACAATGCACTCTATGTTTGAAGAAAGAATCAAAACTAGGTCTAAGGCACTTCCTAAAACCCTAATTTCCTAAGCTTATAAAAAAGCTTCCACAGAAGGAGAAGTCTTTAAGTCCAAGCTCCAATCTTCAAGCCATAACATCTTCAATGAATCCAGAAGCTCCAACAAAAGGGAAATCAAGCAAATCCAGCTCCAAAGCAGCCAACCAAACCAAACAAACCAAAGCACTCAAGAGAGAACACCACAAGCACAAGCTACTTGTAAAATACAACAAAAATACCAAACTAAGTTGTAAAACTCTAATCAATTTCCTAGGGGAACATGAATGCTTAAACAACCTAATGTAAAAATATTGAAGCCTAAATCAACTTCTAAGTTATCTAAACAATTTCTACATTGAATTAGGTCAAGGGAATCCACAAGTTTGGGAGGGTCCTAATCTCAATTCCTAAAGTAGAACCTAATATTGTTCTTAAATTCCAATAAATTTTTAGGGGAACATGAACGTCTACCCTAAAACATGTTAAAAGATCTAAGCCAGAAACATTACCATATGGAAGAACAAAAATAGACAAGGCAAATGATCAAATATGCAAAAAATAAAGAACAAAATAAAATGTGAAAAATCATATTAAAATGAAAAATGCATGAAAATGAAATTTGTTAATTCCAGAAAATCATAAATTCCATAAGGATCATGAGGATATTTTTAAAATAATTTTTGGATCAATATTGGAATTAATATGATTTTTAGAATCAACAAACAATTAAAATAAAACAAAATGAAATAAAAATGAATTAAAAGCTACGAAATAATGAGAGCCATGGGATCAGTCAACAAGTTAAGCCATCCAACGCGCCTCATGCTGCCACGCAATTTATTGAAACGCAACGTTTTGAATTAATCTGAGGCCAAACAAATTTTAAGTCCCAGCCGTTGGATTGAGGTTGGAGTCAAAGGTCAAGCAAGGGTCTGATGGTCTGAAGATCATCTTCTTCACAAACATAGCTCGCTTGAGTGAGAATCAGGCTGGTGGTTGGTGGTGGCCGAAGAAGACTCTGGTTGTCTTCTCCGACGAGGGTCCAGGCACAGGTTACCAAAAATAGCAAAGTATACATCATTCTTGCTCAATTTTCCACAAGAAATTCAAATTTCCACTCAAAATGATCTAACTCTCATCACACAAGCAAATACGAATCAATGTTCAGAAATGTCATCAACAACAACTCTCACCAAACTTAAGTTTGATGGTACATAAATGATCCTCACTCTACACTGATCAACCTAATCTATTCCAATTGCATTGAATCCTTAAGATCAGCTCTACTCGAAGCAAAACAGAAATGCTATATCATCTTCAACCTTAATCAATTGCTTTCAAATCAAGCCTAAAATGATCTACATCAAGTCTAGATCCTAACCACAGGTCTAAATCTAATCATCTCATGCTAAATCATGCTAGAAGTTGAATGTTACTAACCTGGTATAGATCTTGAAACAGAGGTACTTGGAGCTCGTGGCTTGCTTCAAAAGTCTCTAGAAATCTTCACTGATCCAAGAGGAAGAGATTGCACACTTCAATTTTTCTTAAATTGGCTCCAATCTCAAAATCCGATTTCAATTTGCAGCTGAGAAATTTCACTTGATCTTGCTTTCTCTAGTGCGAAATGATGTTCAAACTTGATCTGAACTCACCCTAATCAATATATAGAAGCTTCTCATGGGCTTTTTCATTCAGTTTGAGGCCCAAATCCGAGTATTGCAATTCTGGTTTTTCATCCAAATTCAGTATGACAGTCGTGCTTTGCAAGCTTTCCATGTGTTCCGGAAGGTTCTAATACCTTGCACATTCACTTTGGAGCGAAATTGGATGAAGAGAATGGACTGAATTGCCTTGTGTTGTGATTTTGCAATGTTACTTACAAGTGAAGCAACCATATGCCATCTCTCAAAATTTGACTTGCACTCAAAATTCTGTTATTGCCAAAGTGTTTAAAATGTGATTTCCAATCAAAAAATGTACCCACTTGCTCGGTTTGAGGCCTCTAGCACAAAATTGCATTTTTCCCTCCTTTCCATATTTGAATTTTCTTCATTTTCAAGCCATTTTAAGTGACTTTTTGATAGAAGCCAAACCAATGCATCATGACCACTTGGTTGCACTCAAAATATCATTTTAAGCAAGTTCCATGTTGAACAAATCTCCATTTGAAGCTTGCAAGTTGGAGATATGGACCTATAATCCAAAATGACCTATAATCTCACTTTCCCAAAATACCCCTGGCTTGCAAAGATCATAACTTGAGCTTCACAAATCAGAATGAGGTGTTCTATACCTTTTTGGAACGCTAAGATCATGAGGAACAACTTTCATGTTCATCAAAAGTCTATTTGAAACCTCCTTTAAGGGCAAAAGGTGCTTGGAAGTTGGTTGATTTTCTCAGACAAATTTCACATTCATCTGGTGAACTGTAACTTGTCTGGACCATAACGTGAGTTCTATAAATCCACTTGAGGACTTCTAGTACTCAAATTAAAGGTATTGAGATGCACTACAAGTTCCATGTTGGCCAAAGATCCATTTGAAACTTGTATTTTGATTTATGTGGTCTGGAAGTTAGGCACTAAACATGCGATTTTGCACTGAAACCCTAATTTAGCAACTTCTCACATTCTTGATTCCTCTTGATTTGATCTCGGCACAACATCACAAATGTATCACCATACCCAACCATGAACTCCATGACCCAAAAGTAGGCTTTGATGCTCTCCAATTGCACAATTGATAGGGTTGACCCAAATGAAACCCTAATTGTCTACACTTCAACTGTGGCTCTTGCACTTGAATCAATGACTTGGCTTAGCTCCAACATGGCCCTCTAGGCACTCCATGAGCTCTATACACATCTCATGTTCGCAATCCATGCTTCACAACCCATTGATGGTCCTCAATAATCCTCAAGATAGGAGAGAAATCCACATGTAAGCACTCAAACTTCTCAAGACCTCAAACTCCCTCCTGTTGACTTGGATGACTTCTCAAGCTTGGATAAGACCTCTTGCTAGGCTTTTCTTGACAAAACACACTTGATCCCCTGTTGGATGAGTGATATGCTATGATATGCAAATGATAGAACTATGTAAATGATAATACAATGAACCTAAACCAAGTAAAAGAGGTTGGGCAAATTTTGGGGTGCAACAGCTGCCCCTATTCAAACGGCTTGGACCCGAATGGGTGAAGAGCGAGCGGGCTCCAAACAATCAAGGTAAAAGACGGTTGAATACCAAGAAACCCGGAAATTTTCCAACCGCAGAAATGAACTGCACGAACTGCTTGGCGAACTAAAATACTCCATCTTTGCCATGGGGACTGATCTTGTCAACGAAACACAACTTCTCTGCCTATCATTGCAGGACTTGATTCTGGCAACTTACTATATACAGCGTCTCTGTCTATCGCAGTTTATCCTTCAATACCAACATATTTTCTCCATCTAAACACATCCTTTCTGGCTAATAACATTTTTCTGACTCCATCAATCAAATGGGTATGAGCAACTTTGCTAACAACACGATTTTTCTGACGTCTTTACTGGGAAAATAACTCTGTCAACCATACAGGAAATAACGTTGGCGACTTCCATTGGGGAAATAGATTTATCAAATAAGAGATAACTCTGTCAATATTATAGGAAAATAACTCCGCCATCGTCACGGGAAACAACTCTGTCTATCAATACAGGAAAATATCTCCGCCTACCAATACGGGAAAATAACTCTGTCCATAACAGGAAAATAACTCTGCCATCGTTACGGGAAATAACTCTGTCCATAACAAGAAAATAACTCCGCCATCGTTACAGGAAATTAACTTTGTCCATAACAGGAAAATAACTCTGTCCGATACAGCAAAAATAACTCTGCCTTTGCTACGGGAAATAACTCTGTCTATCAATACAGGAAAATAACTCCGCCTTTGCTACGGGAAAATAACTCTGCCCATAACAGGAAAATAACTTTGTCCATAACAGAAAAATAACTCTGTCCATAACAGGAAAATAACTCCGCCTACCAATACGGGAAAATTACTCTGTCCATAACAGGAAAATAACTCTGTCCATAACAGGAAAATAACTCCGCCTTTGCTACGGGAAATAACTCTGTCTATCATTACAGGAAAATAACTCCGCCGTCGCTACGGGAAATACTCTGTCTATCATTACAGGAAAATAACTCCGCCATCGCTACGGGAAATACTCTGTCTATCATTAATGGAAAATAACTCCGCCTTTGCTACGGGAAATACTCTGTCTATCAATACAGGAAAATAACTCCGCCTTTGCTATGGGAAATACTCTGTCTATCATTACAGGAAAATAACTCCGCCTTTGCTACGGGAAATACTCTGTCTATCAATACAGGAAAATAACTCTGTCCGATACAGGAAAAATAACTCCGCCTTTGCTACGGGAAATAACTCTGTCTATCAATACAGGAAAATAACTCCGCCTTTGCTACGGGAAATAACTCTGTCTATCAATACTGGAAAATATCTCCGCCTACCAATACGGGAAAATAGCTCTTGAATACAAATTCTCTGTCAAAGTTCATAGGAGATGACTCCAACGGTCCAATCCACAAAATCTTTTAATGCCGACATGGCAACAACTCTGAGGAGAACTCTTCTGGGGATATTCTGAAATCAAACTGCCAGACACCTATTTCGACACAGGCGGCAACTTCAGAAATTCGATTCATAAAATCTTTTAATGCTGATACAACAACAAATTTGAAGAAACACTCTGTGGGCCGGGTAAGAGAAACTCAAACAAGAAACTCTGTGGGGAATAACGACAAGACGAACATCATTATCACATGTCTCACGCCGAAACCTCGAATATTTGGTAAATAATCTGAGCATGAGCTCCCTCCACCTGCAGGGGAAACAACACTTGAAAGCAAAAGGTTAACCAACCTGGCTTATGTTTCAAAATGCACATGTTTGACAATGGCGTAATGCTCCATGCAACATGGAAATGCTACGCATTTGGGTAGATGCAAATATGATGATATATGCAAATGCAAATGCAGGCTCAAGCTGCTGGGGAAACTCTGGTATGAGCTTGTTTCAACAACATGAATGCTGAGGATAAAGCCAACTCCGCCGAGGATGTACGGGTATCACAACGTATTACAGAAAAATAAATGCCGGAAACACAGCCAACTCTTCCGGGGAGAGACTAAACGTCAATTTCCACTAGGGGAAAAGAACCAACCCTGCTGGGGAAAGAAGCGACCCTTCTGGGGAAAACCTATTGTCGGGGCACAGTTTACAAAACTCAGAGCTACAACCTCTGCTGAGGATAAATCATCCTGACAAAAGAATGATGACCTGCGGGGAGAAAGAAAACCATCTTCCGTGGGAATAATTCTTCTTGAACCAATGATGACTTGGTTAAACTCTGTGAGAACCTCCCAAGATGGGGATTAATCATGCGCATACTCGACTCACTGGGGAACGCTTTCTGTTGGGGATATTGACTTCGACTTGCTGGGGATATCCTATGGACAACTTGCACGAACCGCCCTTTGCAGGTTTTCAATTCACCGGGATACCCTTTTTTGCCAAAGTCGCCCTTTTTAGGTTTTCGACTTCGCGGATGTACATCTTTTCAATTTTATCCCTAACTTTTGCCCAAACCTTTTATTCCTTTTTTATGGTTCGCTGGCATGCCCCATTTTTGCCTGGACTCTTTTTTTGTTGTCCAGCGGGTCACTTTTAAGCAAATTATTTTTTAACTGCGTCCGAATTCACAGGAGACGTAATGTCCTCACCATCCATGGTGGATAACAACAAGGCTCCTCCGGAAAAGACCTTTCTGATGACATATGGACCTTCATAGTTGGGAGTCCATTTGCCCTTGTGATCTGATTGTGGCGGGAGAATCTTTTTCAACACAAGATCGCCCGTCTGAAAACTTCGAGGGCACACCTTTTTATCGTAAGCTTTCTTCATCCGGCTCTGATACAAACGACCATATGCTAGAGAAGCCAGTCTCTTCTCATCCATCAAACTGAGCTGATTCAGTCTATCTTTAATCCATTCTGCCTCGTCGAGTTGGACATCACGTAAAACCCTCAAAGAAGGATTCTCAACCTCCAATGGTAGCAATTCTTCCATTCCATATACCAACGAGAAAGGGGTTGCCCCGGTTGATGTGCGTACCGTCGTACGATAACCGTGCAAAGTGAAAGGCAACATCTGTAACAGCCCGAATTTCATTAAATAATTAATTATAGTAATTAATTGATTTAGTGGGATTTTTATTAATGTTGGAAATTAATTTTTATTAATTGGAATTAATAGAGAATTCAGAAGGAAATTGGAAAGAAGGAAAATAAAGGAAATATATAATAGAGAAGGAAAAGAAAAGAAAGTTACAGAGAAACATTTGGAAAGAAAGAAGAAGAGAAAGAGAGGAGAAGAAGAGGAAAGTGGAAAATCATCAAGAACCAACATCAAAGCTCCGATTAATCGAGGTAAGGGTGAGAAATGTTTCTATTTGATCATTGCATGATGTTATATATGTTGGGTTGAGGTTTTGGTGTAGTTTCCATCCTTTTCCATTTAGGGCAAAGTTTGGAATAATCGGTAGAACTCAATTTAATCGGTTAAAATTTGAAATAGATGATGTAGAATAGTCTAGAAATGTTAGACTAAGAGTATTGGAATTGGATTGGTGAGATTGGAGTTTTTGGAGTTGGTTGAGTTGGATAACAGTAAGTGAAAAACAAAATACGCAGACACTCGCTAGCAGCTCGCTAGGCGAGCAGGTCGCGAATGCTCGCTAGGAGCTCGCTACGCGAACAAGTAGCGAATGGTCCCAGACTTGGACAGAATGGATTTTGGTGTGTTCGCTGGTAGCGAAAGTGTAGCAAAGAGATAGTGAACGATTCGCTGGGAAGCTCGCTGTAGCGAGCAGGTAGCGAATGAAGTCAGTAACTTCTGTTGAGATTCGCTAGCACGTTCGCTAGGCAAACAAGTAGCGAATACTCGCTAGGAGTTCGCTTAGCGAAGGAGTAGCGAGTATGACATGTTGATGTTTTATTTGATATTTATCCATAGGTTGATTGTGTGGTTCGACTATGGTTTATTGCTTGATTAATCGCATAGTTTATGTACTATTGTGATATGCTGTGGGTAGCCTTCGGGCGTGAATCCTAGGTTTTGAGATGTGTATATTGTTTGTATTGATTGGAAATGCATGAGAACATAATAGAGGTTATGTGTGCATTGTCTGATAAATTGTGAATGCCTAATGTTGTATGCAATTGTGTGATAAGTATGCATGAGAACATTGTGGATATGTGTGCATGACTTGTGAATTACGTTAATGGTATTAATGTGAATACCTTGAAATGTTATGAATATGTTGTGTGTGCAATCATGTTGTAATTCTTGAAGAGATGAATTATTGGAATGCATGAGATTAATATGTCGGTCTTAAATGCATTTGATTTTCGATTGCATATGCATCATTTAGTCAAGAGGCAATGCTTGCTAGTCTCGTGGAGACTAGTGACTTGTCCCAAACCTAGAAGAGTGGGTTTGAAGGCTTATAGGACGGGCCTTTGTTGTTATCGGTCTAGAAGAGTGGACCCGGTTTAATGTAAAAACCGAAAAATGATAACGGGTTATCGGTCTAGAAGAGTGGACCTGGTTTAATGTAAAAACCGAAAAATGATAACGAGAGTCGGTACCGCATTGCATGAGTTGCATTGAGTTGTTGAGTCACATTGATATATGACATATGCATGAAGAGATGCTTATGTGTAAATGATAAGATTGTGGAAATGTGAGTGTATGCATGATGTGGGAATGCTTTGTGAATATTCATGTTGTCTATATATGTGTGGTAAATATATATGACTAAGAGGGTGAATTGTGGTGAGAAATATGGAGTTGAATTATATGATTACCTATATATATATATATATATATATATATATATATATATATATATATATATATATATATATATATATATATATATATATATATATATATATATAATCTTATGCTTTGATTATTATGGTTATATTTCTCACCCTTCTGCTGTTTTATAATGCTCTACGAGGCATTGCAGATTAGGATGCTGGAGTTTTTTTGGTGAAGTTATCTTCATTCTTTTGAGTTGGCTGCTCTGATATGTAACATCGGGTAGTTAGACTAGTATAGTTATTCTTTTGTGATACATTGCGATGTATCAGCTGATGTGGTTTTGTAATTACCTGACATGATGTATCAATCTGGATATCTTATCTGTATGTGAATTAATATTTTGGAAATGATTAAATGATTTTATCTTTCGCTTAAATTTAAATCTTGAAATGTGATTTCTAAACCATGAAAATGTTACTTATTTTATGGAGCAGTTGTTAAAGTGTTTCATTGGTGAAATTGTGACATTCTTCCTTTATACCTTATTCTAAAATTTTCACTCTGATAAATTTGTATATGCATTTATTTGGGGGTATAGAAGGGGGTGTTACAACAGTGGTATCAGAGCAGGTCGGTCCGTCCGGCCAAGTTGTTAAAGTGTTTTTCCCTGTGTGTTATTGATATGCGTGTGTTGCATCATTAATATTGGTTGTTCTTACGTGGTTCTGTTGTTGGAATTAGTAAGATGGTTGCAGGGAGGAACGATGAAGCGATCGCAGAAGCTTTGATAAGGTTGGCGGGAGCGATTGGGCAGAATCCTCCGGCCAATGTGAATGTGGGGAATAATGCTGATGATGAATTCCGTGCTTTGGGAAGGTTCCAAAGGAATAATCCCCCGATGTTCAAGGGAACCCACGAGCCTGAAAAAGCACAAATTTGGTTGAAAGCTATCGAGAAGATTTTTCGGGTTATGAATTGCTCAGATGCACAAAAGGTGCAGTTTGGGACTCACATGCTCGAAGAGGAAGTCGAAGACTGGTGGGGTAATACTCGCCAAAGATTTGAAGAGGATGATATGGTGATCACCTGGGATCTTTTTAGAGAGACATTTCTGGAGAAGTATTTTCCAGAAGATGTGCGCGGAAAGAAAGAGATTGAATTCCTTGAGCTAAAGCAAGGTAACTCAACGGTAGCTGAGTATGCGGCAAAATTTGAGGAGTTGATCAAGTTTTGTCCTCACTACAACACTGCTAATGCCGAGAGATCTAAGTGTCTCAAACTTGTGAATGGCTTGAGACCTGAGATCAAGCAAGCTATTGGTTACCAGGAAATCCATCGATTTTCGGAGTTGGTAAACAAGAGTAGGATTTACGATGAGGATAGTAGGGCTCGATCTAGCCACTACAAGAGCCTAAGTGATAAGAAAGGAAAGGTCCACTTCCGAGGGAAACCTTACATGACTCCTGCTGATAAGGGGAACAAAGGGTTGGTTTCGGTAAGAAGCCAAGTGGGGGAGTTTCTACTCCAGTGAGATGTTACAATTGTGGTGAAGCGGGGCATCATGCTCCTGAGTGCAAGCGTGTGGAACAGAAGTGTTTTAAGTGTGGCAAGCCAGGCCACAAAGCTCTTGAATGCAAAAGCGGTGCAAATGTGACTTGCTACAACTGTGGCGATCAAGGACACATTAGTACCAAATGCGATAAGCCGAAGAAGAAACAAGGGAGCGGAAAAGTGTTCGCTCTATCTGGATCTGAGACTGCTAGTGACGATCGCTTGATCAGAGGTACGTGCTTCATTAATGGTACACCTTTGATCGCTATAATTGATACCGGAGCTACGCATCCTTTTATTTCTTTGGATTGTGTTAGAAGGTTAAATCTTGAGTTGTCTGTGATTGGTGGCGGTATGGTTATTGATACTCCTGTTATGGGTTCGGTAACTACACCGTATGTTTGTTTCAATTGTCCGTTGAGTATCTTCGGTAAAGATTTTGGAATTGATTTAGTGTGTCTTCACCTAGACCAACTCGATGTCATCCTTGGGATGAATTGGTTGGAATTCAACCGGGTATGTATTAACTGTTTTGACAAGACGGTTATTTTTCCGGAATCAGACGTTGCAAGAGATTTGTTAATGACAGCGAGACAAGTGAAAGAATCAGTGCAAGATGGAGCTAAGGTATTTATGCTTATGGCAACTTTGAGAATTGGTGGAAGTGAAGAGATTGGTGCTTTACCAATTGTTAGAGATTTTCCGGAAGTTTTCCCTGAAGAGATAAAGGATTTACCACCGAAGCGAGAAGTGGAGTTTTCGATAGATTTGATTCCTGGAACTAGTCTGATATCGATGGCTCCTTATCGTATGTTGGCATCAGAATTGAAAGAGTTGAAGAGTCAACTTGAGGATTTGCTTGAAAAGAGGTTTATTCGTCCGAGTGTGTCACCGTGGGGTGCACCGGTGTTGTTGGTTAAGAAGAAAGAGGGTTCTATGAGGCTCTGTGTGGATTACAGACAGTTGAACAAGGTGACTATTAAGAACAAGTATCCACTCCCGAGGATTGATGATCTGATGGATCAGTTGGTTGGTGCAAGTGTGTTCAGCAAGATTGATTTCAGATCTGGGTATCATCAGATTCGCGTGAAAGCTGAGGATATTTAGAAGACTGCTTTTAGAACGAGGTATAGACACTATGAGTATTCTGTAATGACATTTGGTGTGACTAATGCACCAGGTGTATTTATGGAGTACATGAATAGGATTTTCCATCCTTATTTGGATAAGTTTGTGGCTGTGTTTATCGACGACATCTTGGTTTATTCGAAGAGCGAAGAAGAGCATGCCGAGCATCTGAAGATTGTGTTATCTGTGTTGAGAGAGAAGCAGTTGTTTGCAAAGCTTTCTAAGTGTGAGTTTTGGTTGAAGGAAGTTAGTTTCCTTGGTCATGTAATTTCGAGTAATGGTATTGCGGTTGATCCATCGAAGGTTGAAGCGGTATCGCAATGGGAGACTCTGAAGTCAGTTTTTGAGATTAGAAGTTTCCTTGGTTTAGCTGGTTATTATCGGAAGTTTATTGAAGGATTCGCTAAGTTATCATTGTCGTTGACGCAGTTGACTAGGAAGGGTCAAGCTTTTGTTTGGGATGCCAAGTGTGAAGCGAGTTTCCAAGAACTTAAGCGAAGGTTGACGACAACCCTGTTTTGATTTTGCCAAATCCGGAAGAACCGTTCGTTGTGTATTGTGATGCTTCTTTAATGGGCTTGGGAGGTGTGTTGATGCAGAATAATCAAGTTGTGGCTTATGCTTCGAGGAAACTCAAAGTGCATGAGAAGAATTATCCGACGCATGACTTAGAGTTGGCCGCCGTTGTGTTCGTGTTGAAACTTTGGAGGCATTATCTGTTTGGTATAAGATTTGAAGTGTTTAGCGACCACAAGAGTTTGAAATATCTTTTTGATCAAAAGGAATTGAATGCAAGACAAAGAAGATGGCTTGAACTTTTGAAGGATTATGATTTTGGTTTGAATTACCATCCGGGTAAAGCGAATGTAGTAGCGGATGCATTGAGTTGGAAATCATTGCATATGTCGGCGTTGATAGTGAAAGAGTTGGAATTGGTCGAGCAATTTCGGGATTTGAGTTTAGTATGTGAGAGGACTTCTTTTGGATTTAACTTGGGTATGTTAAAGCTTACAAGTGGTATTTTGGATGAAATTCGAGAAGGACAGAAATCGGATTTGAGTTTAGTTGATCGGTTGACTTTAATCAACCAAGGCCAAGGTGGTGATTTTCGGATTGATGAGAATGGGATGATGAGATGTCGGGATCGAGTTTGTGTTCCGAATGTTGTGGAGCTTTAAAAGAGTATCCTTGAGGAAGGACATCGTAGCGGATTGAGCATTCATCCGGGTGCTACTAAGATGTATCAGGATTTGAGGAAAGTGTTTTGGTGGCCTAGTATGAAGAAGGATATTGCGGAATTTGTGTATTCTTGTTTGACTTGCCAAAAGTCAAAGATTGAGCATCAGAAGCCATCGGGTTTGATGAAGCCGTTGTTTATTCCTGAGTGGAAATGGGATAGTATCTCCATGGATTTTGTATCGGGTTTGCCGAGGACGCAGAGTAATTTTGAGTCTATTTGGATTATTGTGGATAGATTGACTAAATCTGCTCACTTTATCCCTATGCGTGTGGATTACCCGTTGGAGAAGTTGGCTAAATTGTATATTGAGAGGATTGTGTGTTTGCATGGTATTCCGTCGAGTATTGTTTCGGATAGAGATCCGAGTTTCACTTCGAGATTTTGGGAGTGCTTGGAGAGTGCTTTGGGTACTAAGTTGCGTTTGAGTTCAGCTTATCATCCTCATACAGATGGTCAGACGGAGAGGACGATTCAGTCGCTTGATGATATTTTGAGAGCTTGTGTATTGGAAAAAGGAGGAGCTTGGGATAGCTACTTGCCTTTGATTGAGTTTACCTACAACAACAGTTTTCATTCGAGTATCGGTATGGCACCATTTGAGGCGTTTTATGGTAGGCGGTGTAGGCCACCATTGTGTTGGTTTGAGTCCGGAGAGAGTTCTGTTGTTGGACCCGAGTTTGTTCAACAGACTACTGATAAGATCAAGATGATTCAAGAGAAGATGAGAGTTGCTCAGAGTCGTCAGAAGAGTTATTATGACAAGAGGAGGAAGGAACTTGAATTTCAAGAGGGAGATCATGTGTTTCTTCGAGTCACTCCGATGACAGGTGTTGGTAGGGCATTGAAGTCGCGCAAGTTGTCGTCGCGTTTCATTGGTCCTTATTAGATTTTGCAGAGGATAGGATAAGTGGCCTATCGTGTGGCTTTACCACCGCCGCTTGCTAATCTTCATGACGTATTCCATGTATCTCAGTTGAGGAAATACATTGCGGATCCGTCTCATGTAGTCCAATTAGATGATGTGCAGGTGAGAGATAACCTGACTGTTGAGACATCACCTATGCGGATAGAGGATCGGAAATTGAAGCAACTTCGAGGCAAGGAGATTTCTTTGGTGAAGGTCGCTTGGGGAGGACCGACTGGTGGAAATGTGACTTGGGAACTAGAGAGCCAAATGAGGGAGTCTTATCCAGAACTGTTTGAACCAGGTAACGTTTTTGAGGACGAAAATTCCTAAAGTGGGGGAGGGTTGTAATAGCCCGAATTTCATTAAATAATTAATTGATTTAGTGGGATTTTTATTAATGTTGGAAATTAATTTTTATTAATTGGAATTAATAGAGAATTGAGAAGGAAATTGGAAGGAAGTAAAATAAAGGAAATATATAATAGAGAAGGAAAAGAAAAGAAAGTTAGAGAGAAACATTTGGAAAGAAAGAAGAAGAGAAAGAGAGGAGAAGAAGAGGAAAGCGGAAAATCATCAAGAACCAACATCAAAGCTCCGATTAATCGAGGTAAGGGTGAGAAATGTTTCTATTTGATCATTGCATGATGTTATATATGTTGGGTTGAGGTTTTGGTGTAGTTTCCATCCTTTTCCATTTAGGGCAAAAGTTGGAATAATCGGTAGAACTCAATTTAATCGGTTAAAATCTGAAATAGATGATGTAGAATAGTCTAGAAATGTTAGACTAAGAGTATTGGAATTGGATTGGTGAGATTGGAGTTTTTGGAGTTGGTTGAGTTGGATAACAGTAAGTGAAAAACAAAATACGCAGACACTCGCTAGGCGAGCAGGTCGCGAATGCTCGTTAGGAGCTCGCTCAGCGAACAAGTAACGAATGGTCCCAGACTTGGACATAATGGATTTTGGTGTGTTCGCTGGTAGCGAAAGTTTAGCGAAGAGATAGCGAACGATTCGCTGGGAAGCTCGCTGTAGCGAGCAGGTAGCGAATGAAGTTAGTAACTTCTGTTGAGATTCGCTAGCACGTTCGCTAGGCGAACAAGTAGCGAATACTCGCTAGGAGTTCACTTAGTGAAGGAGTAGCGAGTATGACAGGTTGATGTTTTATTTGAGATTTATCCATAGGTTGATTGTGTGGTTCGACTATGGTTTATTGCTTGATTAATCGCATAGTTTATGTACTATTGTGATATGCTGTGGGTAGCCTTTGGGCGTGAATCCTAGGTTTTGAGATGTGTATATTGTTTGTATTGATTGGAAAAGCATGAGAACATAATAGAGGTTATGTGTGCATTGTCTGATAAATTGTGAATGCCTAATGTTGTATGCAATTGTGTGATAAGTATGCATGAGAACATTGTGGATATGTGTGCATGACTTGTGAATTACGTTAATGGTATTAATGTGAATACCTTGAATTGTTATGAATATGTTGTGTGTGCAATCATGTTGTAATTCTTGAAGAGATGAATTATTGGAATGCATGAGATTAAGATGTCGGTCTTAAGTGCATTTGATTTTCGATTGCATATGCATCAGTTAGTCAAGAGGCAATGCTTGCTAGTCTCGTGGAGACTGGTTGTAACAGCCCAATTTTCGATAACTGATTAATTGTACTAATGGATTGGTTTAGGTGGTTTATCTGATTTAAATAAGTTATGAGATTTTTTTAATATGAGTTAATGGATTTAACTAATTTATTCTATTTGGTGGAATAAGGTGGGCTTAGTAGATATTTTCCAATTAATGATAAAATGAGATAATTGTGAAGAGAGAAATGGAATGGAAAGAAAATAATAGAGAGGAAGGAAAAAAAGAAAAGAAATAAAAGGATATAAAAAGGGGATTGGAGAGAAAGAGAAAGATAGAAAGAAAGAAAGAAAAGAGAAAGAAAGAAGAAGAGGAGAAATGAAGAGGAAAAAGCTTGGAGAATCTTCAAGAACCAATTTCGAAGCTCCGATTAATCGAGGTAAGGGTGAGAAACATTGCTATTTAATCATTGTATGCTATTATGTATGTTGGGTTTGGGTTTGTGGATGTTTTTCATCACTTTCCATTTTAGGAAAAGTTGGATTAATCGGTAGAATGATGATTTAATCGGTTGAAACTTGGAAATAATGCCGTAGAATAGTCGGGTAACATGAGGGTATGTTGTTTGAGCTGATTTTGATGATTAAGTGGTTGGTTGATGGTGGGATAAAGGGAGAAGACAGAATGGGGTTCTGTTCTGCGCAGGTTCGCTGGCTCTCGCCAGGCGAATGAAGGCGAAGCTTCGCCGGGCGAAGCCCAGCGAATGCTGGCGAATAAATATGATTAAGTCCCAGTGGACTTCGCTGGCGGGTTCGCCAGGCGAAGGGTTGTTGGCGAATGTTCGCCGGGCGAGCATGCTGGTGAATGGTGGCGAACCAAGTCAGTAGCTACTGACTTCGCTCGCTGGGGTGTTCGCCAGGCGAAGGTCCAGCGAGTATTCGCTGCGAGGGTTCGCCAGGCGAATGAAGGCGAATCAGACAACATTCTTTTTTTGTTGTGTTGTTCATGTGGTGATTGTTTGGTTGATTCACATAGGTTAATACCTCTATGATATGAATAAGTATGTGATCCATGGTGATGATATGTGCTGTGGGTAGCCTTTGGGCGTGAATCCTAGACTTGTGGTATGAGTATTAATCAGATCGATTATAATTACATGAGAACATGATAATGATTATGTGTGTATTATTTAATAATGGTAATGTGTGTATTATTTGATGAGTTTGTGAAGGTTTTATGTAGTGTACAATTAGGTAATAAGTATGCATGAGAACATTGTGGATATATGTGTGCATAGCTTATAATTGTATTATTGGTACTGTGACATGTATACCTTGTATGAAATGGCATGAGATGAATAATAAACATAATACAAAAATGTATTTTGGATGTATATTGTTTATATGCGGTTGTATGTTAAGATACATGAAGAATGCATGAGAGCATATTGATGGATATGCGTGCATCGTTTGATAAATATGATGTTTGTATTGATTGGATGCGATTATGTATGAAAAATGCGTGAGAATATATCGTGAATATATGTACATTGCGTGGTAAATGTGTTATGCGTGTAAGCATGATGTAATTCTTGTATGATGAATTACTTGAGAATGCATGAGAACATATTGTGGATATGTGTGCATTGTTGATAATGCGGTGATGATATTGAATTGTGAATGTATATTGTTGGTAGATGGTGGTATGAATAGAATGCATGAGAACATGTCATGGATATGTGTGCATTGCTTGATAGATGTTGTAAATGCATATTGTATGTATGTGATTAAATGTGAATAATGCATGAGAACATATCGTGGATATGTGTGCATTGTTTGATAACTGTGAAGAATGCATGAGAACATATTGTGGATATGTCTGCATTGTGAGTGATAATATGGTGATAGTGTTGAATTATGAATACATCGATGAATGTTATGTGAATATGTTGTGTGTGCAATCATAATGTAATTCTTGAAGAGATGAATTATTTGAATGCATGAGATTAAGATGTCGGTCTTAAGTGCATTTGTTGTGGCTAATTGTACATGCATCATTTAGTCAAGAGGCAATGTCTGTTAGTTTCGTGGAAACTAGTGGCTTGTCCCAAACCTAGAAGAGTGGGTTTGAAGGCTTAGAGGACGTGCCTTTGTTGTTATCGGTCTAGAAGAGTGGACCCGGTTTAATGTAAAAACCGAAAAATGATAACGAGTTATCGGTCTAGAAGAGTGAACCCGGTTTAATGTAAAAACCGAAAAATGATAACGGAAGTCGGTACCGCATTGCATTGAGTTGCATTGAGTTGTTGAGTCACATTGTATAATGTCATTGATATATGAAGTATGCATGTGAATAAGATGTTTGTTGAATACTTATGAAGCGTGCATGAAGAGATGCTTACGTGTGAATGTTAAGATTGTGGAATTGTGGATGTATGCATGATGTAAAATGCTTGGTGAATATTCATGTTGTATATATATATAAGTGACGATGTAAATGACTATGAGTTGAATTGTGGTGAGAAATAGGGAGTTAATTATATGATACCTATGTATACATGATTTTATGCTTTGATTATTATGGTAATATTTCTCACCCTTCTGCTGTTTTATAATGCTCTATGAGGCATTGCAGATTAGGTTGCTGGAGGCCTTTATGAAGTTCTGCTTGTAGTTCGAAGTCGCTACGTGTGTAGCGGTTTAGTAATTATTTATGGGTCGAGTCATGCTCTGGTCGTGTAACACGGGGATCGATTGTTTATGTTTTAGGATTACATTATGTAACCTAAGTTATGTTTTCATACTTGGAGTAATTGAGATAATGAGATGTTGGCCTTAGTGCCTAGAGATGTTGATTTTATATGATGAAAGTAAATGTTTCTTTTAAAGGATTTTCATTGATGAATCCGCTGCTAAATGGAAAGGTGTTTATAAGCATGACAGATTGTTTTAATGTGGTGCAAGTTTTGTGTGATGCCCTTTTATGGATGCATGTTAACTTTTACTCTGATTATGCATATATTATTGCGGGGTTTAGAAAGGTGTTACATTAGTGGTATCAGAGCAGGTCGGTCCGTCCGGCCAAGTTGTCTAATGTTATTTGTTCCCTTGTATGCGACATGTGTGTGAAAACACTGTCGATACATGTTGTTGCTTAACCTTGTCTGGAGAAGTGGGAATGATCTAAGTGGGGGAGAAGTTGTGCTTCTCCAAGATGCTGCAGGTGTAGAAGTTGTAGCTCAGTGGGTGGTTAACACTCTTGTGGTTTGGTAAAGATAGTCTATACTCCATCATGATTTTCAGCTGCCTATTGACAAATTGAGGAACTGATCACCCTTAATCTCTTGTTGATAGTAGTTGGAGTTCTGTTGGATGGGATGGACGTGTCTTGCAAGCTTAGGTGACGTGAGCAGAGAATTGTTTGGAGCTAAGCCAGGTGCTTAAGAAGTGTGTTGATGAGTCGGCACGAGACAGTGAGGAGATGGTTAATTTTGATGGGAATTCGGGGTGCTAATGAAAGTGGGAAGATGGCGGTTTTGCTGACTAATTATATCTGTTTGGACAGTCGAAGAATTAAATTGATTGAGTAGTGTTGAGAATTATGTCTGGTGTGTGTGCTACGACAACAGATTGTGGAGTTGAGTATAAGGGTGGATAATGACTTCTAGTGATTACTAAAGGAAATGAGATGTGGAATACATGGTTGGTATAATTGGACCCTTAAGCATTTCAAGAGTTGGAGAGGTATTGGATGACCTTTAAGTGTGGAAGGGTTGTTTCCGTGATTTTGTCGTAACGGAAACCGTAATTCAGAATGACGCAAAATTAGAAGCGTTGGAAGATATTACATTGCTCTATGTGATGGGAAAGTAGTGACATGGAATTAAGTATTTATTGGCAAAAAATGTTTGGATGTTATGGTAAGCGCGGAGAGTGCGGTTTGTGTTATCACCATAAGTTCACAGCTCAGTGTCCGTTTGATATAATGATTTTCCACACTTGATTGAGAGAGTCAATGGTTATGTAACCGATGGTGTTTGGATATGTTCGGAGAGTATAGGGGTTCATGTTGAGCGTCAGGAACTTGAGTTATTAGTATTGGGGAAGAGGCAGTGATGTACTACTGTGAAGAAAGTTCAAAGAGTTTTGAGAAAGCTGTCAACAGTTCGTGTATTGGTTTTGCCAAGTCCGACAGGATTGTCGTTGTGTTTTGAGATACATGTTGATATGATTAAGAGATGTGTTAAGTACAACATTAATGAGTTTTGGTTATGCTTGAAGGCAATATAAAGTACAGAGAGGGATTATCTGACAAGTAATTTGGAGTGGGTTGCTGTTGTGTGTTTGTACCGGAGTTTGGAAGCCTCAATTGTTTAGTTGAGATTTGAGATGGTTACTGACCTTAAGGTATTTGTTTTATTTAAGAGAGAGTCAAATATGAGACAGAGAAGTAATTGGAACTCCTGAAGGAGTATGGTTTTGGTTAAATTATCATTCGGATGAGACCAAGTGGTAGCTAAGATATCGAATCGGGAATTTTGGTATACACTAATGAAGATGGTAAGGAAGTTAGAACTGATTAAGCAAATTCAGATATGAGTTCGGCCTGTGAAGAGACTTCTTATGGAGTTGAGCCTTGGATGTTGAGATTGACTTTTGGTATTCTGATGAGGTTCGAGGAAATCGGAATTCTGAGTTGAGTTGATAGATTAATTGAATTTAATGGATAAAAGTCAGAGGGCTTATTTTCAGATTAAGGGAAATGGTATTGTGAGATGTCGTGATGAAGTGTGTATTCTGAATGGTGTGAATTGGATAAGAGTACTCAGGGAGAAGTACATCGAGAAAGATGGAGTATCCGTGCAGGTACTAGGAATATGCGACCGAATTTGAGAAATAGTTTTGGATAGCCATAGATGGAGAAGGAATTGATTGAGTTTATATATGTTGATTAGACTTGCTGGGAATTGAAGTGTGGACATTAGAGATGGTTGGATCTGATACAGCTGTTGAGTATTTCGAGTGGGATGGGATAGTATCCCCATGGGCTTTGTGCCGGGTTTTCTGATGAATTTGAGGAAGTATGATCCGATTTGGACAGTTAAGAATGGATTAACAAGAGTAACTCGTTGCCTACCAGTGAAGATGAATCATTCTGTTAGATGGGAACTCAAGTTTTTCGTTAAGATTATGGGAAAGATTGCGAAAGCGGTTGGGTGCCATGTTGAAGATGAACTCTGACTAGCGTCCGTGAATGGCATGGACAAACAAAGAAAACTATCCAGTATGAAGAGGACTCGTTGAGAGCTTGTGTGTTGGACCAAGATGGATCTAAGGGTAGTTAATTGTCGTTGATGGAGTTGCCTACAATAACTGTTGCCATTTCGTATCGGAAACAACATTGTATGAAGTTCGTTGGGTAAGAGGGTATGACTCCTTTGTGTTGTTGCATGTCCAACGGGAGTGTTGTACTCGGATCAAAGACCGTGAAAGGGACGATGGAAACAATCAAAGAATCCAAGTAAGGCCATGTTTTGAGAGTTATGGTAGTAATTGGTGTTGGTCGAGCTTGAAGTCTCGTGAGCACCCTGTGTTTTGTTGATCTGTATCAGAGTAGCGCAGCGGAAGCGTGAGGCGGATAGCATGTTAGACTGTTTTACCGCTGTCGCTTGAGAGGATTGCATGAGGTGTTCATATGTCTAAGTTGAAGAGGTACATTGATTCAGGTGGATGGTGTACAAGTGAGAGAGAATTTGACTTCGGAGGCGTGGCTAGTTCTAGTTGTTGATAAGAAACAACTTCGAAGTATAGAGATTCCTTTGGTGGAAGTAGTTATGGGAGAATTGGATTTGGAAGAATTGGAATGCGAGAGTCGTATCCAGAGTTGTTTGGATCAGATAACATTTTCGAGGACGAAAGTTCCTAAAGTGGGGGAGGGTTGTAACAGCCCAATTTTCGATAACTGATTAATTGTACTAATGGATTGGTTTAGGTGGTTTATCTGATTTAAATAAGTTATGAGATTTATTTAATATGAGTTAATGGATTTAACTAATTTATTCTATTTGGTGGAATAAGGTGGGCTTAGTAGATATTTTCCAATTAATGATAAAATGAGATAATTGTGAAGAGAGAAATGGAATGGAAAGAAAATAATAGAGAGGAAGGAAAAAAAGAAAAGAAATAAAAGGATATAAAAAGGGGATTGGAGAGAAAGAGAAAGATAGAAAGAAAGAAAAGAGAAAGAAAGAAGAAGAGGAGAAATGAAGAGGAAAAAGCTTGGAGAATCTTCAAGCACCAATTTCGAAGCTCCGATTAATCGAGGTAAGGGTGAGAAACATTGCTATTTAATCATTGTATGCTATTATGTATGTTGGGTTTGGGTTTGTGGATGTTTTTCATCACTTTCCATTTTAGGGAAAGTTGGATTAATCGGTAGAATGATGATTTAATCGGTTGAAACTTGGAAATAATGCTGTAGAATAGTCGGGTAACATGAGGGTATGTTGTTTGAGCTGATTTTGATGATTAAGTGGTTGGTTGATGGTGGGATAAAGGGAGAAGACAGAATGGGGTTCTGTTCTGCGCAGGTTCGCTGGCTCTCGCCAGGCGAATGAAGGCGAAGCTTCGCCGGGCGAAGCCCAGCGAATGCTGGCGAATAAATATGATTAAGTCCCAGTGGACTTCGCTGGCGGGTTCGCCAGGCGAAGGGTTGTTGGCGAATGTTCGCCGGGCGAGCATGCTGGTGAATGGTGGCGAACCAAGTCAGTAGCTACTGACTTCGCTCGCTGGGGAGTTTGCCGGGAGAAGGTCCAGCGAGTATTCGCTGCGAGGGTTTGCCAAGAGAATGAAGGCGAATCAGACAGCATTCTTTTTTTGTTGTGTTGTTCATGTGGTGATTGTTTGGTTGATTCACATAGGTTAATACCTCTATGATATGAATAAGTATGTGATCCATGGTGATGATATGTGCTATGGGTAGCCTTTGGGCGTGAATCCTAGACTTGTGGTATGAGTATTAATCAGATCGATTATAAATACATGAGAACATGATAATGATTATGTGTGTATTATTTAATAATGGTAATGTGCGTATTATTTGATGAGTTTGTGAAGGTTTGATGTAGTGTACAATTAGGTAATAAGTATGCATGAGAACATTGTGGATATATGTGTGCATAGCTTTTAATTGTATTATTGGTACTGTGACATGTATACCTTGTATGAAATGGCATGAGATGAATAATAAACATAATACAAAAATGTATTGTGGATGTATATTGTTTATATGCGGTTGTATGTTAAGATACATGAAGAATGCATGAGAGCATATTGATGGATATGCGTGCATCGTTTGATAAATATGATGTTTGTATTGATTGGATGCGATTATGTATGAAAAATGCGTGAGAATATATCGTGAATATATGTACATTGCGTGGTAAATGTGTTATGCGTGTAAGCATGATGTAATTCTTGTATGATGAATTACTTGAGAATGCATGAGAACATATTGTGGATATGTGTGCATTGTTGATAATGCGGTGATGATATTGAATTGTGAATGTATATTGTTGGTAGATGGTGGTATGAATAGAATGCATGAGAACATGTCATGGATATGTGTGCATTTCTTGATAGATGTTGTAAATGCATATTGTATGTATGTGATTAAATGTGAATAATGCATGAGAACATATCGTGGATATGTGTGCATTGTTTGATAACTGTGAAGAATGCATGAGAACATATCGTGGATATGTGTGCATTGTGAGTGATAATATGGTGATAGTGTTGAATTATGAATACATCGATGAATGTTATGTGAATATGTTGTGTGTGCAATCATAATGTAATTCTTGAAGAGATGAATTATTTGAATGCATGAGATTAAGATGTCGGTCTTAAGTGCATTTGTTGTGGCTGATTGTACATGCATCATTTAGTCAAGAGGCAATGTCTGTTAGTTTCGTGGAAACTAGTGGCTTGTCCCAAACCTAGAAGAGTGGGTTTGAAGGCTTAGAGGACGGGCCTTTGTTGTTATCGGTCTAGAAGAGTGGACCCGGTTTAATGTAAAAACTGAAAAATGATAACGAGTTATCGGTCTAGAAGAGTGGACCCGGTTTAATGTAAAAACCGAAAAATGATAACGGAAGTCGGTACCGCATTGCATTGAGTTGCATTGAGTTGTTGAGTCACATTGTATAATGTCATTGATATATGAAGTATGCATGTGAATGAGATGTTTGTTGAATACTTATGAAGCGTGCATGAAGATATGCTTACGTGTGAATGTTAAGATTGTGGAATTGTGGATGTATGCATGATGTAAAATGCTTGGTGAATATTCATGTTGTATATATATATATATATATAAGTGACGATGTAAATGACTATGAGTTGAATTGTGGTGAGAAATAGGGAGTTAATTATATGATACCTATGTATACATGATTTTATGCTTTGATTATTATGGTAATATTTCTCACCCTTCTGCTGTTTTATAATGCTCTATGAGGCATTGCAGATTAGGTTGCTGGAGGCCTTTATGAAGTTCTGCTTGTAGTTCGAGGTCGCTACGTGTGTAGCCGTTTAGTAATTATTTATGGGTCGAGTCATGCTCTGGTCGTGTAACACGGGGATCGATTGTTTATGTTTTAGGATTACATTATGTAACCTAAGTTATGTTTTCATACTTGGAGTAATTGAGATAATGAGATGTTGGCCTTAGTGCCTAGAGATGTTGATTTTATATGATGAAAGTAAATGTTTCTTTTAAAGGATTTTCATTGATGAATCCGCTGCTAAATGGAAAGGTGTTTATGAGCATGACAGATTGTTTTAATGTGGTGCAAGTTTTGTGTGATGCCCTTTTATGGATGCATGTTAACTTTTACTCTGATTATGCATATATTATTGCGGGGTTTAGAAGGGTGTTAGACTAGTGACTTGTCCCAAACCTAGAAGAGTGGGTTTGAAGGTTTAGAGGATGGGCCTTTGTTGTTATCGGTCTAGAAGAGTGGACCCGATTTAATGTAAAAACCGAAAAATGATAACGGGTTATCGGTCTAGAAGAGTGGAGCCGGTTTAATGTAAAAATCGAAAAATGATAACGGGTTATCGGTCTAGAAGAGTGGACCCGGTTTAATGTAAAAACCGAAAAATGAAAAACGGGTTATCTTCATTCTTTTGAGTCGGCTGCTCTGATATGTAACATCGGGTAGTTAGACTAGTATAGTTATTCTTTTGTGATACATTGCGATGTATCAGCTGATGTGGTTTTGTAATTACCTGACATGATGTATCAATCTGGATATCTTATCTGTATGTGAATTAATATTTTGGAAATGATTAAATGATTTTATCTTCCGCTTAAATTTAAATTTTGAAATGTGATTTCTAAACCATGAAAATGTTACATATTTTATGGAGCAAATGTTAAAGTGTTTCATTGGTGAAATTGTGACATTCTTCCTTTATACCTTATTCTAAAATTTTCACTCTGATAAATTTGTATATGCATTTATTTGGGGGTATAGAAGGGGGTGTTACAACATCTCATGCCAGTCTTTATATGTCACAACCATCTTCTGAACAATCTTCTTTATGTTCTTATTGGCCGCCTCAACATCGCCACTCATCTTGGGCCGATAAGGAGAAGAGTTGTGATGCTCGATCTTGAAATTCTGACACAGCTCTTTCATCATCTTATTATTCAAATTCAAATCGTTGTCGATGATAATCCGCTCTGGGATTCCATACCTGCAGATAATAGCCTTCTTGATAAATCTGGCTACCACTTGTTTGGTGACATTGGCGAATGACGCTGCTTCCACCCATTTGGTGAAGTAATCAATAGCTACCAAAATGAACCGGTGTCCGTTCGATGCCGTGGGCTCAATCTTACCAATCATATCAATTCCCCACATCGAGAAAGGCCACGGTGATGACATCACATTCAGGGGGCTCGGAGGCACATGTATCTTGTCCGCAAAAATCTGGCATTTATGGCACCGCTTTGCAAATTTGAAACAATTTGTTTCCATAGTCAACCAATAATAACCTTCCCGCAACAGTTTTCTCGTCATAGCATGCCCACCAGCATGTGTACCAAATGTACCCTCATGTATCTCTTCCATGAGTAACTTCGCCTCTTTCTCATCTACACAGCGTAGCAACACCAGGTCGTGGTTTCTCTTGTACAGGACGCCATCCGGATTCAAATAGAAATTGCCATCCAATCTCCTGAGCATCTTCTGATCTCGACTGGATACCCCAGCCGGATACTCTTTGTTCTTCAGGAAATTCTAGATATCAAAGTACCAGGGTTTACCATCGGAAGCTTCGTCGATGGCGAATATAAAAGTGGGCCTATCAAGCCGAGAGATAACAATCTGAGGAGCCTCATTCCAGAAGTTAACCTTATACATTGAAGACAATGTGGCAAGCGCGTCAGCCATTTGATTTTCTGCTCGTGGCACGTGATGCAATTCTACCTTGTCAAAGAAAGGCAACAATCTCCTTGCATAATTCATATAGGGTATCAAATTGGGCTGACGAGTCTCCCATTCTCCTTTTATCTGGTTTACAACTAGAGCTGAATCTCCGTATACATCAAGATTCTTTATTCTCAAATCAATGGCTTCTTCGAGACACATGATGCAAGCCTCATATTCCGCCTCATTGTTGGTAACCGGAAAGGTCAATCGGGCAGTAAATGGGATGTGTGACCCATGAGGAGTAGTGATAATTGCACCTATTCCGCTTCCATATGAGTTTACAGCTCCGTCAAATATCAACTGCCACTTGGAACCCAACTCTGGACCTTCGTCCAGCAACGATTCTTCACAATCTTTCATTTTCAGGTACATGATATCCTCTTCAGGAAAATCAAACCTCATCGAGTGATAATCTTCAATAGGCTGCTCAGTAAGGTATTCTGACAGAACACTACCTTTTATAGCCTTTTGAGACACGTATTGAATATCATATTCTGTCAGCACCATCTGCCATCGGGCAATTCTTTCGGAGAGTGCTTGCTTTTCAAACACGTATTTAATCGGATCCATCTTTGAAATTAGCATGGTCGTGTGATTTAGCATGTACTGTCTCAAACGTTTGGCGGCCCAGGCTAGGGCACAACACGTCTTCTCGAGCATTGAGTATCTGGACTCACAGTCGGTGAACTTCTTACTCAGATAGTAGATCGCATGCTCTTTACGTCTGGTCTCGTCGTGTTGACCAAGAACACAACCCATATTTTCCTCAAGAACCGTCAAATACATAATCAAAGGTCTCCCGGCCACTGGGGGTATTAAAATAGGAGGTTCCTGCAAGTATTCTTTTATCTTGTCAAACGCCTTTTGACAAATTTCATTCCAGGTCACAGCCTGATTTTTTTCAACAATTTGAATAACGGCTCGGATGTGGCCGTTAGATGAGATATGAACCGAGCAATGTAGTTCAACCTCCCTAAAAACCCACGCACATCTTTTTCTGTTTTAGGCATTGGCATTTCTTGTATTGCTTTTATCTTAGCAGGATCAACCTCAATTCCTTTTTCGCTCACGATAAACCCCAGTAGTTTACCAGATCTCACCCCGAAGGTGAACTTGTTAGGATTCAGCCTCAGCCTGAACTTCCTATGCCTCTTGAACAGTTTCAGCAGATTAACCAAATGCTCTTCCTCCGTCTGGGATTTGGAAATCATATCATCAACATAAACCTCAATCTCTTTATGCATCATGTCATGAAAGAGAGTCGTCATAGCGCGTTGGTATGTTGCCCCAGCGTTCTTCAATCCGAAGGGCATCACTTTGTAGAAAAATGTTCCCCAAAGGGTAATGAAGGTAGTCTTCTCCATGTCTTCTGGCGCCATTTTGATCTGATTATAGCCCGAGAAACCATCCATGAAGGAAAACACGGAGAATTGAGCAGTGTTATCGACCAGCACATGAATGTGAGGAAGTGGAAAGTCGTCTTTTGGGCTCGCCCTATTCAAATCATGGTAGTCCATGCACATCCGCACCTTACCGTCTTTCTTTGGCACCGGTACTATATTAGCGACCCATGATGGATAAGTTGTAACAGCTAGGAAACTAGCATCCCACTGTTTATGAACTTCCTCCTTAATTTTCACATCCATGTCTGGTCTGGTTCTTCTGAGTTTCTGCTTAATAGGCGGACATTCTTCTCGCAACGGCAGACGGTGAACAACCATATTTGTATCCAACCCAGGCATATCCTCATACGACCAAGCAAAAATATCACTATACTCTCGCAGCATCTCAATTAAACTTTGCTTGACGTCGCTTTGCAGCGCAACCCCTATCCGAATATTTCTCACAACTTCTTCCGACCCCAAGTTGATGGTTCAATTTCCTCCTGATGAGGCAGAATGATTCTCTCTTCCTGTTTCAATAGTCGAGTCAGCTCTTCTGGAAAATCGCTATCCTCAACAATCTCTTCCTCAGCTAGAAATACCAGGTGCTCGAAGTCGAAACGAGTCATAGGAAGTTCGTAGGAGATGTCATCTAAAATGTTAATCCTACAAAGGAAATGGTTAAATGCTTCAAAACGCAAACAAAGCAAATAAACCACGTTGCCATTTTATTGTTAAAGCAAAGTACAACAAGAAAAACAGAGATCCCAATATTTGTATATGAAAAACGCCTTTATTTCATGATTGAAAACAGTGCAATACACATAACCAAGTAGCCCTAAAATAAAATCTCTATGCCCCGGGTAGGACATAGGATTATTCAACAATTGAAAAAACAAATCATTACTGTTTAGTAGTCACTGGGACAATTTCCCGGATGGACCAGTTGCAGAGACTTTGTCCTGGCACGCTTGGCTTGATCCACGCGTCCATATCGCAGTCACTATCTCCGTCTTCAGCGTCGGAAATAGCGTTGATCGTCTCAAAACACACCCCGCTTGGCGTAATCATTACCGGTCCCTTGAACTTGGGCGCTCCTGAAGATGATGCTGATGACTTCGGGCGATACCCTAGCCCAAACTTGTCCATCTTTATAGGGATTTCCAACACCTGCCCCCAACCTTTAGTCTCACCAGTCTGCACTAAAGCCTGAGCCTCTTTGTAGGATGACATTGCCACCTCTGGCACTTTTCTAGGAACCTGAGATTTGTCCTTGATTTGCAACCCTTCGAAGGCTTGGCAAGGCGTCTCATGTATTTCTCCGTCAACCTCAACATATTTGAACGATGACAGGTGACTGACCAAGATGTCTTCCTCCCCACAGACGGTAACAACACTATCACCCACCATGTACTTCAATTTTTGATGCAGCGTGGACGTCACAGCCCCTGCAGAGTGTATCCGTGGTCGCCCAAGTAGGCAGCTATAAGCTGGATGGATGTCCATGATATAAAATTCAGTGTCAAATATTTCTGGCCCCACCTGAAGCGGTAATGTTATTGATCCAAACACTGATCTTCTAGTTCCATCAAACACCCTCACAACCAAGTCACTTGGTGTGCAAATGATTCCTCGGATATCTAATTTCATCATGGCCTTCTTCGGCAATACATTCAGAGATGATCCGGTATCAATGAGAATGTGCGCTATCACGGTGCCCCGGCATTCCACCGATACGTGCAAAGCCATATTATGCTCTCGACCTCTGGGCGTTAGATCAAAATCTGTGAAACCCAGGCTATGTCCAGCATTGACATGCGCCATTACCCCCTCTAGCTGGTTGACAGAAACCTCCTGGGGTACAAATGACGTGTTCAATATCTTTAGCAAGGCGTTCCAGTGAGCTTCGGAACATAACAGCAAAGACAAGATTGAAATTTTTGAGGGTGTCTGCTGTAGGTGTTCCACAATTTTGTAATCTCTCTTGCGAATAAGCCTCATGAACTCTTCTACGTCCTTGAGCGACGTTTCTTTCTCTTTCAACTGAGAAGGTCCATCTTCATTTACCTTGGCCTTTCCTTTAGCTAATCTCTCTGCTTCAACTTCAGGCGCGGTGAAGATTCTTCCACTACGGGTCATGCCCCCCTTTCCAACAACATTGTCAACAGTCCCAGTTGGCTAGCTATTCACCACAATCTTTTCACCGTTGCAATACGCTTCTAACCCATATGTCTACGGAACAGCTTTTGTACTCTCAAAAGGAACAGGTCCTGCTTTTGCTATTGTGATAGTCGGCCGCTTGGCGGGTGTCGTTATCATTATAGTCTTTCTTGGGATCGTCACCGTTGCAATCTCATCTTGCTTATCACATAATGCCTCAACAGGCTTCTCAACAGCAGTCCGGTCAAATTGCAAGGTCCCCTCGTCAATCAGGGCCTGAATGCCTCTTTTCAAATCAGCGCAACCCTCTGGTTGGGTCCAACAATCGAAACAATATTCGTCACAACCAGGGAATACTCCCCCTTTCAACAGCCTACTCTTTACACAACTCAACGGTGTCTTCAATTCGTTGACATCCATCACCAAGTTCAAATCTTCCTCCGTCAGGATAGCGTTTTCCCCATGATTAGGCATGGGTTGTTGTACAATATTGGGACCAACCTAACCAAAATTAATGGCTTTACTATCCAACAAGTCTTGGACCTTGTGTTTGAAAGCATGGAAACTTTCAATGTCATGTTCGGGCGCCCCGGAATGAAACTCGCAGTGTTTACCATCGTCAAAACCAAACGGAGGAGTGCCCGTTAATGGAGCCATCATTCTCTTCTCAACCAAATTCAAACCCAGCAATGTTTGAACAAGTTCAGCATATGTTGAAGGAGGTGCTTCAAATACTCTTTTTGGCCTGCCTTCTCGGATTCTACGCTCAGCGGGATGTTGCCTCTGTTGTTGCAGCTGCTGTTATGGTTGTTGTTGTTGCTGTTGTGGTTGTTGTTGTTGCTGTTGTTTCCTCTGTTGAGGGATTGGAATAGTAACACTAGCAATTTGTTGTGGTTGAATATATTGATTTCTACCTCTTCCCCGGCCTCTACCACCAAATACATCGCTGGCGTCACCTTGTTGCCTTCCACCAAAAGCTTTTCTCACACCTCCAGCTGAGGTAGACTCACCGGCCTAAATCTTTCCGATCTTAATTCCGTTTTCAATTCTCTCCCCCATGAGGATCATATTTGAAAAAATACCCATCGAGACATTGAGCAATTTGTCATAATACATCCCTGAGAATGTTCTAACAAACATATCATTCATTTCTCTTTCAACCAAAGGGGGATGCACCCTAGCTGCAATATCGCGCCACCGCTGCGCATACTCCTTGAAGCTCTCACCATTCTTCTGAGACAAACTCTGCAACTGGACCCGATTTGGCACCAGGTCACTATTATATTAGTAATTCCTAACAAAAGCATCTGCCAATTCTTTCCAGCTTCTAATCTGAGTTGGCTCCAACCCCATTTACCATTCCAGTGATGGTCCCGATAAACTGTCCTAAAAGAAATGCAAAAGCATCTTCTCATCGTCAGAGTATGTAGACATTCTTTTATAGTAAGAACGTACATGGACTCTAGGGTACGTTTCCCCCTTATATTTATCAAACGTAGGAGCTTTAAACTTCAATGGCACTCTCAGCCCAGGCGCCATCCCCATAGTAGCCATATCCAATCCAACAGAGTTTAGATTAGCCATTCCTTTCATCTGCTCTTCCAGCATTTTGATCCTACGATCATTATCAGTGGGCCCCTCAGATCTCACACCTCTTCCGGAAAAAGCATCTTCTTGGCGATCCTCGCCCCAGTTCATATTCTTATTACCATATCCCTCGTAACCAGTGTTACGGCCATATCCTTGTTGATTGAAAATAGGACCACGTCCTCTATTGCCAAATCCTTGGTTAGCCCCAGCAGGCCCGAAACCAGCATTGATAGGAATCATTCTAACACCGTTGTTGTTCACGTTACCAAACCCAGCATTACTAAAGCCATAACCTTGGCTATTGTTACCGTAGCCATCGTTGCCGAAGCCCTGAGCGTTGAAGCCAAAATTCCCGTCCTGGTTGACGAAGTCAAATCCCTGATTGTTGTTTCCAAACCCTTGGTGATTATTACCAAAACCAGTGTTGTCACCACCACCTTGATTAGCGTCTCTAAAACCAGTATTGTTAACAACAATCCCATCACCATTCCCAGTATTTCCGTTACCAGCGTTACCAATACCAGCACCAGTACCAGTATTTCCATTGCCATTGCCATCACCGCCACCAGCTCCACCAGAGGTGGGAATAACTACTGCATGTATCCCATCCTCCCTGCGAGGAGTCCTAGCAGCGGTTGTACCAGAGTCTGGAGATTCTCCTGGCCCTTGGCCACAGTCTCCATAGCTTGCATGAAAAGTGCCAACTTCTCACGAATTTCCTGCATCTTAGTTTGAACTTGGTCCATGATTCTCTTGCAGTTGTTTCTGGTAGAATATTGTTGCGTTCTCTGGTTGTCAATCCTGAAAAACTTGGTGAGATGCAGGAAATAAGATACAGATTCAAAAAGTAACAGGCAATGCAATATGACTATGCAGATGCAAACGTGTAAATATGCTACAGGTTAATATTCCTCTCCCGATTCTAGTTCCGGAGAGAAGGCCATAACGACAATGGAGTCCCAATTAAGCAAGCAAGGAAACAAAAACCTCATACATAAACAGATGCCCAAAGGCAAAGTACAACAGTACAACTGAAAAGACCTCGGCCAACAATCCTGGCAATGGTCAAAAATACAATCAATAACAGAATATAAGAGAAATATAAAGATAAATCAGGATGGATGGCGCGCCCGGAAGCTCTCTAACATCCTCAATGTCTCTGGATGATGAGGCCTGGATATCAATCTCTATATCAGTAACACCTGTCGTCTAACGGTGGACCTCAGCTTCTGGGCATCCTCTTTGCAGGTTCCTTTGCCAAAGCACTCATCCAATCGGCATCTCTTGAAGCCGGCCTTCAGTTCACAACCTCTCAGTTCCTGGCCAAGGTCACTCGCTCTAATCTCAGCGCCAAGTCTAAGAGATGCCTCTTCAGCAATCTTTGCATCCTTAACTATAATCTACGCCTCTAGCGTGGCAATCTGCGCCTTCAACTCATGTTCCTGCTTCTTCCGGCTGGTAAGCGTGGCGTTCAACAAAGACACCCATTTGCCAAGTCGGGAATAAGCCTTATCTAGGAGTTCCTTCTTAGTAGCAAGCACGCTACTAACACTGTTCAGGGCCACTCCTACCTTCTCTCTCTTGTTGGTCTCTTCAGTCAACTCTGAACCCAACCTATCAATCATCTCAGTCGGCTTCTTCACCGTGAAGGTAGCTTCGTTCTTCTCATGACGCAACTGGAAGATCTCTTTCTCTAACTCCTCATTGGCTTTCTTTAAATCTTCGTTTTCAGCCAACAATTTGTTATACTTCTCAGTCTCCACAGAAGGGGGTGCCTCAATCATAGGAAGATACAATGGCTCTAGCAGGATATGGCATCAAAGAAGTCTTGGCTCTCTCACGAATCCAAGTCAAATAAGGACCATAGGCTTGGCTATTGCTCTTACCAAGCAAAGCCTTCCCTCTCCTATGAATGTTAGCCCATGCATGCCTCAATCTGATCAAAACAGCATCATCTAATAAGCCCATGAGATACAGAGATTCCTGTATCTTATCCTCAACAGGAGCATCCCTCAAGGCATAACCTATCTGTCTCACAAGCAGGGAAGGGTTATAGTTAATACAGCCTTTCCGTCCAATCAAAGGTACATTCAAAAAGCCACTGCAACTATATAGAATATCAGCACCAAGCATGCTCCGATCAAACCAAATGATATCCTCAGCAGATAACCCCATCAACCGGGAAGACCAATCCAATGTACCAGCAGTATCAACAAAAGGTCCTGTCTTCGGGAGATGCCCTTGGAACCACCTATATAGCAGAGGGAGACAGCAAGAAACATTCTTCCCACGATGTTTCTCATTCTTATAATGATTAGAATGATAAACATCGCCCAAGAGGGTAGGTACTGGATTCTTCGAGGCAAGAATCAAGAATGCATCTGAATCAAAAAAATCTGGCACGTTGGGAAACAAGACAATCCCATAAATGCATACAGCTAGGATGGCAATGAAGACAATCCAACACCCATCCTTCGCACACGGAGTGGCCTTCTCAACCAGGACAGACAAGTGAAAACCAAAGGCTCCGTTCAGCTTAACCAAGCCTCCCAGGAACTCAGAAGCGTCTATACTGACAATCTCAGTAAGTATAACCAATTCAGGCTCAACATCATCATGTATAAAAGGGAATTTGATCTAACACAGGAACTCCCAACATAGCAGAATACTCCTCTAAAATGGGTGCAAGAATGTAATCGGGGAACAAGAAGCATCTCAACTGAGGCTCAAAAAACTTCATCAAAGTATACACTCCAGTAGTCTCAAATGCTGAAGGTCTGAAATGCATAAGACTCTCTGAACTCAGCCCCCACTCTCTCATCTGCTAGAGCAACTAATCCCAACAAGGAACTGATATCTGGTGAATGCAACCTGTAAGCAACTGTCCTCTTCAAGGACTCCATGTCTGGCAAGAGGGTACACTAGAATCAGAGGGGAAAAGACACACCTGCAACATAAATACCCGTTAATGAAATGCAAACATAAAAATGCACAAGCATATGCAAACAGGAGATCAAGTGGAATGCTGATGAACTGTGATGCTCTGTACTAAAGCCTGAGAACCATCAGATCTTTGCATCAGACCAAACTAACCCCTTAAAAGAACCTTGTAACCACATCTCACTGATAGAGACAAACTAGGGTACTCTGAGGTCAAAGGTTTCCTACAAACAGACCCACCTACCCCTCACAGGTATGTACTTAACTCGCAGTCGAGGTACGACATACTATGCAGTATCAGCGTCACAGACTTTCAAGAGTGACGATACGATACCTAGAAGGTGTGGCATTATCAACCCTCGAAGAGGCCTCACTTAGCTGAATCCCAATTGATAGGTTCCCAGAGTCGACAATCCTCGGGTCAGACAACTTGTCGAGCCCTAAGGGCTAGGCAAGAAGCATCAAAGAGAATCTCGTCCGAGCATAGATTTCGCGGCCAGCTGGTGCGAGCTAAGCAAGCAGGCTAACCACTACTCTCTACTTCTAAATCTATGTGCATACTCAAGCCCAGGTCCGGCTTATCTCTCAATCTAACCTTCTACCCCAGCACAACAACAATAATATAGTACTGAAAGTAAATGCAGAAAGGTAAATACATACAAAACCCCAGACGAGAAAACAAGCGCTAGGATTGACTCGCATAGGGAACCGTTGGAGTCCCCAGCAGAGTCGCCAGCTGTCGCTACTGCGAAAATCGGCACCGGCAATGACAGAAGAGTCGCCACCGTGCGTTATTTATCCCAAAGGAGGGAAAGGAAACGCTCAAAGTAAACCTAACGCAAAAAGGGAAAGGAATAGTCATCGCAACCAAATCCTGGATTCGAGAGTCGGTTACGCAAGGGGAAGGTATTATCACCCCTCACGTCCGTCGTACTCGACGGGATCCGCGCTTGTTTTTTATCTAAAGGGTATGTATTCTATCTACGCTAATGGTCAAGGGACAAAAAGAAAAGAAAAGAAAAGTGACTCAGCAGAACACAACAGTTTTATGCCTACGTATTCCCATCTGAAACGAGAAATCAGGGTCAACGTAGTTCGCCTAGCTACAGGTAAAAGGGAAGGTTGCTCGCTAGGATATCGCATCCTGTGCCTACGTACTTTCATACAGCATGAAAGATCAGAGCAAACGTAGTTCGGGCTACGGAAGACACAAGCTTGTCTGACTGTTTTTATCTCCTTATGAAACGGTTTTTCTTGGGTAAGAGTCCAAGAGGACAAAAATGTCATTTGAAGTTTGTTTTCAGTCTTTTACGCAAGAACTGTTTTTTAGAGTGTTTGCAATCTCTGTCGCTCTAGAGACATTGATCTGAGAGTGACTACGTCGCATGTCACCCAAAGGGTACCACACTAATCAGCCAGATTACTGGAGAGTGACCCTCCACCAACCCTTTCTCAAATAGCTTAAGGCTCATAACGTACGACTTCAATTAACCTTATTACTGTATTTTTGAATTGTTTTGAGATGAGAAGAGAAAGACGCTCTAAAAAGCCTGAGGTTGAAAGGGAAATCTTACCTAATGTTGTCATGCATAGATCAAAAACCTAATGTCTGTCATAATTCCCTCTTGCACAGAGGAAATCAGAGATCTTAGGGGATAAACAGCAAAAGAAAGCAGGCAAATATAGTAAACAGTAAAATGCATGCAATGCAACAGTACAAGCGAGGCAAGGGAGTCCTGCTCTACCTCAAACCTGGGAAAACAACAGGCAAAGTGAATCTACTTCACTTCAACCTATGGGGCAAGAAACACAAGCCAACAAAAAATACAGAGAAGAAAACAAAAGAAGCAGAGGAGGCAGCCCAAGCAGCAGCATCAAACTCCTACAGCAGACAGCAACAGCAGTAGCAAGTTCTAAACAACATCAGTTGACTTGACAGCAAAGTTGACAGCAAGAGCTTCATCTTCATTCTAGCTTCTATCTTCAAGCTCCATCAATCTTCAAGCTACATCAAGCACACTCCAAGCAGAGGATCAATCATCAAGATCAAATTGAAATGCTAAAGAACTTAATGACAACCAAAGGAAATCACTAAGAACTTAACATTATAATTGAAAGGCATCCTCAAAGTTCTACTCAACTAAAGCATGCCACTCATCCCTCCTAAGGAGAGATGGAGCTTCTTTAGGAGGACTTTATGTCATTGGATGGAATAGAGGCAAACAATGCACTCTATGTTTGAAGAAAGAATCAAAACTAGGTCTAAGGCACTTCCTAAAACCCTAATTTCCTAAGATCCTAAAAAAGCTTCCACAAGAGGAGAAGTCTTCAAGTCCAAGCTCCAATCTTCAAGCCATAATATATTCAATGAATCCAAAAGCTCCAACAAAAGGGAAATCAAGCAAACCCAGCTCCAAAGAAGCCAACCAAACCAAACAAACCAAAGCACTCAAGAGAGAACACCACAAGCACAAGCTACTTGTAAAATACAACAAAAATACCAAACTAAGTTGTAAAAATCTAATCAATTTCCTAGGGGAACATGAATGCTTGAACAACCTAATGTAAAAATATTGAAGCCTAAATCAACTTCTAAGTTATCTAAACAATTCCTACATTGAGATAGGTCAAGGGAATCCACAAGTTTGGGAGGGTCCTAATCTCAATACCTAAAACAGAACCTAATATTGTTCTAAAATTCTAAGAAAAATTCTAGGTGAACATGAACATCTACCCTAAAACATGTTAAAAGATCTAATCCAGAAAGATTACCAGATGGAAGAACAAATATAGACAAGGCAAATGATCAAATATGCAAAAAATAAAGAACAAAATAAAATGTGAAAAATCATATTAAAATGAAAAATGCATGAAAATGCAATTTGTTAATTCCAGAAAATCAAAAATTCCATAAGGATCATGAGGATATGTTTAAAATAATTTTTGGATCAATATTGGAATTAATATGATTTTTAGAATCAACAAACAATTAAAACAAAACAAAATGAAATAAAAATGAATTAAAAGCTACGAAATAATGAGAGCCATGGGATCAGTCAACAAGTCAAGCCATCCAAGGCGCCTCATGCTGCCACACAATTTATTGAAACGCAACGTTTTGAATTAATCTGAGGCCAAACAAATTTTAAGTCCCAGCCGTTGGATTGAGGTTGGAGTCAAAGGTCAAGCAAGGGTCTGATGGTCTGAAGATCATCTTCTTCACAAACATAGCTCGCCTGAGTGAGAATCAGGATGATGGTTGGTGGTGGCCGGAGAAGACTCTGGTTGTCTTCTCCGGCGAGGGTCCAGGCACAGGTTACCAAAAATAGCAAAGTATACATCATTCTTGCTCAATTTTCCACAAGAAATTCAAATCTCCACTCAAAATGATCTCACTCTCATCACACAAGCAAATACGAATCAATGTTCAGAAATGTCATCAACAACAACTCTCACCAAGCTCAAATCTGATGGTACATAAATGATCCTCACTCTACATTGATCAACCTGATCTATTCCAATTGCATTGAATCCTTAAGATCAGCTCTACTCGAAGCAAAACAGAAATGCTATATCATCTTCAACCTTAATCAATTGCTTCCAAATCAAGCCTAAAATGATCTACATCAAGTCTAGATCCTAACCACAGGTCTAAATCTAATCATCTCATGCTAAATCATGCTAGAAGTTGAATGTTACTAACCTGGTATAGATCTTGAAACAGAGGTACTTGGAGCTCGTGGCTTGCTTCAAAAGTCTCTAGAAATCTTCACTGATCCAAGAGGAAGAGATTGCACACTTCAATTTTGCTTGAATTGGCTCCAATCTCAAAATCCGATTTCAATTTGCAGCTGAGAAATTTCACTTTCTCTTGCTTGATATGGTGCGAAATGATGTTCAAACTTGATCTGAACTCACTCTAATCAATATATAGAAGCTTCTCATGGGCTTTTTCATTCAGTTTGAGGCCCAAATTTGAGTATTGCAATTTCTGGTTTTTCATCCAAATTCAATATGACAGTCGTGCCTTGCAAGCTTTCCATGTGTTCCAGAAGGTTCTAACACCTTGCACATTCACTTTGGAGCGAAATTGGATGAAGAGAATGGATTGAATTGCCTTGTGTTGTGATTTTGCAATGTTACTAACAAGTGAAGCAACCATATGCCATCTCTCAAAATTTGACTTTCACTTAAATTCTGGTATTGCCAAAGTGTTAAAATGTGATTTCCAATCAAAAAATGTACCCACTTGCTTGGTTTGAGGGCTCTAGCACAAAATTGCATTTTTCCCTCCTTTCCATATTTGAATTTTCTTCATTTTCAAGCCATTTTAAGTGACTTTTTGATAGGAGCCAAACCAATGCATCATGACCACTTGGTTGCACTCAAAATCTCATTTTAAGCAAGTTCCATGTTGAACAAATCTCCATTTGAAGCTTGCAAGTTGGAGATATGGACCTAAAATCCAAAATGACCTATAATCTCACTTTCCCAAAATACCCCTGGCTTGCAAAGATCATAACTTGAGCTTCACAAATCAGAATGAGGTGTTCTATACCTTTTTGGAAAGCTAAGATCATGAGGAACAACTTTCAAGTTCATCAAAAGTCTATTTGAAACATCCTTTAAGGGAAAAAGGTGCTTGGAAGTTGGTTGATTTTCTCAGACAAATTTCACATTCATCTGGTGACCTATAACTTGTCTGGACCATAACTTGAGTTCTATAAATCCACTTGAGGACTTCTAGTACTCAAATTAAAAGTATTGAGATGCTCTACAAGTTATATGTTGGCCAAAGATCCTTTTGAAACTTGTATTTTGACTTATGTGGTCTGGAGGTTAGGCACTAAACAGGGGATTTTGCACTGAAACCCTAATTTAGCACTTTCTCACATTCTTGATTCTTATTGATTTGATATTGGCACAACACCACAAATGTATCACCATACCTAACCATGAACTCCATGACCCAAAAGTAGGCTTTGATGCTCTCCAATTGCACAGTTGACAGGGTTGACCCAGATGAAACCCTAATTGTCTACACTTCAACTATGGCTCTTGCACTTGAATCAATGACTTGGCTTAGCTCCAACATGGCCCTCTAGGCACTGCATGAGCTCTATACACATCCCATGTTCACAATCCATGCTTCACAATCCATTGATGGTCCTCAATAATCCTCAAGATAGGAGAGAAATCCACATGTAAGCACTCAAACTTCTCAAGACCTCAAACTCCCTCCTGTTGACTTGGATGACTTCTCAAGCTTCGATAAGACCTCTTGCTAGGCTTTTCTTGACAAAACACACTTGATCCCCTGTTGGATGAGTGATATGCTATGATATGCAAATGATAGAACTATATAAATGATAATGCAATGAACCTAAACCAGGTAAAAGAGGTTGGGAAAATTTTGGGGTGCAACAGTGTTCATACTTTCCCTCTTTCGATTCTCTTTATGTGTGTATGATAAATGATTTTGGAGTCCAGATTCGTAATATACATGACTTCCCCTTCAATTTGGTATAAGATTTTGCATGATTTGGTTAGGTTTTGAATCTGAGCTCCGACCAGTGGTGCCGGAGAAGATCACCAGAGTTGTAGCTCCGTCATCTAGTTTTCTCTCAGGCGATCCTATGTGTGTGAGCGTTAAATGTTTGACTTGGTGAGATGAGCGGTTGTGATGTGTTCTGACCAGCGTGCGTGTCCTTTGACCATGCCAGGTCATAAGTGAAACGGTGTGTTTCACTTTGCTACTTGTGGTGGGCTCAGCGAGCTAATTGCACCCCCCCTTTCAGTCCAGCCCAATGCATTTGCCTTGTTTAATTGTTATTTGCACCATTTCGTTGTTTTCTTTTATTTTCTTTTTGTTTTCATTTCAGTTTTGATTTAATTCGCTTAAAAATATTTTTGAAAATGATAAAATCCCACAAAAAATGTTTTAGGACACTTTAATGTATTAATTAATTTTAGGAAATTTTTATTTTCTTTTTTGGTTTATTTTTCAATTAAAATGGGATTTATTATTTGGAAGTGTTTTTAATTGAATTCTTTACTGTTCTTTTGGTTTCTTGCCTTGTTGCTTGACCAATCTTTTTCTCCAAGGATTGAGACTTCTTCCTCGTGTTGTTGATGAGTTGAGGAGTCTTATAGGATGATTTTTCCCCTGGTTTGACCACTTTTGGTTTAACTTTTATCTCATTTCTTTTGACCCTCAACAACCCTCCTTCAAAATGGTGCACCCTTGTGAATCAAATTCTTTAGCGATGTTTTGAAGTGACTTTGGTTGTAATCTTTTGGCCTCTGATTGCTAACTCTTTTAGGATATTTTGAGATTTTATTTGAATTTAATTGAGCCATTTTCCTATTTTTTAGGTAACTTGCAAGTCAAGTTACTTCTAAGGGTGGTTCACACATGCACTTGACCTAGTTTGGATGGGAAATGAGTCATATGGATCCCTTGAGCTCTCAACTCCTCTTGATTCATATTTGTAACATGTTGAGCTTGCTTGAAGTTCATTTTTAGGTCATATAATTGTTTTCTTCTTGTGCTTGAGGTGCATTCTTTTAGGCTTTCCATTTGAGGTTCAAGTGTTGAAAGTGATTAAGACCTAGGTCTTCTTCCTGCCTATTCTTGCATTTCTTTTTGGTGTGTGCTTTCCTTTGCTTTATTCATTATCTCCTCTCATCCTCACCATTGTCCAATGACCCTTGAGTCCCATTAATGATGGTTTGGTCCCTCCTTTGAAGGTACTTTGAACATGTCATGAATGGTGATTCTTTGAGGACTCTTTTGATTGTTTTCTTACTTGATCAAGGTGATTCTTATGGTTGAGTGACTTTTATGAGTCCCTTGCTGTTCTCAACTCATCTCCCATCCTCACTTTAAATTTTGTCCTCATCTCCTTTATTTTGGTTTGCCTTTGGGCTTATGGTTGATGTTTGAGTGGTTTCTCCCACTTCATCCTACTTTTGTGTAAACTTGTTTATGTTCCTTCTTTTGTGTGCATTATTTCTTCTTTGTTCTTTCATATCTCATTTCTATGCTTAAGGTTGAGATGTGCTTGTGGTGGCTACTTCCCCACTCTTTGTTCCTCCCTCTCTTTTCATTCTAATTGTGCATTACATGTTTGCATATTTGCATTTCTCTTATGCTTTCTTCTTCTTCTTCTTTTATATTCCTTCCCTTAGGACCTCTAATATTCCTTGATCAAGGTTGATTATGATAGACATTAGGCTTGAAACCATGCATGATAACATTAGGTAGTATCCCTTTTGTATCCCAACTTTAGGACCATTTTGCATGACAACTTTAGGGTTTGAGGTAGTTCCTCTTAGTTGTGCCATTTCTCTTCTCATCTTCAAACACTTTCAAAACACTTAATAAGGATAATGAATATTGTATGCTACGAGCCTTAAGCTATTTGGGAAATGGTGATTGGGGGGCCTCCTCTCAATCATCTAGATTGTTTAGCATATGTCCTTTGGACGATATGCGATGTATTCGTTCCTAGATCACAGTCTTTAGTGCAACATGAATTAAAAACCAATTCAATTCATTTCTTCCATAAAAGACACAAAAACAAACTTCAACTCATTTTTATCCTTCAGGATTAATCTTAGAAAACCTTTTTTCATAAGGAGAGTTTTTTTAACTCTTAGTTCTACCGCTAACAGGTAACACCTAAGTCTCCAATGGTCAAGCAGCATACACCTAACAGCTAGAACTAAGGTTTAACCCTACTCGGGTTTAAAACACTTGAACCAACCGGTGTTCTTGTTAGCCCAAACTACGTTTGCTCTGATTTCTCGTACCAGACGAGGATATGTAGGCACAAGACGACGATGTCTTGGCGAGCAACCTTCCCCCCTTCGCCCGTAGTTTTCCGAACTACGTTGACTCTGACTTTCCCATTGCATGAGGGAATACTTAGGCATAGAGCGGCGATTCTCTATCGAGTCTCCTTTTTCTTTTCTTTTGTCTCTGAGACCCTTGGCGTAGATAGTTTAACACCCTTTAGATAGACAACATGCGTGGATCCCGTCGAGTACGACGGACGTGAGGGGTGTTAACACCATCCCCTTGCGTAACCAACTCCCGCATCCAAGATTTGGTTGCGATGACCTGTCTTTTCCCGTTTTTATTAGGTTTTCTCTGATCGTTTCCTTTCCCTCTTTTGGGCTAAATAAAGAACAGTAGCGACTCTTTTGTCTTCTGTCGGCCCTCTTTGCAACGATGCGACAGCAGACGACTCTGCATTTTACTTTTAGAATTATATATATATATATATATATATATATATATATATATATATATATATATATATATATATATATATATATATATATATATATATATATATATATATATATATATATATATATATATATATATATATATATATATATATATATATATATATATATATATATATATATATATATATATATATATATATATATATATATATATATATATATATATATATATATATATATATATCAGTTTTGTTGTGAGGTTGGGGGGGAAATGTTACATTGAGAGATAAGCCAATACCTAGGCTTGAGTACAAACATAGAATTAGAAGTGGAAAGTAGTGGTGAACCTGTATGTTTGGCATGCACTTGTTCCCACGAAATTTGCGCTCAGACGAGATTCTATTTGATGACTTCTTTTACGGTCCTTTGGACTTGAGGGGATTTTATCTCTGCGGATTGTCGACTCTTGGGACCGATCATTTGGAAGTCAGCTAAGTGAGGCCGCTTCGTTAGACTATGATGCCAAACTAGAAATGGTGAACGTATCATCATTTCTCGAAAGTCTGTGACGCTGACGACCGCATAGGATGCCAGACCTTATCAGTGATAGGTTCATACCTGTGAGTTGGGAGGGTTATGCAAGAAACCTTAACCTTCAACCTACCTTTGTCAGTGCAAACTTTTGATCTTGATATAGTGGTTCCTAAGTATTGGTGTTGTGTTATGTTCTCGTCAGAGCAAAACGCTGTTTCTTCTTAATCAGCAACACAACAATCTTGATCCCCTATTGCATCCTTGCATTTTCATTTGCATTATCATATTGCATTTCATTAACATGTATTTATGATGCAGGTGTACATTTCCCTTTGATTCTAGTGTTCTTTCATCTGACATGGAGCCTAGCCTGAAGAAAACAGTGGCATACAAGTTTCCAACACCTGATATTGGAGATTTGCTGAATGTGATTTCTGTAGCTGACAGGAAAATGATGGAAGACTTTAAATAGTCCTATGGGAAGCTTCTGAGTGTTGTCTGCAAGCCTTCTGTGTATGAGTTGAATGGTCTTTATACCCTGTTGCAGTTCTATAACCCACAACTGAGGTGCTTTACTTTTCAGAGTTTTGTGTTGGCGCCTACATTAGAGGAGTTATTTATGCTGTTGGGAGTGCCTATTCTTGATCAGATGCCTATTTATCACATTGAAGATGAGCCTAATCTGGCTAAGCTTGCTGCTGCTTTGCATCTGGATATTTCTGAGCTGAAGGGGATGTTTACCAAGAGGAGTGGAATGTCTGGTTTCCCTTTACCTTTTATGATTGAAAAGGCTCAGTAGTTTGCCAAGGAAGGTTGTTGGGTGGTGTTTAATGCTATCTTAGAATTATGTATCTATGGTATTATGTTGTTTCCTAACATCCCGGATTTTGTAGATTTGGATGCGTTCCATATCTTTACTTCAGGGAATCCTATACCTACGCTTTTAGGTGACATCTATCATTCTGTGCACTATAAGAATGAGAACAGTAGGGGGGGAGAACGTATCTTGCTACGTGCCTTTGTTCTACAGGTGATTTTCTAGTCATTTACTCAAGACTGGTCCTTTCATTGATATTGCAGGTACTTTGGAGTGGTTTGAGAGGTTGATGGGATTGTTTGCAGAGAATATTATCTGGTTTGATAGAGACATACTGGGTACTGAGATTATATATAGTTGAGGAGGTTTTCCTAATGTCCCGTTGGTCGGAAGGAAATGATGCATTAACTATAACCCATCCCTTGCAATCATGCAATTTGGGTACGCTTTGAGGAGTCCTGCGAAGGATGAGGAGATACAGGAATCTCTGTATCTCACTGGATTGTTTGAGGGTGATATTTTGGTTAGAGTTGAGCATGGTTGGAGTGGGATTCACAGAAAAGGGAAAGTTTCTTTAGGGAAGAGTAACAGTCGAGCTTACGACCCTTATTTGACTTGGATCCAGGATAGAGCAGAGAAGTTATTGATGCCTTTTTCGTCTGTTAGGCCATTGTATCCTCTTATGATTGAGGAACCTACCACAGTGGATATTCAGAAATATAATCAGTTGTGGTCTGAGAAAGAGGAGTTGAAAAAGACTAACGAAGAGTTGGAGAAAGAGATCATTCATCTCCACAGTGAGAATATCGAAGCTGCTTATTCCTGCAAGAGACAAACTGAGTTGGTGAATAAGTTAGGAACTGAGTTAACCAAGGAAACTCATTCTCGTGAGCATTTGGGTTTGGATCTGAAGTTTGTCAATGATTTCCTTACTTCTAAGAAGAAGGATTTGGATATAGCCTACCTGGAGATTTCCAAGTTCAATGCTCAGTGGAATTCCGCTCTTACCAACCACAAAGAGCGTGAGGATGGGCTGAAGCAGCAGATTGCTAGACTGAAGACTCAACTCAAGGCTAAGGAGGAGAAGATTGCAGTAGAGGTATCACTCCGACGTGCCAGTGATTGCAGATTGAACGAAGCTCTTGCAACCTTCGAGGATTGCAAGCTGAGGGCTGATTCAAAGAGGTGCAAACTAGAGGAGGTCTTTTCTGAAGGAGCCTGGGAAGACTATGTTGAGGGTCTACAGGATACTATTAGACAGAGATAGTTGCTCATCCAAGGGTTGCTCGTCAGACCAGATCATCCTGAGACGAAGGAATTGATAGAGGATTTTCGTGCTCGTTGTCGCACTTGATATCTTTCTTTTCCTTTGTAGCTTGTTGTTTATGCTATGTGTTTGACCATCACTAGACCTGTTGGCTGAGGTCGTTCTATTGATTCTTTGTACTCAGTGTTATGATTGTACATTGCCTGTGTGGCCTTTCTTTTTTATGCATAAGGTGTTTATCTCTTTGCTTGGTTGTTGGTTTCCCTATGTCTTAGTGTTCTCGCAGGAACTAGAATCAAGGGGAAATGTCCCTAATCCATAGATACATGTCTGCATTTTGCATTGAGCATTTTTGCATAGTAGGTGCAACAGAACCGTGTATCTTACCCATGTTGGTTTGTTAGATTGTTTCAGGATAGACAACCAGACTACTCACTGCTACTCTACGCGAGGCAACCATCGAAAGATCATGGACCAAATACAAGTTGAGCTTCAGGAGTTTCGGGACAGGATGGCTCAATTTATGGATCTGATGCAGGGAGTGGCTAATGGTCAGGAGCAACTAAGGATTCTGGTCCAACCATTGATCGCCAGGGTTGATGGTAGTGGAGTGTTGCACCGTGGAACTGCTGTCGTTCCTCCTACTACTGATGTGGGAATCCCAAGGGCTGGTGTTGTGCCAACAACTGTTGTTCCTCCAGGCGGAGGCAATATGGGAATATGGGTAATGTGAATGGAATTCATATCCCTGTTCCAGAGGTGACTTGTGCAATTCACAGGAACGCTGGCCCTCAGTGGGACCGCGATGAACAAGGGGATGTGTTTTCGATGACTGATTTGAATGTGGGTCTGCAGCTTGAGGCGGACAGGAGCTTCAAAGTGCTGGAGGATAAAATAAGGAGTTATGAGAACCAAAATTCCATGGGCCTGGACATGGCTAACCTGGGGCTGATCCCAGATTTGAGGGTTCCGTTGAAATTCAAGGTTCCTGACTTTGACCAGTATAAGGGCACAACCTGTCAGAGGGTTCACTTGCGCTCATATTATCGTAAGATGCCCGCCTACTCTGATGAAGAAAAATCGCTCATATTAGTCTTTCAGGACCTTCTCTTGAATGGTATATGAGGCTGGAGCCCGCCAATATCCGAAGCTGGAGGGATTTGGCCGAAGCGTTCATGAAACATTATCAACATAACAGTGACCTTGCTCTGAACAGGGTCCAACTTCAGAATCTTTCACAAAGAAAAAATGAGTGCTTCAAAGAATACACCCAGAGGTGGCGGGAGCTGGCAGCTAGGGTGCAACCTCCCATGGTGGAGCGTGAGTTAACTAATATGTTTGTTGCCACATTGCCCAATGTTTATAATGAAAAGCTCATTGGTAGTTTTTCTGGCAGTTTCTCTAACCTCATTATCACTGGAAAGAGGGTAGAGAATGGCATCAAACTCGGTAAGATTCTGTTAGCGGAAGGATCCTCATCTGGAGGAGGTAACAGGAAAGTGTTTGGAAATAAGAAAAGGGATGGAGAGACTAACACAGTTTCTAGTTCCAGGGGAAGAAGTAGAAACAACGTCCACAATATCACCAGCAGCAACCTCATGTGCCAAGTATTACAATTCTTGCGGCACCGCAACTACAACAACGCCAACAACCTCAGCAACAGAATCAGAATCAGAATTATGCGCCTAGAAGATTTCAAGATCGAGGATGGGCTGTGAATAGAACTTTTGACGCACCTTCAATGTCGTATTCTCTATTACTTCAAACTTTGCTTCAGTTGCAGTTAATACAAAAGAGGACTTTGGCTCCCTTGACAGGTGTGCCTCGTCCCGGATATGACGCTAATGCTCGGTGTGAGTTCCATTATGGTGCCTCGAGGCACAATATTGATAACTACAAGGCGTTCACGCACAAAGTTAAGGATTTGGTGGATAGTAAAGCTATACATTTTTCTCACGACGCGCCTAATGTCGTGCAGAACCCTATGCTGAACCATGGGGGCAGCAGGGGTCAATGCTATCATCAAAGATGTGAACTTAGTAGTCAGTGTTGAAGATCTGAAGACGCCATTGAGGTTTGTTAAAGCCAAGTTATTGAGCGGGGGTGTGTTTTCGGGCTGTAACGAAGAATGTGCTGAGTGCATAAACCATCCTGAGGGATGTGACAAATTGAAGAAGCATGTCCAGACTCTGATGGATGATGGGGTTTTACAGTTTGACAGGGTTGCTGAGAGAAAGGTTGAATAAATATTATCTGAGGAGAAGGACAAAATTGCTATAATTTCGATCCCATATAAGACCATTACTATTTCTGTGTCGTCGAGGCCACCAACTATTGTCATCACCAAAGCTGGTCATGTGCCATATGAGAGTACTAAAGCGATTTCGTGGAACTACGAAGCTTAAGTATATTGCAACGGGAAGAAGCAGGAGTTGAAGAGTATACTGGTGGATTCAGTGGATAATCTGGTCGGAGCTGAGGGAATTACTCAAAGCGGTAGAGTGTTTTCATCCCCAAATGTGGTTGCTGACAGAGCTGATAAAGGAAAGGGTAAAGTCATGGCTGAAGAAACGTCTCAAGCGGGCGAGAAGGAGTCTTTGTTGAAGGACGCTGGGGAATTTATGAGATTAATTCGCAAAAGTGATTACAAGATCGTTGATCACTTGCAAGAATCTCCTTCTAAAATCTCTATTTTATCATTGTTATTGTGCTCAGAGGCGCACAGGAATGCCTTGCTAAAGATTTTGAACACTGCATATGTGCCACAGGAAATATCTATGAACCAGCTCGAGGGAGTAGTGGCGCATGTGAATGCTGGAAATGGTTTAGGCTTTACTGATTTGGATCTCACGCTCAAAGGTTGGAATCACAACTGTGCGTTGCACATATCTATAGAGTGTCGTGGGGCTGTTTTGTCGCATGTGCTTGTCGATATCGGGTCATCTTTAAACGTATTGCTGAAGAAGGCACTAATGAAATTGGATACCCGTGGTATTATGTGTACACCAATCGAATTGGTCGTACATGCCTTTGATGGGACTCAGAGGTCTTTATTTGGATAGATGACTTTGTCGATCCAGGTAGGCCCCAAGGTATTTGATGTTGTATTTTACATCATAGACATTCAGCCGGCTTATAGCTATTTGTTGGGGCGTCCATGGATTCACTCAGCCAGAGTTATGACATCTACACTGCACCAGAAGTTAAGTATATGGTGGGAGGTAGTGTTGTGACCGTATGTGGAGAAGAAGACATCATGATTAGTCATTTGTCTTTGTTCAAGTACGTCGAGGTGGATGGTGAAATCCATGAGACTCTGTGCCAGGCTTTTGAGACTGCGTAGATCAAAGACAAAGCACCAGTTGTGGTGAGCAAAGCGCCAGAAGTGGCCATGTCCTCGTTTAATGAAGTCCAAGAAGTTGTAAAGTCTAGGGCATCACAAGGTTGGGGCCAAAGGCTAGATCTACCCAACAAGCAGGATAAGTTTGGTCTGGGGTACAACCCGTCTTCCTCATCCCCACGGAGAGTGCCACGATACAAGGGACCAGTTCAGTTCACTAGTGGCGGGGTTATCTTCTAAAGAATCAATGCAGTGTCAGATGCAGAAGAGGGTGATAGTGACTGTGATATGGACACATGGATTCAGTCGTACATTCCGGGTCAAAGCCTGAACAATTGGACTGTCAAAGAAGGCATCCAAGTTACTACATAACAGTAATGATTTGTTTTTTGATTATTGTACAGCCCTATGTTCAACCTGGAGCATAGCGGTCTTTATCTGCAGGGCCTAATTGTTTATGTTAAAACTTTTATGAATTAATCAAAGGGCGTTTTCGCATTCAAATTTTGTGATCCTTGTCTTTCTAGTTTTGTGTTAACAATAAAATGGCAATGTGGGTTTGTGCTTGTTTTGCATATCATTTGAAGCATTTTAATCATCATTATTGCAGGTTTCACATTGTATGACACCAATCCAGAACCGTCTATGATTCGCTTTGACTTTGATAATCCTATTTTTCAAGCCGAAGAAGACATTGATGAGGATGAAGACTTACCAGAAGAGTTATCCAGACTGTTAAAATATGAAGACAAAATCATTATGCCTCATCCGGAGGACATCGAGGTTATCAACTTGGGTTCCGAGGAAGCCAAGAAAGAAGTTTGGATAGGGGTTGTGTTGCAGAGTGACATCAAGCAAAGATTGGTTGAAATGCTCAGGGAGTATAAAGATATATTTGCTTGGTCGTACGAAGACATGCCCGGGCTTGATACCGACATCATGATTCATCACTTGTCGTTGTTTGAAGAGTGTCCGCCGGTCAAGTAGAAGCGCAGGCGAACTAGACCAAATATGGCAGTCAAGATCAAGGAAGAAGTCTAGAAGCAATTGGACACAGGTTTTCTTGCTGTCACAACTTACCCTCTGTGGGTCGCTAACATCGTGACTGTACCTAAGAAGGACGGTAAGGTACATATGTGTGTTGATTATCGAGATCTCAACAAAGCGAGCCTGAAAGACGATTTCCCGCTTCCTCATATTGATGTGTTGGTTGATAATATTGCTCAATTTTCCATGTTTTCCTTCATGGATGGCTTTTCCGGGTATAATCAGATTAAGATGGCACCGGAGGATATGGAGAAAACAACGTTTATCACACCATGGGGGACTTTCTGTTATAAGGTGATACCTTTGGGGTTGAAAAACACAGGGGGCAACCTACCAGCGGGCTATGGTGACTCTCTTTCATGTTATGATTCATCATGAGATCGAGGTCTATGTTGATGACATGATTGCGAAGTCACAAATGGAGGAAGAACATCTGGTCAATTTGTTGAAGCTGTTTGATAGGCTCAGGAAATTCAGATTGAGGTTGAATTTGAATAAATGCACTTTTGGTGTACGGTCAGGAAAGCTATTGGGGTTCATTGTCAGTGAAAAAGGAATCGAGGTCATTCCTGCAAAAATAAAAGTTATACAAAATATGCCAGCGCCAAAAACAGAAAAAGAGGTTTGTGGTTTTATGGGGAGATTGAACTACATTGCTCGGTTCATATCTCATCTTACAGCCACGTGTGAACCAATGTTCAAATTGCTAAAGAAAGATCAGGCGGTCGTCTGGAATGAAAACTGCCACAGGGCATTTGATAAGATAAAAGAATATTTGCAGGAGCCTCCAATACTGATACCTCCAATAGCTGGAAGACCTTTGATAATGTATCTAATGGTTCTTGAGAACAACATGGGTTGTGTTATCGGTCAACAAGACGAGACTCGAAGGAAAGATCATGCAATATACTATCTGAGTAAAAAGTTCACGGACTGCGAGTCCAGATACTCATTGCTAGAGAAAACGTGTTGCGCACTCACATGGGCTGCTAAACGTTTAAGACAGTATATGTTGAATCATAAAACCATGCTGATTTTGAAGATGGATCTGATTAAATATGTCTTTGAAAAACAAGCGCTTTCAGGAAGAATTTCCAGGTGGCAGATGGTCATGACAGAATACGATATTTAGTATGTATCCCAGAAAACTATCATGGGGAGTGTTCTGTCAGAATATCTCGCTGAATAGCCGATTGATGATTATCAACCGATGAAGTTTGAATTTCCTGATGAGGACATCATGTATCTGAAGATGAAGGATTATGATGAGTCGTTGCCAGATGAAGGTCCTGAGCTTGGCTCCCAGTGGCAAATGATATTTGATGGTGCTGTTAACTCATACGGTAGTGGAATTGGGGCAATCATCACGACTCCCCATGGGTCTCATATCCCATTCACTGCCAGGTTGACATTTCCCTGCACCAACAACAAAGAAGAATATGAAGCGTGCATTATGGGGTTGGAATAAGCCATTGATCTGAGGATCAAGAATCTAGATGTGTACGGTGATTCAACTTTAGTTATAAATCAAATAAAAGGAGAATAGAAGACTCGGGAGCCAAATTGGATTCCTTATATGAATTACGCCAGAAGGCTGTTGTCATTCTTTGATCGCGTAGATTTTCACCATGTTCCGAGAGCAGAGAATCAAATGGCAGATGCCTTGGCAACGCTATCTTCGATGTACAAAGTGAATTATTTGAATGACACTCCGAGGATCGTCATCTCTCGCCTTGGTAGGTCGGCGTTTGTATTCTCGATAGAGGAAACCTCTGATGGCAAGCCATGGTTTTATGATATTCAGAATTTCCTCAAAAGCCAAGAGTATTTGCCTGGGGCTTCGGCCCGGGATAAGAAGACCTTGACGAGGTTTGCTAGAAACTTCTACTTAAATCAAGACGATGTTCTCTACAGGAGGAACTTTGATTTGGTGTTACTGAGGTGCGTGGACGAAAAAGAAGCTAGTTTTCTTATGGAAGAGGTCCACGAAGGTGCCTTTGGTACGCACGCAGGCGGGAACGCCATGTCTCGAAAGTTGTTACGAGCAAGGTATTACTGGTTGACTATGGAGTCAGATTGTTTCAAATTTGTGAAGAAATGTCATAAATTCCAGATTTATGCAGACAAGATTCATGTGCCGCCTAGTCCTCTAAATGTCTTGGCGTCTCTCTGGCCTTTTTCCATGTGTGGAATTGACATGATCGGCAAGATTGAGCCGACCGCATCTAACGGACATCGCTTCATCTTGGTAGCCATTGATTACTTTACCAAGTGGGTGGAAGCAACTTCTTATGCAAATTCACTAAGCAGGTTGTAGCTCGATTCATTAAAAGGGACATCATCTGTCGTTACGGATTTCCCGAAAGAATCATTACTAACAATGGTTCTAATTTGAACAACAAGATGATGAAGGAACTGTGCCATAGTTTCAAAATCGAGCATCACAACTCTTCGCCCTATCGTCCGAAGATGAACAGCGTTGTTGAGGCAGCTAACAAGAATATCAAGAAGATAATGCAGAAGATGGTTGTGACCTATAAGGATTGGCACGAGATGTTGCCCTTTGCTTTGCATGGATATCATACTACGGTATGCACCTCAACTAGGGAAACGCCTTTCTCGTTGGTGTATGGTATGGAAGTCGTCCTACCATTGGAAGTCGAGATCCCTTCCCTGAGAGTGTTGATGGATTTCAAACTGGATGAGGCAGAATGGATAAGAAACAGATTGAATTAGCTTAGCCTGATGGATGAGAAAAGGCTAGCGTCTATTGTGCACGATCGCCTGTAGCAGAGCAGGATGAAGAAAGCTTTCGATAAGAAGGTGCACCTTCGAAGCTTTCAGACTGGTGATCTAGTGTTGAAGAAGATTCTCCCTCCACAAACAGATCATAGGGGGAAATGGACTCCTAACTACGAAGGTTCATACGTCATGAGAAAGGTCTTCTTCGGAGGAGCCTTACTGTTGTCATCCATGGATGGTGAAGATCTCACATCCCCTATGAATGCAGACGCAATTAAAAAATACTTTGCTTAAGGAGACCCGCTGGAAAGAAAAAAAGAATATCCAGGCAAAAATGAGGCATCCCGGCGAACCATAAAAAGAATGGGTTCGGGCAAAAATTAGGGATAAGATGAAAAGATGTAAACCCGCAAAGTTGAAAACTTGAAAAGGCGACTTTGGAAAAAATGGGTATCCCGGTGAATTGAAAACCCGAAAAGGCGATTCAGGCAAAAGTTAGGGATTTGAAAGCAAATGACTGCGGTCTGCATTTTGATCTCCAGCGACTAGTGGATTGAGGGAGAACCTGAGGTCCGTTTATCCGAATCAATCTCTTCAGAGGACGAAGCATCGGGAAAGCATTAAAGTCATGCGAGTCATAGATGGATCTACTCGTGGTGTTCATTTGTGCCATATTTCCGACATTCTGTATATTTTTATGCATTTTTTGTATATTTTGTGCAACTTCCTCTTTTCAGGGGTTGAATCTGTTGTAAAACTTGCCTATTCACAGGCCATTTGTTAATAAAATATATAATATTCAGTAGTTCTGTTTATGTGCTTTAGCCTTTACTGTTTTGTTTGCAAAAAACACCTGATGTTTTTGATAAAACTATGTTTACATAAACTTGTAGGCTTTGCCAATAATCGTTAAAACTATGATTTGACTAAACAATGTCATGGATGTTAACCGAGATAGTTCCTTTGTACAGGATATCTTGTTGTTGTTTTGCAGAGTTGTTACCCTTAGGCCAAAATCGTCAGAGGTGTATTCTTGTAGGATCGCCATGTTCCCCAGTCAGAGTTGAAGTTTTCCCCAGTAGAGTCTTTTTCTACAGGGAAATATGCAGGTTGAGGTTATGGTTAAGTGCCCTCATCCCCAACAGTTTGTTTGTCGACACTTATCCCTAGCAGATTGTTTGAGAGCGCATATCCGCAACAGTTTCTTGAATGCTCTCATCCTCAGTGTGGTCGTCTGTATGCCCTTACTTCCCCCAGCAATTCGATATTGGATTTCTTTCCACTAGAAAGGTGTGGAATTATTCCCTAGGCAGTGAAGTAGATTGAGGTATTGTTGCTCCACAGAGTCCGAGTAAATGGCTTTGTATTCCCCTCAGAATTCTTGACTCAATCCCTAAGCAGAGGTCGATGTTGCTATTCTCCTCTAGCAGAGTCAGCGAAGTTTATTATTTCCTCGGCGGAGTATTTCTCTATCCTCAGTGGAGTTGCATCTTTGATTTCTGCACTAGGCATTCTCCAACAGAGTTAGTAGGGATTTTCCCCACTGAGTAATCCCCAGTGGAGTGGATTTTGGCAGAAGCCTGCATGGGTGTGATTGCAGTGTTCTAGGAGGCCAGTCAGGGCTAATTTTTCTCCGCGGCAGATTTCACCTTTTCTCCCCTGTAGGTTCGCCTTTTCCCCCCGGAGAGTTGTATTCTGGTAAGCCATTCAGGGCTTGTTTTCCTCAGCAGTGTTTGATGGTTATCCCCCGCAGAGCTTTTCATCCTCGGTAGAGTGGACGCGATTTCGATGTTTGGTTATCAACCCCGGCCGATGTCGTTGGTTCCCTATAAGAGTTGTATTTCGGAAAGTCATCCAGGGTTTGTTCCTCCTCAGCAGATGTTGTTTTAACCCCCAGTCGGGAGGATTTACTCAGAGATTCAGCTCTTAAGCCATTCATGGCTTGCTCTCCTCAGCATGGTTCCATTTTGTACTAGGTGTGACTAGTCTTTCCCCAGCTGGGTCGTTTATCTTCTTTGGCATTTATTTTGCTGAAGTCAGTCCCGTTGCATTTTGCATTCGTGCATAGTGTTGCGGTGAAAATTGGATATCAAGCTATTAGATTAACTTGAACCTTAATTCTTTTACAACCGAACTTTAATTTATCCAAAGGAAAGGTCTAAAGAAAGAAAAACCCTTTTCGCGATGTAACAACAACACTAAGAGATTCGGGGATCGGGGGTTGGTTATACCTAGGGAAGGTGTTAGCACCCTAAGTATCTGCAGTACTCTATAGGAACCTTTTGTTTGTTTACATGCTAAGTTTGAAATATGTACTATGGTTTTAGGATTGGGAGTTGAGTGCAAAGATAAGTAAAGACCTAAATGATTTTCTAAGTCTGCTCGCAAAGACATCGCATCTTCTGCCTACGTACCCTGACTAGGATAGAATCAGAGCAGCCGTAGTTCGCCTCACAAGGGAAAAGAACACTTGATTATGATCAAGGTTCAAGGGGGGAACAAACATGACAATGTTTGTGTGGAGTTTGATAAAACTCCCTAATCTAAGTTGTAACACTCAAAAGGGGAAGTAAGAAATCATGACAATGATTCTTACATAGAGTTGACAAACTCTATCCTAGGATTCTAGTTGAAGAACACTCCTAGTACAGGGGGGGGGGGGGGGGGGTTCTTAGACTTGAAGCAAAGTCTAATGGCTTCTAAACTAAGGTTTAAGTGACTTAACAAAGTCAAGAGGAGGGTGAATGAGCTATCCATGACATGGGGTCAATGGAGAGACTTTTCCATTTGGAAGGAGAGGGGAGGCAACTTGGACGAGAACTAACGAGTTCCATCACTTGGGGAAAAGAAAATACTTAACAAAGAAAAACATGATGAAGATAAAAGCATGGTGACAACCATATGAAACAAGCATGTTAAAGGACCAAGGTAAAAGACATCACAATTAATTATAATATGCAATATTTTTACACCATATGAAAATAGATCTCAAAGCCAACATGATGCAAAAAGAATCGATCAAAAATAATAAAAAATGAGAGAATTATAAATTTTTGAAATTTTTTTGTGAAAAATGTCAAATAAAATAAAACAAGTGAAAATAAAATAAAAGTGCAAGGGGTGGGATTGAACCCACGCCCTCTGGCCTGATTAGGCACGCGCATGAAAAAAGGAAAAAGGATAAAAGGTTGATCCTCCTCAGGGATCGAACCTAGGTTCAGCTGGTGCAAGGCGTGTTTATGGGCAAGGTTTCTACCACTGGGGTGGCGATACATCCATTTTGTAAATCCACCCCATAAATACATAAGGGTAACTTGGTATGTTTTCTGGGCAAAATCAAACAAGCCAAAATGCAAATGCGTGAAGGATTCAAATTATGTCAAAACTTAATGGAATTGAGTGAAATTTTAGTCAAACTTGAGTATTTTTTAAAAAGGAACGCAGTGGTGGTGTTGAAATTATGAAATCATGCTTGCAAATAAAAACACGATGGCAGTTGCATATGTAATGTTAAAATGCATTTTCAAAGCTAGAGTTCAAATTAAACATGTTTGGATCAAAAGGAAGGTATGCACATACTCTAAATACCACATACAAGCAGTCCCAACAGAACTGAGGCTCAAACTTGAATCTGATACATGAGTTGCAAGAATGTGAAAGAAAATGCATTTTGAAGTTATGTGTGAAAATTTGATATGAACAAACTCAAAAACAGTCATGCACACATTTCAAACATGTCACTTAAGGTTATGCTTACAAAGAAAACCTTCAATTCCTACTGCACCAAGATTTGACCATCCAAATGCAATTTTAAAGAAATGGTTCAAAACATCCTTGTATCCAAACAACAGTTAAAACATCATTCAACATCATGCTTGCCAAGATAACAGTCATTGAACTACAATGCACACAAACAAAATAAAGTTTTATAGAAGCAAACACATCAGATGAAACATTGAACCAAACATCAAGATTTGCACATAATTGGCTTTGTAGCATGAAACAACCAAAAAAGCTCAGCATAACAGTCATGGTATTTGCAAAGTTCAGAACATCATGTTTAGTCAATAACAGTCATGGTACAAATTGCAGACATTAAACTTGAGAAAAGAATGACAAAGGCAAATGCAGTTTTTGAACTAAACATCAAATCTGTACACAACTGGCTTTTCAGCCTTACACAAACAAAACTTCACAAACTTCCTATCTCACTCAAGTCATGAGGTACATCTAAAAAAAACCAATTGATGACTAACAACAAACATTTAGAAGCAATCTTAGCACCAAAATTAGATTAAAGCAGCCTGTCATGTATGAGTTGAAAGAGTTTGCAAGAGAATGCATTTGAAACCAATGATCAATGTAGATGCCTACATGCCTAAGTGAGGAGATGAGTATGTCACATATGAAGTGTTTGATGAATTCCACAGCAAACTTAAGTCAAAACATCATCAAGGCAGAAAACGAGTGTGTGGTGTGCAAATGTGCATTCTCAAAATTAATGGTCAGTTCAATCATGCTACAACCAGAACAAAGAGTTCAAACATGTTCTAAATATCACATACACACTATTTGCACACTCAAAATGCTCATACATAGACCACAACCCTAGCTGATACATTGAAGTGGAAAGACATAAAGAGGAAATCATGACAGTTTGCAAGGCCAAGGAAACCCAAGGTACATCTTCAGAATTGATTCATACAGATGCAATGCAAGGTATGTACAAGTTTCGAGAATGCAGTTCATGATTATGCTTCAAGTGATGGTCTCAAATACCTACTGAAATATGCAGCTACTGCTAAAAATGCAACATGGCAGTTGAAATGCATAATGGAAACCATAGCATGAATTAAGTAAGTCATGGTCAAGCAAGTATCACACACAAGTTAAAAACATGCCAACAAATATGAGAATGGTCTGCTAGTTGCAAAAAAATGGCATGTTGAAGTGCAAGAGGAAGTTCATGGAAGATTTTGAGCATATTCAGATCAAGCATACATTACACAAATTACAAACAAATTTTTTTTGATGTTTCTACAATTCAAGATTGAGCACAAACCACACAAAATAAGAACTGGTTCAACAACATGCAAATATGGCATGAGTATGTGAAATGAAATGCAAACTGTTTTGATGGTACAATATGGAAAGTTCAAAATGAGTGACTTTATGTTATGCCAATGATGCACACATATTACATATATGCTACATGATGATCTTATGCTAGAAATTCAGGCACACTCTTTTTAAAACAGAAGCTGGTATAATGATGGCGTATTTGGCTTGAAAATGCATTTTGAAAGTGAGGAAGCAAATCATGTAAAAACAGATCACATAACTCACACGAACACATCATAAACATGAAAACAAATAGGATTCAACTTATAAATCAAGCACATTTCATTCCAAGCAGAATTTGTCATGTTTGATGGTTATGAAAAAGCTGTTTTAAAAGTGCCGCAGATGTACAACAGGGGTATTTTCAGAATGATGAAGCTTATGCTATAACAATGAGGCACACATATCACTTATGCGAAAACAGTTGGTTTTGCTCACAACTCAAACACATCTCCTTCCAAACTCAAACTGGTATGTTGATGGCAATGAAAATGCAAAACTGTTTTGAGATTTTGAAAATCACTTTGAATGCAACATAGCATATGATGAGCAAAATGCAGTAGAAACACTTAAAACAAACCAAACACATAGGAAATGACAAGTCTAGACAATAACAAGACAGCTGCAAATTAACAAAACAAATCTCATGTCAAAACTCCTAATGCTGCTCCTTGTGGACAGTTTCTTCTCAAATCACATTTTGGACAAAACAAAGAGCACAAACTTGATAACACATCATCAACACATCTCATAAGCATCATACTTTAACAAAAAGTAGGGACATTGCAATGAACACAAATCTTTTGACAAAAAGCCAATTGGGACAGTATGAGTACATTTCAAACATATAACCTCAAATCTTCACAACATAACAATGTAATGTGCAAGATGAAAGTTTAGTAGTACTTACCTCTTGTAGACTATCTTTGAGCAAGATGTGAAGCAAAGAAAACCAGAGATCTTCAAATGGCACCCAACATTGAAACTTTGCTCCTCTTGAAGCAAAATCCAACTTCTAGGAAAGTTTGAGTAAACCAAGTTCCAGCTGGTTTATGAGCCTTTGGACAGTTGAAACAAGATATATGTGTGGTGTATGGGTGGTTAGAACATTAAGGGGATGGCTAGAACAAGGTTTGGCTAATTTTGTGCAATGTGGTCAAAGTGTCTTGGTATGACAGTTGACTTTTAGAATGGAAGGGTTTTTGAGTGGTTTCAAAGCATGGACACCTTCCACACAATATTTAGAGATTGTGCAGAAGGTTTTGAGTGGCTTGGAAGTGATAGAACTGATCTTAAGCAGAGTTTTGCCCAAGACATTTTTTTTTGGTGGAAAATGGAAGTTTGAAACTTTGAGATTCTTAAGGAAATGAGAAGGGATTGAGAGCTATTGTTTCTCTGGCTTTGGAGACTGCTCTGGTGTGTCTAACAACATAGAGGAAGCCTCTATTTATAAGGAGAGTGAAGGTGAGGGCAGATTTGGATTTTGGCTTCTTGGAGGGAAATTTTGAAGAAATCTTGCCAAGATCTCATGGCAGCTCTACATATCAGTTTCTTGGCTCAAGGAAAGCAAAAATCAAGTGTAATTATGGGAATGAGGTATTGAATAGATGCTATAGGGATAGGGGCTGCAGCTGCTACAGATTTCTCATAATTGTTTCTCTTTCTTCACTTGGATTTCTTTGAATATTTTAATGCCATTTGCCTTGCAATTTGCCAAGGCCTTCAATTCTCATTCTCTCTGCATTCCTTTTTCGTTTTTACACTTCAAAGCCTCTAAATATCAGAATAAACATGATCCAAGGGCTGAGGATGGTCCACATTGTGAAAATCCAAATTTGAGAAGTTTTGACAAAATGGTTTCAAGTGTGGCAGGCCCAACTTTCGTGTACCAGCTCACAAATGATATTGAGGAGTTCTTGTACTTTTTGGAAAGCCCTCATGTAGCTCTACAACTTTCATGTTTTCATGAACTTCAAATTCCAAGTGAAACTGGGTTGAAAAACCCCTCCAAGTTGACTGAAAATGTGAAACGTACAGCCATTATACTTAGAATTTTTCTAAGTGTTTTGCACTCTTTAAATGATTTTGGTTATAACTCCAATTCTATGCATTTTTTGAACATGGACCACTGTGGGACTTTTGTAGGATTTGTCAAGAGCTTTCTAATGAGCTTGGAACCACCTCAATTGGATATGTGGTTAGGGAGTTAGGGTCTTGCCCCTTTCAAAACCCTAATTTCCGATTTTTCGATTACTCCTTCATCCTTGATTCAATAGTCATGAAATTTTATGCGAAAGTGCAATATGATATAAGGAACATTTTTTATTCACATGATGAGGTCAAATTCCTTATGGTTGAAGAGTTGACTTTTCAGTCAACCGTGCGGTTGATCGTTGACTAACGAACCGTCTATTCATGTTCCGGGCCTCCTGAGACCTTGCAACACTTTAAGTAGACTTCACTAAGCCATATGAACTTGTTGGACCATAACTCCATCATTGAAACACATTTTAAATCAAAAGTCTACCCACAATTGACTTTTCCTGATCGGAAACCCTAATCGGGAGCCCTGAACTGCACTGTCTTTGATCTTTGGGTGACGATCTCAAATTGGATTTACACTTGACCTCATATTATATCCTTGACCTTGTTTCATGGTTGAATCAATTCAAAACATTGATTGATCAAACCCTCGAAGCTTCAATTTTGGCTGTGCGGAACCCTAATTCATCTGCATCTTGACAAAGACAAACTTGAACTGGGTTAAGGTTAGATAATCACATGAGCATGATCCTACAATGATAATGAGGATCTAAGGGGTCAAAATTTGGGGTGCAACACATAGCATCCTCCGAAACGCGTAGCATTTCCATTTCGTATGGAGCATTACGCCATTTTCAAACATGTTCAAGTGAAACATAATTCAGGTGGTTACCTCTTTGTTTTGCAGATGTTTATCCGGCAAATAACAGTTATTTTCTCTCCAGTAGCATCATCCGACCCCTAGATATTGAGGTGTTCGTGGGCCAATATGGTATTCAGACCATATCCCGCTACAATGTATTCCACAGCAATGGTACCAGACCAGAGTTTATTCTCACTCCATAGAAAAGTTGCAGGAGATGTTCAAGAGGTTTGTGTGGTATCCAGACCATGGTTCATAACAACTTTTCCCAACAGTGTCGCTAAACCCTGATCAGCGGTACTTGTGTCGCTACCGTGAACATAAGGTGCCGACAAAACAGAAGAGTCGCCACCTTTCGTTATTTATCCCTCAGAACGGGAAAGGAAACGATCGGAAAAACCTGACGAAAAGGTATAAGATAAGGTCATCGCAACCATTGTCTAGGTTCGGGAGTCGGTTACGCAAGGGGAAGGTATTAGCACCCCTCACGTCCATCGTACTCGATGGGATCCACGCTTGTTGTGTTTATCCGACGGGTTGGTTTTATCTATCTACCTATCAAGGCTGGCTTAAAGAAAAGAAAATGACTCGGCAAAGCGTCGCACTTTATGCCTACGTATTCTCATCAGAGAATGAGAAATCAGAGTCAACGTAGTTCGGCTAACTACGGGTTATGGGGAAGGTGGCTCGCCAATACATCAGTATTGTGCCTACGTACTCTCAACAGGCTTGAGAGATCAGAGCTTACGTAGTTCGGGATAATACGGATTACGGGAATTCAGATTCATCTATTTTATCGAGTAGGGTTAACAAACAGTTCCAGCAGTTTGGTGTACGCAGCTCGACCCTTGGAGACTTAGGCGTTACCGTTTGCGGTAGAACTGGGAGCTAACGACACTCTTTTCTTCAGAAAAGCTTCCTTTGAATTATGGGCCCACGGGGCAAAAAGGTTTGAAGTTTGTTTTCTGTCTTTTATGGAAGAACTGTTTTTTTATGGATGTTTGCAACCAATATCGCACTAGAGACTATGACCTGAGAGTGAATGCGTCGCATGTCACCCAAAGGGTACCATACTAAACATCCAAGCTGTTGAAAAGAAACTCTCCAACAATCCTTTCTCAGATAGCTTAAGGCTTGTAACGTACGACGTCAGTTAACCTTTATTACTGTATTTTAATTTGTTTTGAGATGAGAAGAGAGAACGAACAGGTTCAACTACGGGGAGACTATCAAGTCCTAATGTTATCATGCCAAGGATTCATCCTATGGTTGAGGTTTGAAACAGGGAACTCCTAGAAGTTATCATGCATAGGTTTCAACCTAAAGTTCTATCATCACTTCCTTATCAAAGAAAGTGAGATTCCTAGGGGATCATGTCAATGAGGAACATAAACAGATAAAGCATCAGCTTAAACGGTAAACAGTAAACGACTGTAAAATGCATGCAATGCAAGTGAGGGAGGAAATGTGTGTGGGGCGTCAGCCTCCACAAGCTCGTCTCGACCTCAAGCCAGATATGAATAACTGCAATCATATAGAAGAAGTAATATGCCATCAAGCAAATACAAACCACATAGGCAAGGGAGCTGGGCTCTACCAAATACCCGCAAGCAAAGCCATACAGTAAAAGTACAAGCAGAGGGAGCAACTCAACCTCTAGTGCAATCATGCTCCTAGCTTACATCAGTCTAGATATGGACTTATTCTAATTCATCAAGCAAATCACACAAGTCACATCAATACAGTTGCACAAAAAGCAAACAAACAGTCAAGAAAGCAAATCAACAGCTTCCACAGCTTCACAGCAAAGCAACTCTGACATCAGTCCCATCCTCAGCCTTCATCAACTCTTCAGGGCTTTCACCTTTAATAGAAAGTATCAACTTGCTTCTCCAAGCTTCTAACACATCAAACATAAGTGTCAACTTATTCTCCCTTCCCCAAGCCTCAGCTCTCCAGTCAATCCCACCTTCAGGCTTCACTCCTAATAGCAAGTATCAACTTTGCTCCTTCAGGCTCTCAGAGTATCAAATACAAGTATCAACTTGTTTCCTCAAGCTTCATCTCTTTCCCTCAATCTCAATTTGATCCCCTTCACAAGTGTCAACTTGGTCTTCAAGCTTCATCTCTCTCCTCTTTACCAGTATCAACTTGTTTTCCCTGGTCTGGAAGCTTCAGCTTCTAAAGGTAATCCTCAAACACAAGGAAGTATCAACTCCTAGCATCTTCAATCTTCTTCAAGCAAAGACCTTCATCCTCTTGCAAGAGAGAAAGATTCATCTAACAAGATCAAAGTTTGGATGATTGACAGCAGAGTGAAGACCAAAGGTCACCACTAAGCATCCTATCATCAGAGAAAGGGACCCTCAAAGGTTCTACCAACTTGTAAAGGGCCACACATCCTACCAAAGGAGGGATGAGGCCTTTACAAGGGGAACTTACATCATAGGGAAGAATGGAAGTGATCAACATCTTCCATGTTTATGAAGGAAGAGAATCTATCTAGAAGCTCTGCCTACAAACCCTAATCTTAACACCTAATCAACACTACACCAAAAGAAGGGAAGATCTTCACATACAAGCTTCTTCAATCAATCCATGGTAGCCCAAGCTTGTCTTCAACACCATCCAAGAGCAATAGAAACAAAGCCCTAATCTAAGAGAACTAAAGAAGTCAATCTAGTCCAATTAGTGCATTAGAATCATCTAAAGTTAGCACCTAAACTAAAATCTAACAAAAATAGTAAACTACATTGTAAATTCCTACAAAAATTCCTAAGAGACCCTAATTCAATCATGAATCTACCATACCAAAATCAGAGGTTGAATCATCCACCAAGTTCTAAAAGTAAAACCTACCACAAGGTATCAACCATAAACCCTAAAAATGGAGCTCTTAAAGTTTCAACCTAAAACTACCACTTATGTTCATCACAAAAATGTGAGAAATATCTATGGGGATAATTCATATCTATGCTAGCTACACACAAAAAATCAAGGCAAGAATCATCATCACATGATCAAACCAAATTCAACAAGATCAAGCATCAAACATGATTATTTTAATGTCAATTAAAATGTAAAAATGCACATAAAATCAGAAAATGCATGGAATACTAATATTTTTTATCTAAAAAATACTAGATTCAATCATGAATCCATGGCAAAAACAATGGAATTAATTGAGTCATTTTTCCATTTTTTATGAATTTATCAATAACCATGAATAAAATGAAAAATAAAATGAAAATCAAAAGAAAATAACATGCGCGCGGTGCAGGTAGCAATAAAATCCAGTTCATTTTAGGGTTGGGCCCAAATAGGGGGTGTGAGTATCAACTATTGTACTAAGCCCACCCAGACTACATTAATGAAACGTTGCGTTTGATTTTAGTTCAGAAATCCTTCACAAAATGAGAACCACTCGTGGCCGTGGGATGATGTTTCCAGTCAAAGTCCAACTATGATCCAATGGCTCTGGGATCATCTTCAACCTTTTGAATCTCTGAAACTCAGGCCACCTGCGCGCCAGAGTCACCGCCAGTGACATTCTCCGATCAACATTCCACAATCCTAACTTTCTATAGAGTCCACCATTGGCCACGATTCCTTGATGAATCTTGTGCCAAATTTCCTCAGGAACTCATTCATGCCATTAATTCATTCTAAAACCTCAATATTCACAAGAACACAATCTCAACCGAAAATGGCAACAACCCTAATTGGTCACTAATCTCCAAATTTATGATCCATAAACCTTCCTACACCATTCTACTATGCATCTACCATAACAATTCCTCTTAATTCTACTTAATTTAAGCCATAGAACAAGAACTGCATACCTGGTAAAATTGATTGAACAGAACCCTCAAACCTTCAAGTCAATCTTCAAGAGCTTGCAGAATCCTTCACTAGCCTCTAATCAATCTTCTGTATGCAAAGAAAAGAGTTGAATCTTCTTGAATTATCAAATCTGATTCTGAGTTGCAAGCTTCACTCTCCAATGGCTACTTCACGATTCTTCCACTCCTTGGCCTTGAATTTGATATGGGATCAACCACCAACCTCAGAGCAAGCTATTGAGATCAAAATCTTGGATTGAAGTGGCTTCAAACCTTGTAACCGATTTTGATTTGCAATGTGCAAATGCAAAATCCAATCTCACTCTCCTCTCTCAAATCTCACCAACCTTCACTCTGAACCACTTCTAAATCATATATAGAACATGTATGGATGATCTAGAAAGTTCTAGATCCCTCTAATGAGAAATTCAATATCTCACTTCACTTGAAAATCCAATCTCATGGTATGTTCAAAACAGTCCTTGCATCAGCTTGTATCCACCCTCATTCTCTTCCAATTTCTCTCCTAATGGTATTTAGGATGTGTTTGGATTGAAAAGAGCCTTGGTTGTGCCTTGAATATTGGTTTGGCAATTGTTACTTATGATGTAAGTAACCACTTTTCAAAGCAAGTCCACAAATTAACCCTCAATTCAAAATTGTGGTAATGTCAATGTTCTTAAAATGTGTTTTACAATCAAAATAGTATGTCATATGGCTTGGTTTGGACATGTAGATCAAAAATCCCAATTTCCATCTTTGGTTCATTTGAAATTCATCCTTATTTTAGGCCATTTTTGTGATTTTGAGCTACAAGCAATTCCAACCCCTCATGACCTCTTGGTTATTCTTAAAACATCATTTTGAACAAGTTTGATGTTGGACATTTTCCCATTTGAAGCTTGCAAATAGGAGTTATGGCCTTATGATTGAAATGACCTATAATCTCCAAATGACCAAAATACCCTTGGCTTGTCAAAGCCATAACTTGAGCTCTACAAATCCTATCAAGGACTACTAGTACTCTCTAGAAAGCTAAGAGGATAAGGAACAATATTAATGTTGACCAAAAGTTCATAGGAATCATCCTTCTAGGGCAAAAGTTTCAAGCAAGTTGGACAACTTTCAAGCTCCAAATTCACATACCTCAGATGACCTGTAACTTGTCAAAGTCATAACTTGAGTTCTACAAATCCTATCAAGGACTTCTAGCACTCAAATTAAATCTAAGATCATGCTCTACAACATTTATGTTGGGGGAAAGATGAGATGACAATCACATCTTGAGCTACATTGCCTTGAAGATAGGGATCAAACTAGGGGATTTTACACTGTCAAGCCTTAGAAACCCTAGCTTGAGACTTCTCAAGCTCTTCAATCATGATGAGTTGACCTTGGAATCATCCTTATAGCATCTCAATGTATCAATCCATGATCACATGGCTCTTGAATTAGATCTCAACCTCCTTCAAATCCTTAGTTGACTTAGGATTGTCCCAGTCAAACCCTAGCTGCACCAATCATGGCTGAGGCTTCTTAATCTTGAACCATGACCTGTCTAGGCCTCAAAGTGATCTTCAAAACTTCTCATGAGCTCTCTCAAGATCTCAATTCCAACTTCATGGCTTCAGAATCATCTGATGACTTTCCACAACTTTCAAGTTAGGAGACACACCCTCTTAGTTTCAACCACTCTCTCTGAGGATCCTTTAACTTCTCTGACAAGGATATCAACCCTTGAACATCTAAATAACCTTCTTAGCTAGCTTCATAGTCTTGTATAGCTCTTAATTGGTAATCATACCTCTTGATCTCCTGCACACATGTCAATGAAATGCAAATGATAATGCTAATGTGAATGAAATGCAACACAAGCTAGGTAAAGAAATGTTGGGCAAATTTTGGGGTGCAACAGCTGCCCCTATTCAAACGGCTTGGACCTGACTGGGTGAGAAGCGAACAACTCTCAAACAATCAAGGTAAAAGACGGTTGAATACCAATAAACCCGGAAATTTGCCAACTGCACAAGTACGCGGTACTCTGATGGGGACAAATCTTCGGAGACTGAAATAATAGTCGCACGACAACTAGCTGGGGAATTGGTCACACGGTAACCGGTGATACACGGTTGACCATGCCGTTAGGCATCAGAATTCCTCGGGACTCATTAGATCAACAATCAAGTTAATTATGCCGTTGGGCATTCCAAAGAAACTTTCGGGCGTCAGCCGGACTTCATCAGTAAGTTTGGGAATAGAATTCTCGGTCAATCATGAACCAAGTGGGGGTATCTAAGCCATTGCCATCAGGCATTCCGCGTCAGCTGAGGGAACTGCTTTGACATCACAGTTAGACTTCATCAGTAAGTCTGGGGTCTTGGCACTGCTGCCGGACTTCAATCATCAAGCCTTCAAGGAAATTTCAACTTCTCTTTTTAAAACCTGCTGGGGATGACACATCTCCGCTGGGGATTCTGGGGAACTATCAAGTAACTCTGCTTCGGGGATCCAGAAATCATTCTGGGTGAATCAACTCTGCTGAGGAAATCAAGAATCATCTTGGACAAATAATTCCGCCGGGGACTTCAAGAATCATCCTGAACCAATAATTCTACTGAAGATTTTAGGAATCATCCTGGGCACACTCTGCTGGAGATTTCAGGAATCATCCTGAGCAGACACTCTGCCGGGGATTTCAGCAATCATCCTGAGCAGACACTCTGGCGACTTCAATGGGGACTTTAAGAATCATTTTAAGCAAACAACTTCGCTGGAGAATTCAAGAATCATCTTGAGCAAACCATTATGCGGAGGAACACCTGCAAAACAAGAACGGTAACGACCTAGCTCATGTTTCGCATGCATATGTTTGACCATGGCGCAATGCTCCACACGGTGGAAATGCTATGCGTTTAGGGTAGATGTTATGCAATCATGCAAAAATGCTACGACCCCATCAGCAAAATAAATGCTGAAGGGAAACTCCTCCTGTCAAGGAGAAAGAACCACTCTGGTAGGGAGGAGGAATCATTCTTCCAAGGAGAAGAAGTCACACCAATATCAAATTGGAGAAAACCTGGGGAAGTGAACTCCAGGCGACTGCTGTAGGGGAACAAAGCTCTACGAGAACCTGAACCTGCTCAACTAGGTATACGAACCACAAACTGTCGAGGAAACGATATCAACCGCAGAAATAAACTGCACAGCATTCGCGGCAAAACTTTCCTGGAGATAACGACTCCGGTGGGGAAATACAGCATCAGCGATTAAACATTCTACTGGGGAAAACCAATCACGGCCCGCACGGCTTCCAAGGATTCGGCTCTCTTGGGGGTCTGCAAACTCGGCTGGGGAAGAAGGAGTCATCCTGCTTGCCGGGGAGATTTCAACTCTGTGGGGAATCTCAATTCTCCTGGAGACTTCAGTCTATGCTATTGGACGCTGAACACTTCAGTATATGACTCAGTTGGGGAGACGACGATCCTTCAGGGTACATCTGATTGGGGAGATAATCTTCTCTGCCTGGGGAAACATATCAATGCTTATGATCTCATGTTCAAACTCCACGGGGAGGTGCTGCTGAACTTGCTGGAGAGGGAGGAGTCATCCTACCTGGGGACGCGTACGGCGTAGTGCCTGGAATATGATATACCTGCGACAACACAAAAAAACAGACGAGATACCCTTCTCAAAGGGACCTATCAAGGTTATCATCTTGTGACACTGTTCAAGTAATTCATTATTTCAACAATCAGTGGCCTAGGCTAGTAAGTTTATGTATGCGCATTTTATCAAAAACATCGGCGTTCTTTTTCGCAAACAAAACAGATGGATGCTAAACATGTAAACAGAATTGCTGAATAGTATACGTTTTATTGATACGAACCCCTGAATGGGTAAAAATGTTTTACAACAGAGGCAAGCTCCTGGAATGAGGAAGCTGCGCAAATATAAAAACATAAATATACATCAGTATATACACAAATGTCAGCAATGCGGCGTAGACGAACACCATGAGTTGATCCCTCTATGACCCACTCGACTTCGATACTTCTCCGAAGCTTCAGCTTCAGAAGAGATTGATTCAGATAAACGGCCCTCAGGTCTTCCAAACCACTAAACAACGAAAGTCCACACGCGGAACGCAATCATTTGCTTTTTCAAATCCCTAACTTTTGCCTGAATCGCCCTTCCGGGTTTTCGATTCACCGGGATACCCTTTTTTTCCAAAGTCTCCCTTACAGGTTTTCGATTCACCGGGATACCCTTTTTTTCCAATGTCGCCCTTCCAGGTTTTCAACTTTGCGGGTGTACGTTCTTTTATTTTATATCCCTAATTTTTTCCCGAACCTTTTCCTTTTTTATGGTTCGCCGGGATGCCCCATTTTTGCCTGAATATTCTTTTTCTTTCCAGCGGGTCATTTTTTAAGCAAAGTATTTTTTAACTGCGTCCGCGTTCACCGGGGATGCAAAGTCTTCACCATCCATCGTGGATAACAACAAGGCTCCGCCCGAGAAGACCTTGCTGACAACGTACGGACCCTCATAATTGGGAGTCCACTTGCCCCGGTGATCGGAGTGTGGAGGAAGAATCTTCTTCAGGACGAGATCACCCATCTAAAAGCTTCTAGGACGCACCTTCTTATCATAAGCTTTCTTCATTCGGCTCTGGTACAAACGACCATATGCAACCGATGCTAACCTCTTCTCGTCCATCAGGCTGAGTTGGTTTAGTCGGTTCTTGATACATTCTGCCTCATCGAGTTTCACATCAACCAAAACTCGTAAAGAAGCAATCTCAACTTCTAGCGGTAGGACAACTTCCATACCGTACACTAGTGAGAAAGGAGTTGCCCCGGTTGATGTACGTACTATTGTACGATAACCGTGCAATGCAAATGGCAACATCTCGTGCCAATCCTTGTAGGTCACAACCATCTTCTGTACAATCTTCTTGATTTTCTTATTGGCTGCTTCAATGGCACCATTCATCTTTGGCCGGTAAGGAGACGAGTTGTGGTGTTCAATCTTGAAACTCTGGCACAACTCCTTCATCATCTTGTTATTCAGGTTCGAACCATTATCTGTAATGATTCGCTCGGGAATTCCGTAACGACAGATGATGTCCCTCTTTATGAATTTAGCCACCACCTGCTTGGTCACGTTAGCATACGAGGCTGCCTCCACCCACTTGGTAAAGTAGTTGATAGCTACTAGAATGAAGCGATGACCGTTAGATGCAGTGGGCTCGATCTTGCCTATCATGTTGATGCCCCACATGGAGAACGACCATGGGGAGGACATGACATTCAACGGGCACGGCGGCACATGAATCTTATCAGCATAAATCTGGCATTTATGACATCTCTTCGAGAATTTAAAGCAATCCGATTCCATCGTCAGCCAGTAATATCCTGCTCTCAGGATCTTTCTCGTCATAGCGTGCCCGCCGGCGTGCGTACCAAATGTGCCTTCATAGACTTCTTCCATGAGCATACTCGCTTATTTCTCATCTACACATCTGAGTAGCACGAGATCGTGGTTTCTTTTATACAACACTCCATCAGGATTGAGATAAAAATTCCCAGATAGCCTCCTCAGAGTCTTCTTATCCTGGGTTGACGCTCCCGCAGGATACTCCTTAGTCATAAGGAAGGTCCGAATATCATGGAACCATGGCTTGCCGTCGGAGGCTTCCTCGATCGCGAAGACGAATGCAGGTCTATCAAGACGAGAAAGGACAATTCTTGGAGCTTCATTCCAAAAATTGAATTTATACATCGAAGCCAACGTGGCTAAGGCATCGGCCATCTGATTTTCTGCTCTGGGCATATGATGGAGTTCCACTCGATCAAAGAACGGAAGCAGCCTTCTGGCATAATTCATGTACGGCACCAAATTTGATTGACGAGTCTCCCACTCCCCTTTAATCTGGTTAATCACAAGTGCCGAGTCACCATATACGTCTAGGTTCTTGATTCTCAAATCAATTGCCTCTTCTAGACCCATGATGCATGCTTCGTACTCCGCTTCGTTATTGGTTACCGGAAACGTCAGTCTCGCAGTGAACGGGATGTGGGATCCGTGGGGAGTCGAGATGATTGCCCCAATGCCACTTCCGTAAGAATTAACTGCCCCGTCAAATATCAATTTCCACTGGGATTTCCTATCTGGCCCCTCGTCGGGCAACAGTTCATCGCAATCCTTTGCTTTGAGAAACATGATATCCTCATCAGGGAATTCAAATTTCATCGGCTGATAATCCTTGATCGGCTGTTCGGCAAGGTATTCAGTCAATACGCTTCCCTTGATGGCCTTCTGGGAAACGTACTGAATGTCATATTCCGTCAACACCATTTGCCATTTGGAAATCCTGCCCGAAAGCGCTTGCTTCTCGAAGACGTACATGATCGGATCCATCTTCGAAATTAGCATGGTTGTGTGATTGAGCATGTACTGTCGTAAACGTTTGGCATCCCAGGCTAGTGCACAACACGTTTTCTCCAGCATTGAGTAACAAGATTCACAGTCTGTGAACTTTTTACTCAAATAGTAAATGGCATGCTCCTTTCTGCCCGTCTCGCCGTGCTGACCGAGAACACACCCCATGCTATTCTCAAGAACTGTCAAGTACATGATTAAGGGTCGTCTGGCCACTGGGGGTATCAAGATTGGAGGTTCCTGTAGATACTGTTTTATCTTATCAAATGCCTTCTGGCAATCCTCGTTCCAGATAATCGCCTGATCTTTCTTTACTAGTTTGAACATCGGTTCACAGGTGGCCGTGAGCTGAGAAATAAACCTTGCAATGTAGTTTATTCTGCCCAGGAAACCACGAACTTCTTTTTCGGTTTTTGGCGCTGGCATTTCTTGTATTGCTTTTATCTTCGCAGGATCAACCTCGATGCCTCTTTCACTCACGATAAACCCCAGTAGTTTTCCAGACCGTACTCCGAAAGTACACTTGTTAGGATTCAGCCTCAACCTGAACTTCCTAAGCCTCTCAAAAAGCTTCAGTAAATTGACCAGATGTCCCTCCTCCATTTGGGACTTCGCAAACATGTCATCAACATAGACTTCAATCTCATGATGAATCATATCATGAAACAAAGTGACCATTTCTCGCTGGTAAGTGGCCCCTGCATTCTTCAGACCGAAAGGCATTACCTTGTAGCAAAACGTTCCCCAAGGTGTAATAAACGTAGTTTTCTCCATGTCCTCCGGCGCCATCTTGATCTGATTGTAGCCGGAAAAGCCATCCATGAACGAAAATACGGAGAACTGAGTTGTATTGTCGACAAACACGTCAATATGAGGCAGCGGGAAATCATCTTTAGGGCTCACCCTATTCAAATCCCGATAATCTACGCACATTCGCACCTTACCGTCCTTCTTCGGTACAGGCACTATGTTGGCGACCCACGGAGGGTAAGTCGTGACCGCTAAGAAGCCAGCATCAAGCTGCTTTTGCACTTCTTCTTTGATCTTAACGGCTATATCTGGTCGCGTCCTTCTAAGCTTCTGCTTAACGGGAGGACAATCTTCTCTCAGCGGCAAGTGATGGACCACGATGTTAGTGTCAAGTCCGGGCATATCTTCATATGACCAAGTAAAGACGTCACTATACTCTCTCAGCATCTTGACCAATCTCTGCTTGACATCACTCTGCAATGCAGCCCCTACCCTGACATTCCTGACTAGTTCTTCAGAACCCAGATTCACAATCTCAATCTCTTCCTCGTGAGGCAGAATAACTTTCTCTTCTTGTTTCAACAAGCGGGCCAACTCTTCGGGAAGGTCTTCGTCTTCATCAATCTCTTCTTCGGCTTGATAGATCGGGCAATCAAAGTCGAAGTGAGTCGTAGAAGGTCCAGAGTCGATGTCATCTGCTATGTGGATCCTACAATAACAAGGGTTAAGCTTAAGACAAGGATATGCAGGTTAGCACAAACCTCATTGCCATTTTATTGTTTTTCAAAACAAATATAAAACAGGAATAACAGAGATCACAACATTTGAATACGAAGAAAAACGCCTTTTGATTTATTGGTAAAATGCATGTACATAATCAAACAAGGCCCTGACAATAAAACCACTATGCCCCGGGTAGGACATAGGGTTGTACAATGATTGGAGAAAGTAAATCATTACTCTTTGCCTGTCACTTGGATGATATCCCTGATGGACCAGTTGTTGAGGCTCTCGCCTGGTTTGCTTGGCTGGATCCAAGAGTCTAGGTCGCAATCGCTGTCTTCACCGTCTTCAGACACTGCGTTGACACTTTCAACTATCACCCCGCCACTGTTAAACTGGATCGGCCCTTTACCTCGCGACGCACTGCTAGAGGAAGAGGAGGCTTCAGCCGCAAGAGAGTATCCCAACCCAAACTTGTCTTGCTTGTTAGGTATCTCTAGAATTCTCCCCCAGCCTGGGGTAGATCCGGCTTGAACAACGGCCCGGGCTTCCTTGAAGGAAGAGAGAGTCATCTATGGTTTCTCAGTGGTTACAAGAGCTACGTTCTTGACTTTAACAGCTTTGAACGCTTGGCATAGGGTTTCGTGGATTTCCCCATCCATCTCAACATATTTGAAGGACGACAAATGGCTCACCATTATGTCTTCCTCACCACAAACAGTTACGATGCTGCCTCCGATAGCATACTTGAGCTTCTGGTGCAACGTGGAGGTCACGGAGCCAGCAGAATGGATCCATGGCCGGCCTAAGAGACAGTTGTAGGCAGGCATGATGTCCATAATGTAGAAGACTACGTCGAAAGTTTCCGGCCCGACTTGGATTGGCAACGTCACCTCCCCAAAAACATGACGTTTGGTTCCATCGAACGCTTTCACAACCAGGTCACTGGGTGTGCAAATCAATCCTCGAGTATCTAACTTCATCAATTCCTTCTTCGGAAGAACATTGAGCGACGAACCTGTGTCCACCAACACGTGAGACATAATCGTTCCCCTACACTCTATCGAGATGTGCAGGGCGCTATTGTGGTACCTCCCCTTCGGCGTCAGCTCCAGGTCAGTGAACCCTAACCCGTTTCCAGCATTCACGTGGGCTACGACCCCTTCTAACGTGGCATTCAACACCTTCAGCAGCGCGTTGCGATGTGCCTCAGAACACAGCAACAGATTCAGAATGGAGATTTTCGAGGGTGTTTGATGGAGATGATCCACGATCTTGTAGTCACTCTTTTTAATCAACCTCATAAACTCTTCGGCGTCTTTAACAAGTAAGTCTTTCTCTACCCCACGAGGGGTCTCTTCAACGACTTTACTCTTTCCTTTATCAGTTACATTAACTTTGTCCGCTTTGTCCGCCACGATTTCAGGTGGAGCGAACACTCTTCCGCTACGAGTGATTCCGCCAATTCCCACTAGGTTATCCACACATGACCCTGATGGTTCCAATTCCAACTTCTATCCGTTGCAGTAGACATCTGCCCCATAATGCCACGGGACAGCATTGGTGCTTTCGAAGGGTATCGGCCCAGCTTTGGTGATGGTAATCGTGGGCGGCCTGGGTGCAGAGATGGTTATCGTTTGGCGAGGGATGGTGATGGTGGCAACCTCATCATCTTGCTTCAGCATTACCTCTCCCGATCCATATTCGGCCCTTCGGCTAAACTGCAAGATTCCTTTGGTCATCAGACTCTGGATCCCCTCTATCAACTATTCACATCCATCAGGACTAGTCGCACAACTCATACATAGTTCCCCGCAGCCCGGGAAGAAACCTCTTTTCATCAGCTTAGCTTTAATGAAGCTAAGCGGTGTCTTCAGATCCTTGACGTCAGTCAACAAATCCGAGCTCTCGTCTTCAATAATGGCATTTACTCCACCTCCCCTATGATTCGGCATAGGGTTCTTCGTGACGTTTGGCACATTATCTGAGAAGTTGATGATCTTAGCGTCCACCATATCCTGCACTGTGTGCTTGAAGGCTTTGCAATTTTCTATTGTGTGGCCTGGTGCCCCCGAGTGAAACTTACATGTTGCATTCGCATCATACCCTAGCGGAGGTGCCCCTATCAAGGGAGCCAGGGTTCTCTTTTGGATTAGATGTAACTGAAGCAACGTCTGTAACAGCTGAGCATAAGACATGGGCGGAGTCTCAAGGTGACGACTAGATAGAGGTGCCCTGTTCTGATACTTTCTGTACCCTTGCTGATTCGGCTGCTGCTGCGGTTGCTGCTGTGGCTGAGGTTGTTGGACAGCAGGGATGGTTATGCTAGCCACCTGCTGGTGCTGGCCTTTACCTTTTTTTTCGAGCGTTAGACACGACGCTCGTTTCTCCTTCCCTCCTTTTGCCACTATATGGTTTCTTTCCTCCTCCAGCTGAGGACAGATCACCTTGAATTTTCCCCAGTTTGATCCCATTTTCAACGTGCACACCCGTGATAATAAGATCTGAGAAGCTTCCAGACATACTGCTGACCAATTTCTCATAATAAACCCCTGGGAGGGTGGCTACGAACATTTCAACAAGCTCCCGTTCAACCATCGGCGGCTGAACCCTAGCTGCTAATTCACGCCACCGCTGGGCGTATTCCTTGAACCCTTCGTTGTTCCTCTGCGACAGATTCTGCAGTTGGACCCGGTTCGGGGCCAAGTCACTGTTATATTGGTAGTGGTGCACGAAAGCTTCAGCAAGTTCCTTCCACGTGCGCACACTAGTAGGCTCCAAACTCATGTACCATTCTAGGGAGGGCCCGGACAAGCTATCCTGAAAGAAGTGCATCAGCAACTTCTCGTCCTCCGAGTGAGCTGACATCTTTCTGTAATATGATCTCAAATAGAAGCGAGGGCAAGTGGTGCCCTTGTACTTTTCAAAGTCGGGTACCTTGAACTTGGGAGGCACCTTGAAATCAGCAATCAGTCCCAACTTGGACATGTCAACACCCATGGTGTTCTGGTTCTCGAAATTCCTCATCTTGTCCTCGAGTGCCTTAAACCTTAGCCGTGCTTTAGCAGTCATCTCTCCTTCAGCACCTCTCTGTGAGAACACATCGTCTTGACAGTCTTCTAACCATGGCTGAGGCCCATACAGATTTCCAACACCTGAATTGCCGTTGCCCAGTCCAACATTGACGTTAGCTTCAAAATTCCCATTACCGACGCCAGTCGTATTACCATTGAGTCCCATGTTAGCGATTACATTGTCGTTGGCACTGCCATTCCCCCCGGTCACGGGGATGCCATTCTGAGGAGTTTCAACAGGTGGAGGGGTTGGAACAGCCCCACCATGGAGTACACCATTGTTGTCAACCCTGGCGATCAGTGGCTGGACCAAGGTTCTGAGCTGATCCTGGCCGTTGGCGACCACTTGCATGAGCTCCATGAAGCGGTCCATCCTTTCTCGGAGTTCTTGAACGTCAGTCTGTACTTTCTCCATAACTCTGGCTTGATTTGCTCTGGTCGGATAGCGGTGGATCGGTCTTCGATCAATCCTGGAACAACCTGCATACACAAAGGGTTAGAAAAACGACAAAGTGCTCGTTATGCAGATGCTTCATGCAAATGAAAACGTGTGTCTGTGCGTTAGGGAGGTATCCCCCGATCCTAGTGCCTGAGTGCCAGTGCTGATAATAAGAAGTCCGAGTCCAGTCGTGGAAATAACATCTCATATATAAAGAAAGCCCATCAAGGCGGTACACAACGTCACTGGGTACAAGCAGAATCAATAGCATGACCTCGACCAACAAGCCTGGTGATGGTCAGCATACAGCAATGATCAAAACAAAAGGATTACAAATATGATCAAGTACGGCCACGGGCTCGAAACTCTTCTAACAGATCCCTCGTTTCTGGATGATCAGGCCGAGTGAGCAACCCTTCGACGAGTAACTCCCTCCGCATAATGGTATATTAAAGACCTTCAACTGAATCTTCCCATGCTCCTTCGCCGAAACAATCTTCTAACTTTCGCTTCTTGGATTCAGACGTCGGTTTGCGCTCCTTCAGGTTAGCAAGAGCCTTGTTGAGTCGGCCTTCAGCGGCATATCTGCGAGCGGTTTCTTCATCAAACCTCTTCTCACTAGCCTTCACCAGGGCTTTCAGCTTGGAGATCTGCTGCTTCAGCTTATCCTCCTGTTCCTTGTCGTTGGCTAGGGTGGCCTTCTAGTGCTGATTAAACTTGGATATTCTCCGGTATGCTGCATCCAAGTGCTGCTTCTTAGTAGCTAGTACGTCATTGACAGCTTTGAAGTCCCGACCCAAACGCTCACGCTCGGCCATCTGCTTAGTCAAATCCGTCCCTAGCTGGTTCACCAGCTCTGTTTGCCTCTGGAAGGAATGGACGACTTTGTTTCTCTCGCTTCTGAGTTGAGCCAATTCCTTCTCCAGTTCTTCATTTGCCTACTTCAGCTCATCTCTCTCAGCTAACACCTGATTATGCTGCTGAATAGGCACGGTAATAGGCTCTTCGATCACTGGAGGGATTTTTGGCTTGGCAGGAGGAAACGACATCCCTATAGCATCTGCTCTGGCTCTGATCCAAGTCACATATGGAGCGTAGGCTTGGCTATTACTTTTCCCTAGCAACGGCTTTCCCCGCTTACAGATACCATTCCAAGCGTGCTGATGCTTGGAGAACATATCCCCCACTAGAAGACCAGTGAGGTACAGAGATTCATGCACCTCTTCATCCTTTGGCGGAGCTCTCAAAGCATAAGCAAACTGTCGGACCAACAGAGATGGATTATAGTTTATACAGCCCTTCTTGCCTATCAAAGGCACATTCGGAAACCCACTGCAGCTAAAGATAATCTCAGTACCCAACCTATCTCTATTAAACCAGGCAATATCCTCCGCTGACAGACTCATCAAACGCTCGGACCACTCAGCTGTGGCTGCCAACGAAGCAAAGGGACCCTTCTTGGGCAGGTGGCTATCAAGCCATCTATAGAGCATGGGTACACAGCATGAGACATTCTTACCCCTTCTGTTCTCGTTTTTTTAGTGGACGGAATGGTAGACATCTCCTATCAAGGTAGGGACTGGATTTCCTGATGCGAAGATGTGGAAGGCGTCGATGTCTACAAAGTCAGGCATATTGGGGAACATAATGATGCCATATATGCACAGAGCGAGGATGGCGTTGAACACGATCCAACATCCGTCTTTGGCGCACTGATGGGCCTTTCCCACTAGGAACTGCAAGGAGAAACCGGGAACCCTGTTCCAACTAGACAAGACCAACTCGGAGGCATCTAGGTGAAGTGAAGGAGCTAGACTAGCCAGATTAGGCTCAGCGTCCATATGAACAAAGGGCATCTGACTCTTGACAAGCACACCTAACAAATCAACATACTTCTCTAGTGTGGGTGCGAGAATAAAGTCCTGGAAAGTAAAGCATCTCAACGGAGGATCGTAGAACTGCAGCAGGGCGTCCAACCCATTCAACTCAAACACAGAGGGTTTGCGGACCAGGCTGAGCAGTTTCCCATAAGTCTTTCTGAATTCACCTCTCACAGAATCATCTGCCAAAGCAATCAAACCAGTCAGCTGAACAACATCAGGAGTGGGGAGCTTGTAGGCCACGGTCTTCCTTAGAGAACCCATGATAGCATAATAGAAGGCAAGAAAACCTGAACCGGGGGAGACGGTACCTGCAACACAGACACACGTTAATGAAATGCAAATGAGGATGCAAAGCGATGTAAAATGCAATCATGCAGCAGGAGATCAAGACTATTGTGCTGTTGAAGAGATGAAGGTTCTGTATCAACAAAACCACAATACTGCTCTGTCAAGAACAACCACTATCTCTGATGATAAGAAAACCCTGATATCGGACCATAAATTCTGCTCTGTCATGAACAAACAGACATATGGTAATAAGGACCTCTGATACCAGACCATAAATCTGCTCTGTCAAGAACAAACACATATCTGATAATGAGGACCTTTGATACAGGACCATAAATCTGCTTTGTCAAGAACAAACACATATCTAATAAGAGATCCTAATTCCAACGAAACTGATTCACTATCAAGAAAATCAGGTAGTCTGAAGGTTAAGGTTTCCTGCAACAAACCCGACCCTGCTCACAGGTATGGACCTATACTGACACAAGTTCGGCATCCTATGCGGTCATCAGCGCCACAGACATTCAAGAGGGTTGATACGATACCTAGAAGGTGTGGCATCACCATCTCTTGAAGCGGCCTCACTCAGCTGAATCCCAAATGATCGGTCCCCAGAGTCGACAATCCTCCAAACCAACAACCCCTCAGGCCCAAAGAGTCGGAAAAGAAGTCAACCGGGAGAACCTCGTCTGAGCGTGGATTTTATGAGACACTAGTGCCTGCAAAGCAAGCACGCGCCCACTAATTTCCACAACTAATGCTAAGTACACTCAAGCCTGGGTCTGGCTTCTCACTCATCAGAATGCCCCTCCCACAACAGCACAGCTAATCATATCATATTGAAAATAAAGTGCGGGAAATAAAATGCGATAAATAAACACAACCCAACAAGTAATCATACAAGCGCTAGGATTGACTCTCGCAGGGGACGTTGGATCCCCAAACTGACTTGCATAAGGGACGTTGGATCCCAGGAAACTATCAAGTCCCCAAAAGAGTTGCCAGCTGCCGCTACCGCGAAAATAAGGTGCCGGCAAAACAGAAGAGTCGCCACCTTTCGTTATTTATCCCTCAGAACGGGAAAGGAAACGATCGGAAAAACCTGACGAAAAGGTATAAGACAAGGTCATCGCAACCATTGTCTATGTTCGGGAGTCAGTTACGCAAGGGGAAGGTATTAGCACCCCTCACGTCCATCGTACTCGATGGGATCCATGCTTGTTTTGTTTATCTGAAGGGTTGGTTTTATCTATCTACCTATCAAGGCTGGCTTAAAGAAAAGAAAATGACTCGGCAAAGCGTCGCACTTTATGCCTACGTATTCTCATCAGAGAATGAGAAATCAGAGTCAACGTAGTTCGGCTAACTACGGGTTATGGGGAAGGTGGCTCGCCAATACATCAGTATTGTGCCTACGTACTCTCAACAGGCTTGAGAGATCAGAGCTTACGTAGTTCGGGATAATACGGATTACGGGAATTCAGATTCATCTGTTTTATCGAGTAGGGTTAACAAACACTTCCAGCAGTTTGGTGTACGCAGCTCGACCCTTGGAGACTTAGGCGTTACTGTCGCTTCCGCGAAAATAAGGTGCCGGCAAAACAGAAGAGTCACCACCTTTCGTTATTTATCCCTCAGAGCGGGAAAGGAAACGATTGGAAAAACCTTACGAATGGGTATAAGACAAGGTCGTCACAACCGTCGTCTGGGTTCGGGAGTCGGTTACGCAAGGAGAAGGTATTAGCACCCCTCACGTCCGTCGTAGTCGACGGGATCCACGCTTGTTGTGTTTACTGGACGAGTTGGTTTATCTATCTACCTATCAAGGCTGGCTTAAACAAAAAAGAAAATGAATCGGCAAAGCGTCACGCTTTATGCCTATGTATTCTCATCAGAGAATGAGAAATCAGAGTCAACGTAGTTCGACCTACTACGGGTTACGGGGAAGGTGGCTCGCCACTACATCAGTATTGTGCCTACGTACTCTCAACAGGTATGAGAGATCAGAGCTTACGTAGTTCGGGCTACTACGGGTTACGAGGATTCAGATTCATCTATTTTATCGAGTAGGGTTAACAAATAGTTCCAGCAGTTAGGGACAAAGCCTGTTTGCGGTAGAACTAGGAGTTAACGACACTCTTTTCTTCAGAAAAGCCTTCCTTTGAATTACGGGCCCACGGGGCAAAAAGTTTAAAGTTTGTTTTCTGTCTTTTACGAAAGAACTGTTTTTTATTGTGTTTGCAACTTCAATCGCACTAAAGACTATGACCTGAGAGTGAATGCGTTGCATGTCACCCAAAGGGTACCATACTAAACATCCGGACTGTTGAAAAGAAACTCTCCAACAATCCTTTCTCCGATAGCTTAAGACTCGTAACGTACGAAAGAAATCATTCATGATTACTGTATCTTAATCTGTTTTGATATGAGAAGAGAACAGGCTCAACTAAGGGAGACTATCAAGTCCTACTGTTGCCATGTCAAGGATTCATCCTATGGTTGCAGTTTGAAACAGGGAACTCCTAGATGTTATAATGCATAGGTTTCAACCTAATGTTGTATCATCACTTCCTTATCAAAGGAAATGAGTCCTAAGGGATCATGTCAATGATAAACAGAAACAGATAAAGCATCAGCTTAAACAGTAAACAGTAAACGATTGTAAAATGCATGTAATGCAAGTGAGGGAGGAAATGTGTGTGGGGCAGCAGCCTCCACAAGCTCATCTCAACCTCAAGCCAGATATGAGTAATAGTAATCATACAGAGGAAGAAACATAAAGTGCTATCAAGCAAAATATAGTAAACTGCAATCATACAGTAAAATGACTTGCTATCAAGCAAGAGATGAGTAACTGCAATCATACAGAAGAAATGAAATAAAGTGCTATCAAGCAAAATACAATAAACTGCAATCATACAGTAAAAATACAAGCAGAGGGAGCAACTCAACCACTAGTGCAATCATGCTCCTAGCTCAAAGTCAGTCTAGATATGAACTTATTCTAATGCATCAAGCAAGTCAAACAAGGCACATCAGGACAGAAAAGAAAACAGACAAGAAAGAAAGCAGATCAACCCTTCTCTTGCTACTCCAAGCTTCAGCTCTTCTGACATCAATCCAGTCATCAGACTTCAATCACCCTTCAAGGCTATCATCTCTCATGACAAATATCAATTTGCTTTTTCCAGGTTTCAACCCTTCAACATAAGTTTCAACTTAACCTTCACTTCTCCCAGCTTCAGCTTTACAGTTAGTTCCACCCTCAAGCTTTGCTCTTAACCACGAGTATCAATTTGATTCATTCAGGCTCTCAATGCAGTGTAAGTATCAACTTATCTTTTATTCCTCAAGCTTCAGCTCTACACTCAATCTCAACTGAATCCTCTTCATAAGTATCAACTTAGTCTTCAAGTTTCAGCTCTCTTTGCTTTACCAGTCTCAACTTGGTCTTCTTCTCCTACAAGCCTCAGCTTCCCAGAGTAGTCCTCAATCATCTGGAAATGTCAACTTCATCCTTCAATCCTCTTTCAAGCCTCATCTCTTCATTCAGTCTTTATTGGATCTTCAAGTATCAACCTGCTCTTCTTGCTCTTCAAGCTTCAGCTGAAATGGCCATGCCGAAGGAATCATCCTCTACCACACTCTTCAGTGAAGTCTTCATCTTCAAACTCAAGTCCAAAATCCCTCAAGATGCTCAAACCAGAAGATAACTGATTTAACAGAGTGAGAGGAAATGATAAACAGCTTACTGACAACCAAAGGAAGCCTGTAAGGGTTCATCATTATGAGAGACTGGTTCCCTCAAAGTTCTACTTCCCAGATAAAGCCACTCATCCTTCCAAAGGAGGGATGTGCATATCTGAGAAGGACTTTTAGTCATTGGGAGGAATGGAAGCACAAGATGCTTTCCATGTTTGTGAAAGAAATCATTCTAACTACAAGGCTCTCCCTATGTCCTATCTCCTAATATTCATCAGACACCTTCAGGCACAAGCAAATCCAAGCTCCAAGCAACTTCAAGCAACTTCAAGCATCCTCACCTTGTCTTCAACTTGTCTTCAATCTCAACCAAAGGCAAACAAAGCAAAACCCTAATCTAAGGGACCTAAAGAAGTTAATCTAGTTGAATTAGTAAATTAGGATCACCTAAAACCTAGTACTAAAGTTAGTCCTAACTAAAATACTAAAACCAATTGTAAAATCCTACAAAAATAACTATGGGAACCTAGGTCAATCATGACTCTACCACATTAATTTCAGAGATCAAATCATCAAATAAGACCTAGAACTAAATTCTACACTCCAAGGTATAAAACCTAAACCCTAAAAGGAAGATTCTAAATCTCAATCTAGAAAGCACACCTATTTTCATCACAAAAATGTGAGAAAAATGCTATGGGAGCATACATGTCTAACCTAATCACACACAAAAAATTAGGATCAGAATCATCACCACATGATCACACAAAATTCCACAAAATTAGGTATCAAACATAACCATTTTAATATCAATTAAAATGTAAAATTCCCATAAAATCAGAAAATACATGAAATGAAAATATTTTTTCTTTAAAAAATACTAGACTCAATCATGAGTAAAATGCAAAAAGAATGGGTTTAATTGGATTAATTTTCAATTTTATATGATTTTTCCAAGAACCATGAATAAAATGAAAAAATAAAAGAAAATCAAACAAAAATAGACAAGCACACGGTGCATATAGCAATGATACACAGTTCAAACAATGGATTGGGCCTTCAGGGGGGTGGGGATAACAATCTTTCCACTAAGCCCAGAACCACTAATTAAATGAAACGGTGCGTTTCTTGCCTCAAGACCCTTCACAACTCAACTTTAAAACACAACCGTTGGATCAGCTTCTAGTCAATGGTCAGACCATGATCTAATGGTGAAAACTTCATCTTCTCCATTTCAAACGCCTGAGCTTTGCGCCCAGCTCTGGCCACCGCCGATGGAGCTCCGATCATCCCCTTCAACCCTAGTTCTTCCTAGAGGCCTCCAATCCAAGAGGTCAAAACATGAAACTCATTCCAAATCTTGCCACGAATTCAACCATACCATTAGTTTCTTCTCAACCGAAAATGGAAATTCTCCTAATTTGTCTCTAATTGATCAATTAACCATCTGAATCCATCCTAGGCCATTCTACAATCAATCTAGCACCCTAATTCAACCTAATTCTACCTAAATCATGCTATAGGAAGAAGGTTACCAACCTGGAAATTCTTGAATAACAGATGCACGAATCCTCCAAATCAAGCTCTCAAATCTTCTGGACACGATCACTGAACCTTCTTCTTGCTTCTGTATGCAAAAGAATCAATGGAAAGTGCTTCAATCTTGAAACACGATGATGAGTTGCAGGTGCTGAAAACCACTTGCTCCTACACGATCTAGCCACCAATTCTTCTTGAAAATGATCTGAAATCACTCCTTGACATTCATGGAAGAAGAATCAAGCAAGAAAATGAATGGAAATTGATGAATTTGGTGAAACCGATTTCAATTGCAATCCAAGAAAATTTACTCTCAAGCTAAGCTCAATCCTTCAATGATCACCAACCTCAGCCATGGATCCATTCTACTCAATATATAGATGGAGTTTGGATGATCTAGAACCCTCTAGATCCTTCCAATGAGATTTTACACTTCTCATGTCATTAGATTTTGAATCACTTATCATGACATGTACAACCCTTGCAAACAGCTTGGAATTCATCCCATTCACTCTTAATTTCTCCCCTAGTGAGATATTAGGGGTTTTTAGCTTGCAAAACCCTTGCCCATGCCTTAATTTTGAGTTTTGCAAATGTGGCTTAATATGCAAGTAAGTGCTTTTCAAAGCAAGTCCATAATTTAGACCTCAAATCAAAAATGTGGCTAAACCAATGTTTTTAAAATGTCTTCTAGAGTCAAAATGATATATTACATGCCATGGTTTGGATGTGTAGGTCAAAAATATCAACTTCCAACTTTGGCTTATTTAACTTATGTCCTTATTTTAGGTCATTTTTGCAACTTTGAGCTACAAGCCTTTCCACCATCTCATGACCTCCTTACTAGCCTTAAAACATCATTTTAAGCAAGTTTTATGTTGAAGATTTTTTCATTTGAAGCTTGGAAATGGGAGTTATGGCCTTATGCTTGAAATGACCTGTAATCTCCAAATGACCAAAATGCCCTTGACTTGTCAAAGCCATAACTTGAGCTCTACAAATCCTATCAAGGACTTCTAGTACTCTCTAGAAATCTAAGAAGATAAGGAACAACATTCATGTTTACCAAAAGTTCATAGGAATCATCCTTCTTGGGCAAAAGTTTGATGCAAGTTGGGTAACTTTCAAGGCCCCAGATTCACATACCTCAGATGACCTGTAACTTGTCAAAGTCATAACTTGAGCTCTACAAATCCTATAAAGGACTTCTAGTACTCAAATTAAAGCTAAGAATAAGCTCTACAACATTCATGTTGGGGGAAAGATGAGATGACAATCACATCTTGAGCTAAATTGCCTTGAAGATAGGGGTCAAACTAGGGGATTTTACACTGTCAAGCCTTAGAAACCCTAGCCTGAAACTTCTCAAACTCTTCAATCATGATGAGTTAACCTTGGAATCATCCTTATAACATATCCATGTATCAATCCATGATCACATGGCTCTTGAATTAGGTCTCAACCTCCTTCAAATCATCAGTTGACCTAGGGTTGACCCAGTCAAACCCTAATTACACCACTCATGGCTGAGTCTTCTTAATCTTGCATAATGACCTATCTAGGCCTCATGATGGCTTTCAAGACATCTCCTAAGATCTCTCAAGGCCTCAAGTTCACATTCTTGGCTTCAGAATCATCTGAGGTCTTTCCACAACTCTCAAGTTAGGAGGCACACCTTTTTGGTTTCAACCACTTTCTCTGAGAATCTTCTAACTTTTCTGACAAAGATATCAACCCTTGAACACTTGAATAGCCTTCTTTGCTAGCTTCATAGTCTTGTATAGCTCTTGATTGGTACTCATACCTCTTGATCTCCTGCATACATAATGATGAAATGCAAATGATAATGCTAATGTGAATGAAATGAAACATAAGCTAGGTAAAGAAATGTTGGTCAAATATTAGGGTGCAACAGCTGCCCCTATTCAAACGGCTTGGACCTGACTGGGTGAGAAGCGAACGACTCTCAACCAATCAAGGTGCGAGACGGTTGAATACCGACAAACCCGGAAATTTGCCAACTGCACAAGTACACGGTACTCTGATGAGAACAAATCTTCGAAAACTGAAATATTAGCTGCACGGCCACTAGCTGGGGAATTGGTCACACGGTAACCGGTAATACATGGTCGATCATGCCGTCAGGCATCAGGTCAACAATCAAGTTAACCATGCCGTCGGGCATTCGAAGAAATCTTTGGGCGTCAGCCGGACTTCATCAGTAAGTCGGGAATAGAATTCCCGGTCAATCATGAACCAATTAGGGGTATCCAAACTTTTGCCATCAGGCACTCCGCATCGGCTGAGAGAGCTGCTTCGTCAATACGGTTGGACTTCAATCATCAAGTCTTTAGGGGAAGCTTCAACTTCACTGCTCGGAACCTGCTGGGGACGACACATCTCCGCTGGGGATTCTGGAGGACCATCAAGTAACTCTGCTCCGGGGATCCAGAAATCATTATGGGTAGGTCAACTCTGCTGAGGACTGCAAGAATCATCTTGAACAAATAACTCCGTGGAGACTTCAAGAATCATCCTGAACCGATAACTCTGCTGGAGATTTCAGGAATTATCCTGAGCAGATGTTCTGCCGGGGACTCTAAGCATCAACTTGAGCGAGCAACTCTGGAGACTGCACTGGGGATTTTAAGAATCATCTTAAACAAACGATTTCGCTGGAGAATTCAAGAATCATCTTGGGCAAATGACTTTGCTGGGGAGAATTCAAGAATCATCTTGGGCACACGACTCTGCGGAGGAACACCTGCAAAACAAGAACGGTAACGACCTAGCTCATGTTTGGGATGCGTATGCTTTGACAATGACGCAATGCTCCACACGGTGGGAATGCTACGCGTTTATGATAGATGCTATGCAATCATGCAAAATGCTACGGCCCCGTTAGCAAAATAAATGTCGAAGGGAGAGTCCTCCTGTCAAGGAGGAAGAACCACCCTGGTGGAGAAAAGGTCACGCCGATCTCAATCGGACTCTGCATGGGGAAGCAAACTTCAGTTGACTGCTGCAGGGGGATGAAGCTCCACGAGAACTCGGACATGCTGAGGAGAGAGATGTCAATCGCGAAAATAAACTGCACGAGCTTCATGGCTAACCCTCCTGGAGACAACGACTCCGGTGGGGAAATACAGCATCAACTATTCAACACTCTACTGGGGACAACCAATCATGGTCCCAACTACTTCCAAGGACTCGACTCTCTCGGGGATCTGCAAACCCGGTTGGGGAAGAAGGAATCATCCTGCTTACAGGGGAGAGTATGACTCTGTGGGGAGTCTCAATTCCGCTGGGGACTTCAGTCGGGACCTACCAATTGCTGCACACTTTAGTATATGACTTGGCTGGAGAGATGGCATTCTTTCAGGATGCATCTGATTGGGGAGAGAATCTTCTCTGCCTGGGGAGACATATCAATGCTTACGATCTCACGTTTAGACTCCGCGGGGAGAGGCTGCTGAACTTTGCTGGAGAAGGAGGAATCATCCTTCTTGGGGATGCGTACGGCGTACTGCCTGGAATATGCTACACCTGTAACAACACAAACAAACAGACAAGATACCCTTCTCAAAGGGACCTATCAAGGTTATCATCTTGTGACAATGTTCAAGTAGTTCATTGTTTCAGCAATAAGTGGCCTAGGCCAGTAAGTTTATGTATACACATTTTGTCAAAAACATCAGCGTTCTTTTTCGCAAACAAAACAGATAAATGCTAAACAGACAAACAGGATTGCTGAATAGTATACATTTTATTGATAACGAACCCCTGAATGGGTAAAAATGTTTTACAATAGATGCAAGCTCCTGGAATGAGGAAGCTGCGCAAAAATAAACATAAATATACATCAGTATATACAAATGTCGACAACGAGGCGTAGACGAACACCATGAGTTGATCCCTCTATGACCCACTCGACTTCGATATTTCTCCGACGCTTCAGCTTTAGAAGAGATTGATTCAGATAAACGGCCTTCAGGTCTTCCAAACCACTAAACAATGAAAGTCCACACGCAGAACGCAGTCATTTGCTTTTTCAAATCCCTAACTTTTGCCTGAACCGCCCTCTCAGGTTTTCGATTCACCGGGATGCCCTTTTTTGCAAAAGTCGCCCTTCCAGGTTTTCGACTTTGCGAGTGTACATTTTTTCAATTTATATCCCTAAATTTTGCCCGAACCTTTTTTTCTTTTTTATGGTTCGTCGGGATGCCCCATTTTTGCCTGGATATTCTTTTTCTTTCCAGCGGGTCGTTTTTTAAGCAAAGTATTTTTTAACTGCGTCCGTGTTCACCGGGGATGCAAAGTGTTCACCATCCATCGTGGATAACAACAAAGCTCCTCCCGAGAAGACCTTGCTGACGACGTACGGACCTTCGTAATTGGGAGTCCACTTGCCCCGGTGATCGGAGTGTGGAGGAAGAATCTTCTTCAGGACGAGATCACCCGTCTGAAAGCTTCTAGGACGCACTTTCTTCATTCGGCTTTGGTACAGACGACCATACACAATCGATGCTAACCTCTTCTCGTCCATCAGGCTGAGCTGGTTTAGTCGGTTCTTAATCCATTATGCCTCGTCGAGTTTCACATCAACCAAAACTCGCAAAGAAGGGATCTCCACTTCTAACGGCAGGACAACTTCCATACCGTACACTAAGAAGAAAGGAGTTGCCCCGGTTGACGTACGTACCGTTGTACGATAACCGTGTGTCGCTTGCGCGAAAATAAGGTGCCGGCATGACAGAAGAGTCGCCACCTTTCGTTATTTATCCCTCAGAGCGGGAAAGGAAACGATCGGAAAAACCTGACGAAAAAGGGTAAGACAAGGTCATCGCAACCATTGTCTGGGTTCGGGAGTCGGTTACGCAAGGGGAAGGTATTAGCACCCCTCACGTCCGTCGTACTCGACGGGATCCTCGCTTGTTTGTTTACTTGGACGGGTTGGTTATAATCTATCTACCTATCAAGGCTGGCTAAAAAAGAAAAGAAAAATGACTCGGCAAAGCATCGCGCTTTATGCCTACGTATTCTCATCAGAGAATGAGAAATCAGAGTCAACGTAGTTCGGCTAACTACGGGTTATGGGGGGAAGGTTGCTCGCTAGGATATCGCATCCTATGCCTACGTACTTTCATCTGGTATGAAAGATCAGAGCAAACGTAGTTCGGCAAACTACAGGAAACAGCTCAACTAGGAGGGAGACTATCAAGTCCTACTGTTATCATGCCATGGATTCATCCTATGGTTGAGGTTTGAACAAAGAACTCCTAGATGTTGTCATGCATAGGTTTCAACCTAAAAGTCTATCATCAAATCCTCATCAGAAGAAATGAGAGTCCTAAGGGATCATGTCAATGATACATAGAATACAGACAAAAACATCAGCCTTAACAGTAAAATGCATGCAATGCAAGTGAGGGAGGAAATGTGTGTGGGGTTTCAGCCTCCACAAGCTCATCTCAACCTCAAGCTAGTCATGAAATAACAGTAATCATACTGAAGATCAACAACATGCCATCAAGCAAAACAGTAAACTGCAATCATACAGATAAAGGAAATGAAGTGCCATCAGGCAAACAAAACACACCTGAGAAAGAATCACCTATTCTCTAACCCTAACCCTAATCACAGGATCCTAATCAAACCAAAGCAAAGCCCTCAAGCACAACCCTAAACAGGAGAAATCATTCCCAGCCTTCAAGCTTCAGAACAAGCTTACCAAAGACAGGGAGCTAAGCAATCAGACTCATAGTGTCTTCCTCAGGAAAGCACTAAGAGGTGTATACTCAGGAATCATACCCTATGTGGCTCAACCACTGTGATCAGTTTACATCCCTCCTCAGGAGAGATTAAACTCACAAGCAGGCTCCAACATCACTGGATATTTAAGAAATCCTATTTAAGCTAGTGGAGCTAAGTGAATAGACCCATAGGACCTTCCTCAGGAAAGTACTAGGAGGCCTCCACTTAGGAGTTGTATCCCATGTGGCTCAACAACATGTGATCAGTTTACATTCCTCCTCAGGAGAAATTAAACTCACAAGTTGGCTCCAACATCACTGGATACTTGAGAAATCCTAGATCAACTAGTGGAACTAAGTGAATAGACTCATAGGACCTTCCTCAGGAAAGTACTAGGAGGCTTCCACTTAGGAGCCGTATCCCATGTGGCTCAACAACATGTGATCAGTTTACATTCCTCCTCAGGAGAAATTAAACTCACAAGTTGGCTCCAACATCATTGGATACTTAAGAAAGAGGTGAGAAGGGAGGATGAAAGTCATTCATAGTGCCTTCCTCAGGAAAGTACCATGAACTTCCTTCAAACTTCAGGCTCTCAAACCTCACCAACAGGGCATCAGCCAAGCTCTGGGTCTCTGCATCTTGATCTACAAGCTTCCCTCAAGCTTCTCAAGCTTCTTCAATGGTTGATCTTCTCAAAACAAGGCCAAAACAACTACTAGAAATGCCCTAATGGCCACACTAAACAACCATACACTCAAAAATATAAGAAAAATAGTATACTATAGTATAAAAATCTCTATTTATTTCTAGGGGAACCTAAGTATCTACCCTTAATCCCTATATACCCATTATATCAAAACTATATCTAAAAACCCCAAAATCAATTGGTTGAAATCAAAGGGGGAACTAAAAACCCTAATTTCCTAAGTCTAATGATCAATCATCTAACTATATTATTTCTAATCCTAAAAATTCCATATAAAATCCAGGGATAAACTATATGATGTTATCTAACTATGGTAAAAAGAAGCAATTTAAAAGCATAAAAGAAATGGTAGAAAGAAATTATACAAAATTGATTACAAAACAAAATCAAGAAAATAGCACTATTTACAAAGAAATTCACAATTAATTCTACATTAAAAATAAAGTTGCACTTTTATTTTTATTATTTTCTTTATTTAATTCTTGACCTATAGCAAAAACAATGACTTAAAAATCTTTTTCTATGATTTAATTATGATTTTTACAAATTGCAAGAAAATAAAAGAAATTAAAATGACAATATATTTAAAAAAGGGGGAGAGGTGTCAATAGAAACACGCGCCTTTGTTTTTCTATGAATGGGCCAAAGGAGGGGGCGCAAATAGCATTCAGGTTTAGGCCCAGGTTGGTCAGAAATTAAAAAAGAAAAAGAAAAGGTGCAGGGGGGGGTGGTGTTAGCATCGGAATGCTGAGCCCATGGGATTCACTTAAGCAATACGCTGCGTTTCATCATTTTAATTTCCCTCCAGATTTTATTATGAATACAAGCCGTTCGATCAGGGTTTCAGTCAAACAAGTCAAGGTGAATGAGTGGCCCAGATTATATCTTCAACCTTGAGCTCCGAAACTAGGGTTTCGAATCAGGATCTCATGCAATCTTCCATCCTCTCTTTCTCCCTCTACACGCCACCATTTGGCACGAACTTTACATGAAAATTCAAGTACTCAACACGAGAAATCCATGGGTACGATTAGTTTCTCCTAGTTCTCTCCCTATCATCCAAACAGAAGCCAAGAACCCTAGGGTTCCACCATTGATGACTGATCTCAACTTTCTCAAATCTTGCAACCAAGGCCTCTAATCACTTCTACACTCCTCCCTCATCATTCTGAACCATTCACTACTAATTGAAACCCTAAAACAAGCATGTATTAATGGATTCAAGAATCTATGTTCTGTCCAAAATCTTCTCTAAACACTCCCACACTTTCAGAATCTACTCTATAACTATAGCACATGCTAACTATGGTATTGAAATCAATTATCATGCAATAATTAGTGAGATTCGATTCAAAGAAAGAACCTGCTCTATGGTGATGGCGGAGCTTGTTATCACTGCTTGTAGCCCTTGCAATGGAGTGAATGTGATCCTTTGGTGCTACTCTTTCTTCTGTTTGCACTTGGGAAGAAGATGAAGTTCTTGTTGTAACAGAATTTTGATCTCTCTTGATTTTGCACCAACCACTTCTATGGAAACTCTCTCTCTCTCTCTCTCCTTCAATCTCTTCTTCACCAACCATAGACTCTCCATAATGCACTCTTTTTATAACAATCCATGGAAGTCTCTAGATTCATCTAGAATGATGTGGAAGTTCCATGAAAGTTCCATGATATTCCAAAATGGTTATCTCATCTCATATGCCATGCCTTGTTATTTTGGTCTCAAATTCTCCTTACATGAGTTATTGAATGAGGATGAGTGAAAAACAAGTCCATTTGTTGCTTATGTAGGGTTTTCTAACATTGCCTTCTTTCTTAAGTAACAAATTTCCAAAGGAACCTCATCTTTTAAGCCCCAAATGAAAATTCTACTTAAACCAATCTTCTCAAAATGTTTTTTCCAATCAAAATGATATATTGGATGACCTATTTTGGATTTGTAGATCTCCCAAAACACTTTTCAATTTCAACTTTTCAAAGTTATAAGTCATTTTTAGTTCATTTTTGACCAATCATGGAATCTTGTGCTATGAGCCTTTTCAACAATTTGTGACCTTCTTTCTAGACTTAAAATCACATTTTGAGCAACTTTCATGTTTTGAATTTTTCCATTTGAGGCTTGGAAATAGGAGTTTTAGGCATTGGTTAAAATGACCTATAACTGACAAATGACCAAAATACCCCTGCCTTGTTCAAACCATAAGTTGAGTTCCACAAATCCAATCAAGGACTTCTACCACTCAAATTAAAGCTAAGAACATCCTCTTCAACATTCATGTTGACCAAGAAACCATAGGAATCAACCTACTAGGGCAAAAGTTGTCTGGAAGTTGGGTGACTTTCAAGGACCCAGATTCACACACATCAACTGACCTGTAATTTGTCAAAACCATAACTTGAGCTCTGTAACTCCTATCAAGGACTTCCACCACTCAAATTAAAGCTTAGAACAAGCTCTACAACATTCATGTTGTGGGGAAAATGAGATATCAAACACATCTAGTGCTAAAACTGCCTGGAAGATAGGGATCAAATTAGGGTTTTTCCACTGACAATCCTCAGAAACCCTAACTCAAAACTTCTCAAACTCTTCAATCATGATGAGTTGGTCTAGGAATCATCTTTATAACATGTCTATGCATCATCCCATGATCTCATGGCCCTTGGATTAGGTCTCAACCCTTTTCCAAATCTTCAGTTATCCTAGGGTTGACCCAGTCAAAACCCTAATTCTACCATTCATGGTTGAATCTTCTGAACTCTTGCATAATGACCTCTTTGGACTTCATGATGGCTATCAAGACATCTCATAAGCTTTCTCAAAACATCTAGCCCATTCTCAAAGTCTCATAATCATCTGAGGGGCACCCACAACCCTCAAGCTATGAAGCACACAACCCTGGTTTCAAACCACTCCTCTGAGGATCTCTTGAACTTTCTGATGAAGGTATCCACTTTCAAACACTCAATGAATAAATAATTGTTGGTCAAATTTTGGGGTGCAACAGCTGCCCCTATTCAAACGGCTTGAACCTGACTGGGTGAGAAGCGAACGGCTCTCAACCAATCAAGGTACGAGACGGTTGAATATCGGTAAACCCGAAAATTTGCCAACTGCACGAGCACACGGTACTCTGCGGGGAACAAACCTTTGAACGCTGCAATACTAGCTGCTCAACAACTAGCTGGAGAGATACTGATCTGACATCACCGTCAGTCATACACATCAAATTCTTCTGACATTGTCATCAAACAACCAAAACACCCAACATCGTCGCTGGAAGACTAAACCACCTGACATCACCGTCAGAAGCAGACAAAATTCTGAGGAACACCCAACATCGTCGCTGGGAGACTAAACCACCTGACATCACCGTCAGAAACAGACAAAATTCTGGGGAACACCCAACATCGTCGCTGGGAGACTAAACCACCTGACATCACCGTCAGAAACAGACAAAATTCTGGGGAACACCCAACATCGTCGCTGGGAGACTAAACCACCTGACATCACCGCCGGAGAACTAACTCTGACATCGCAGTCGATCAACCAAAATACCCAACCTCACCGCTGGAGAACTAAATCTGACATCACCGTCGGACGATCGAAGTACCCTGCATCACCGCTGGAGAACTAAATCTGACATCACCGTCGGACGATCGAAGTACCCTGCATCACCGCTGGAGAACTAAATCTGACATCACCGTCGGACAATCGAAGTACCCTGCATCACCGCTGGAGAACTAAATCTGACATCACCGTCGGACAATCGAAGTACCCTGCATCACCGCTGGAGAACTAAATCTGACATCACCGTCGGACGATCGAAGTACCCTGCATCACCGCTGGAGAACTAAATCTGACATCACCGTCGGACAATCGAAGTACCCCGCATCACCGCTGGAGAAACATCTTCTGACATCACCGTCGGAAAATCAACATACCCCGCATCACCGCTGGAGAACTATCTTCGACTTCAATCAGAAGACGTATCATTCACTTGATCGCGCTCAATCATCACCTCAGGACAACTGACTTGGTCTTCAGACTCACGCGAATCACTCTGTTGTATTTACAACCCTGGAACCTTGTCCTCAGCTACCTGTTGATTCTTCAACACGGAAATCTGGACTCACCGGAACCTTCTGATATCGCCTTCGGGCGCTTACGAAATCCATCTTCAGATTAGACATCGTTGTTGGAGCAGACATACCACGCTGCTCTGGTCTTCAAGAATCATCTTGACCAAACAGATCCATCGGGCGTCTTCAAGAATCGTCTTGAACTAATAACCTTTCTGGAGCAAACATTCTGTTGGGAATTCCAGGAATCTTCCTGGGCAACTCTTACTGGAGGTGCTATTGGGGAGCTCAAGTATCATACTAGGCAAACAACTCGGGGAGCTGCACTGGAGTCTTAAGAATCATCTTAAGCAAATGGCCCTGCTGAGGGGTTTGAGAATCATCTCGAACTGAAGACTTCGCTGGGGATCTCAAAAATCATCTTGAGCGAGCGACTGCGGGGATCACACCGGGGTCTTTAGAATCATCTAAGAAAACAACCTTGCTGGGGAGAACATCACGAATCGTCCTGAGCAACCGGTCTTTCGGTAGTACACCTGTACAATAAGGATGATAATGACCTAGGTCATGCTTATGATGCGTATGCTTCTGCACTACGCCCCATACAGTGGGAATGACATGTATTTATGCTAAATGCCATGCAATCATGCACAATGTTATTGCAACGTTTAAATGCTATGCAGTCATGCACAATGCTATGCAATCATGCACAAAAACGCGATCCCGTCAGCAAAATAAATGCCGAAGGGGGAAATCCTCCTGTCAAGGAGAAAGGACCACTCAGGTAGAGGACTCATCCTGCTGAGGAGAATGTAAACACGCCAACATCAATTAGGCTCTGTCTGGGGAATCAATCTTCCGCGAACTGCTGCAGGGGAACAACTTCAGCTGACTGCTGCAGGGGATGAAGCTCCACGAGAACTTGGATCTGCTGATATCAATCGCTAGAATGAACTGCGTGGCTATCTCGGCTACTCTTCTGGGGATAACCATTCCGTGGGGAACCAACTTCAGCTGTTCAACACTCCACTGGGGAAAAACCAATCATGATCTGACCCACTTCCAAGGATTCGGATCCCTTGGACATCTGCAGACTCGGCTGAGGAGGGAGAAATCATTCTGCTTTACTGGATAGAGTACGACTCTGGGGAAATACAGCATCGGCTGCTCCATGCTCTGCTGGGGAGAATTAATCATGATCTGATCAACCTCCAAGGATTCTGCTTTTCTGCGGACTCAGCCGGGGAGAGAAATCATTCTACTTCACTGAAGAGTACGACCCTGATGGGGAATTTCTATTCCGCTGGGGAGGAAAGGATCACCTGACTTCGGGGGGAGAGTACAACTCTGCCGGGGTATACAACATCAGCTGCTCCAACACTCTACTGGGGAAGAAGGAATCGTCCGTCTTCAGGAGAGAGCCTGATTCTGGTGAGGAATCTCAATTCCACTGGAGACTTCAGTCTGGCACTATCAGTTACTGTATACTTCGGTATACGAACAACTTCCTGCGAAACCTGCACTTGTGACCCGGTGCTGGGGAAGACACCTGCTTCGGTGACTTTACTGGGGAAAACACGAGCTTCGGCACCCGAGCAATTCTCTGAAATCTGCACTTGTGACCCGGTGCTGGGGAAAGACGATGAGCTGCTGCGTGCGACTTAGCTGATGAGGTGACATTCCTTCAGGATGCGTCTGCTTGGGGGAGAGAATCACCTCTACCTGGGGAAGACATATCAATGCTCACTATCTGATTTTGATTCTGCGAAGGAGAGACTACTGAACTCTGCCGGGGAAGGAGGATTCATCCTGCTTCGGGGATATCAATCCTGGTCCGCTGAGGGTAATCTTGACCCTAATCTGATGAGGGGTGAACGCCATCTCAATCTGCTGCAGTCTCAAACTGTACAGGGGGAACGACCTCAAATTGTGCGCCTCTGCTGAAAAACAATCCTGGTTCAACAGCGTCAACACAGGGAATACAGGCTACCAATCATGGAGTCAAGTAACAGGTTATGCTGTAGGATAGCAACCCAATGACCGCAAGGCTTCTTCAGAAGATTCAGGTTTTGACGGGGTAATGACACGATTCCCCGATACTCAATTCTTGCTAGGGTGAACAAACTCATTTGAACAACTTGCCCCAGCGCAATTCAACTTGCCCCAATCCGACCTTTGGGAATAATTCAATCTGAGCCGAAAACAACTGGCAACAAGACAATCTTCAGAGGGCTTGCCCCAGCATCTGCACAACGGGAGGATTCATCCTCAACTAATCAACTCTCAGCATGGTCGGCTTCAATATCTCTGAAGTAGTTTGCCCCTGAACGAGCGATGAGCGACTCAACATGCTCTGATCGAACACTGGAGGGATCTGCCCCAAATCGCAAGAATTATGGATAACTGCCCCTGGTTGGGTTTCGAGAAGATTCACTTCCGGCCAACTGCTTCTTGCATGAACTGCCCCATAATCAACTGATGCTCCGGGACTTGTCCTCAAACAAACTGATTCCAAACTCGCTGGAAGTCATTGCCCCAAATTCACAGGGCTTCGCAGCATACCATTCTGATCCAGACCTCTGACGATTCAGTCCTGATTGACTATTCCCTATTGAAGTCCCTTCATGTCAGCTACCAACCTGCAATTGAAATTGTTTATTCACGAATGGTAATTCTAATGCAGTGTTCATGCAAATTTTGAAAAATGTTGTACTGTCACTCATTTACGTATCATGCTAGTGAGTGACGAGTGAACCAAAGAGTTCAAACGTAGTGCTGATGCGATCAGTGAAAAATGCAATAAGGATATGATTAGCAAATCATGAAGGAGTCAGGTTACTCAACCTTATCGTAATGCGCTCTCAGAATAAACCCTGCCTCAATTAGGTCTTTTAAGGGTTGTATCGTGGTCGGGTTCACGGTTCGTGAAGCAAAGGATATTTGGCTCAAATCATGATTTGTACCCACCCCTTCTACGTGATGTTCTCCGATCCTAAAGTTCAGTCAACTTGGGTCGAGCGCTCGCCTCTTCGAGAGGTATGTTGAACATCGAGAACAACTGGTTAAAGAACTCACAAGGTGTTTCGGAGTGACAGTTATTCCTTTTCGTTTTCGGTGTCTGCATCCACACGACTTCGTCCTTGTTCGAGGATTTTTCTTTTTTATAATCCTTTCTTTTTCGTTCATTCATTTTTTGATTCCCTAATTTTTGCCTGGACTGACTCCTTTTGAGTTCTTTTCGATTTTTTCTTTTGCAGTCCAGCGGGATGCCCTGATTTTTGCCTAAGTATTTGCTTTTTAGCTTTTCTTTTTTACTTAGCGGGCTTTCTTATTTCTTTTTCTTTTGGAACGAGTCGTGCGACACTGGTTGTCTTGATTGCTCCGAAAGGATTATAACTGTCTCACTCCTGATTGGTGAGGTTTAACCATTGTGGTTGATGAGGTACGACCTCTGGAGAGGAATATGATGTGATTGGTCCTCGAAGGACAACACTCCTCTATAAGACTTGAACGCTCGATCAAGCTAACTGACAACTACCCTGCCCCGGGTTAAGATGTGAGGGTTAAAAAGTCCGAAAGAAACTCCTACTCCTCGGCTCGAAGTGGTTAACAAGGGATTCTCTTCCTTATCTCTCCGGTGTTTAGGGATTTGAAACAATGCCTTGTACGTCATCGGCTAAGTTTTATCTGAAAGCAATACGATCATCGGTTATCAGTATTCAGTTTCATCATCCTCCCTCCGCTCATTGCTAATCATAGTAATAAAGTGGAGTAAATAAAATGCAAGCGTCAGTGCAATGCAGTAAATGAGTGACAACGACATAACTAATTCAGAAGAAATGCATAGTCACTTTATTATCATTACCATTCGAAACATACAATGTTTAAAGCAGGTAGTAACTAACAGAAAAGAAACTACAAAATGCAAAAATGGTAAAAAGTCCGAGGACTGCCAATGCTGAGGACGTCTGCCTGTCTGGATCACTGGCTTTTGGAAACAACCCTCTGAATCTACAAGCTCAAACAGCTGAGAGGTCGCCACGCACAACCAAGACTCCATCTGGAAAGGAAATACACCCTTGGTCGATCAATTGCTGCACTTTCGCCTGGAAAGCCTTGCAATCTTCAGTTGAATGCCCCAGAGATCCACCATGGTAGCCACACTGAGCATGAGGATCGTACCCCGGAGTGTAAGGCTCTAGCACGGGCTTGAGAGCTTTCGGTTCCACCAAGGAATTCTGAACCAACAGCGGAAGAATCTGGCTATACGGCACAGGCACTGGATGGGGAGAAGCATTCCTTTGTTCCACGTGGTTGCGAGGTCTTTTGTGATCCTGGTGCGGGTATTCTTTGACGGTCTCTCGTTTAGGCGCTTGCGTCCTTGAGCTTGATCCAGGCAGCAACTGCGAGCGAGGCGATTCAGTCACCAAAGGTCGCGGGACATATTCCAGACCTTTCTCAGCTTCAGGCAAAGGAGTGGAATCATCCACCTCTTCCGCAGGGTAAGGGATAAACTTTCCCGATGCTCTCATGCCGCCCGGCACAAGCCTAATCGCCCTTGAGTCAATAAGGTCCTGAATCTTATTCCGGAGAGCCTTACATGTTTCAACATGATGCCCCGGTGCTCCAGAGTGGAAATCACAACGCATGCTGAGATCAACGTCTGGTGACACGTCATCTGGTGGATTTAAGGTCCGAAGCTTGAGAACACGGTTCTGAACCAACAGTGGCAACAGCCGGGCATAACTCACGGGTAGTGGGTCCATAGCTCTATCAAGTAGCTTCTTCTTTTGACCATAACCTTCAGGATTATTCTGAGATGCTCGGCGCGGCTGATGACGAGACAGGCCTCGAGCTTCATGCTGTGTAGAGGGCCCATGAGGTCCACTTGGCTTCGGCACAGGTGGCAATGACGGTAATGGAGGAAGCACTTTGGGCTCCACCTTGGGTGCTTGACCGCTCTCCTTATTCAGCATACTTCTCACCACTCCCATGAGAAAGCTCAACTGATTCTGCAGCTGCTGATTCTCCTCTCTGAGCGCTTGCTGGTCCAGACGCACTGCCTGTATGTCATTCATGACCTGCCCCAGCTGGCTTTGGACTTTCCCCAGTTCAGCTTGTATCTGCTCCATTAGTCTGAGCTGCTAGATTCTGAGTCAAACCTGCAAACACAAGGGTTAGAAGACAAGTCCCGGCTTCTGCCATGCAAGATGAATTATGCCAATGCCATGGGTGTCTGTACGTTTAGGAGATCACCCCTAATCCTGGTGTCAACGTGCCAACATAGTGTCAATGCAGTGATAAGACTGGATCCATTCATGGAAGAAAATATCTCATATTGCTCGGGACACCAGGATCAGGGTACGAAACACGCCTGCGGCACAGACACATGCTAATGGAATGCAAAAATGGATATGCAAACTAATGCAAAATGCAGTCATGCAATAATATATCCAGGTGGCTGCTGTGGAGATTCGGTGTCAACAGTCACTGAGGAGAGGGAAACCCCGGTGTAAGCCACTGATCTGATCTGCTGTGAATAACCATCTGATAGGATCGAGATCAAACTTCTGCTCTGACAAGAACGAAGGCTTGATAATAAAGATCCCGGATTCAAGATCAAGGAATATCTGTTGATGAAGTCTTCAGACCCCAAATCAGAAATCTGCCCTATCAAGAACAAAAATACAGCTGCTGATGAGATCTTCAAACCCCACTCAAAATCTGCCCTATCAAGAACAAACAACAACTGCTGACGAGATCCTCAGACCTCACTCAAAAATCTGCTCTGTCCAGAACAAACCTCTGATAACAATACTCTGATCGGAACCTGCTCTATCAAGAACAAACAAACACCTGATGATAAGATCCTCTGATCAAACTCTTGCTCTATCAAGAACATGTCTGCAACTGAGAACCCAACATAACTGATTCACTGTTAAGAAAACCAGGTGGTCTGGAGGTCAAAGTTTCCTGCAATATCCCAACCCCACTCACAGGTATGATGGACCTAATCCACGGACAAAGGTACGGCATCCTATGCGGTTGTCAGCGTCACAGACATTCATGAGTGACAATACGATTCCCAGAAGGAGTGGCATCGTCAAGTCATGAAGAGGCCTCTCTTAGCTGACTTCCAAATGATCGGTCCCCAGAGTCGACAATCCTCACGTCTGGACTCCCCTCAGATCCTCAGGACCGGAAAGGAGCACCTCTGCAAGAATCTCGTCTGAGCGCAGATTTTCGTAGGGAACTGTGCCTGTTCAACAGACAGGTTCGTCTACTACTTCTCCGCAACTATATCTAGGTGTGTACTCAAGCCCAGGTCCGGCTTTTCACTCACAGTAACATCCCTCTCCCACAGCAGCACAGATAATCATATCGAACTGGAAATAAAATGCGGGAAATAAAATGCGGGAAGTAAAGTGCGGGAAGTGAAAATGCGATAAATAAACGCAACCCAACAAGCAAACACACAAACGATAGGATTGACTCGCGTAGGGGATGGGAAACGGTCCCAGCATAAGGGATGGGAAAAGTCCCTAGATGCTTGGTTCCCCAGCAGAGTCGCCAGCTGTCGCTTGCGCGAAAATAAGGTGCCGGCATGACAGAAGAGTCGCCACCTTTCGTTATTTATCCCTCAGAGCGGGAAAGGAAACGATCGGAAAAACCTGACGAAAAAGGGTAAGACAAGGTCATCGCAACCATTGTCTGGGTTCGGGAGTCGGTTACGCAAGGGGAAGGTATTAGCACCCCTCACGTCCGTCGTACTCGACGGGATCCTCGCTTGTTTGTTTACTTGGACGGGTTGGTTATAATCTATCTACCTATCAAGGCTGGCTAAAAAAGAAAAGAAAAATGACTCGGCAAAGCATCGCGCTTTATGCCTACGTATTCTCATCAGAGAATGAGAAATCAGAGTCAACGTAGTTCGGCTAACTACGGGTTATGGGGGGAAGGTTGCTCGCTAGGATATCGCATCCTATGCCTACGTACTTTCATCTGGTATGAAAGATCAGAGCAAACGTAGTTCGGCAAACTACAGGAAACAGCTCAACTAGGAGGGAGACTATCAAGTCCTACTGTTATCATGCCATGGATTCATCCTATGGTTGAGGTTTGAACAAAGAACTCCTAGATGTTGTCATGCATAGGTTTCAACCTAAAAGTCTATCATCAAATCCTCATCAGAAGAAATGAGAGTCCTAAGGGATCATGTCAATGATACATAGAATACAGACAAAAACATCAGCCTTAACAGTAAAATGCATGCAATGCAAGTGAGGGAGGAAATGTGTGTGGGGTTTCAGCCTCCACAAGCTCATCTCAACCTCAAGCTAGTCATGAAATAACAGTAATCATACTGAAGATCAACAACATGCCATCAAGCAAAACAGTAAACTGCAATCATACAGATAAAGGAAATGAAGTGCCATCAGGCAAACAAAACACACCTGAGAAAGAATCACCTATTCTCTAACCCTAACCCTAATCACAGGATCCTAATCAAACCAAAGCAAAGCCCTCAAGCACAACCCTAAACAGGAGAAATCATTCCCAGCCTTCAAGCTTCAGAACAAGCTTACCAAAGACAGGGAGCTAAGCAATCAGACTCATAGTGTCTTCCTCAGGAAAGCACTAAGAGGTGTATACTCAGGAATCATACCCTATGTGGCTCAACCACTGTGATCAGTTTACATCCCTCCTCAGGAGAGATTAAACTCACAAGCAGGCTCCAACATCACTGGATATTTAAGAAATCCTATTTAAGCTAGTGGAGCTAAGTGAATAGACCCATAGGACCTTCCTCAGGAAAGTACTAGGAGGCCTCCACTTAGGAGTTGTATCCCATGTGGCTCAACAACATGTGATCAGTTTACATTCCTCCTCAGGAGAAATTAAACTCACAAGTTGGCTCCAACATCACTGGATACTTGAGAAATCCTAGATCAACTAGTGGAACTAAGTGAATAGACTCATAGGACCTTCCTCAGGAAAGTACTAGGAGGCTTCCACTTAGGAGCCGTATCCCATGTGGCTCAACAACATGTGATCAGTTTACATTCCTCCTCAGGAGAAATTAAACTCACAAGTTGGCTCCAACATCATTGGATACTTAAGAAAGAGGTGAGAAGGGAGGATGAAAGTCATTCATAGTGCCTTCCTCAGGAAAGTACCATGAACTTCCTTCAAACTTCAGGCTCTCAAACCTCACCAACAGGGCATCAGCCAAGCTCTGGGTCTCTGCATCTTGATCTACAAGCTTCCCTCAAGCTTCTCAAGCTTCTTCAATGGTTGATCTTCTCAAAACAAGGCCAAAACAACTACTAGAAATGCCCTAATGGCCACACTAAACAACCATACACTCAAAAATATAAGAAAAATAGTATACTATAGTATAAAAATCTCTATTTATTTCTAGGGGAACCTAAGTATCTACCCTTAATCCCTATATACCCATTATATCAAAACTATATCTAAAAACCCCAAAATCAATTGGTTGAAATCAAAGGGGGAACTAAAAACCCTAATTTCCTAAGTCTAATGATCAATCATCTAACTATATTATTTCTAATCCTAAAAATTCCATATAAAATCCAGGGATAAACTATATGATGTTATCTAACTATGGTAAAAAGAAGCAATTTAAAAGCATAAAAGAAATGGTAGAAAGAAATTATACAAAATTGATTACAAAACAAAATCAAGAAAATAGCACTATTTACAAAGAAATTCACAATTAATTCTACATTAAAAATAAAGTTGCACTTTTATTTTTATTATTTTCTTTATTTAATTCTTGACCTATAGCAAAAACAATGACTTAAAAATCTTTTTCTATGATTTAATTATGATTTTTACAAATTGCAAGAAAATAAAAGAAATTAAAATGACAATATATTTAAAAAAGGGGGAGAGGTGTCAATAGAAACACGCGCCTTTGTTTTTCTATGAATGGGCCAAAGGAGGGGGCGCAAATAGCATTCAGGTTTAGGCCCAGGTTGGTCAGAAATTAAAAAAGAAAAAGAAAAGGTGCAGGGGGGGGTGGTGTTAGCATCGGAATGCTGAGCCCATGGGATTCACTTAAGCAATACGCTGCGTTTCATCATTTTAATTTCCCTCCAGATTTTATTATGAATACAAGCCGTTCGATCAGGGTTTCAGTCAAACAAGTCAAGGTGAATGAGTGGCCCAGATTATATCTTCAACCTTGAGCTCCGAAACTAGGGTTTCGAATCAGGATCTCATGCAATCTTCCATCCTCTCTTTCTCCCTCTACACGCCACCATTTGGCACGAACTTTACATGAAAATTCAAGTACTCAACACGAGAAATCCATGGGTACGATTAGTTTCTCCTAGTTCTCTCCCTATCATCCAAACAGAAGCCAAGAACCCTAGGGTTCCACCATTGATGACTGATCTCAACTTTCTCAAATCTTGCAACCAAGGCCTCTAATCACTTCTACACTCCTCCCTCATCATTCTGAACCATTCACTACTAATTGAAACCCTAAAACAAGCATGTATTAATGGATTCAAGAATCTATGTTCTGTCCAAAATCTTCTCTAAACACTCCCACACTTTCAGAATCTACTCTATAACTATAGCACATGCTAACTATGGTATTGAAATCAATTATCATGCAATAATTAGTGAGATTCGATTCAAAGAAAGAACCTGCTCTATGGTGATGGCGGAGCTTGTTATCACTGCTTGTAGCCCTTGCAATGGAGTGAATGTGATCCTTTGGTGCTACTCTTTCTTCTGTTTGCACTTGGGAAGAAGATGAAGTTCTTGTTGTAACAGAATTTTGATCTCTCTTGATTTTGCACCAACCACTTCTATGGAAACTCTCTCTCTCTCTCTCTCCTTCAATCTCTTCTTCACCAACCATAGACTCTCCATAATGCACTCTTTTTATAACAATCCATGGAAGTCTCTAGATTCATCTAGAATGATGTGGAAGTTCCATGAAAGTTCCATGATATTCCAAAATGGTTATCTCATCTCATATGCCATGCCTTGTTATTTTGGTCTCAAATTCTCCTTACATGAGTTATTGAATGAGGATGAGTGAAAAACAAGTCCATTTGTTGCTTATGTAGGGTTTTCTAACATTGCCTTCTTTCTTAAGTAACAAATTTCCAAAGGAACCTCATCTTTTAAGCCCCAAATGAAAATTCTACTTAAACCAATCTTCTCAAAATGTTTTTTCCAATCAAAATGATATATTGGATGACCTATTTTGGATTTGTAGATCTCCCAAAACACTTTTCAATTTCAACTTTTCAAAGTTATAAGTCATTTTTAGTTCATTTTTGACCAATCATGGAATCTTGTGCTATGAGCCTTTTCAACAATTTGTGACCTTCTTTCTAGACTTAAAATCACATTTTGAGCAACTTTCATGTTTTGAATTTTTCCATTTGAGGCTTGGAAATAGGAGTTTTAGGCATTGGTTAAAATGACCTATAACTGACAAATGACCAAAATACCCCTGCCTTGTTCAAACCATAAGTTGAGTTCCACAAATCCAATCAAGGACTTCTACCACTCAAATTAAAGCTAAGAACATCCTCTTCAACATTCATGTTGACCAAGAAACCATAGGAATCAACCTACTAGGGCAAAAGTTGTCTGGAAGTTGGGTGACTTTCAAGGACCCAGATTCACACACATCAACTGACCTGTAATTTGTCAAAACCATAACTTGAGCTCTGTAACTCCTATCAAGGACTTCCACCACTCAAATTAAAGCTTAGAACAAGCTCTACAACATTCATGTTGTGGGGAAAATGAGATATCAAACACATCTAGTGCTAAAACTGCCTGGAAGATAGGGATCAAATTAGGGTTTTTCCACTGACAATCCTCAGAAACCCTAACTCAAAACTTCTCAAACTCTTCAATCATGATGAGTTGGTCTAGGAATCATCTTTATAACATGTCTATGCATCATCCCATGATCTCATGGCCCTTGGATTAGGTCTCAACCCTTTTCCAAATCTTCAGTTATCCTAGGGTTGACCCAGTCAAAACCCTAATTCTACCATTCATGGTTGAATCTTCTGAACTCTTGCATAATGACCTCTTTGGACTTCATGATGGCTATCAAGACATCTCATAAGCTTTCTCAAAACATCTAGCCCATTCTCAAAGTCTCATAATCATCTGAGGGGCACCCACAACCCTCAAGCTATGAAGCACACAACCCTGGTTTCAAACCACTCCTCTGAGGATCTCTTGAACTTTCTGATGAAGGTATCCACTTTCAAACACTCAATGAATAAATAATTGTTGGTCAAATTTTGGGGTGCAACACCGTGCAGTGCAAACGGCAGCATCTCGTGCCAATCTTTGTAGGTCACAACCATCTTCTGAACAATCTTCTTGATGTTCTTATTGGCCGCTTCAACGACGCCATTCATCTTCGGCCGGTAAGGAGATGAGTTATGGTGTTCAATCTTGAAACTCTGGCACAGCTCCTTCATCATCTTGTTATTCATATTCGAACCATTATCGGTAATGATCCGCTCGGGAACTCCGTATCGACAGATGATGTCCCTCTTTATGAATTTAGCCACCACCTGCTTGGTCACATTAGCATATGAGGCTGCCTCCACCCACTTGGTGAAGTAATCGATAGCTACTAAAATGAAGCGATGACCATTAGATGCAGTAGGCTCGATCTTGCCTATCATGTCGATGCCCCACACGGAGAACGGCCACGGGGAGGACATGACATTCAATGTGCACGGCGACACATGAACTTTATCAGCATAAATCTGGAATTTATGACATCTCTTCGTGAATTTAAAGCAATCTGATTCCATCGTTAGCCAGTAGTATCCTGCTCTCAGGATCTTCCTCGTCATAGCATGCCCGCCGGCGTGCGTACCAAATGTGCCTTCATGGACTTCTTCCATGAGCATACTCGCTTCTTTCTCATCTACACATCTGAGTAGCATGAGATTGTGGTTTCTTTTATACAGAACTCCATCAGGATTGAGATAAAAATTTCCAGACAGCCTCCTCAGAGTCTTCTTATCCCGGGTTGACGCACCCGCAGGATACTCCTTATTCATAAGGAAAGTCTGGATATCATGGAACCATGGCTTTCCGTCGGAGGCTTCCTCGATTGCAAAGATAAATGCAGGTCTATCAAGACGAGAAAGGACAATTCTTGGAGCCTCATTCCAAAAATTGACTTTATACATCGAAGCCAACGTGGCTAAGGCATCAGCCATCTGATTTTCTGCTCTGGGCACATGATGGAGTTCCACTCGATCAAGGAACGGAAGCAGCCTTCTGGCATAGTTCATGTACGGCACCAAATTCGATTGACGAGTCTCCCACTCCCCTTTAATCTGGTTAATCACAAGCGCCGAGTCACCATATATGTCTAGATTCTTGATTCTCAAATCAATTGCTTCTTCTAGACCCATGATGCATGCTTCGTACTCCGCTTCGTTATTGGTGACCGGAAACGTCAGTCTCGCAGTGAATGGGATATGGGATCCGTGGGGAGTCGTGATGATCGCCTCAATGCCACTTCCGTAAGAATTAACCGCCCCGTCGAATATCAACTTCCACTGGGATTTCCTATCTGGCCCCTCGTCGGGCAACGGCTCATCGCAATCCTTCGCTTTGAGAAACATAAAATCCTCATCAGGGAATTCAAATTTCATCGGCTGGTAATATTCAATCGGCTGTTCGGCAAGGTACTCAGACAATACGCTTCCCTTGATAGCCTTCTGGGAAACGTATTGAATATCATATTCCGTCAACACCATTTGCCATCTGGCAATCCTGCCCGAAAGAGCTTGCTTCTCAAAGACGTACTTGATCGGATCCATCTTCGAAATTAGCATGGTTGTGTGGTTGAGCATGTACTGTCGTAAACGTTTGGCAGCCCAGGCTAGTGCATAACACGTCTTCTCCAGCATCGAGTAACGAGATTCACAGTCAGTGAACGTTTTACTCAAGTAACAAATGGCATGCTCCTTTCTGCCCGTCTCGTCGTGCTGACCGAGAACACACCCCATACTATTCTCAAGAACTGTCAAGTACATGATTAGTGGCCGTCCAGCCACTGGGGGTATCAAGATTGGAGGTTCCTGTAGATACTGCTTTATCTTATCGAATGCCTTCTGGAAATCCTCATTCCAGATAATCGCCTGATCTTTCTTTAACAGTTTGAACATCGGTTCACATGTGGCCGTGAGCTGAGAGATAAACCTTGCAATGTAGTTTATTCTGCCCAGGAAACCACAAACTTCTTTTCGGTTTTTGATACTGGCATTTCTTGTATTGCTTTAATCTTCGCAGGATCAACCTCAATGCCTCTTTCGCTCACGATAAACCCCAGTAGTTTTCCGTACCGTACTCCGAAAGTACATTTGTTAGGATTCAGCCTCAACCTGAATTTCCTAAGCCTCTCAAAAAGCTTCAGCAAATTGATCAGATGTCCCTCCTCCGTTTGGAACTTCGCAATCATGTCATCAACATAGACTTCAATCTCATGATGAATCATATCATGAAATAAAGTGACCATTGCTCGTTGGTAACTGGCCCCTGTGTTCTTCAGACCGAAAGGCATTACCTTGTAGCAGAATGTTCCCCAAGGGGTGATAAACGTAGTTTTCTCCATGTCCTCCGGTGCCATCTTGATCTGATTGTAACCGGAGAAGCCATCAATGAACGAAAACACGGAGAACTGAGCTGTATTGTCAACCAACACATCAATATGAGGCAGCGGGAAATCATCTTTAGGGCTCGCCCTATTCAAATCCCGATAATCGACGCACATTCGTACCTTACCGTCCTTCTTCGGTACAGGCACTATGTTGGCGACCCACGGAGGGTAAGTCGTGACCGCTAAGAAACCAGCATCAAGCTGCTTCTGCACTTCTTCTTTGATCTTAACGGCCATATCTGGTCTTGTCCTCCTAAGCTTCTTCTTGACGGGAGGACCATCTTATCGCAACGGTAAGTGGTGGACCACAATGTCAGTATCAAGTCCGGGCATATCTTCGTATGACCAAGCAAAGACGTCACTATACTCTCTTAGCATCTCGACCAATCTCTGCTTGACATCACTCTGCAGTGCACCCCCTATCCTGACGTTCCTGACAAGTTCTTTAGAACCCAGATTCACGATCTCAATCTCCTCTTCATGAGGCAGAATAACTTTCTCTTCTTGTTTCAACAAGCGGGGCAGCTCTTCAGGAAGGTCTTCGTCTTCATCAATCTCTTCTTCGGCTTGATAGATCGGGCAATCGAAGTCGAAGTGAGCCGTAGAAGGTCCAGAGTCGATGTCATTTGTTATGTGGATCCTACAATAACAAGGGTTAAGTTTAAAACAAGGATGTGTAGGTTAGCACAAACCCTATTGCCATTTTATTGTTTTTCAAAACAAATATAAAACAGGAATAACAGAGATCACAATATTTGAATACGAAGAAAAACGCCTTTTGATTTATTGATAAAATGCATGTACATAATCCAACAAGGCCCTGACAATAAAACCATTATGCCCCGGGTAGGACATAGGGTTGTACAATGATTGGAAAAAGTAAATCATTACTCTTCGCTTGTCATCTGGATGATATCCTTGACGAACCAGTTGGTAAGGCCCTCGCCTGGCTGAATCCAAGAGTCGAGGTCACAGTCGCTATCTCCGCTGTCTTCAGACACCGCGTTGATGCTTTCAAATATCACCCCGCCGCTGGTAAACTGGATCGGCCCTTTACCTCGAGACGCACTGCTAGAAGAAGAAGAAGCTTCAGCTCCAGGAGAATATCCCAACCCAAACTTATCTTGCTTGTTAGGTATCTCCAAAATTCGCCCCCGGTCTGGGGTAGATTCGGCTTGGACAACGGCCCGGGCTTCCTTGAAGGAAGAAAGAGTCATCTCTGGCTTTTCAGTGATTGCAGGAGCTACGTCCTTGACTTTAACAGCTTCGAACACTTGGCATAGAGTTTCGTGGATTTCCCCATCCATCTCAACATACTTGAAGGACGACAAATGGCTCACCATTATGTCTTCCTCGCCACAAACAGTTACGATGCTACCTCCGGCAGCATATTTGAGTTTCTAGTGCAACGTGGAGGTCACGGCACCAGCAACATGGATCCACGGCCGGCCCAAGAGACAACTGTAGCCAGGCATGATGTCCATAATGTAAAAGACCGCATCGAATGTTTCCGGTCCGACTTGAATTGGCAGGGTCACCTCCCCGAAAACATGGCGTTTAGTTCCATCGAACGCCTTCACAACCAGATCACTGGGTGTGCAAATCACACCACGAGTATCCAACTTCATTAATGCCTTCTTCGGAAGAACATTGAGTGACGACCCCGTGTCTACCAGCACGTGCGACATAATCGTACCCCTACACTCTATCAAGATGTGCAGAGCGCTATTGTGATTCCTCCCTTTCGGTGTCAGCTCTAGGTCAGTGAACCCTAGCCCATTTCCATCCTTCACGTGGGCTACGACCTCTTCTAGCTGATTTACCAATATTTCCTACAGTACAGATGCGGCGTTCAACACCTTCAGCAGCGCGTTGCGGTGTGCTTCAGAACACAGCAACAGGTTCAGGATGGAAATCTTTGAGGGTGTCTGATGGAGATGATCCACAATCTTGTAGTCATTCTTTTTAATCAACCGCATAAACTCCTCGGCGTCTTTAACAAGTAAGTCTTTTTCTGCCCCACGCGGGACCTCTTCAACGACTTTACTTTTACCTTTATCAGTTGCATCAGCTCTGACCGCCTTGTCTGCCACGACCTCAGGAGGTGCAAACACTCTTCCGCTGCGAGTAATACCACTGATGCCTGCCAGGTTCTCCCCGGACGACCCAAATGGTTCCAGCTCCAACTTCTGGCCGTTGCAGTAGACTTCAGCCCCGTAATGCCACGGGACAGCATTAGTGCTTACGAAAGGTATCGGCCCAGCTTTGGTGATAGTAATTGTAGGCGGCCTGGGCGCAGAAATAGTTATCTTCTGGCGAGGGATGGTGATGGTGGCGACCTCATCATCTTGCTTCAGCATTACCTCTCCCGATCCACTTTCGGCCCTCCGGCTAAACTGTAAAATCCCTTCAGTCATCAGACTTTGAATTCCTTCTATCAGCTGTTCACATCCATCAGGACTAGTAGCACAGCCCATACACAGCTCTCCGCATCCTGGAAAGAAACCTCTTTTCATGAACTTAGCTTTAACGAAGCTAAGCGGCGTCTTCAGATCTCTAACGTCAGTCAACACATCCAAGCTCTCGTCCTCAATAATGGCGTTTACTCCACCTCCCCTATGATTCGGCATCAGGTTCTTCGTGACATTTGGCACATTATCAGAGAAGTTGATAATCTTAGCGTCCACCATGTCCTGCACCTTATGCTTGAATGCTTTGCAATTCTCTATTATGTGGCCTGGTGCCCTTGAGTGAAACTCACAAGTTGCATTCGCGTCATAACCTGGCGGAGGTGCCCCTGTCAAGGGAGCCAAGGTTCTCTTCTGGACCAACTGTAGCTGGAGCAAAGTCTGCAATAGTTGCGCGTACGACATGGGCGGTGTCTCGAGGTGACGGCTCGACAGAGGTGCCCGATTCTGATACTTTCTGTACCCTTGTTGATTCGATTGCTGCTGCTGCTGCTGTTGAACGGCCGCGATAGTTATGCTGGCCACCTGCTGGTGAAGACCTTTACCCTTTCTTCGAGCGTTGGTCACAGCGCTCGTTTCTCCTTCCCGTCTCTTGCCACCATAAGGTTTCTTGCCTCCTCCGGCTGAGGATGAATCACCTTGAATTTTCCCCAGTTTGATCCCATTTTCAATGTGCTCACTGGTGATAATGAGATCTGAGAAGGTTCCAGACATACCGCTGACCAATTTCTCATAATAAACTCCCGGGAGGGTGGCTACAAACATCTGCACAAGCTCACTTTCAACCATCGGCGGCTGAACCCTGGCTGCCAATTCACGCCACCGCTGGGCGTATTCCTTAAAACCTTCATTGCTCCTTTGCGACAGATTCTGCAGTTGGACTCGGTTCGGGGCCAAGTCACTATTGTATTGGTAGTGGTGCACAAATGCTTCAGCAAGGTCCTTCCACGTGCGCACACTGGTAGGCTCCAGACTCATGTACCATTCGGGGGAGGGTCCGGACAGACTGTCCTGAAAGAAGTGCATCAGCAACTTCTCGTCCTCAGAATGAGCGGACATTTTCCGGTAATATGATCTCAGGTGGACGCGAGGGCAAGTGGTGCCCTTGTACTTTTCAAAGTCAGGTACCTTGAACTTGGGAGGCACCTTGAAATTAGCAATTAATCCCAACTTGGACATATCAACACCCAGGGTGTTCTGATTCTCGATATTCCTCACCTTATCCTCAAGTGCCTTGAACCTTAGACGTGCTTCAGCATTCAGCTCCCCTTCAGCACCTCTCTGAGAGAACACATCGTCCTGACGATCTTCTAACCACGGCTGAGGCCCATACAGATTCCCAATACCTGCATTGTCGTTGCCCAGCCCAACATTGACATTAGCTTCAAGACTCCCATTACCGATGCCCGTCGTATTACCGTTGAGTCCCATGTTAGCTATCACGTTGCCGTTGGCACTGCCGTACCCCCCGGTCACGGGGACGCCATTATGCGGAGTTTCAACTGGTGGAGGAGTAGGCACAGTCCCACCATGGAGTACGTCATTGCTATCGACCCTTGAAATCAGAGGCTGAACCAAGGTTCAGAGCTGATCCTGGCCATTGGCGACCGCTTGCATGAGCTCCATGAAGCGATCCATTCTTTCGCGGAGTTCTTGAACATCAGTTTGCACTTGCTCCATGATTCTGGTTTGATTTGCTCTGGTTGGATAGCGGTGAATAGGTCTCTGATCAATCCTGGAACAACCTGAAACAACCTGGAAACACAAAAGGGTTAGGGAAAAACGACAAAGTGCTCGTTATGCAAATGCTTCATGCAAATGCAAACGTGTGTCTGTGCGTTAGGGAGATTTCCCCCGATCCTAGTGCCTGAGTGCCAGTGCTGATAATAAGAAGTCCGAGTCTAGTCATGGAAATAACAATCTCATATATAAAGAAAGAAGCCCATTAAGGCAGTACACAACATCAGTGAGTACAAAACGAATCAATAGCATGACCCCAGCATACAACAATGATCAAACAAAAGGAATACAAATAGTCAAGCATGGCCACGGGCGCGAAACTCTTCTAACAACCCCTTCGTTTCTGGATGATCAGGCCGAGTGAGCAACCCCTCGACGAGCAACTCCCTCTGCACAATGGCGTATTGAAGACCTTCGACCGAATCTTCCCATGCTCCTTCGCCGAAACAATCTTCTAACTTCCGCTTCTTGGACTCAAACATCAGTTTGCGCTCCTTCAGGTTAGCGAGAGCCCTGTTGAGCTGGCCTTCGGCGGCGTATCTACGAGCGGTTTCATCATCAAACCTCTTCTCACTAGCCTTCACCTGGGCTTCCAACTTGGAGATCTGTAGCATCAGCTTGTCCTCCCGCTCTTTCCTGGTGGCTAGGGAGGCCTTCCAGTACTGGTTGAACTTGGATATCCTCCGATATGCTTCGTCCAAGTGCTGCTTCTTCGTGGCCAGTATATCGTTGACAGCTTTGAAGTCTTGACCCATGCGCTCACGCTCAGCTATCTGCTTAGTCAGGTTTGTACCTAGCCGATTCACCAGCTCTGTCTGCTTCTTGAAGGAATAAACGGCTTCGTTCCTCTCGCTCCGAAGCTGAGCCAATTCTTTCTCCAGTTCTTCATTTGCCCTCTTCAATTCATCTCTCTTAGCTAACACCTGATTATGTTGCTGAATGGGCACAGTAGTAGGCTCTTCAATCACTGGAGGGCTTTTTGGCTTGGCAGGAGGAAACGGCATCCCTATAGCATCTGCTCTGGCTCTGATCCAAGTCATATACGGAGGGTAGGCTTGATTATTGCTTCTCCCCAACAATGGTTTTCGCCTCTTACTGATGCCATTCCAGGCGCGCTGAAGCTTAGATAACAGATCCCCCTCTAGAAGACCGGTGAGGTACAGAGATTCCTGTACCTCTTCATCCTTCGGCGGAGCTCTCAAAGCATACGCGAACTGTCGGACCAGCAAAGACGGATTATAGTTTATACAGCCCTTCCTGCCTATCAAAGGCACGTTCGGAAACCCGCTGCAGCTGAAGATAATCTCAGTACCCAACCTATCTCTGTCAAACCAGTCAATATCCTCCGCTGACAGACTCATCAAACGCTCGAACCACTCAGTTGTGGCTGCAGACGAAACAAAGGGACCCCTCTTGGGCAGATGACTATCAAGCCATTTATAAAGCAGGGGCACACAACACAAGACATTCTTGCCTCTTCTGTTCTCGTTTTTGTAGTGGATGGAATGGTAGACATCTCCTATCAAGGTAGGGACTGGATTCCCTGAAGCAAAGATGCAAAAGGCGTCGAAGTCTACAAAATCGGGCATATTGGGGAACAGAATGATGCCATATATGCACAGAGCAAGGATGGCGTTGAACACGACCCGACATCCATATTTGGCGCACTGTTGAGCCTTACCCACTAAGAACTGCAAGGAGAAACCGGGAACCTTGTTCCAACTAGACAATACCAACTCGGAGGCATCCAGATGAAGTGAAGGGGCTAGACTAGCCAGATCAGGTTCAGCGTCCATATGAACAAAAGGCATCTGCCTCTTGATAGGCACACCTAACAAATCAGCATATTCTTCCAGCGTGGGCGCGAGAACAAAATCCTGGAAAGTAAAGCATCTCAGCGGAGGATCGTAGAACTGCAGCAGAGCGTGCAATCCATTCAACTCAAATGCAGAAGGTTTACGAACCAAACTGAGCAATTTGCCGTAAGACTTTCTGAACTCATCCCTCACAGAATCATCTGCTAAAGCAATCAAACCGGTCAGCTGAACCATATCAGGGGCACGGAGCTTGTAAGCCACGGTCTTCCTCAGAGAACCCATAACAATACAATAGGAGGCAAGAAATCCTGGATCGGGGAAAACGGTACCTGCAACACAGACACACGTTAATGAAATGCAAATGAGTATGCAAAGCAATGTAAAATGCAATCATGCAGCAGGAGATCAAGGCAACTGTGCGGTGGAGATTCTGTATCAACAAAACCATAATCCTGCTCTATCAAGAACAACCACTTTCTCTGATGAGAAGAAAACCCTAGTATCGGACCACAAATCTGTTCTGTCAAGAACACACACATATAGGACCATAAATCTGCTCTGTCAAGAACAATCATCTGATAATAAGGACCTCTGATACAGGACCAAAACTCTGCTCTGTCAAGAACAAACATTTGATGATAAGGACCTCTGATACAGGACCCTAACTCTGCTCTGTAAAGAACAACCATACATCTGCTGATGAGAGCTTCTGATCCCCATCATAAGCCTGCTCTGTCAAGAACAAATACACATCTGATGATAAGATCCTCTGATCCCAATCAAAACCTGCCCTGTCAAGAACAATCATATATCTGCAGATGAGATCCTCATATCCCAACAAAACTGATCCACTATCAAGAAAACCAGGTAGTCTGAAGGTCAAAGTTTCCTGCAATAAACCCAACCCTGCTCACAGGTAAGGACCTAAACTGACTCAAGTTCGGCATCTTATGCTTTCATCAGCATCACAGACATTCAAGAGGGTTGATACGATACCCAGAAGGTGTGGCATCACCAGCTCATGAAGTGGCCTCACTCGGCTGAATCACAAATGATCGGTCCCCAGAGTCGACAATCCTCCAAACCAACAACCCCCTCAACCCAAAGGGTTGAAAAAGAAGCCAACCGGGAGAACCTCGTCTGAGCGTGGATTTCATGAGACACTAGTGCCTGCCAAGCAAGCACGCACCCACTAATTTCCAGAACTAATGCTATGTTCACTCAAGCCTGGGTCTGGCTTCTCACTCATCAGAATGTCCCTCCCACAACAGCACAGATAATCATATCATACTGAAAATAAAGTGTGGGAAATAAAGTGCGATAAATAAACACAACCTAACAAGTAATCATACAAGCGCTAGGATTGACTCTCGCAGGGGACGTCGGATCCCTAAACTGACTCGCATACGGGACGTTGGATCCCAGGAAACTATCAAGTCTCCCCAGCAGAGTCGCCAGCTATCGCTTTCGCGAAAATAAGGTGTCGGCAAAACAGAAGATTCGCCACCTTTCGTTATTTATCCCTCGGAGCGGGAAAGGAAACGATTGGAAAAACCTTACGAATGGGTATAAGACAAGGTCGTCGCAACCGTCGTCTGGGTTCGGGAGTCGGTTACCCAAGGGGAAGGTATTAGCACCCCTCACGTCCGTCGTACTCGACGGGATCCATGCTCGTTGTGTTTACTGGACGAGTTGGTTTATCTATCTACCTATCAAGGCTGGCTTAAACAGAAAAGAAAATGACTCGGCAAAGTGTCGCGCTTTATGCCTACGTATTCTCATCAGAGAATGAGAAATCAGAGTCAACGTAGTTCGACCTACTACGGGTTACGGGGAAGGTGGCTCGCCAATACATCAGTATTGTGCCTATGTACTCTCAACAGGTATGAGAGATCAGAGCTTACGTAGTTCGGGCTACTACGGGTTACGGGGATTCAGATTCATCTGTTTTATCGAGTAGGGTTAACAAATAGTTCCAGCAGTTATGGATAAAGCCTGTTTGCGGTAGAACTAGGAGTTAACGACACTCTTTTCTTCAGAAAAGCCTTCCTTTGAATTACGAGCCCACGGGGCAAAAAGTTTGAAGTTTGTTTTCTGTCTTTTATGAAAGAACTGTTTTTTATTGTGTTTGCAATTTCAATCGCACTAAAGACTATGACCTGAGAGTGAATGCGTCGCATGTCACCCAAAGGGTACCATACTAAACATCCGGACTGTTGGAAAGAAACTCTCCAACAATCCTTTCTCCGATAGCTTAAGGCTCGTAATGTACGAAAGAAATCATTCATGATTACTGTATCTTAATCTGTTTTGAGATGAGAAGAGAACATGCTCAACTAAGGGAGACTATCAAGTCCTACTGTTGCCATGTCAAGGATTCATCCTATGGTTGAAGTTTGAAACAGGGAACTCCTAGAAATTATCATGCATAGGTTTCAACCTAACGTTCTATCATCACTTCCTTATCAAAGGAAATGAGAGTCCTAAGGGATCATGTCAATGATAAACAGAAACAGAGAAAGCATCAACTTAAATAGTAAACAGTAAACGACTGTAAAATGCATGCAATGCAAGTGAGGGAGGAAATGTGTGTGGGGAAGCAGCCTCCACAAGCTCATCTCAACCTCAATCCAGATATGAGTAACAGTAATCATACAGAGGAAGAAACATAAAGTGCTATCAAGCAAAATACATTAAACTGCAATCATACAGTAAAATGACATGCTATCAAGCAAGAGGTGAGTAACTGCAATCATACATAAGAAATGAAATAAAGTGCTATCAAGCAAAATACAGTAAACTGCAATCATACAGTAAAAATACAAGCAGGGGGAGCAACTCAACCTCTAGTGCAATCATGCTCCTAGCTCAAAGTCAGTCTAGATATGAACTTATTCTAATGCATCAAGCAAGTCAAACAAGGCACATCAGCACAGAAAAGAAAACAGACAAGAAAGAAAGCAGATCAACCCTTCTCTTGCTACTCCAAGCTTCAGCTCTTCTGACATCAATCCAGTCATCAGACTTCAATCACCCTTCAAGGCTATCATCTCTCATGACAAATATCAATTTTCTTTTTCCAGGTTTCAACCCTTCAACATAAGTTTCAACTTAACCTTCACTTCTCCCAACTTCAGCTTTACAGTCAGTTCCACCCTAGGCTTTGCTCTTAACCACGAGTATCAATTTGATTCATTCAGGCTCTCAATGCAGTGTAAGTATCAACTTATCTTTTATTCCTCAAGCTTCAGCTCTACACTCAATCTCAACTGAATCCTCTTCATAAGTATCAACTTAGTCTTCAAGTTTAAGCTCTCTTTGCTTTACCAGTCTCAACTTGGTCTTCTTCTCCTACAAGCCTCAGCTTCCCAGAGTAGTCCTCAATCATCTGGAAATGTCAACTTCATCCTTCAATCCTCTTTCAAGCCTCAGCTCTTCATTCAGTCTTTATTGGATCTTCAAGTATCAACCTGCTCTTCTTGCTCTTCAAGCTTCAGCTGAAATGGCCATGCCCAAGGAATCATCCTCTACCACACTCTTCAGTGAAGTCTTCATCTTCAAACTCAAGTCCAAAATCCCTCAAGATGCTCAAACCAGAAGATAACTGATTTAACAGAGTGAGAGGAAATGATAAACAGCTTACTGACAACCAAAGGAAGCCTGTAAGGGTTCATCATTATGAGAGACTGGTTCCCTCAAAGTTCTACTTCCCAGATAAAGCCACTCATCCTTCCAAAGGAGGGATGTGCATATCTGAGAAGGACTTTTAGTCATTGGGAGGAATGGAAGCACAAGATGCTTTCCATGTTTGTGAAAGAAATCATTCTAACTACAAGGCTCTCCCTATGTCCTATCTCCTAATCTTCATCAGACACCTTCAGGCACAAGCAACTCCAAGCTCCAAACAACTTCAAGCAACTTCAAGCATCCTCACCTTGTCTTCAACTTGTCTTCAATCTCAACCAAAGGCAAACAAAGCAAAACCCTAATCTAAGGGACCTAAAGAAGTTAATCTAGTTGAATTAGTAAATTAGGATCACCTAAAACCTAGTACTAAAGTTAGTCCTAACTAAAATACTAAAACCAATTGTAAAATCCTACAAAAATAACTATGGGAACCTAGGTCAATCATGACTCTACCACATTAATTTCAGAGATCAAATCATCAAATAAGACCTAGAACTAAATTCTACACTCCAAGGTATAAAACCTAAACCCTAAAAGGAAGCTCCTAAATCTCAATCTAGAAAGCACACCTATTTTCATCACAAAAATGTGATAAAAATGCTATGGGAGCATACATGTCTAACCTAATCACACACAAAAAATTAGGATCAGAATCATCACCACATGATCACACAAAATTCCACAAAATTAGGTATCAAACATAACCATTTTAATATCAATTAAAATGTAAAATTCCCATAAAATCAGAAAATACATGAAATGAAAATATTTTTTCTCTAAACAATACTAGACTCAATCATGAGTAAAATGCAAAAAGAATGGGTTTAATTGGATTAATTTTCAATTTTATATGATTTTTCCAAGAACCATGAATAAAATGAAAAAATAAAAGAAAATCAAACAAAAATAGACAAGCACCCGGTGCAGATAGCAATGATACACAGTTCAAACAATGGATTGGGCCTTCAGGGGGGTGGGGATAACAATCTTTCCACTAAGCCCAAAACCACTGATTAAATGAAACGGTGCGTTTCTTGCCTCAGGACCCTTCACAACTCAACTTTAAAACACAGCCGTTGGATCAGCTTCTAGTCAATGGTCAGACCATGATCTAATGGTGAAAACTTCATCTTCTCCATTTCAAACGCCTGAGCTTCGCGCCCAGCTCCGGCAACCGCCGATGGAGCTCTGATCATCCCCTTCAACCCTAGTTCTTCCTAGAGGCCTCCAATCCAAGAGGTCAAAACATGAAACTCATTCCAAATCTTGCCATGAATTCAACCATACCATTAGTTTCTTCTGAAACCTCAAGAATCATCATCTCCCAATCTCAACCAAAAATGGCAATTCTCCTAATTTGTCTCTAATTGATCAATTAACCATCTGATATCCATCCTAGGCCATTCTACAATTAATCTAGCACCCTAATTCAACCTAATTCTACCTAAATCATGCTATAGGAAGAAGGTTACCAACCTAGAAATTCTTGAATAACAGATGCACGAATCCTCCAAATCAAGCTCTCAAATCTTCTGGACACGATCACTGAACCTTCTTCTTGCTTCTGTATGCAAAAGAATCAATGGAAAGTGCTTCAATCTTGAAACACGATGATGAGTTACAGGTGCTGAAAACCACTTGCTCCTACATGATCTAGCCACCAATTCTTCTTGAAAATGATCTGAAATCACCCCTTGACATTCATGGAAGAAGAATCAAGCAAGAAAATGAATGGAAATTGATGAATTTGGTGAAACCGATTTCAATTGCAATCCAAGAAAATTTACTCTCAAACTAAGCTCAATCCTTCAATGATCACCAACCTCATCCATGGATCCATTCTACTCAATATATAGATGGAGTTTGGATGATCTAGAACCCTCTAGATCCTTCCAATGAGATTTTACACTTCTCATGTCATGAGATTTTGAATCACTTATCATGACATGTACAACCCTTGCAAACAGCTTGGAATTCATCCCATTCAATCTTAATTTCTCCCCTAGTGATATATTAGGGGTGTTTAGCTTGCAAAACCCTTGCCCATGCCTTAATTTTGAGTTTTGCAAATGTGGCTTAATATGCAAGTAAGTGCTTTTCAAAGCAAGTCCATAATTTAGACCTCAAATAAAAAATGTGGCTAAACCAATGTTTTTAAAATGTCTTCTAGAGTCAAAATGATATATTACATGCCATGGTTTGGATGTGTAGGTCAAAAATATCAACTTCCAACTTTGGCTTATTTAACTTATGTCCTTACTTTAGGTCATTTTTGCAACTTTGAGCTACAAGCCTTTCCACCATCTCATTACCTCCTTACTAGACTTAAAACATCATTTTAAGCAAGTTTGATGTTGAATATTTTTTCATTTGAAGATTGGAAATGGGAGTTATGGCCTTATGCTTGAAATGACCTGTAATCTCCAAATGACCAAAATGCCCTTGACTTGTCAAAGCCATAACTTGAGATCTACAAATCCTATCAAGGACTTATAGTACTCTATAGAAAGCTAAGAAGATAAGGAACAACATTCATGTTGACAAAAAGTTCATAGGAATCATCCTTCTTGGGCAAACGTTTGATGCAAGTTGGGTAACTTTCAAGGCCCCAGATTCACATACCTCAGATGACCTGTAACTTGTCAAAGTTATAACTTGAGCTCTACAAATCCTATCAAGGACTTCTAGTACTCAAATTAAATCTAAGAATAAGCTCTACAACATTCATTCTAGGGGCAAGATGAGATGACAATCAAATCTTGAGCTAAATTGCCTTGAAGATAGGGGTCAAACTAGGGGATTTTACACTATCAAGCCGTAGAAACCCTAGCCTGAAACTTCTCAAACTCTTCAATCATGATGAGTTAACCTTGGAATCATCCTTATAACATATCCATGTATCAATCCATGATCACATGGCTCTTGAATTAGGTCTCAACCTCCTTCAAATCATCAGTTGACCTAGGGTTGACCTAGTCAAACCCTAATTACACCACTCATGGCTGAGTCTTCTTAATCTTGCATAATGACCTATCTAGGCCTCATGATGGCTTTCAAGACATCTCCTAAGCTCTCTCAAGGCCTCAAGTTCACATTCTTGGCTTCACAATCATCTGAGGTCTTTCCACAGCTCTCAAGTTAGGAGACACACCTTTTTGGTTTCAACCACTTTCTCTTAGAATCTTCTAACTTTTCTGACAAAGATATCAACCCTTGAACACTTGAATAGCCTTCTTTGCTAGCTTCATAGTCTTGTATAGCTCTTGATTGGTACTCATACCTCTTGATCTCCTGCATACATGTCAATGAAATGCAAATGATAATGCTAATGTGAATGAAATGAAACATAAGCTAGGTAAAGAAATGTTGGTCAAATTTTAGGGGGCAAAAATTACCGTTTGCGGTAGAACTGGGAGTTAACGAAACTCTTTTCTTCAGAAAAGCTTCCTTTGAATTATGGGCCCACGGGGAAAAAAGGTTTGAAGCTTGTTTTTTGTCTTTTACGGAAGAACAGTTTTTTTATGGATGTTTGCAACCAATATCGCACTAGAGACTATGACCTGAGAGTGAATGCGTCGCATGTCACCCAAAGGGTACCATACTAAACATCCAAGCTGTTGAAAAGAAACTCTCCAACAATCCTTTCTCAGATAGCTTAAGGCTCGTAACGTACGACGTCAGTTAACCTTTATTACTGTATTTTAATTTGTTTTGAGATGAGAAGAGAGACCGAACAGGTTCAACTACGGGGAGACTATCAAGTCCTAATGTTATCATGCCAAGGATTCATCCTATGGTTGAGGTTTGAAACAGGGAACTCCTAGAAGTTATCATGCATAGGTTTCAACCTAAAGTTTTATCATCACTTCCTTATCAAAGAAAGTGAGATTCCTATGGGATCATGTCAATGAGGAACAGAAACAGATAAAGCATCAGCTTAAACGGTAAACAGTAAATGACTGTAAAATGCATGCAATGCAAGTGAGGGAGGAAATGTGTGTGGGGCGTCAGCCTCCACAAGCTCGTCTCGACCTCAAGCCAGATATGAATAACTGCAATCATATAGAAGAAGTAAAATGCCATCAAGCAAATACAAACCACATAGGCAAGGGAGCTGGGCTCTACCGAATACCCGCAAGCAAAGCCATACAGTAAAAGTACAAGTAGAGGGAGCAACTCAACCTCTAGTGCAATCATGCTCCTAGCTTACATCAGTCTAGATATGGACTTATTCTAATGCATCAAGCAAATCACACAAGTCACATTAATACAGTTGCACAAAAAGCAAACAGACAGTCAAGAAAGCAAATCAACAGCTTCCACAGCTTCACAGCAAAGCAACTCTGACATCAGTCCCATCCTCAGTCTTCATCAACTCTTCAGGGCTTTCACCTTTAATAGCAAGTATCAACTTGCTTCTCCAAGCTTCTAACACATCAAACATAAGTGTCAACTTATTCTCCCTTCCCCAAGCCTCAGCTATCCAGTCAATTCCACCTTCAGGCTTCACTCCTAATAGCAAGTATCAACTTGGCTCCTTCGGACTCTCAGAGTATCAAATACAAGTATCAACTTGTTTCCTCAAGCTTCAGCTCTTTCCCTCAATCTCAATTTGATCCCCTTCACAAGTGTCAACTTGGTCTTCAAGCTTCAGCTCTCTCCTCTTTACCAGTATCAACTTGATTTCCCTGGTCTGCAAGCTTCAGCTTCTAAAGGTAATCTTCAAACACAAGGAAGTATCAACTCCTAGCATCTTCAATCTTCTTCAAGCAAAGACCTCCATCCTCTAGCAAGAGAGAAAGATTCATCTAATAAGAGCAAAGTTTGGATGATTGACAGCAGAGTGAAGACCAAAGGTCACCACTAAGCATCCTATCATCAGAGAAAGGGACCCTCAAAGGTTCTGCCAACTTGTAAAGGACCACACATCCTACCAAAGGAGGGATGAGGCCTTTACAAGTGGACCTTACATCATAGGGAAGAATGGAAGTGATCAACATCTTCCATGTTTATGAAGGAAGAGAATCTATCTAGAAGTTCTGCCTACAAACCCTAATCTTAACACCTAATCAACACTACACCAAAAGAAGGGAAGATCTTCACATCCAAGCTTCTTCAATCAATCCATGGTAGCCCAAGCTTGTCTTCAACACCATCCAAGAGCAAGAGAAACAAAACTCTAATCTAAGGGAACTAAAGAAGTCAATCTAGTCCAATTAGTGCATTAGAATCATCTAAAGTTAGCACCTAAACTAAAATCTAACAAAAATAGTAAACTACATTGTAAATTCCTACAAAAATTCCTAAGGTACCCTAATTCAATCATGAATCTACCATACCAAAATCAGAGGTTGAATCATCCACCAAGATCTAAAAATAAAACCTACCACAAGGTATCAACCATAAACCCTAAAAATGGAGCTCTTAAAGTTTCAACCTAAAACTACCACTTATGTTCATCACAAAAATGTGACAAAAATCTATGGGGATCATGCATATCTATGCTAGCTACACACAAAAATCAGGGCAAGAATCATCATCACATGATCAAACCAAATTCAACAAGATCAAGCATCAAACATGATTATTTTAATGTCAATTAAAATGTAAAAATACACATAAAATCAGAAAATGCATGGAATAATAATATTTTTTTATCTAAAAAATACTAGATTCAATCATGATCCATAGCAAAAAGAATGGAATTAATTGAGTCATTTTTCCATTTTTTATGAATTTATCAATAACCATGAATAAAATGAAAAATAAAATGAAAATCAAAAGAAAATAACATGCGCACGGTGCAGGTAGCAATAAAATCCAGTTCACTTTAGGGTTGGGCCCAAAAAGGGGGTGTGAGTATCAACTATTGCATTAAGCCCACCCAGACTACATTAATGAAACGCTGCGTTTGATTTTAGTTCAGAAATCCTTCACAAAATGAGAACCACTCGTGGCCGTGGGATGATGTTTCCAGTCAAAGTCCAACTACGATCCAATGGCTCTGGGATCATCTTCAACCTTTTGAATCTCTGAAACTCAGGCCACATGCGCGCCAGAGTCACCGCCGGTGACATTCTCTGATCAACATTCCACAACCCTAACTTTCTATAGAGTCCACCATTGGCCACGATTCCTTGATGAATCTTGTGCCAAATTTCCTCAGGAACTCATTCATGCCATTAATTCATTCTAAAACCTCAAGATTCGCAAGAACACAATCTCAACCGAAAATGGCAACAACCCTAATTGGTCACTAATCTCTAAATTTATGATCCATAAACCTTCCTACACCATTCTACTATGCATCTACCATAACAATTCCTCTTAATTCTACTTAATTTAAGCCATAGAACAAGAACTGCATACCTGGTAAAATTGATTGAACAGAACCCTCAAACCTTCAAGTCAATCTTCAAGAGCTTGCAGAATCCTTCACTAGCCTCTAATCAATCTTCTGTATGCAAAGAAAAAAGTTGAATCTTCTTGAATTATCAAATCCGATTCTGAGTTGCAAGCTTCACTCTCCAATGGCTACTTCACGATTCTTCCACTCCTTGGCCTTGAATTTGATCTAGGATCAACCACCAACCTCAGAGCAAGCTATTGAGATCAAAATCTTGGATTGAAGTGGCTTCAAACCTTGTAACCGATTTTGATTTGCAATGTGCAAATGCAAAATCCAATCTCACTCTCCTCTCTCAAATCTCACCAACCTTCACTCTGAACCACTTCTAAATCATATATAGAACATGTATGGATGATCTAGAAAGTTCTAGATCCCTCTAATGAGAAATTCAATATCTCACTTCACTTGAAAATCCAATCTCATGGTATGTTCAAAACAGTCCTTGCATCAGCTTATATCCACCCTCATTCTCTTCCAATTTCTCTCCTAATGGTATTTTGGATGTGTTTGGATTGAAAAGAGCCTTGGTTGTACCTTGAATATTGGTTTGGCAATTGTTACTTATGATGTAAGTAACCACTTTTCAAAGCAAGTCCACAAATTAACCCTCAATTCAAAATTGTGGTAATGTCAATGTTCTTAAAATGTGTTTTACAATCAAAATAGTATGTCATATGGCTTGGTTTGGACATGTAGATCAAAAATCCCAATTTCCATCTTTGGTTCATTTGAAATTCATCCTTATTTTAGGCCATTTTTGTGATTTTGAGCTACAAGCAATTCCAACCCCTCATGACCTCTTGGTTAGCCTTAAAACATCATTTTGAACAAGTTTGATGTTGGACATTTTCCCATTTGAAGCTTGCAAATAGGAGTTATGGCCTTATGATTGAAATGACCTATAATCTCCAAATGACCAAAATACCCTTGGCTTGTCAAAGCCATAACTTGAGCTCTACAAATCCTATCAAAGACTTCTAGTACTCTCTAGAAAGCTAAGAGGATAAGGAACAACATTCATGTTGACCAAAAGTTAATAGGAATCATCCTTCTAGGGCAAACGTTTCATGCAAGTTGGACAACTTTCAAGCTCCAAATTCACATACCTCAGATGACCTATAACTTGTCAAAGTCATAACTTGAGTTCTACAAATCCTATCAAGGACTTCTAGCACTCAAATTAAATCTAAGATCATGCTCTACAACATTCATGTTGTGGGAAAGATGAGATGACAATCACATCTTGAGCTACATTGCCTTGAAGATAGGGATCAAACTAGGGGATTTTACACTGTCAAGTCTTAGAAACCCTAGCTTGAAACTTCTCAAGCTCTTCAATCATGATGAGTTGACCTTGGAATCATCCTTATAGCATATCAATGTATCAATCCATGATCACATGGCTCTTGAATTAGGTCTCAACCTCCTTCAAATCCTCAGTTGACTTAGGATTGACCCGGTCAAACCCTAGCTGCACCAATCATGGCTGAGGCTTCTTAATCTTGAACCATGACCTGTCTAGGCCTCAAAGTGATCTTCAACACTTCTAATGAGATCTCTCAAGATATCAAGTCCAACTTCATGGCTTCAGAATCATCTGATGACTTTCCACAACTTTCAAGTTAGGAGACACACCCTCTTGGTTTCAACCACTCTCTCTGAGGATCCTTTAACTTCTCTGACAAGGATATCAACCCTTGAACATATGAGTAACCTTCTTAGCTAGCTTCAGAGTCTTGTATAGCTCTTAATTGGTAATCATACCTCTTGATCTCCTGCACACATGTCAATGAAATGCAAATGATAATGCTAATGTGAATGAAATGCAACACAAGCTAGGTAAAGAAATGTTGGGCAAATTTTGGGGTGCAACAACTTGCTTCACTTGTGCGGTATTCAGAATCCAAGTTATGCTATTTGTTCCCCAGCGGTGTCGTCAGACTCTGGTCGGTGGTAATCACTTTATCCATATGGTATCCATACCATGAGAATTTATGAGGTATTCCATTGCCCATGCAGGTATCCAGACCTTGGAAGAATATTTTTGATGGATGTATTCATCTTATCGTGTGTTCCCCAACAGAGTTACTGGGTTAAGTTTCTATTTTTCTCCCCATCAGAGTCGCTTGGTTACGTTTTTCTCTTCCCCAGCGGAGTATTCTTGGGATTTATCAGATGTTTATCAACTTCGTGTTGATCCGGCCTTCGGGGTCGATGCCTGCTGTTTAGAAGATGATCAACTTCGTGCCGATCCATCCTTCGGGTTCGATGCTCACTTTTATTTAGCGAATGCCTTCTGGTTAGCAGATGATCAAATGCGTGTTGATCCGACATTTGGGTTCGATGCCTGCTGTTTAGCAGATGATCAAATGCGTGTTGATCCGGCATTTGGGTTCGATGCCTGCTGTTTAGCAGATGATCAACTTCATGCTGATCCGGCCTTCGGGTTTAATGCCTGCTGTTTAGCAGATGATCAACTTCGTGCTAATCCAGCCTTCGGGTTCGATGCTCGCTTTTATTTAGCAAATGCCTGGTGGTTAGAAGATGGTCAACTGCGTGTTGATCCGGCCTTCGGGTTCGATGCTTGCTTTTATTTAGCGAATGCCTGTTGGTTAGCAGAGGTTTTCTCAACTGCGTGTTGATCTGTCCTTCGGGTTCGATGCTCGCATTTATTTAGCGAATGCTTGCTGGTTAGCAGAGGTTTTCTCAATTGTGTATGATTCGACCTTCGGGTTCGATGCCTGCTATTTAGCAGATGATCAACTTCGTGCTGATCTGGCCTTCGGGTGCGATGCCTGCTGTTTAGCTGATGATCAATTTAGTGTTGATCCGACCTTCGGGTTCGATACTCGCTTTTTTTTAGTGAATGCTTGCTAGTTAGCAGATGTTTTTCTCGGCTTCGTGTTGAGTCGGCCTGCGGGTTCGATAAGTGTTCTTTTTTCAGCAATGTCCTTCTTATTAATAGATAGTATCAGCTTCGTGTTGATTCGGCCTTCGGGTTCGATGCCTGCTGTTTAGCTGATGATTAACTTCGTGTTGATCCGGCCTTCGAGTTCGATGCTCTCTTTTTTTTAGTGAATGCCTGTTGTTTAGCAGATGATCAACTGCATGTTGACTCAGCCTTTGGGTTTGATGCATGTGTTTCCCACAGATGCATGCTGGTTAGCAGATGTTTTTTCTGATTTTAGTATCATTTCCTTCTGTTTAGCAGACAAGCAACTACATGTTGATCCGGCCTTCGGGTTCGATGCCTGTTTGTTTAACAGATGCCTGTTGGTTAGCAGATGATCTTACCGACTTAGTGTCGCTACCTGCTTGTTATCAGATGTTCTTCCGACTGCGTGTCGAGGTCTGGTAATTAGTTATTTTGCTGTCGTTGCAACTATTATTCAGTTATCTCCAGAGATTTTTGTCCCCATCAGGGTTTGCAGTTCTATTTTCTGCGGTTGGCAAATTTCCGAGTTCATTTGTATTCAACCGTCTTTTACCTTGATTGTCTGAAAGTCGTTCTCTTTTCACCCAGTCAAGTCCAAGTCGCTTGAATAGGGGTAGCTGTTGTACCCCAAAATTTGCCCAACCTTTTCTTTACTTGGTTTATGTTTCTTTGTATTTTCTAGCATTTTGAATTGCATAGCATTATCATGTGCAGGGATCAAGAGAGATTTACATAGCAATAGGAGGTTTACCAAGGTTTCCAAGAAAGCATGAGTGGTTAATAAAGTCACCAAGTGCTCATCAAGTCATCAGAAGCTGGTCAGAGCTCTTTGAAAGAAAGGATGGATGTATATTGCTTATCTCCTATCTTGGAGGCCAATTGAGGATCATCTGAGGATCACAAGCTCTTTGTTATGGATAAGGATGTTGTGGAAACTCATTGGATGCTTTGAGAGCCATTGTGGAGCTTATCTAAGTTGTTATATCATGTGCAAGAGTTTGCAGTCAAAAGATTGTACACCTAGGGTTTCATCTGCTTAGTGCAAGGTCCACTGAGGATTTGAAGGAGATTAAGACTATTTCCAAGTCATTTGAGTCATGGAAAGTTATATTGAGACATTTGATATGTCATTTCAAGTTCAATTCAAGAAGAATCAAGAGTGTGAGAAGTTACTAAATTAGGGTTTTAAGGGTTTCTCAGTGTAAAATCCCCTATTTAGTGTCCAACTTCAAGACCACATATCACAAGATACAAGTCAAATCTCACTTTGACCCAAACATGAAACTTGTAGAGCTTCTTCTTAGATTTCTTTTGAGTACTAAAACTCATCCATTGGGTTTGTGGAACTCAAGATATGATTCTAGCAAGTTAGAGGTCTCAGATAAACATCTTTTCAGTCAACCAACTTCCAAGACATTTTTGACCTAGAATCAAGTTTCTCCTCAACTTGAAGTGAACATGGAAGTTGTTCCTCATGATCTTAGCTTTCCAAAAAGTCCTAGAAGTTCTTCATATAATTTTTAAAACTCATGTTATGAAGCTTGCAAGGCAGGGGTATTTTGGGAAAGTGAGATTATAGGTCATTTCCATTTTAGGTCATTTTCATGGTCTTAAGCACTTCAAATGAAACTTTCTCCAACACGAAAGTTGTCACAAATGATCTCAATTTCATCCTAGAAAACAAGATGTCATGAATTATGCCTGGATATGGATATTGGTGAAGAAAATTAAGTGAAAATGGATGTTTAAGTCTTGAATTCAATTGAATTGATTTTATATCATTTACATATATTTGTACTCATTTTGATTCATAATGGTCCAATATATAAAATACACAAATCAATTTTGGTGTATGACGTGGAAATACGTGGGAATGGACATTGATTCACAAAGAAGTTTCCATTCAAAACTCCACCATTGGATTAATTCAAGGGCTAAAATCAATTCACATGTGCAATACAAGTTACCAGCTATTGATTCAAGTCAAATTCAAGGGAAATTGGAGTCAAATTCACGTGTGCATGAAGCTACATTTCACATTGGACATTTTTTCAATTCAAGCAAACCAAGCCATATTGGGCCTCCATTTCACTTCAGATCCATTGTATATAAGTTCAGAATTGAATTTGAGCTCTAATTCAAGAAATTTCATGGAGGGAGAGCAGAATACGAATTTGGAAAGTGAAGAGCAATCTTAAAATTGAAAACTCATATTCAAGAAAATTCAAGGCAAATTGAAATGATCATTCTCTTCCTTGAACTTCATAGAGTGAATCTGCATAGTTTGGATCAAGCTTAAGCACATTTGAAGCTCCAACAGAGAGACTCTGTTAGGTAATCTTCAAATCCATAATTCTCTCTTGATATGCGTTGAATCCATGTCTTTGTTGTTGCATCTGAAGTCCTACAACTGGTAGGCAAATTATAGTAGCATAATTGTGATGTTTGATGCGTTTTGCAGTTGCGTGTTCATACCTTCCCTCGTTCGATTCTCTTTGTGTGTGTATGATATATGATTTTGGAGTCCAAATTCGTAATCTACGTGACTTCCCCTTCAACTTGGTATAACATTTTGCATGATTTGGATAGGTTTTTGATCTGAGCTCTGGCTAGTGGCACCAGAGAAGATGACCGAAGCTGTAACTCCGTCATCTGGTTTTCTCTCAAACGATCCTACGTGTGTGAGCGTTGAATGTTTGACTTGGTGAGATGAGCGGTTGTGATGCGCTCTTACCAGCGTGTGTGTTCTTTGACCATGCCAGGTTATAAGTGAAACGGCGTTTCACTTTGCTGCTTGTGGTGGGCTCAGCGTGCTAATTGCACCCCCCCCTTTCAGTCCAACCCAATGCATTTACCTTGTTTAATTGCTATTTGCACCATTTAGTTGTTTTCTTTTATTTTCTATTTATTTTCATTTCTTTTTTGATTTAATTCGTTTAAAAATATTTCCAAAAATGATAAAATCCCACAAAAAATGTTTTAGGTCACTTTAATGTGTTAATTAATTTTAGAAAATTTTTATTTTCTTTTTTGGTTTATTTTTCAACTAAAATGGGATTTATTATTTGGAAGTCTTTTTAATTGAACTCTTTATTGTTCTTTTGGTTTCTTGCCTTGTTGCTTGACCAATATTTTTCTCCAAGGATTGAGACTTCTTCCTCATGTTGTTGATGAGTTGAGGAGTCTTATAGGATGATTTTTCCCCTGGTTTGACCACTTTTGGTTTGACTTTTATCTCATTTCTTTTGACCCTCGACAACCCTCCTTCAAAATAGTGCACCCTTATTTATCAAATTCTTTTGTGATGTTTTGAAGTGAATTTTGTTGTGATCTTTTGGCCACTGGTTGAAAAATTGTTTAGGAGCTTTTGAGATTTTAGTTGAGTTTAATTGAGCCATTTTCCTATTTTTGAGGTACGTTGCAAGTAAAGTTACAGGGGGAAATTGCACCTAGGTCTTCTTCCATGCCTATTCTTGCATTTCATTTTGGTGTGTGCTTTCCTTTTCTTTATGAATTCTCTCCTTTCATCATCACCTCTGTCCAATGACCCTTGAGTCCCATTCAAGATGGTTTGGTCCCTCTTTTGGAGGTACTTTGAACATGTCATGAATGGTGATTCTTTGATGACTCTTTTGATTGTTTTCTTACTTGATCAAGCTGATGCTTAATGTTGAGTGACTTTTATGAGTTCCTTGATGTTCTAATCTCATCTCCATCCTCACTTTACATTTTGTCCTCATCTCCTTTCTTTTGGTTTGCCTTTGGGCTTGTGGTTGATGTTTGAGTGGTTTCTCCCACTTCATCCTACTTTTGTGTGAACTTGTTTAAGTTCCTTCTTTTGTGTGCATTCTTTCTTCTTTGTTCTTGCATATCTCATTTGCATGCTTGAGGTTGAGATGTGCTATTGGTGGCTAATTCCCCACAGTTTGTTCCTCCCTCTCTTTTCATTCTAATTGTGCATTACATGTTTGCATATTTTCATTTCTCTTATGCTTTCTTCTTCTTCTTCTTTTGTCTTCCTTCCCTTAGGACCTCTAATATTCCTTGTTCAAGGTTGATTATGATAGACATTAGGCTTGAAACCATGCATAATAACATTACGTAGTATCCCTTTTGTATCCCAACTTTAGGACCATTTTGCATGGCAACTTTAGGGCTTGAGCTGGTTCCCCTTAGTTGTGCCCTTTCTCTTCTCATCTTCAAAAAATTTTAAAACACTTAATAAGTATAATGAATTTTGTACGGTACGAGCCTTAAACTATTTGGGAAATGGTTATTGGGGGGTGTTGCACCCCAAAATTTGCTCAACCTTTCTCTTACCTAGTTTATGATCATTTCATTAACATTTGCTTAGTTCTATCATTTGCATTATCATAATATCATTCATCTAGCAGGGGATCAAGTGTGGTTTATGTTAAGGGAAGCTTATTTAGAGGTGTTGCTCAAGCTTGAGAAGTCATCAAAGTCATCAGAAGGTGATTTGAGGTCTTGAGAGGTTTGAATGCTTATATGAGGTTTTTTCCCTATCTTGAGGACCAATTGAAGACCATCAGAGGGATGTGAAGCATGGATTATGAATAAAGGATGTGAAAAGAGCTCATTGGAGTGCCTAGAGGGTCATAGTGGAGCTCATTCAAGTCATTGTGTCAAGTGCAAGAGTCACAGTTGAGGTGCAAGCAGTTAGGGTTTCATCTGGGTCAACCCTAGGTCAACTGTGCAATTGAAGAGTATCAAAGCCTACTTCTAGGTCATTGAGTGCATGAAATGATATGATGAGGCATGTGAGATGTTGTGCCAAGATCAAAGCAAAAAGAATCAAGAGTGTGAGAAGTTGCTAAATTAGGGTTCCAGTGCAAAAGTCCCATATTTAATGCCTAACTTCAAGACCACATAAGTCAAGATAAAAGTTTCTAATGGATCTTTGGCCAACCTCAAAACTTGTAGAACATCTTAATACCTTTAATTTGAGTACTAGAAGTCCTCAAGTGGATTTGTAGAACTCAAGTTATGGTCCAGACAAGTTATAGGTCACCAGATGAATGTGAAATTTGTCTAAGAAAATCATTTGACTTCCATGCCACTTTTTCCCTAGAAGGAGGTTCCAAATTGATTTTTGATAAACATGAAAGTTGTTCCTCATGATCTTAGCTTTCCAAAAAGGTACAGAAGTCCCCATTCTGATTTGTGAAGCTCAGGTTATGATCTTTGCAAGCCAGGGGTATTTTGGGAAAGTAAGATTATAGGTCACAAAATTATAGGTCCATTTCACCAACTTGCACACTTCAAATGAAAACCTTTCCAACATGAAACTTGCTCCAAATGGTTTCAATTGGTCAACCAAACACTAATAAGTCATGGATTTGGCTTGGAATGAGAATTTGGTTTTTGAATTTTCATAAAAGAAGGATTAAAAAGGAAAATTTGGAATTGTTTGATTATGGATCATTTTTGTGCAAGTAAATGCATATTTTGAGTGGAAAACATGTTTTAAACACATTGGCATTTCCATATTTTTGATTTGAGGCCATTTGCATAGACATTTCAAAGGTTACTTCACCATGAAGTTACATAATCAAAAACAACCATTGAGATGAAATCAAGGAGCAAATCATGACCATTCAAACTCCAAACACCCCCAGCAGTGGAAATGCATCATTTTGAAGGCAAGCTCATGCCAATTTCGTGCACATGGTGAGTGAAAAAGTGGAGAAAATGTGAAATTGCAATTGGGTTGTTTAGCATTCCATTGGGCCTCAATATCATTCATATCCATCACATAAAAGGTTCTGATCATGAACAAACCCTAAGCACACAAATTTGGAGCAGAACGGGAGGAGGAGCATCTTGAAAAAGTGAAGAACAAGTCAAATTTGATTTTGGAGAAATAGCAAGTTTCAGACCAAATTGTAAGTTGCAAAAGCTTCATTGAAGGATTTTGAACATGTCTGGATAGTTTTCTTCAAGCTCAAGCACATAGTGAAGGCTCAGTGGAAGTTCTCCACTAGGTAACTTGAAATCAACCTTACACTCTCAATATGCCATGTTTCTCTGTCATTTTTGTTGCATTGTGATCCTTGGAGCATGTACATCATTTATGAGTACGTTTGGTTGCTGTTTATGATGATGTTTGGTTGATGCTCAAAACTTGTTGGATCTGTTATGGCTTATTCTTGCGTGTTTTTACTCATTTCTTGCTTGATATGTAACCTACATGAGCTCTAGATGATGATAGAACCATTTATTTTGAGTTTCCATGAACTTTTGGTTTTGGTGTTCAATCTTGTTGGCTTTGATTCTCTCTCGTCTTGCGTTATTAATGTGTTTTGATGGTGGAAATGAGATCCTCATGAGTTGTAGATGAGTTTTGACGTGAAGATTTTAAAAAACGGTTGAGTTTTGAAACTGGTGTGTGGTTGTCATGACCACGGTGGTCGGACTCAACGAAAGAGATGACCGGAGCTTTTGCTCCGGCGGACTGGTCCTTGTTGACCGTTTTCCATTGTTGGGGATGATGTTTTAGTCGTCTGATTTGTTTGTTTTAATTTCAGGCCACGAGATTAAGAAACACGGTGCACTTGAGTCAACCGTGGCATACATAATCCAATTCAAATATTTATTAATGTGTTGTCACATTCTGGGCCACGCGATTTGTTGACTAGTCCCTAGATCATACGGTTCAGGCTGCAGTCCATGATGGTCACTAGTCAACATGTTTACTCTATGTTTATTTAGACTTTCTTTTTCTTTTATTTTGTTTTTATTTATTTATTTTCGTTTGGGCTTATGTGCAAGCACGCTATCCACACCTCCCTGCTAGGCCCATGCGTGATTTGCATTAGTTTGGGTTGCTATTTGCCACGCTCTTTTCTTTATTTCTTTTATTTAGTTTTGTTGTTTTTTTATCTGACTGGGCTTTGCTGCGCCTTGCTGTTGACACCCCCCAGGGGGGCCCAGTCCAAGTTTTTTGTTGTCTTTGTGTGCTATCCACACCACTGTTTTATTGATTTTATTTTCTTTTCATTTTAATTTTTGTTTGATATCTGTTTCATTTTAATTTATTATAAATACTTCCAAACATTTAAAAATTCCACAAAAATATTTTCTAGACACCTTGAGATGCCTACTTTTTTAAAGAAATTTTTATTTTCTTTTTTGATTTATTTTTCATTTAAAAAAGGAATTAAATGTTGGAAGTGTTTTAAGTGGATTAAAATTGGACCTTGTTTGTTCTTGATTTTATTTTTGCACTTTCCCTTTGGTTCAATGACTTAAAATTGTTCCTCATACTCTTGATGGGTTGAACAATTTTTTAGGATCATTTTTCCCCCTGGTTGTTGACTTTTGAGTTGACTTTTGTGGCTTTTCTTCTTGCCTTTGTTTCTCCCATTTCAAAGTGGTACCTCTTAATGAACTTTTTCTTTGGAGGGTGCTTTGAGGGAATATTTGCCTTTTGTTTATGGTTTCTGTTTGCCAACCTGTTTGGCTACCTTGTGTATTTTAGTTGCTATTTTTTGAACCTTTTTCCTATTTTCGGAGTGACTTGCAAGTCAAGTCATTCCTAAGGAAGGTTCACACAAGTACATGACCTAGTTTGAATTGGAAATGACTTCTATAGATCCAATAAGCTCTCAACTCTTCTTGTTTCACATTCTAGACATGTTGAGCTTGTTGTAGGTTCATTTTTAGGTCAAGATTTTGTTCATTGCTTGTTGGTTTATGCATTTGTTTTTGTGCTTTCAACTTGAACTCCTAAGTGATGCATACCTACCTTCTTTGTGCTCTTACTTGCAATTCCTTTTGATGTGGTTTGTTATTTATTTTTATCACCTTCTCCTCTCATCTACTCTCTATCCCATGACCTTGGTGTGCCATTTAAGGTGGTTTTGGTCCCTCATTTGGAGGTATTTAAAGCATGCCTAAAGTGGTAAATCCTTGAGGACTTTGCTTGTTGTTTTCTTTGTGCATATTTAGCACTTGTTTGGTGATGCTTATGGTTGAGTGCATGATATGAGGTCCTTTCTGTCCTCATATATCCTCCCATCCTCACTTTGGCTTTTGATTTTATGTGCATTTCATTTGTGCATGATTTGGTGTTTGTGGTTGATGTTTGAATGGTTTAGGCCATTTCATCCCACTTTTTGTTGCATCTTTGTAATTATGTTTGGTGCATTTTCTTTTCCTTTCTTCTTTGCATTTCTCATATGCATGCTTGGTTGAGATGAGCTTGTGGTGGCTACTGCCCCACACTATTTTCCTCCCACTTTCATTCTAATTGTGCATTCTATGTGTGCATTCTTTCATTTGCATGTTTCTTTGTTGTTTCTTCTTCTTCTTTTGTCTTCCTTCCCTTAGGATTTCTAACCTCTCTTGTTCAAGAGAGGTTATGATAGACATTAAGGTTCTAAACATGCATGATAACATTAGGAAGATGTTTCCCTTTTGTAATCCCAACTTTAGGAGCATTTTGCATGACAACTTTTAGGGTTTGGTCTAGTCCCCCTTAGTTTGTCCCTTTCTCTTCTCATCTTCAAATAAGTTCAATCCACTTAATAAAGAACGACTAATGTTGTACGCTACGAGCCTTTAGCTACTTGGGGAATGGTGGTTGGGTGGTTTCCTCTCAATTACCTAGAGTGTTTAGTGTACACCCTTTGGGTGATATGCGACGCATTCGCCTCTAGGTCACAAGTCTTTAGTGCAACCTGAGTCACAAACACAAAAACTCAAAAACACTTCTTCTTTAAAAGACTTCAAACAAACAATTCAAAAACTTTTTGTCCTCTTGGACCCTTAATCAGGATAACCCTTTCATAAGGAGATAAAGAACTGATAGACAAGCTTGTGTCTTCCATAGCCCGAACTACGTTTGCTCTGATCTTTCATGCCGTATGAAAGTACGTAGGCACAAGATGGTGATGTCTTGGAGAGCAACCTTTCCCCCTTTTGCCCGTAGTTAGGCGAACTACGTTGACTCTGATTTCTCATTTCAGACAGGAATACGTAGGCATAGAACTGTTGTGTTCTTCCGAGTCACTTTTCTTTTCTTTTGTCCCTTGACCTTTAGCATAGATACTTTCAACACACCCTTTTTAGATAGACAACAAGCGTGGATCCCGTCGAGTACGACGGACGTGAGGGGTGCTCGTACCTTCCCCTTGCGTAACTGACTCCCGAATCCAGGATTTGGCTGCGATGACCATTCATTTCCCTCTTTGCGTTAGGTTTACTCTGAGCGTTTCCTTTCCCTCCTTTGGGATAAATAACGCACGGTGGCGACTCTTCTGTCATTGTTGGCCTCGTTTTTCACAGTAGCGACAGGGGGCCTCCTCTCAATCATCTAGAGTGTTTAGCGTATGCGCTTTGGACGATATGCGATGCATTCGTTCCTAGATCATAGTCTTTAGTGCAACATGAATTAAAAACCAATTCAATTCACTTCTTTCATAAAAGACACGAAGACAAACTTCAAATCATTTTTATCCTTCCGGATTAATCTTGGAAAACCTTTTTTCATAAGGAGAGTTTTGTTAACTCTTATTTCTACCGCTAACAGGTAACGCCTAAGTCTCTAATGGTCAAAGCAGCATACACCTAACAACTAGAACTAAGGTTTAAACCTACTCGGATTTAAAACACTTGAACCAACCGGTGTTCTTGTTAGCCCAAACTAAGTTTGCTCCGATTTCTCGTACCAGACGAGGATACATAGGCACAAGACGATGATGTCTTGCCGAGCAACCTTCCCCCCTTCGCCCGTAGTTTTCCGAACTACGTTGACTCTGACTTTCCCATTGCATGAGGGAATACGTAGGCATAGAGCGGAGGTTCTCTATCGAGCCTCCTTTTTCTTTTATTTATTCCCTGAGACCCTTAGCATAAATAGTTTAACACCCTTTAGATAGACAATAAGCATGGATCCCGTCGAGTACGACGGACGTGAGGGGTGCTAACACCTTCCCCTTGCGTAACCGACTCCCGAATCCAAGATTTGGTTGCGATGACCTGTCTTTTCCCGTTTTTGTTAGGTTTTCTCTGATTTTGTCCTTTCCCTCCTTTGGGATAAATAACAAACGGTAGCGACTCTTCTATCTTCTGTCGGCCCTCTTCGCAGTAATGCGACAGTACCTAAGAAGGAAGGTAAGGTACGAATGTGTGTTGATTACTGAGATCTCAATAAAGCGAGCCCGAAAGATGATTTCCCGCTCCCTCATATTGAGGTATTTGTTGATAATACTGCTCAATTTTCCGTGTTTTCCTTCATGGACGGCTTTTCCGGGTATAATCAGATTAAGATGGCGCCTGGGGATATGGAGAAAACAATGTTTATGACACCATGGGGGACTTTCTGTTATAAGGTGATGCCTTTTAGGTTGAAAAACATAGGGGCAACCTACCAGCGGGCTATGGTGAGTCCAGGTACTCGATGCTAGAGAAAACATGTTGCGCACTCTCTTGGGCTGCCAATAGTTTGAGAGAGTATATGCTAAATCATACAACCATGTTGATTTTGAAGATGGATTCGATTAAGTACGTCTTTGAAAAGCAAGCCCTTTCGGGCAGGATTTCTAGGTGGCAGATGGTCCTAACAGAATACGATGTTCAGTACGTATCCTGAAAGCTATCATGGGAAGTGTTATGTCAGAGTATCTTGCTCAACCGCCGATTGATGATTATCAATTACTTAAGTTCGAATTTCCTGAAGAAGACATCATGATTCTGAAGATGAAGGATTGTGATGAGTCGTTACCCGATGAAGGTCCTGAGCTTGGCTCCTAGTGGCAAATGATATTTGATGGTGTTGTTAACTCTGATGGTAGTGGAATTGGGGAAATCATTACGGCTCCGCATGGGTCTCACATACCATTCACTGCCAGGTTGACATTTCCCATCACCAATAATGAAGCAGAATATAAAGCATGCATTATGGGGTTAGAAGAAGCCATTGATCTGAGGATTAAGAATCTAGATGTGTATGGTGATTCAGCTTTAGTTGTGAATCAAATTAGAGGAGAATGGGAGACTCGACAGCCGAATTTGATTCCTTACATGAATTACACCAGAAGGTTGTTGCCTTTCTTTGATCACGTAGAGTTTCACCATGTACCGAGAGCAGAGAATCAGATGGTGGATGCTCTGGCAACGTTATCTTGGAAGTAGAAAGTGAACTACTGGAATGACGCGTCGAGGATCTTCATCTCACGCCTTGATAGGCCGGAATTTGTATTCGGAATAGAGGAAGCCTCTGACTGCAAGCCATGGTTTTATGATATTCATAATTTCCTCAAAAGCCAAGAGTATATGTCAGGGGCGTCGACCCGGGATAAGAAGACATTGAGGAGGTTGGCTAGAAATTTTTACCTGAATTAGGACAGTGTTCTCTATAGGAGGAACTTTGATTTGGTAATGTTGAGGTGCATGGACGAAAAAGAAGCTAGCTTGCTTATGGAAGAAGTCCACGAAGGTTCCTTTGGTACACATGCAGGCCGGCACGCCATGTCTCGAAAGCTGTTACGAGTAGGGTATTATTGGTTGACTATGGAGTCTGATTGCTTCAAATATGCGAAGAAATTCCATAAATGCCAGATTTATGCTGACAAGATTCATGTGTCGCCCAGTCCTTTGAATGTCATGGCGTCTCCCTGGCCTTTTTCCATGTGTGGAATTGACATGATCGGTAAGATTGAGCCGACCGCGTCTAACTGACATCGCTTCATCTTGGTAGCCATTGATTACTTTACCAAGTGGGTGGAAGAAGCTTCTTATGCAAATTCACTAAGTAGGTTGTAGCCCGATTCATTAAGAGGGATATCATCTGTTGTTACGGAGTGCCCGAAAGAATCATTACTGACAATGGTTCTAATTTGAACAACAAGATGATGAAGGAACTGCGCCAGAGTTTCAAAATCGAGCATCACAACTCTTCCCCCTATCGTCCAAAGATGAACGACACTGTTGAGGCAGCTAATAATAATATAAAGAAGATAGTACAGAAGATGGTTGTGACCTACAAAGATTGGCATGAGATGTTACCCTTTGCTTTGCATGGATATCGTACCATGGTACGTACTTCAACTGGGGCAACGCCTTTATTGCTAGTGTATGGTATGGAAGTTGTCCTACCATTAGAAGTCGAGATCCCTTCCCTGAGAGTGTTGATGGATGTCAAACTGGATAAGGTAGAATGGATAAGAAACAGATTGAATCAGCTTAGCCTGACAGATGAGAAAAGGCTAGCGTCTATTGCATACGGTCGGCTGTATCATAGCAGGATGAAGAAAGCTTTCAATAAGAAGGTGTGCCCTCGAAGCTTTCAGACATGTGTTCTAGTGTTGAAGAAGATCACAGGGGAAAATGGACTCCCAACAGTGAAGATCCATACGTCGTGCGAAAGGTCTTCTCCGGAGGAGCCTTACTGTTGTCAACCATGGATGGTGAACATTTAACTTCCCCTATGAACGCAGACGCAATTAAAAAATACTTTGCTTAAAGAGACCAGATGGAAGGAAAAAAAATATCCAGGCAAAAATGGGGCATCCCGGCGAACCATAAAAAAGAATGGGTTCGGGAAAAAATTAGGGATAAAATGAAAAAGATGTAAACCCGCAAAGTTGAAAACCTAAAAAGGCGACTTTGGCAAAAATGGGTATCCCGGTGAATTGAAAACCCGAAAGGGAGATTCAGGCAAAAGTTAGGGATTTGAAAAGCAAATGACTGCGGTCTGCATTTTGATCTCCATAGATTAGTGGATTGAGGGAGAAACATGATGGTCGTTTATCCGAATCAATCTCTGCAGAGGGCGAAGCGTCGGGAAAGCATCAAAGTCATGCGAGTCATAGATGGATCAATTCATGGTATTCGTATGTGCCACCTTACCGACATTCTGTATATTTCTGTGCATTTCCTGTATATTTTACGCAGCTTCCACTTTTCAGGGGTTGCATCTGTTGTAAAACTTGCCTATTTACATGCCATTTGTCAATAAAACATATACTATTTAGTAGTTTTGTTTGTGTATTTTAGCCTTTACTGTTTTGTTTGCGAAAAACGCCCGATGTTTTTGATAAAACTGTGCTTACATAAACTTGCAGGCTTTGCCAATAATCATTAAAACTTTTATTTGACTAAACAATGTCACAGATGTTAACTGAGATAGCTCTCTTATTGTAGGATGTCTTGTTGTTGATTTTGTAGGGTCGTTGCCCTTGGGGCAAAGTTGTCAGAGATATATTATGGCAGGATTGTCGTTTTCCCGAGTCAGAGTTGAAGTTTTCCCCAGTAGAGTCTGTTTCTACAGGAAGATATGCAGGTTGAGGTTATGGTTGAGTGCCCTCATCACCAGTAGATTGTCGAGTGCTCTCATCCTCGGTAATTCGTTTGTATGCACTCATTCCCTGCAGTTCGAGATTGACTTACTCGGTAGAGTAAGGTCTTTCCCCAGTGAAGTCCCCAAGGGTCAAGATTGATATTTTCCATGCAAGTCAGTTGTGTGCCGTTATATCCCCACAAGTGTGCAAATCCTCGACAGAGTAGGGCCATGCTCCAGCAGATGGCAGGTGCACTTACTCCCCCAGCAAGTCGAGATTGGATTTCTTTCCACCAAGCAGGTTTTGTTTACCACAGAGTCTGAGTGGATGGCTTTGTATCCCCTCAGAGTTTTGACTCAATCCCCAAGCAGAGGTCGATGTTGCTACTTCCCCTAGCCGAGTTAGCATTTGGTTTCTTCACCAGGCAGTCTCTAGAAGAGTTACCATGATTAATGTTCCCTATTGAGTAATCCCCGACGGAGTGGATTTTGGTAGAAGGCTGGATTTGTGTGATTGCAGTGTCTGAGGAGGCCATTCAGGGCTATTTTTCTCCTCGGCAGATTTCTCCTTTTCTCCCTAGAAGAGTTTGTATTCTGGAAAGCCATCCAGGGCTTGTTCTCCTCAGCAGTGGTTGATGGTTATCCCCTGCATATTTTTTCATCCTGGGTAGAGTGAATGCGATTCTAACATTTGGTTGTTAATCATCGGCCGATGCCGTTGGTTCCCCAGAAGAGTTGTACTTTGGAAGTCCATCCAGGGCTTGTTCCTCGTTAGCAGATGTCATTTTGATCCCCAGCAGAGTGGATTTGTTCAGAGATTCATTCAGGGCTCGTTTCCCCCAGCATGGTTCCGTTCTGTACTAGGCGGGACTAATCTTGCCCTGGGTCGATTTCTCCTCTCTAGCATTTATTTTTCTAAAGTCGGTCTCGTTGCATCTTGCATTCGTGTATTGAATCCTCTGAAATGCGTAGCATTTCCATTTCCTATGGAGCATTACGCCATTTTCAAACATGTGCATGTGAAACATAAGCCAAGAGGTTATCTCTTTGTTTTGCAGGTGTATCCGGCAGATAACGGTTATTTTCTCTCCAACAGCGTCGTCGGACCCCTTGATATTGAGATATTTGTGGGCCAATATGGTTTTCAGACCATAGCTCGTAATGATTTTCCCCGGCAGTGTCGCTAAACCCTGATCAGTGGTACTTGCTTCACTTGCGCGGTATTCAGAACCCTACTTATGTTATTTGTTCCCGAGTGGTTTTTTAAGATTTCGGTCGGTGGTAGTTACTTTACTCGTATGGTATCCAGACCATGACAATTTGTGGTGTATCCTATAGCCCGTGCAGGTATCCAGACCACAGAAGATTTTCTTGATAGTTATTTTCATCTTATCATTGGTTCCTATTAGAGTCGCTTGGTTAAGTTTCTCTTTTTTCCCCACCAGAGCTACTTGTTTAAGTTTCTCTTCCCCCGACGGAGATTTCTATTGTGTTATCATCAGAAGACGTTTATCAGCTTCGTGTTGATCCGGCCTTCGGGTTCGATGCTCGCTTTTATTTAGCGAACGCCTGCTGTTTAGCAGATGATCAACTTCGTGTTGATCCGGCCTTCGGGTTCGATGCCTGCTATTTTGCAGAAGATCAACTGTGTGTTAATTTGTCCTTTGGGTTCGATGCTCACTTTTATTTAGCGAATACGTGCTGGTTAGCAGAGATATTCTCAACTTCGTGTTGATCCGGCCTGCGGGTTCGATGAGTGGTCTTATTCAACAAATTACTTGTTTTTAATCACAGATGTTTATCAACTGCGTGTTGATCTGGCCTTCGGGTTTGATGCCTGCTGTTTAGCAGATGATCAACTGTGTGTTGATCCGGCTTTCGGGTTTGATGCCTGCTATTTATCAGATGATCAACTTTGGGTTGATCCGGCCTTCGAGTTTGATGCTCGCTTTTATTTAGCGAATGCCTGCTGGTTAGCAGAAGATTTTCTCAACTTCGTGTTGAGCTGGTCTGCGGGTTGGATGAGCATTCTTTTTTCAGTAATGTCCTTTGTGTTAAGAGATTTTATCAACTTCGTGTTGATCCGGCCTTCGGGCTCAGTGCTCGTTTTTATTTAGCGAATGCCTGCTGGTTAGCAGAAGCTTAACTTCGTGTTGAGTTGGCCTTTGGGTTCGATGCCTGCTGTTTAACAGATGCCTGCTCGTTAGCAGATGTTCTCTTTGATTTAACTTCATTTCCTAGTGATTAACAGAGATTTTTCTCAGCTTCGTGTTGAGCCGGACTTCGGGTTCGATGTCTGTTGTTCAACAGATGCCTGCTGGTTAGCAGATGATCTTCCCGACTTAGTGTTGTTGCCTGTGTGTTAGCAGACGTTCTTCCGACTGCGTGTCGAGGTCTGGTAACTAGTTATCCTATTGCCGTTGCAACTATTATTCAGTTATCTCCGAAGATTTTTGTCCCCATCAGGGTTTGCAGTTCTATTTCTGCGGTTGGAAAATTTCCAAGTTCGTTGGTATTCAACCGTCTTCTACCTTGATTGTTTGAAAGTCGTTCACTTTTCACCCATTCAGGTCCAAGTCGCTTGAATAGGGGCAGCTGTTGTACCCCAAAATTATCATTTGCAGGGGATCAAGAGAGGTGTGCTTCTCAAGAGAAGGTGGTAAAGGGTTTCAAGCCTGAGCATGAGGGTTATTCAAGTCATGAAGTGCCCACAATCATCTGCATGAGGCCAAAGCTCTTTGAAAGAGAGGATGGATGTATATTGCTCATCTCCTGTCTTGGTGGTCAATTGAGGATCATCAAGGGTTCACAAGTTCATTGCCATGGATAGAAGATGTTTTAAAAGCCCATGGAGTGCTTTGAGAGACATAGTGGAGCTTATCTTAGTTGTTATATCATGTGCAAGGGGTTGCAGTCAAAGGATTGTACACCAAGGGTTTCATCTGCCTAGTGCAAGGTCCACTGTGGATTTGAAGGAGTTTGAGACTTAATTCCAAGTCATTGGAGTCATGGAAAGTTGTTTTGAGACATTTGATATGTCATTTCAAGTTCAATTCAAGAAGAATCAAGAGTGTGAGAAGTTACTAAATTAGGGTTTCAAAGGTTGTTAGTGTAAAATCCCATATTTAGTGCCCAACTTCAAGACCACTTATCTCAAGATACAAGCCTAATCTCTCTTTGACACAACCATGAGACTTGTAGAGCATATACCTATATTTCTTTTAAGTACTAGAACTCATCCATTGGGTTTATGTAACTCAAGATATGATGCCATCAAGTTAGAGGTCGCAGATGAACATATTTTCAGTCAACAAAACTCAACCAACTTCCAAGACACTTTAGACCAAGAATCATGTTTCTCCTCAACTTGAAGTGAACATGAAAGTTGTTCCTTATGATCTTAGCTTTCCAAAAGGTTCTATAAGTCCTTCATCTCATTTGTAGAACTCAAGTTATGAAGTTTGCAAGGCAGGGGTATTTTGGGAAAGTAAGATTATAGGTCATTTTCATTATAGGTCATTTGCATGATCTTAAGCACTTAAAATGAAACTTTCTCCAACATGAAAGTTGCTCCAAATGATCTCAATTTCATCATGGAACACAAGATTATCATGAATTATGCAAGGATGTGGAGATTGTTCAAGGAATTCAAGTGAAATTTGAACTTAAAATCATGAATTCAATTTAAATGGTTATAGGTCATTTACATGCCATGTTTATATTCATTTATATTCACAATTCACCAAGAAATTTTGGTTCATGCCATCCAAAACACGTGAAAATTTACTTCATGAAAAAGTTTGCATTCCAAACACCTTAATTGGACAATGTACAAGTCCAACTCCAATCCAAGTGTTCAATTCATATAGTCAGCTACAAAATTAGATGAAATTGAGGTGTGTACACAGCCATATTCATGTGTGCATGAGCACATGCTATTTTGGGCAATTCCATAATTCACCACTACTAAGCCATATTGGGACTCCATTTTATTTCAAATCCATAGTATATAAGCTCTAAATCAAGGTTGAGAGCTTAGAATGTGAAATTCGTTGAGGGAGCTCAGAATTGAAGTTTGAAATTCAAGAGAGAATTTGAAAATTGAAAATCAGGATTCAAGCCAATTCAAGCCAAATTGAAGTGCCAATCATCTTCCTCAAGTTCAATAGAGTGGATCTGCACGTTTTGGATCAAGCTTAACATCAATTGAAGCTCCAACAGAGAGACTCCGATAGGTAACCTTCAATTCCAAAATTCTCTCATGTTAGCCATTAGATCTATGCATTGTTGTTGCATCTAAAGTCCTACAACTTGTAGGCAAATTCTGGTAGCTTGTTTGTGTTGATTGTTGAGTTTTCAGTTTTGAGCTCAAATTTTCCATCGGTCGAATCTTTCTGTGCAAGCATGATAAATGATTTTTGAGACTGGATTCGTGATTTATGCAACTTGGCATTTAATTTGGTATAAAATTTGATGTTATTTGGTGAGGTTTCAGACCTGCAACTCCGGCCACCTCGCATGAAAAGACGACCGGAGCTGGGGGCTCCGGCGTCTGATCTTTGCTCAGGTCAAGGTGACCTGGCATGGTGGACCTTTTGACTTTGCTTGATGGACGGTCATGATCTGTCTGACTAACATGCATGGATTGTTGACCTTGCCACATCATTTAAATGAAACATGGTGCATTGAGCTACTGAGTGAAATGGGCTTTATGTGCTATATACACCCCCCTGAGGATCCAGCCCAATGATTTGCACTTAATCTCTTGCTATTTTAATTGTTTTCTATTTTAATTTAGTTCATTTAAAAATATCTCCAAATGTGATAAAATCCCACAAAAAATATTTTCAGATACTTTAGTATGTCATTTAATTTTTGATCATTTTTATTTTCATTTTCCAATTATTTTTCAATTAAAATGGGATTTTATATTTGGAGGTGTTTTTAATTGTTCCTTTTGTGTTCATGCTTGTTTCTTGACCAATTTTAATCTCCAATGATTGAGACTTTTTCCTCATTTAATTGATGAGGTGAGGGGTCTTATAGGATGATTTTGGCCCTGGTTGGGTTTATTTTTGTTTTACTTTTAAGTCATTTGGTTTGACCCTCGACAACCCTCCTTCAAAATAGTGCATCCTTGTGAATCAAATTCTTTGGTGATGTTTTGAATGGACATTGGTTGTAATCTTTCGGCCTCTGGTTGCCAACATTCTTATGTGCTTTTGAGATTTTATTTGGGTTTTATTTGAACAATTTTCCTATTTTTGAGCTGACTTGCAAGTCAAGGTACTTCTAAGGGTGGTTCACACATACACTTGACCTAGTTTTGATGGGAAATGACGCTTGTGGATCCCTTGAGATCTCAACTCCTCTTGATTCATATTTTCAACATGTTTAGATTATTGGATATCAATTTATGGGTCACAAACTTGTTTGCTTCTTGTGCTAAGTGGCATTTGTTCAAGGCTTTCCATTTGATTCCTAATGTTGAATGTGCTTAAGACCTAGGTCTTTTACCTTGCCTTTTGTTGTCACTTGTGTTTGCTTGCTTCTTCTTTTGATTTTTGAATTCTCTCATCTCATCGTTACCTCTGTCCAAGGACCTTTGAGTACCATTTGAGATGGTTTGGTCCCTCCTTTGGAGGTATCTTAAACATATCATGAATGGTGATTCTTTTGAGGACTTTTTGTTGTGCTTTTGCATATCCTTTGTGATGCTTATGGTTGAGTTTCCCATTTGAGTTGCTTGCTGCCTTCACCTTGCCTCCCATTCTCACATTGATCATGTCTTCTTCCCTTCTCTTTTGGTTTACCTTAGGGCATGGCGATTGATGTACAATTGGTTGTAGGATTCCATTTCTCCCACTTCATTTCATCTTTGGTTTGAACTTGTTTAAGTTCTTTGGTTTGATTTTATTTTTGTTTTGCATATTATTATTTGCATAATAGAGGTTGAGATGTGCTTGTGGAGCTACTGCCCCGCACTTTGTTCCTCCCTCTTTCTTCATATTTGTGTTTGTGTTGCATTGCATGTTTGCATTTTCCTTCTTCTTATGCTTTCTTCTTTTTCTTCTTTTGTCTTCCTTTGGCCATGTTCCCTTAGGACCTATAATCTCTCTTGTTCGAGAGGGATTATGATAGACATTAGGCTTAAACCATGCATGATGATATTAGGTAGTTTCCCTTTTGTATCCCAACTTTAGGACCATTTTGCATGACAACTTTAGGGTTTGAGTTTAGTTCCCCTTAGTTGTGTCCTTTCTCTTATCATCTCATAACACTTTCAAAACACTTAATAAGGATAATGAATGTTGTACGCTACAAGCCTTAAGCCATTTGTGAAATGATGATTGGGGGCCTCCTCTCAATCATCTAGAGTATTAAGCGTATGTCCTTTGGACGATATGCGACGCATTCGTTCCTAGATTGTAGTCTTTAGTGAAACATGAATTAAAAACCAATTCAATTCACTTCTTCTCTAAAAGACACAAAAACAAACTTCAAATCATTTTTATACTTCGGGATTAATCTTGGAAAACCTTTTTCACAAGGAGAGTTTTGTTAACTCTTGGTTCTACCGCTAACAGGTAACGCCTAAGTCTCCAATGGTCGAGCAACATACACCTAACAGCTAGAACTAAGGTTTAACCCTACTCGGGTTTAAAACACTTGAACCAACTGGTGTTCTTGTTGGCCCGGACTATGTTTTCTCTGATTTCTCGTACCAGACGAGGATACGTAGGCACAAGACGGCGATGTCTTTGCGAGCAACCTTCCCCCATTCGCCCGTAGTTTTCCGAACTATGTTGACTCTGACATTCCCATTGCACGAGGGAATACGTAGGCATAGAGCGGTGATGCACTATCGAGTCACCTTTTTCTTTTCTTTTTCCCCTGAGACCTTTAGCGTAGATAGTTTTACACCCTTTAGATAGACAAAAAGCGTGGATCCCGTCGAGTACGACGGACGTGAGGGGTGCTAACACCTTCCCCTTGCGTAACCGACTCCCGAACCTAAGATTTGGTTGCGACTCCCAAACCCAAGATTTGGTGGCGACTCTTATGTCTTCTTTCGGCCCTCTTCGCAGCGATGCGACACCATTGACCATTTCAAAACCCTAATTCACTAGGTGTTCCGCCGTGGAGTGAATTACCCTTTACCCTAGCATTAGGTTAAGGAGTCTCCTCACTCCGTTTTAGGGTTTCCCGTCGTGGAATACCTAGTTAATCCAAATTTCAAATTAACTATTTCAATGTAGAAATAGGAGTCGCCACACTCCATGTAAGCGCTTCCTTAAGAAATGCTTACTCCCCAATGAAACCTTGACCACAGTCAAGAAGTTTCTAACCTCCCTTTTAAGGGGAACTACTATTACTCTGATTCCATCCCCTACCTCGAATACGTAGGTCTCTCTGTCAGTTTCTAACCCTTAGCTCAGTATATACCCTCAAGCAAATAATCAAGCAAAATAGTAAATCTAAACAAAAAGTTCCTGTAGAGTACTACAAAAGTTTAGGGTGCTAATACCTTCCCTAAACTTAACCAACCCCTTTCCTAGAGCTCTCCCCACATTGTTTACAATGCAAAAATTAGGTTTTCCTTCATTTGACATTTTCCTTCGGATAAATCAAAGATCGGTTGTGAATCAAATATTTGCGATTCCAATTAATTAATAATTTGATATCCTATTCTCACTGCAACAAAGTGTTTCATCCTTATTTAGATTCCCCATAGGTCGTCTCATTACCCACGTGCTACTTTATGGTAAAAGTCCAATTTACTTGGCATCTACCAAGAAGATACTATCATACCGATCTGATGTTTTTCCAGATATTTCCATTGTGATTCTGAAGCTTTTCTAGAATCTATCTGAGGTTTTACCGGATGTGTTTATCTCTCTGATATTTTTCTAGATTGAGGCTTTTGTTCTGATGTTCTTCCAGAACCTATTTGATGTTTTTCCAGATATTTTCCATCATGATTCTGATACCTTTCCAGAATTTGTTTCACTCCTTAGTAAGTTTCCATATATACTTTTGCAATTCTTATGCTTTTCGAGAATGTTGTTGCTTTTACCGTCTGACGTTTTTCCAGTCGTGTTTTTAATTCTGATGTTTTTCCAGATCCTCTTTTGTGTCTGTTTAACATTTTTCTAGATATGACTTTGTTTATCTGATGTTCTTCTAGATATGATGTTGCTTACCTGACGTTCTTCTAGATATGTCTTCAAAATATTTTCTCGTACATTTAAATATTTTCAAAATGTTTCGGATCTATCTTCATAATCTTTGTCTTCATCTAATGCTCTTCTAGAAGTCTATTTTCATTCTTCATCCAAAGCTTTTCTGGATGCGTTTCGGAGTTTATTCAATATTTTTTCAAATATCTCTGATGTTTTCCAAAGTTTATTCAATTATTTTTTGAATATTTCTGATGTTTGCTATGTTTTCTAGAGTTGAATTCAATGCTTTTCTAAATGCCTCTGATATTTGCTTGAAAGTCCTTAATGTATTTCTCTGAATTCTCCTCACCTCATTCAATGATCTTTTGAATGTTGTGACTCTTTTCCATCTAGTTCTGTTCATGGATGATGACTGTTGATTCCCGATTGGAGCTTATTTAATGTTATTCTAAATATCTTCGATGGACGCGCAGTGTTTCCAAAGTTCATTCAATGCCCTCCTGAATGTCTTTGATGGTTGTTGTTGTACTTTCCTAGAGTTTTTCTCAATGCATTTTTGATAAAACCTCTGATGACTGTACCCCTTTTCCCAGTATACAGTTATCCCCTGTGGTATCATTCCCCACATGATCCCTATCTTGCATTCATATCATTTCCTGTCATATTATGTGCATTTTATGGCATCTTAGGACCAAAAATTGTGCATGTTTGTATTTAAGTCTCTTCTATCACGTCAAAACGAAGATTTCAATCTCCATATCTCCGGATAGAAGAAACATAAATAGTGGCATCTGTCATACCCTAATTTTTGACCCTAAGATTTTTTTTTTTTATTTTGCATCGTCTGCATAGTATAGCATGCACTTCATCTTGCATAGTATCAGAAATGTCAGTCAAAATAAATTTGTTGGATTTACAAAGAAAACGGTCTAAATTTATTTCAAAGTCAAACCAAACGTTGTATTTTTCTAATACGTTTATTTCGCGCTTATTATTTTGGTGTGTTCATTTTATTTTTTCGAGCACTTCTCTGTCTGACTTTTTATTTCGTTTTTTTAATTAAATAATCATTTAATTTATTTAGATTTAATTAGATATTTAATTTAAATTTTTATTTTTATTAATTAATTTTATTTTTAATTTGTTTATTAAAATTTTCTTTTAAAAAAATACAGAAACATAATTTCTAATTCTTTTTATTCTTGTCTTCTCATTAAAAAACAAAAAAAAATATAACTTTTAATTCTTTGTATTCATGTCTTATCATAAAAAACACAAAAAAATATTTTTTAATTCATTTTATTCTTGTCTTATCATAAAAAAAACATAAAAACATGATTTTTAATTCCTTTCATTCTTGTCTTATTATAAAAAAACAGAAAAACAGTGTGCCAATTGTTATTATCATTCTTGTATATTTTCTAGTCATATATATATGCATTAGAAAAAACAAAGGAGACAAAAAAAAAGAGACAACAAAAAAAACCTTTATCCCCTCATTGCTCTCTCTCTCTCTCTCTCTCTCTCTCTCTCTCTCTCTCTCTCTCTCTCTCTCTCTCTCTCTCTCTCTCAAGTTAAAATAAAATAAATAAATAAAAGAGAGATCATACTTCATATTCTCACAACCTCATAAACAAAAACAACAAAGTTGTTTTTCTTTCAAGTTCATAACAAATCTGCAATCATGCACATCTTCGGCACCGTTCAGTCACTATTTGTGGTAGCTTTCTCTTATCCCTTTCATTTTATGTTTATAAAACTTTTTATTGGTTTTGTTTGTTTTAGTTTTTAGAAATATTTTTATTAATATGTTAGGTGTTTAGAAATCTTTTTTCTCTTTTTATCAAAACAAAACTTTTTTTAAAATAAAAAAAAAGACAAAATTTTTAAAAAATATAACAAGCATTTTATCTTAATGTTTGTGATTGATTTTCTTTTACTTTGTTTATATATATTTATGTGGGTTGTATAATTTTATTATTTATTTGTTTTGTTTGTGATTGTTTAATTATCTTTATTGCTTTTATTTTCCATTAAATAGAAAAAATAATTAATTGAATAATATATAAAATACAACAACAAAAAACATAAAATCAACTCTTTTTAAAAAAACAAAAAATAAAAAATACTCGATCAAACGTCGAGACACTTTTTCTCAAGTCAAAACCAACGAGCTCATTTTATTTTCGTGCTTGCACTTATTTCTTTAATTGGGTTTACTTATAATCTTTTCATTTCATCCCCTTCCGACAAAATGTACCTCGTTTCCATTAAGTGTAATAATTTTATCCCTTTCATCTTGATTGTATTTTAATGTTTTATCCATCTCTCACTTACACGCTCAAACCATTTTCATACTAATTCTCGATTCAATATCGAACTCTTTTTCAAAACACCTTTGTAAGTCGATTGTTTCTACGATCGCCATCCACCAAACCCAAAATATTCTTGATTCATATATCAAGCCATACCCTAACTTGTAACTCGACTGCTTTTTAGCATCTCCATCAACCTCATGCACACACTTGCACCTATTATTTGGTTGTGGTTTCGATTACTAGGAGCACCCTTAGGGACTAGATCTCGACCTAACTTTTTCTCAAACCCTTGATCCAACGTCAAGTGGTTACTTCCCTTATAAGTCAGTTACATTTTGAAATCGTCATCACGCAAATTCAAATCTCAGTCTTTTATCGAGTATTTCTTATCTTAAAACTAAAAATCTCTTTATTTTCTCAAAAATACAAAAACACTTACCTCTCTTTCAACCTAACCTTAGGTTTATAGTTTCTTAACTCTATGTAGGTGTTCTACCATAGACACTTACCTCTCCTCTGGAACCTTGACCATATATTCAAGAGTTCCTCACCCTTATTAAGGGGAACTACGAATGCTCTGATTCTATTCCCGTCAGGATACGTAGGCATGATATGCGATGTCTTAACGAGCATACTTAGAAATAACACCTTAGGTCTCCCTTTACCTTTCACCCTTTAGCAAACAAATAACAAAATATCACAATAAAACAAGAGGTTCCTGTAGAGTACTACAAATACTTAAGATGCTAGTGCCTTCCCTAGGTATAACCAACCCTCGAACCTTAGATTCTCCTTTTCTTTGTTTTTGCATTGCATATATTTGGGTTATTCGTTCTTTTTCCCTTTCCTTGGATAAATTAAAGATTGGTGGTGAAATATGATTTGTGATTCAAGTTAATTTAATAGTTTGATATCTGATTCTCACCGCGACACCAGTGAGTTGATTCCTTTCAACCTTTTGTTGATAATGATGGTTTTCCTAGATGAATTATCTTTTTTATTGACCTCCCCAAGCCAGTCTTACTACCATCCTTTTGGTGATAGCAAGATTTGTGGTTTTGATTTCACTTTCATCCTTTTGGTGATAATGATGATTAAAGTATGTGTTTGTTATCATCCTTTTAGCGATACCAAACTTTTCCAACCTTACTTTTATCCTTTTGGTAAGGGAGGTCATGCAATTTATGTGCTTACTATCATCCTTTTGGTGATAGCGAATTGTGTTATTACCTTCATCCTTTTGATGTCAGTGATCTTTAAATATGGGAATTTACTATAATCCTTTTGTTGATAGCTAATTGTGTTATTACCTTCATCATTTTCATGTCGGTGATCTTTAAATATGGAAACTTACTATCATGTTTTTGGTGATAGCGAGTTGTGTTATTACCTTCATCCTTTTGATGTCAATGATCTTTAAATGTGGGAACTTACTATCATCCTTTTTATGATAGTGAGTGGTGTGTGTTTTATATAATCCTTTTGGTAATAGAACCGTCATCCTTTTTATGTCAGTGATCTTTAAGGTTGGGAATTCACTATCATCCTTTTGGTGGTAGCGAATTGTGTTATTACCTTCATTCTTAGTCTCGCTAATTTTTAAAGATTGGGAACTTACTATCATCCTTTTGGTGATAGCGAGTAATGTGTGTTTATTATTATCCTTATGGTGATATATTCATCATCGTTTTGGTGTCGGTGTTCTTTGTAGTTATGATCCCACCATCGTTCTTTTGTCAATGGCGATCTTTGCAAATTGTGCCAAATTGTCATCCTTTTGGTTTTAGGCAATTGTTATTGTGATCAAACCATCATCCTTTTGGTGATGGGGATCTTTGTAGGTCTAATTTAAGCTTCATCCTTTTGTGAGGTCAACCATTGAATACATTGAGTTAACTATTATCTTTTTGGTGATAAAAAGCTATTTGAATTGATGGTTGTTACCCTTTTGGTAATAGCAAGCTTCATTGTTATCCTATCACCCTTTTGGGGTAATAGTGATCTTTGAGTTTTGATTTACTCATCATCCTTTTGGTGATGGTTGTTATCCTTTTGGTAATAGAAATCTTGGAGTTTGTAGGTCTTACTCTCATCCTTACGGAGATGTTGACCTCAGTCATGATGCCTAATCATCATTCTTTTGGTGATGATAATTGTTAAAGTTTAATAATCTTCATTATTTTGGTGTTGGCATTTTTTTGAAATCATTATGAACCTACTATCATCCTTTTGGGTGATAGCCAGCTTAGTTGATCTTACTGATATCCTTTTGATGTTAGTGGTCTTTGTGGTTTTGAGTTTACCGTCACCCTTTTGGTGTCATTAACTTTTGTCATTGCAAGTTTTCTCAGTGTCCACTCGAAGGCCGACATTGATATGGTATCCTATGTTCTTTTTTTGACAAATTTGGGGTATTCTTGTACCTAATTGACTTTTACCTTAAAAATGAACTCCATGTAGTAGTTCACTCTCTCGGGTTCAAGGCAATTAGATAGGTGCATCTGTCATACCCTAAATTTGTCATACACTTCTCAGCATTCTCTCTATAAGATCATCTGGCCTTTGGCCATTATCTTTTGAAAATTAGGTCATAGGATCTTGTGTGCATGCTTATTATGACTAACTAGTTTATGCCGGTGCATTAATTTCAAGTGGAAATAGTACTCCTTCTCTCAGTCAAGTACTTCAAGATGTAACATGTTGAGTCTGGTTCAAAAGCCTTAGAATTTTTCTTTCATCGGTGTTGAACATGGTCATTTAAAGACTTGTTATGGTTTTCGTGGCAAGTTGCATCACAAGTGGTATCTTTATTCCCAGTATCTCATTAAAACATGGTTCTTGTGTTAAGATCATCGTCATATAAAGGATTGTTTGAATTTTCATTACATCAAAGTGTTTATTATCGATTAAACTATGGATTAAGATCTTATAAGAAGGAATGTGATTGATTTGTGAAGGTTAAGGCTAACAGATTCATGGATTCAAGAATGTTTCAAGTGACATCAAGTTCTTAAGTCAAACATGGAAAAATGCTCGTGTGAATTTCTTGGGATTCAAGTAACAAGTTTTTCAAACGTGATTTTTGCGCGGACAACCTCTGACCTTCCTCCTCGGGTTTGCTTACAGGACCGGTCAAACTAATCCCAAGACAATTGGTTTTGGATGGATCGTTTACTTGGGTTATGATGCACCTTGAAGGTTATGTGCTTTGTGATGCGTGTAGGATTAAATCTAGGAAAATAAATTTTGTTTAGATAAAGCAAATGCTGGAGAAAAAACGTTAAAGGGATTCTGACCAAAATGGTACTTTAAATAACATAAACACTTGGTAAACTTAACGCAAAAAGGAAAAATACAATTGGACGTATCCGTACGTTTTGGAATGACAAAGTAAACTATTTTCTCTCTAGTGTGGTACTCGGAGTGTTTTTCTTCTAATACTGACAAAAGACGCCCCTATTTCCTAGAAAAACCTTGCTTTATATAGACATACAAAATAACTGCCAAAAGGCTTCAGGATTCGCCACGTGTCATCCCACGTCTCTAGAAAACTGCCTCCACGTTCCTCTTTTCAAAATGGTTTCCCGCCAGGTACTAACTTCTCCCATCGAGAACTCCCTCATTGGTTTTCTTCTTTGGGTCGATCGCGCAGGGACCCATCGACCAAACTACCTCATGGTGCCAATTCATGGCGTGATGCTGCCAAGTTTTATTGATGTCGACCCTTGCTTTTCATGCAAGGAGTTTGTCAGTCTAACTCTTCTTTCCTCTAGCTTTTGTCGAGGTTGATGTTTCTAGTTGGCTAACTTTCAGCGAACAAGATGCCCCACCAAAACTCAAGCTTCGATGGAGGTTCCAGTCGACTGAAAGGCTTGGTGTTTTTCAAGGTATACAACATTTTGTTTATGTTATCATGGCTTTTTTGTTGAAGCATCCACGTGTCAGTCGCCCCCTGATGTGATGATGGCACCTTTCTGCGCCACAACTTCCAAGAATTTCCATCATTCTTTTTCACTTCCCCCCATTAATACCAACTTCCACTCATTACTTCCCCTACGAGTGAGTAACTGAAAATCCCCTTACCTTTCGTCTTCTACATTAGCATTGAGTATAAATAGCCCATAAGTATCACTTTAGAACTTTTCCTTTCAGTAATTTTTCTACGCTCCTTCTTCAGCTACCTTAATCACACCAGTCTCTCAAACTCCACCAATTTCAATGGCATCTCCTTCTTCTCAAACTCAAACCACGGGGAACAACCTAATTGCCTTCGTTCTGTCAGAGGCTAATGCTCACAAACGACTTCTAAACCCCACTTCCGCTAATGAAAACATCGTAGCAACTTGGAAGAAGCAGATGATTATCCCCTTTGGGGTGGTTGGAAAACTTCATGCATTTCACGGTCCTTACCCTCTTGGTAAGCCCAACCATGAAGCCATGCAGCCATTATTTCCTAGCTTTCCTACAGCCATGCCTCCAGCCTTTCGCAAAGTTGGAAAACTCGATTTGAAGTTCATGGCACCTAAAGCTAAGGTGTCCCGCTCGATGCCCACCCCTTGCAACAAAGACTATTTGGCCTGGCTTAACAAGGTTCAAAACAAACGTCAGGCCCAATGGGAAAAGTCTGGAATCTTCGACGCCATCCAGCTGTCGAAGAGTACTCACAGAGTCAACCCCTGTCTCCTTTTGGCGTCCATGTTCTTTTGGGAGGGTTTGACAAACACCTTACAATTACCCTGTGGGATGTTGTCACCTACCCTCTTCGACGTGGCGGCTATCATCGGTCTCTCTCCAGTGGGCGAAACTTTTGACCACACCATTGAAACGGAGGCCTCTTTCGACTTCGGTCGTGCCGATTTTCAGAATTTTATCGAGGACCACCACGACACAAACTCAGTCGAGGTGTCTGACAAAGAACACATTGCCTTTCTGACTTTGTGGGTCTCGCATTACCTCTTCTGCCCATGTTCTTTGCAGATAGAAAACAATTACATCAAGCTGGCTATTCAAATCCACGAGGGTCGACAAGTGGCCCTGGGCAAGCTTCTTCTAGCCTCTCTGTATCACTTTGTGGGGTTGGCGTCTCTAAATATTGCCCATCTCTACGACACCACCAAAGCCCTGAACGTGTCGGGGCCCATGTGGCTGCTACAACACTCGATAAACGCCACTTTTGAACACCAACTGGGCTATTTATCATCGGCCAAGATGCAACGTCTGATTGAGGATCAGCCAGTGGAGGGAGCTCGACTTGCTCTTATGACTACGCAGGAGACTCCCAACAAAACCCTGTTTATGAAATATCTCACTATGTTTACCGAGGAAAATATCTTTGGTCCTAGGATGGCCCCTTTTGCCTATCGAAAGTTTGGGTCGACTTGGTTCCAGAATCCTTTCCCTAGTACTTCCCTCAGCACTGCCTCCATGTCTAACTCTATCTGGAGGGCTTTCCTAACCCCGACGATGTTGTCGTTTCGCATTGACTCGAACAACACTGGGTACGGGTTTATGAACTATCAGCTCAATTTGGTTGCTTGACAATTTGGCCTGAGCCAGATGTTTCCAAAGCCACTGGTTCGCCACCATGACGACATCGTGTGGGCCGGTCGAAATCTTAACAAGACGGGTCATAAAAAATTTCTCAGGTTCGCCCAGTCGACTCAACACCTGGAGTTTCCTGCGTTTTGTTACAAGCCCTCATTCTTCTCCACCGAGAGCTTCAATGTCTAGTGGTCAGAGTATCAAGCACAGTATTTTGACCACGACCTTTTCTTAGAGAACGTGGTCGACATTTTTTCAGCTCTCTCAATCAAAGCTCTTGGCCCATCAGCATCCTTGGTGGATGTTCAAAAAAGCGTAGGCTCATCCCTCTTTGTCTTTATCTGCTTGCGTTGAGTTTTTTTGTATTATTTTCTGACTGTCTTCTGTTTTTCCCAGGGGCACAAGAGGGCTCCTCATGTGGTGTCGACTTCGACCCAACCAACCAAAAAACAAAAAATTCTTGATGTCCAGGTATGGTCTGTTTCCTTTGTTTTTCTGTCGCGCTTGTCCTTGTCGGCCAACTTATTTGGATTGTTCCACCTGGGATTCTGAGCAACAAATCATTCCCGACGTGGTGGTGTCGGACGAGAGTACTTGTTCTCGGGTTTTTCCCCCTAAACCGTCAGACTCTCCCCCGACCACTCCTCTGAGGCAAAAAAAGAAAGTGCCCATAAAGAAGACCCTCCAAAAGGAGGCTGCATCGATTCCAACCCTCGTCGTACAAGAGGACTTAACTGAAGTCTTTCCTCCCGTTGTTACCAGAACTTCTCCTCCGCCCAGAGCTCCTGAGGTAATGTTCTTTCTAACCCTTTTTCCATTGGACCTCTCGTGCCTTCTAATCAACATTTTGGTTTTGTTTGCTTTGCAGGACGTTGAAGATCCAACTTCTCCCATGCTTGCCGATATCATGGCTAATACTGTCGGAAGGTCCGTTGGAAATACTCCTCCTCTAAGTCCCGAAAAGGTTGACGAATTTTCAGGAACTTCGACGGAGGACGCTTCCTGACAAAGTGTTGTTGTTGTTGTCTATCTCGAGGGCAGCGTAGAGAATGTCGTTCCCAGCAATGAAGAGGAGGGTACAGGTGTTGATCACGCGGATGAACCCTCTTCACCTCTGAGGGATGGCGTCGCAAGCTCACTCGACACTCCTGAAGCCATGTTAGCCTCCAAACTGTCGAACCCTGCAGAGACGTTAAAAGCTCTCCTCAACCTTTGCGGACTGTCGAGGCCATTAACCCTGTAGGGTCGAAGAATACAGTTAATTCGGCCGAAGACAGTACTTTCAACCTCATGCTGCTGGAGTTGAGGGCCTACTAATTTGGGGAAGAGTTTGTCGAAGCGGTTGTGGAGGCGTCTATAGCTCGAGACGTTTTCAAGATTCTGGACGCGCTTTCGACATTTGACATGCCGACTTATATAGCCGCTTATCTGATTAATTTTGAAGCCTTCTTGTTGTACCCCAAAATTTGCCCAACCTTTTCTTTACCTGGTTTATGTTTCATTGCATTGTTATATCATTTGCATTGCATAGCATCTATTTTTGACAGGGGATCAAGGCAATCCTGTGGCTCAAGTTCCATTTTCAGTGCGAAGGATCAAATGGCGAGCATCAGAGACTTCGGCATTTATATTTCCTAGAGGTCGGGCGACCGTTTTCTATTTTTTGTTTTGTAGGTACACTTCTAGCTCAGAAGCAGCATTCAGGCTACATCCGGCACTCTCATGGTCATAACATTCAGAAAGGACTTTCAGGAGCCAAGCAGAGCTCAAAGCGGCAAGAAACGGGTAAATGAGCAAGTGTCCGACCAAAAGGCGCCAAAAGTTGAAATTCAAAGGCGTTAACCGGTTAACGCATATGATTAACCAGTTTACCAATGCAAAACCAACCCATATTCAAAAATTCAGCAGTGTTAACCGGTTAACGCATATGGTTAACCGGTTAACCAAAACAGGTTTTGCCTTGCACGTGAAGCTTCAAGCAATTTTCATTTGGGGGTCCATTTTGATCATTTGAAATTCAAATTTTACATGTGGGAAGGATCTAGAACCTCTCAATTCTAAGAATTCCCTCCAAAAGCCCAATCCACATTCCAACCCTAATTTTCCAACCGTACTTTCAAGCCTTGCTTTGGATCCAACCCTAGGTGATATTTAAAGGGTTTCACTCCAAACCTCACAACCTAATCCTCATAATCCAATTTTCAGAATTCATGCTCTGGAACTCTCAATTCTCTCCATTCCCTAAAACCCTCACTCAAAGTTCCTTCTCCTTTGAGATAATCGATTCTTCATTGGAATCCTTGATTTCTTGAGCTATAACCTTCACCCATAACCATCATCGGATCTACGTCCTTATCCAATTTTCATGCATATTGAGGGTGAAATCAATCTCGAAGTTCTCTTGAGACAAATCAACAATTACCGGATCAATGCTCTGATCCGAAGGTTGGAGTCCTAAAACCTATCATAATTCTGAGCTTATTTGCATTATATAGTGATATTTATATTTGATTGATATGGATCTGTTGGAATTATGATTGTGATGGCTAGGCATGTTTACATGTCTATTGGTTTGCTGTTTGCAGGTTAAATTTTGTGCTTATTCGATAAGCTGATCTCTTAGATCATCGTTTAAGTTGTTTTGTGCTAAAATTGCTTTTTTGTGGTTATTTTTGGCCTTTGTTACAGTGTTAACTGGTTAACGCATATGGTTAACCGGTTAACTAGTTTAAACTTTCAAATTTTTCAAACGTTAACAGTGTTAACCGGTTAACGCATATGGTTAACCGGTTAACCAACTCAAATTTCTAGATTTACGCCGATTTTCAAGGTGTTAACCGATTAACCCTAGGGGTTAACCGATTAGCACTGTAACAATGGGCCTGTTTTGCTGTTTTTCTAGGTGTCTTTGCATACCGTTCCACTTCAAGTCGTCATATTTCAGTGTGATGGATTAGGAGTGGGATACTTCCAGATATTTGTCGCTATTTTTAGTTATTTAATCGAATCTTCGACACGTGTTTATCGTTTTCCACTTGGATGCACACTTATGTGTTTCCGTTCAAAGTGGTGCATCTTTGTTTTCTTTGTTGGCTTTGCTTTTGCACTTGGGCACACTTTTCCCATATTCCCTGTTGTCCTATGACCTTGGAGTGTCACTTAAGGCGATTTGGTCCCTCCTTAGGAAGAACTTGAAGCTCACCTAAAGTGATGAATCCTTGAGGACTTCCCTTCGTGTCTTGCTTACTTTCTTTTACCCAATATCGGAGATGCTTATGGTTGAGCGCATAATATGAGTACCTTGTTGTCCCCATATAGCCTCCCATCCTCATTTTGGCTTAGGCTTGTTTTGGCATTTCATTTTCTTTGATTTGTAACTTCGTGGTTGATGTTTGAATGGTTTAGGTCATTTCATCCCACATTTCGTTACACTTATGCTTGTTTTGATGCATCTCTTTTGCCTTTCTCTTTGCATTTCTCATATGCATGCTCGAGGTTGAGATGTGCTTGTGGAGGCTACTTCCCCACACTATTTTCCTCCCTAACTTTGATTCTACTCGTGCGTTTATGTTTGCATCCTTGCATTCACGTGTTTTCCTTCTTCTTCTCTTCTCTTTGCCATGTTCCCTTAGGATCTCTAACCTCTCTTGTTCAAGAGAGGTTATGATTAGACATTAGGTTCCTAACCATGCATGATAATATTAGGTAGATGTTTCCCTTTTGTATCTCAACTTTAGGTGCACTTTGTATGACGACTATTAGGTTTGAGTTAGTCCCCCTTTAGTGTGTCCCTTTCTCCTCTCATCTTCAAATAACCTTAATTCACCTAATAAAGACTAATGAGTATTGTACGCTACGAACCTTAAGCTACTTGGGAAATGGTTGTTGGAGGGTTTCCTTCCAATAATCAGAATGTTTAGTCTGGCACCCTTTGGGTGACATGTGACGCATTCACTCCTAGGTCATAGTCTCTTGTGCAATATGAATTACAAACAATAACCAATGCACTTCTTCTCTAAAAAACACAAAAACAATTTCAAATCATTTTTGTCCTTTGGGACCCCTAATTTTGGAAAACATTTTCATAAGCAAGAGTTTCGTTAAATCTTAGTTCTATCGCAAACGGTAACGCCTAAGTCTCCAATGGTCGAGCCGCATACACCATACTGCTAGAACTGCTTGTTAACCCAACTCAGTTAAAACACTTGAACCAACTTATGGTCGTGTCAGCCCGAACTATGTTTGCTCTCATTTCTCGTACCAGACGAGGATACGTAGGCATAAGACGCGACGTCTTAGCGAGCAACCTTCCCCCCTTTAGCCGTAGTTAGCCGAACTACGTTGACTCTGACTTTCCCATTGCACAAGGGAATATGTAGGCCCGGAGCGCGACGCTCTATGGAGTCCTTTTTCTCCTTCTTTTGTCCATAAGCCTTTATCATAGATAGTTCAACACACCCTTTAGATAGACAACAAGCATGGATCCCATCGAGTACGACGGACGTGAGTGGTGCTCATACCTTCCCCTTGCGTAACCGACTCCCGAACCTAGGACTTGGTTGCGATGACCTCGTCTTTTCCCCGTTTTCATCAGGTTTCTTCTGATCGTTTCCTTTCCCTCTTTTGGGATAAATAACGATAGGTGGCGACTCTGTTAGTCATTGTTGGCCCTCCTTTTTCGCAGTAACGACAACTGGCGACTCTGCTGGAGAAAGACATATCCCTTATGCGAGTCAATCCTAGCGCTTGTTTGTTTCCGTTTGTGGGTGTTGTATATATGCGCTTTATCTTTATTTACTTCCGCATTTTACTTTCAGCATCATATATCATATTGTTGTGCTGTGGTGGGGGAATTGTTCTATTGAGAGATAAGCCAGACGCAGGCTTTAGTATAGACTTAGCATTAGAAGTGGAGATTAGTGGTGAGCCTGTATGTGAGGGAAAACTATCTCACAACATATGTTTTCAAGTTTCGATGATGACAAAGTACAACCTTGGATGAATCGGAATCTTCATGCAATACTTAAACATATTACATCCTTCCTATATTCTTTTAAATCATCATATTTTATTTGCAATATATGTGACTAATGTTTGGTCGTGACAAGATGCACGAAACAACAAACATATTAATTTTTGCAGGTTTTGGAGCTACGAGTCGACCATACAATCAGCTCATGCATCGGGTCATTTTTCCACAAGTCGGCGCATACAGACCATGAATCGACCATACAGTCGGCACATGGATCAGTTCATTCTCCACTGGTCAGCACATACAGACCATGAGTCGACCATACAAGTCAGCGCATGAAGCTTTGTGTTCTCCACGGATCAGTGCACGCCGACCCTATGGTCGACCGTTCGCGCGTTGACACAGTCTATGTAGTATTTTCACTGTGTTTGGAATTCTGTTTTGTTGGTTGATCTGCTTATTGCTATAAATAGAATTTTGTTCATTTTAAACAGCTAACAATTGAATTTTGAGTAAATTGTCAAGGACAAGAAAAGTGAAATAGGTGCCAACATTTCTCTTCATCTTCATCCTCAAACAACACACAACACTACAATTACACACAACCATTCTTGCAGTCAATTGTGTCTCGTTCAAGGTGATAAGGTTCTAATCCGTTGATTGAAGATCCGGTTCGGGTGGAGATTTGTGGCAGGTTTTTCTTGAATAAAACCTTGAAGGTTTTGCCCTCCAAGATTCGAAGAATTTGGGGGTTTTTGATACGGATTGTTTCGATCAACATTCAGCGGTGCGAAGGTGATTGATAAATGGAAGGTTCATCAATCTAGTAGTTGGGGCTGTGAAGTGTTGAAGGCATTTCTGGGTTCAATTTGTTGGTGTCTAAGATCAGTTGGGTCGAGGGTTTGAACAACTGAAGGTTATTCAACAAATGGGCTGGAATCGGAGGTCATTCACAACATTCGAAGGGCTTGATTCATCTTGAATCAAGGAGCAAGAAGTGATGGCATTACCAACATCAATAGGGATTGTTTGTATTTTTGCTTATCAACTCTTGTGTAAACTGTTACATCCAACAGGTGATATCTATTCAATCTATCTCAATTCTAGTTTTAGAATTGAGAGCAGACGTACCCCGAAGCGAGGACGACGGGGGAACTGCCTCATCAAATCGTTGTCTTCTTTACTTTTCAGCATTTTCGCTTTAGCTTAAAAATAAGTGATTTTCGAATAAGCAATTATTGTCAAACTGTGATATAAATTAAGTAAGGGGTTGGAACCTTGTTTTTGAATACTAAGTACAATAAAACATTGTACTATGCTAGCTCGAATCACTTACTCAACATAAATATCTCTTGAGGTGTTTTTGCACACCAACTGTTCGACAAATTGCCTGAACCAAAATTACCTTATTCGTGTATCTAGTTTTGGTTTGCCTTGTTAATCACTGGAACTAGGAATTCTAACAAGTGAATTAGATCACTGATAAGTGTAAATAGTGTTGTGATTCTCTTTCCAAAATTGTCGTCAATTCATTAGCTTATGCATATCCGGTTTTCCAATAACCGTTCGTTTTAGACTAGATTTTCCTCGGCCGCTTCCGCACTTAAAACCAATTTTTAAAACCAATTTTTAATTGGTAGCGCCGACTCAATTTTTTAAAAGGGATCTATTCAACCCCCCCCCCCCCTTTCTAGATCTGTGCCTTAGTCTAACAAGTTGTATCAAGAGCTCCGGTTACTCAGTGCTTCAAATACAACGTTGATAGGAAATGGCTAACGAACCTAAAGGGGCTTATAATAGAGCTCCCGTTTTTAATGGTGAAAATTATAGTTATTGGAAAGACTGTATGCGGGTTCACATAAATTCCATAGATAGAAAAATATGGAACGTTATTCTCAATGGTCCTTTTGAAATAACCATGACCAATGAAAATAATGAATTAGTGCCAAAGCCCGAAGCACAATGGACCGATGACGATGAGAGAAAATACAATTATGATTGGAAAGCCAAAAATATCCTAATCTCCTAATTAGGTGTAGATGAATATTATCGTGTATCCCATTGTCCTACTGCTAAGACCATGTGGGATGCACTACAAATCGCCCATGAGGGGACGAACGATGTTAAGTTGGCTAGAATCAACACACTAATACAAGAGTTTGATCTCTTTTTCATGGAGCAAGGGGAAACCATTGCTGACTTGCAAAAGAGATTTACTCATCTCATCAATCGATTACATTCATTAGGTAGGCCTATTTCCAATGATGTTGCTACTAATAAGATCTGGAGATGTCTTAACAGGGAATGGTAGCCGAAAGTGACCGCCATCAAAGAGGCAAATGATCTTACCATATTAGACTTGAAAACTACAAGAGCATGAACAGGTACTCTTGAGCCTAGACCAACACAAAAGGAAAGAAAAGAAGGACAAAACGAAGGTGAGTGAAAAGAAATCTATAGCTCTTAAGACTTCCTCCTCGAAGTCTCAAGCAAAAGAGCAAAGTAATTATTCCTCGAGCGACGAAGAAGAAGAAGAAGAGGACAAGAGCGAAGATATGGGGTTGTTCGTTAAACGTTACAACCGTTACGTGAGAAAGAACGGAATCCAACATTCCGAGAAGAACTTGGTAAACTTCCGGAAACAATCAAGGTACTCCAAAGATGATGACTCAAAAGGTAAAAAGACTAGAGGGTCGTGCTACAAGTGTGGGAAGCCCGGTCATTACAAAATGGACTGTCTGATGAACAAAAAGGGAAAAGATAAGGAATCATCCAAGGCACACAAGAAATCATCAAAGCCAAGGAGAGCTTACATAGTTTGGGAGAGCGATAGCGACTCCTCCAATGATGAAAGTTCTAGCGATAAAGATGAAGCTGTCAATCTATGCCTCTCTGTTCATCAAAAGAATAAAAAGAAACAGGTACGACATGCTAAATATGAAAAATCCTCTAGTATGTCTCATCATGAATTACAAGTTGCTTTTGATACTTTACACTGTGAAGCTAAAGAGGCCTTTAAAAGGCTTGCCTCAAACAATCAAACTTTTATTCATTTGGAACAAAAAATTCGAGAATCCGAAAGGAAACTTGAGGCACTCAAAGCTTCTATGGTTGAAAGCACAAAATCAAGTTGTGAGGACCTTAGAAATACAATACTTAACTATGGGTGTGATACTTGTCACATTTGGCAAGGTGAAGTAAGAAACCTAAAGGCCAAACTTGACAAGGGTCTTGAGCCCAAGATTACCTTTGCTATTGATAAATCAAATTTTCGAAAAAGTATGGTTAATCCATATCAAAAATATAAATATGTTATAAAGGATGAAGATAGCAAATGTAATCAAAGTGTTAATTTCTCTTGTCTTTATTGTTGCAAGAAAGGTCATTCTATTGCTAAATGCAGGTTTAGGAGATTTTTAGTTCCTAAAGGCATTTATCAATGGTTACCCAAATTCAACCTCTTTGTTACTCACAATTTAGGACCCAATAAGCCATTGGGTACCTTCTCGTGTTAATTGCATTTCCATAGGTACAATGTCTCGAGACCACCGAGAGAAGATGGGTTCTCGACAGTGGATGCTCAAGGCACATGTCAGGAGACATATCACTCTTCTTTGACTCTGTGGCTAAAAGAAAGGATACGTAACCTACGGTGACAACAACCGTGGAGCAATACTAGGTAAAGGTAGTGTAGGTAATCCTTCCTCTACTACTATTTCTGATGTTTTTCTTGTTGAAGGTCTTAAACACAATCTTCTTAGCATCAGTCAGTTATGCGACAAAGGATACGATGTATCTTTTTCTAAAAATTGTTGCAAAATTGTACACAATGATGATAAGAAGAGTATGTTTAATGGCTTACGAGTGAATAATGTCTATATGTTAGACTTGAACGAAGTATCGTTAACAAGTGACAAATGCCTCGTAACAATGAGTGAAGCCTCATGGTTGAGGCATAGGCGTTTAGCACATGTTAACTTTGACTTGCTAAATAAAGTAGTCTCAAAAGACCTAGTCTTAGGACTCCCCAAAATAAAGTTCACCAAGGATCACCTTTGTGATGCTTGTCAAAGAGGGAAGCAAACGAGGATCTCATTTAAATCCAAAAAGATCGTTTCAACAACGAGACCTCTCGAACTTCTTCATATGGACCTATTTGGGCCGTCTAGGATTAAAAGTCTAGGAGGAAACTATTACGGTTTCGTAATAGTGGACGATTCTTCTAGATTTTTTTGGACTATCTTTTTAGTAAGTAAGAGTGATACATTCGCCGCCTTTGAAAGGTTTGCTAAGCTTCCCAAAATAAGTTAAATACAAACATTGTGTCAATTAGAAGCGACCATGGAGGTGAGTTTGAAAATCATTTATTTGAAGAATATTGCGGTAACCATGTGTCGCTACTGCAAAAATTGGCGCCGGCAATGACAGAAGAGTCGCCACCGTGCGTTATTTATCCCAAAGGAGGGAAAGGAAACGCTCAGAGTAAACCTAATGCAAAACGGGAAAGGAATGGTCATCGCAACCAAATTCCTGGATTCGGGAGTCGGTTACGCCAGGGGAAGGTATTAGCACCCCTCACGTCCGTCGTACTCGACGGGATCCACGCTTGTTTTCTGTCTAAAGGATTGTATTCTATCTATGCTAAAGGTCAAGGGACAAAAAGAAAAGAAAAGTGACTCGGCAGAACACAGCAGTTCTATGCCTACGTATTCCCGTCTGGAACGAGAAATCAGAGTCAACGTAGTTCGCCTAACTACGGGTAAAAGGGGAAGGTTGCTCGCTAGGATATCGCATCCTATGCCTACGTACTTTCATACGACATGAAAGATCAGAGCAAACGTAGTTCGGTCTACGGAAGACACAAGCTTGTCTGACTGTTTTTTTATCTCCTTATGAAAGGGTTTTTCCTGATTAAGGGTCCAAGCGGACAAAAATGACGTTTGAAGTTGGTTTTCAGTCTTTTACGCAAGAACTGTTTTTTATAGTGTTTGCAATCTTTGTCGCACTAGGGACTTGTGATTTGAGAGTGACTACGTCGCGTGTCACCCAAAGGGTGCCACACTAAGCAGCCAGACTACTGAAGAGAGACCCTCCAGCAACCCTTTCTCAAATAGCTTAAGGCTCGTAACGTACGACATCGATTAACCTTATTACTGTATTTTTGAGTTGTTTTGAGATGAGAAAAGAAAAGACGCTCTAAAAAGCCTAGGGTTAAAATGGGAAGAAAACTAACCTAATGTTGTCATGCATAGGTCAAAACCTAATGTCTGTCATATTTCCCTCTTGCGCAGAGGAAAACAGAGATCCTAGGGGATAAACAGTAAAAGCAAGCAAGCATATACATTAAATAGTAAAAATGTATGCAATGCAGCAATACAAGCGAGGCAAGGGAGTCCTGCTCTACCTCGAACCTGGGAAAACAACAGGCAAAGTGAATCGACATTCACTTCAAACCTATGGGGCAAGCTGTACAAGCCAACAAACAATACAGAGAAAGCAAAACAAAGCAGAGGAGGCAGCCCAAGCAGCAGCGTCAAACTCCTACATCAAACAGCACAAGCAGCAGCTCTAAACAGCAACAGTTGATTAAACAGAAAAAGGTGGACAGCAACAACCTTCTTCATGATAGCTCCTATCTTCAAGCTTCAACAAACTTCAAGCTTCAACAAGCACCAAGCTTCAACAAGCAGCAAACTTCAACAAGCACTAAGCTTCAACAAGCACCAAGCTTCAACAAGCTCCTAGCTTCAACAAGCTCCAAGCTTCAACAAGCTCACTCCAAGGGAGAATCAATCAACAAGATCAAGTTGAAATGTTAAGAAACTTAATGACAACCAAAGGAAGTCACTAAGAACTTAACATTGTAAAGGAAATGTATCCTCAAAGTTCTACTCAACCAAAGCATGCTAATCATCCCTCCAAAGGAGAGATGTAGCTTCTTTAGGAGGACTTTATGTCATTGGATTGAATAGAGGCAAAGGAAGCACTCTATGTTTGAAAAAACAAGCAAAACTAGTCTAATGCTCTTCCTACAAATCCTAATTCCTAAGCTCCTAAAAAGCACTCCACAAGAGGAAGAATCTTCATGTCCATGCTCCAACCTTCAATCCCAAGCATCTTCAATGATTCCAGAAGCTCCACCAAAAAGAACCCAAGCCAAAAGCAAATCCAAGATAGCCAACCAAAGTAAACAAACCAAACACTCAAGAGAGAACCTCACAAACAACACACCACTTGTAAAATACAACTAAAATGCTAAACCAAGTTGGAAAATTCTCATTAAATTCCTAGGGGAACCTAAACCTATCAAGATTACTCCATACAAAAACCAGGGACTAATTCAATCACCAAGTCCTAAAACTAAGTCATAAACCAAAGGGAACTATCCTAAAACCCTAATTCTAGTACCTCTAATGTTCATCACTCAAACTGGCCTAAACATTATCCACAAAATAATGGGAAAATTTCTATGGGTACATGTATCTCTAAGATAGCTAAACCAAAAAGAATCCACTCAAAAAACCTCACCAATCATCCATACTAAAATCAAAAAGATCAAGCATCAACCAAAATGAATTTAATACTAATTAAAGTACAAAAATGCAATTAAAAAAATAAAATGCATGAATTAATAAAATTTTAATCCTATAAAATTTTACACTCTCTAAAGAGTCCAGGGGAGAAAATCTAACCTAAAAAGGATCAATTTCCTAATTATTGTGAATTAAATCCTAACTATATGCAAAGCATAAAAATAAATGAAAAACAATAAGAAATAGTCAAAGCAGCGTGCCAAAAAGCAATATTATCCAGTTGTTTTCCAGGCTGGGCCCAAAGGTGGGGTGTGAAGAGCGCTTCAGACTAATCCCAAAGCAACCTAATATAAAATAAAAGAAATTGAAGGAAAATGGGAAAACACGCGTGTGAAATAGCAATAACTTGCAGTTCAAATTAGCTTATGGGCCTATCCTGGGGTGTGAACAGCAAATGAATCACTAAGCCCACCCAATCAAGTTAAGTGAAACGCAGAGTTTCACCTCTCTTCTCAATCTCCTCAGAACTCAACTTTTAATCACATCCGTGGATTCAGTATTTGGTCAAGGTCAATGTGCTATCCGAGGGTCACACTTCATCGTCCCCAAATGAGTTTGAATATTGGAGGGAGAAAGGGACAGTGGCCTGAGCTGCAGCGCCACCGTCGTCTCCGGCTAGGTCATCACCAAAGTGCATCAATCAACACAACTAAACACTCAATCCTACTCCACATTCTCTCCTGAGTTCAAAAATGCCATCAGAATTCATTGATCATCACTCCATCTTAAAATCTGATTGAAAGTTCAGAAATGGCACAAAACTTTATTGTCACGATTCTTGCAACTAAGGCCACTAATCTCATCTACATGCTTCACTGATCCAAACTAACTATCCAAATGCAATTGTAACCTCAAGAATCAAGAGAACTAAGCTCCAACAGAAATAGTGTCACGGCCTAACATGTCTCTAATTGCTCGATTCTTGCATCAAAATCCTTCTAAGCATCATCACTAACCTAACCGCATGAAGAAATCTAAGCAACTCCCTATAATTTATGCTGAAGTTTGAAAAATGAAAACCTGGTTTTGACGATTGAACAGAAGGTGATTTTGCTCGAATCAGCTTTCAATTTCTTCCAGAATCAATCAAGAACAGCTTCTCAAGCTTCTGAAACACTCAATTGGCCTTGAATCTTCACCAATCACAAAACACGATTCTTGATGCAGCTCTTGCAATTCAACTTGCTCCTTCTGGTTTCCCTTCACTTCTAGCCCAAAAAATGGCCTGAATCTATTGCTATGAATATATAGAAGTGATTGGAAGTGTCTGGAACTTTCTGTAACAACCACAATGAGAAATTGAAATTCTCATGCACTTTGAAATTCTCCTCCACCACAGTCGTGTACAGGCTCTATTTCCATCTGGTTTTGCTTGAAATGATTATCTCAGGAGATATTGAAATGAAGGGATATGATAGACTCCTTGTTTCTGATCCAATGGAGTGAATTGATTATGTTACTTCAACCTTAAGTTACAAAATGGAAGTAAGTGAAAATGACCCCAAATGAAAAATGTGTTATTGCCATCCTTCTCCAAATGTAATTTCTGATCAAAATGACCTATAACTTTGTGCTATTTGGACACAAAACAAGAAATTCCATTTTTTGGCCTTTTAATGTGTATTATTTCCTCCTTTCAAAGCCAATTCAAGTGACTTTATGTTACAAGCCAAACCAAACTCTCATGACCACTTGGTTGCACTCAAAACATCATTTTAAACAAGTTCCAAGTTGAACAAATTTCCATTTGAAGCTTGCAAGTTGAAGATATGGACCTATAATCCAAAATGACCTATAATCTCACTTTCCCAAAATACCCCTGGCTTGCAAAGATCATAACTTGAGCTTCACAAATCAAAATGAGGTGTTATATACCTTTTTGGAAAGCTAAGATCATTAGGAACAACTTTCATGTTCATCAAAAGTCCATTTGAAACCTCCTTCAAGGGCAAAAGTTGCTTGGAAGTTGGTTGATTTTCTCAGACAAATTTCACATTCATCTGGTGACCTGTAACTTGCCTGGACCATAACTTGAGTTCTACAAATCTTATTGAGGACTTCTAGTACTCAAATTAAAGGTATTGAAATGCTCTACAAGTTTCATGTTGGCCAAATATCCATTTGAAACTTGCATCTTTACTTATGTAGTCTTGAAGTTAGGCACTAAACAGGGTGTTTTGCACTGAAACCCTAATTTAGCAACTCCACACACTCTTGATTCTTTTTTATTTGATCTTGGAACAACACCACAAATGTATCAACATACCAATCCATGAATCCCATGACCTCTAAGTAGGCTTTGATGTTCTTCAATTGCACATTTGACTTAGGGCTGACCTAGATGAAACCCTAGTTGCTTGCACTTCAACTATGGCTTTTATACTTGAATCAATGGCTTGACTTAGCTTCAATATGGCCCTCTAGGCATTCCATGAGCTCTATAAACTTCTCAAATTCACACTCCATGCTTCACACCTCATTGATGGCCCTCAATAATCCTCAAGATAGGAGAAAAGTCCACATGTAGGCACTCAAACTTCTCAAGACTTCAACCCACCTCCTGATGATTTGGATGATCTCTTAATCTTGGATAAAACCCCTGGCTAGGCTTCTTTTGATATAAATGGAACTTGATCCCTTGTTGGATGAGTGATATGCTATGATATGCAAAATGGTATCACTATGCAAATGATGTAACTATGCAAATGACAATGCAATTGAAACATAAACCAAGTAAAAAGAGGTTGGGCAAATTTTGGGGTACAACAGCTGCCCCTATTCAAACGGCTTGGACCCGATTGAGGGAAAAGCGAGCGGTCTTCAAACAATCGAGGTAAAAGACGGTTGAATACCAAGAAACCCGGAAATTTGCCAACCACAGAAATAAACTGCACAAATGCTTGTAGAATAACACCCATTACGCTGAACCCAGTTGTTACGGCAACCACTGGTCCATCATCTGATAAAAATTCTGATTTCAACATCAACCACCTATGTAACGCCACAGGCTTTGAACTCTCTTGGCAGAACGCCTCTGTCCACAACTGGACTAATCTTGTCAACACAAGAAGAGATCCAATCACTACAGGAATAAATCCGTCCACATTTGGATTCAATATTCGTCAACACGAAACGAAATGGATTCGTCAACACGAGAAGAGATAAATTTGTCAACACGAAGAGAAATCCCGTCATCACAGGAGTAACTTTGTCCACGTCTAGACACCATATCTCGTCAACACGAAGAGAAATCCCGTCATCACAGGAGTAACTTTGTCCACATCTGGACACATTTCATCAACACGAAGAAATCCTATCAACATAGGAATAAATTTGATTTGTCCACGTCAGGACTCACATTTCGTCAACACGAAGAAATCATTTCGTCAACACGAATAAATCCTATCAACATAGGAATAAACTTGTCCACGTCAGGACTCACATTTCGTCAACAGGAATAAATCCTATCAACATAGGAATAAACTTGTCCACGTCAGGACTCACATTTCGTCAACACGAAGAAATCTTTTCGTCAACATGAAGAAATCATTTCGTCAACACGAAGAAATCTTATCAACATAGGAATAAACTTGTCCATGCCAGGACTCACATTTCGTCAACACGAAGAAATCCTATCAACATAGGAATAAACTAGTCACATCTGGATACCATTTTGTCAGCACGAAGAAATCATATCAACATAGGAATAAACTTGCATTTCGTCAACACGAAGGAATCCTATCAACATAAAAAAAAAACAATTGCATTTCGTCAACACGAAGGAATCCCATCAACATAGGAATAAACAATTTTTTTTGCGACTTCACTGGGGACATCATTTCGTCAACACGAAGAAATCCTACCACCATAGGCACAAGTTCTGTCCATACCTGAACACATATTTCGTCAACACGAAGAAACAAATTCATCAACACGAAGAAGTTATCAACATAGGAATAAAACTTTGTCCACATCTGAACTCACATTTCGTCAACACGAAAAGAAATAGATTTGTCAACCAAGGAGATATAAATTCGTCAACACGAAGAGAACTCCCATTATCACGGGAACAGCCCCGTCCACATCTGGACACCATATTTCGTCAACACGAAAAGAATAAATTCGTCAACACGAAGAAGTCCTATCAACATAGGAATAGAATTTGTCCATATCTGGACGCATTTCGTCAACACGAAGAAATCCCGGCGACTTCGCTGGGGATAAAGTTTTTCACCCAATAGGAATTCAACTCTGTCAATCATACAGGAAAATAACTCCGCCTTATCTTTGCAGTAGCTAACTCCACTAGGGATACTCTGAAATTAACTGCCAGACACCTATTTCGACAACAGGCGGCAACTTCTGAAATTTTGATTTATGAAACCCTGAGATGCTGACGTGACAGCAAACTTGAAGAAAAACACTCCGCTGGCCGGGTAAAAGAAACTTCAACAAGCAACTCCATGGGGAAAATAATAAGATGAACCGTATCATCACATGTCTCACGCCGAGACTCCGAATATCTGGTAATAGATATGAGCTAGAGCTCCACATACCTGCCGAGAAACATACCTGAAAGCAAAAGGTTAACCAACCTGATTTATGTTTCAAAATGCTTATGTTTGACAATGGCGTAATGCTCCATACGAGATGGAAATGCTATGCGTCTGGGTAGATGCAAATATGATAATATATGCAAATGCAAATGCAGGCTCAAGCTGCTGGGGGAACTCTGATAAGCTTGCTTCAACAACACGAATACTGAGGACAAAAACAACTCCGTCGGGGATGAACGGGTATCACAAAGCATTCCGGCAAAATAAATGCCGGAAGCACAGCTAATTCTGCCGGGGAGAGATTAAGCGTCGATTTCCAATGGGAGGAAAGATCCAACCCCGCTAGGGAGTAACTCAGCTGGAGACAAAGTAACCCTTCTGAAGGAAACATACTATCGGGACACAGTCTACAAAACCCAGAGCTACAACCTCTCTTGAGGATCAACATCCTGACAACGGCTTGACGACCTGTGGGGGGAGAAGGAAAACCAACCTTCGTGGGGATAATCCTTCTGGACCAACTATGACTTGGTTAAACACTGCGCGAACCTCCTAAGCTGGGGATTGATCACACACATGCTCGACTCTCTGGGGAGCGCTACCTCTGCAGGGGATATCAATTTTGACTTGCTGGGGATATCCTATGGACAACTTCCATGAGGATGTTCTTCAGGTGACATTCCTGGAGACACTCTCTTAGGAGAGAAACTTCCACATCTGGTAAGGATAAGCGTCATCTCAACTCTCTGGGGATGAGGCGCAACCTGATGAGGAAAACATCAACTAAGTCAGGTCCTTCATCAAGGGACTTTAGTTGGGGGATACAATTTTCTAACCGTCTGCTTCAAAGGTGAGAACCCTGCAAAACACAAACGAGACAAAACAAATCTATACAGCAAAATCCATCCGAGTTAGTATCTGTGACATTCACTCAGTCAATTCGAAGTTTTATCAATTATTGGCAAGGGCCAGCAAGATTATGCAAGTGCAAATTTATCAAAAACGTCGGCGTTTTTCACAAACAAAACAGTAAAGCACAAACATTAAATACTGAATAACATGTTTTATTGATTGGGGCCTGTAAATAGGCGAAGCTTTGTACACTGGATGCAACTCCTGAAAAGAGGAAGTTACGCATAAACAGATACAAATATGCACAAGAAGCATAAATATAAAATACAAATCAGATTTCTATACATGTCGGCAACGTGGTGCAGACAAACATCATGAGTTGATCCTCCTATGACCCGCCCGACTCCGGCGCTTTCCCGATACTCGATCTTCGGAAGAGATTGTGTTGGATAAACGACCCCAGGTACTCCCAAACCACTAAGCAATGCAGTATCAAATTCGGACCGCAGTCATTTGCTTTTTCAATCCCTAACTTTTGCGTGAACCGCCCTTTGCGGGTTTTCGATTCACCGGGATACCCTTTTTTGCCGAAGTCGCCCTTTGCAGGTTTTCGACTTCGCGGGTGTACATATTTTCAATTTTATCCCTAACTTTTGCCCGAACCTTTTATTCATTTTTATGGTTCGCTGGGATGCCCCATTTTTTCCTGGAATCTCTTTTTTCTGTCCAGCGGGTCACTTTCAAGCAAAGTATTTTTTAACTGCGTCCGAATTCACAGGAGACGTAAAGTCCTCGCCATCCATGGTGGATAACAACAAGGCTCCTCCCGAGAATACTTTTCTGACAACGTTTGGACTTCATAGTTGGGAGTGCATTTGCCCTTGTGATCTGTTTGTGGCGGGAGAATCTTTTTCAACATAAGATCGCTCGTCTGAAAGCTTCAAGGACACACTTTCTTGTCGTAAGCTTTCTTCATCCGGCTCTGATACAACCGACCGTATGCTAGAGAAGCCAATCTCTTCTCATCCATTAAACTGAGCTGATTCAGTCTATCTTTTACCTATTCTGCCTCGTCAAGTTGGACATCCCGTAAAACCCTCAAGGAAGGAATCTCAAACTCCAATGGTAACACCGCCTCCATTCCGTATACCAATGAAAAAGGGGTTGCCCCGGTTGATGTGCGTATCGTCGTACGATAACCGTGCAAAGCGAAAGGCAACATCTCATGCCAGTCCTTATACGTCACAACCATCTTCTGAACAATTTTCTTTATGTTCTTATTGGCCGCTTCAATAGCGCCATTCATCTTGGGTCGGTAAGGAGAAGAGTTGTGATGCTCGATCTTGAAATTTTGACACAGCTCTTTCATCATCTTGTTATTCAAATTCGAACCGTTGTCGGTGATGATCCGCTCAGGGATTCCATATCTGCAGATGATATCTCTCTTGATAAATCTGGCTACCACTTGTTTGGTGACATTGGCATATGACGCTGCTTCCACCCATTTGGTGAAGTAATCAATTGCTACCAAAATGAATCGATGTCCGTTTGATGTCGTAGGCTCAATCTTGCCAATCATATCAATTCCCCACATCGAGAAAGGCCACGGTGATGACATCACATTCAGAGGACTCAGAGGCACATGGATTTTGTTCGCATAAATCTGCCATTTATGACACCTCTTTGCAAACTTGGAACAGTCCGTTTCCATAGTCAGCCAATAATAACCTGCCCGCAGCAGTTTTCTTGTCATAGCATACCCACCAGCATGTGTACCAAATGTACCCTCATGTATCTCTTCCATGAGTAACTTCGCCTCTTTCTCATCTACACAACGTAGCAACACCAAGTCATGATTTCTTTTGTACAGGACACCGTCCGGATTCAAATAGAAATTGTCAGTCAATCTCCTAAGAGTCTTCTGATCTTGATTGGATGCCCCAGTCAGATACTCCTTGTTCTTCAAGAAATTCTGGATGTCAAAGTACCAGGGTTTACCATCGGAAGCTTCGTCAATAACAAATATGAAGGCGGGCCTATCAAGCCGGGAGATAACAATCTAGGGAGCCTCGTTCCAGAAGTTAACCTTATACATTGAAGACAATGTCGCAAGAGCGTCAGCCATTTGATTTTCTGCTCGTGGTACGTGATGCAATTCTACCTTGTCAAAGAAAGGCAACAATCTCCTTGCATAATTCATATAGGGTATCAAATTGGGCTGACGTGTCTCCCATTCCCCTTTAATCTGATTCACAACTAGAGCTGAGTCTCCGTATACATCCAGGTTCTTGATTCTCAAATTAATGGCTTCTTCGAGGCCCATGATGCAAGCCTCATATTCAGCTTTATTATTGGTAACTGGAAAGGTTAATCGGGCAGTAAATGGGATGTGCGACCCATGAGGAGTAATGATAATTGCACCTATTCCGCTTCCATACGAGTTAACAGCTCTGTCAAATATCAACTGCCATTTGGAACCCAACTCTGGTCCTTCGTCCGACAACGGTTCTTCATAATCTTTCATCTTTAGGTACATGATATCCTCGTCAGGAAAATCAAACCTCATCGATTGGTAATCTTCAATAGGCTGCTCAGCAAGGTACTCTGACAGAACGCTACCTTTAATAGCCTTTTGAGAAACATATTGAATATCGTATTCTGTCAGCACCATCTGCCATCGGGCGATTCTTCCGGAGAGTGGTTGCTTTTCAAACACATATTTGATGGGGTCCATCTTTAAAATTAGCATGGTTGTATGATTCAGCATGTACTGTCTCAGACGTTTGGCGGCACAGGCTAGCGCACAACACGTCTTCTCAAGCATTGAGTATCTAGACTCACAGTTAGTAAACTTCTTACTCAAATAGTAGATCGCATGCTCTTTACGTCCGGTCTCGTCGTGTTGACCGAGAACAAAACCCATACTTCCCTCAAGAACCGTCAAATACATAATCAAAGGTCTCCTGGCCACTGGGGGTATCAAAATAGGATATTCCTGCAAGTATTCTTTTATTTTGAAGAACGCCTTTTGACAATTTTCATTCCAGGTCACAACCTGATCCTTTTTCAACAACTTGAATAACGGATCGCATGTAGCGGTTAGGTGAGATATGAACCGAGCAATGTAGTTCAACCTCCCTAAAAACCCACGCATTTCTTTTTCTATTTTAGGCGTTGGCATTTCTTGTATCGCTTTTATCTTAGTAGGATCAACCTCAATTCCTTTTTCGCTCACTATAAACCCCAGCAGTTTACCCGATCTCACCCCGAAGGTGCACTTGTTAGGGTTCAGTCTCAACCTGAACTTCCTAAGCCTCTTGAACTATTTCAGCAGATTAACCAAATGCTCTTCCTCTGTCTGGGATTTGGCAACCATATCATCAACATAAACCTCGATCTCTTTATGCATCATGTCATGAAAGAGAGTCGTCATAGCACGTTGATATGTTGCCCCAGCATTCTTCAGTCCGAAGGGCATCACTTTGTAACAAAATGTTCCCCAGGGAGTAATGAAGGTAGTCTTCTCCATGTCTTCTGGCGCCATTTTGATCTGATTATAGCCCGAGAAGCCATCCATGAAGGAAAACACGGAGAATTGAGCAGTGTTATCAACCACCACATCAATGTGAGGAAGTGGAAAGTCGTCTTTTGGGCTCGCCTTGTTCAAATCACGGTAGTCTACATACATTCGCACTTTACCGTCTTTCTTCGGCACTGGTACTATATTAGCAACCCATGAGGGATATGTTGTAACAGCAAGGAAACCAGCATCCCACTGTTTCTGCACTTCCTCTTTGATTTTCACAGCCATGTCTGGTCTGGTTCTTCTGAGTTTCTGCTTAACCGGCGGACATTCTTCTCGCAACGGCAGACGGTGAACAACCATGTCCGTATCCAACCCAGGCATATCCTCATACGACCAAGCAAATATATCACTATACTCTCGCAGTATCTTAATCAAACTTTGCTTGATGTCGCTCTGCAGTGCAGCCCCTATACGGATATTTCTCACAACTTCTTCCGACACCACGTTGATAGTCTCAATTTCCTCCTGATGAGGCAGAATGATTCTCTCTTCCTGTTTCAATAGCCAAGTCAGCTCTTCTGGCACGTCGCTATCGTCAACAATCTCTTCCTTAGCCAGAAATACTGGGTGCTCGAAGTCGACACGAGTCATAGGAAGTTCGTAGATGTCATCTGAAATATTAGTCCTGCAAAGGAAATGGTTAGATGCTTCAAAACGCAAACAAAGCAAATAACCACATTGCCATTTTATTGTTAAAGCAACAACAAGAAAAACAGGGATCACAACATTTGTATATGAAAAACGCCTTTATTTCATGATTAAAACAGTGCAGTACACATAATCAAGTAGCCCTAAACAAAAATCACTATGCCCCGGGTAGGACACAAGATTATTCAACAATTGAGAAAACAAATCATTATTGTTTAGTGGTCACTAGGACAGTTTCCCGGATAGACCAGTTGCAGAGACTTTGTCCTGGCACGCTTGGCTTGATCCATGCGTCCATATCACAGTCACTATCTCCGTCTTCAGCATAGGAAATAACGTTTATTGTCTCATAACACACCCTGCTTGGTGTAATCGTTATCGGCCCTCTGAACTTGGGCGCCCCTGAAGATGATGTTGATGACGAAGGGCGATACCCGAGCCCAAACCTGTCCATTTTTACCGTGATTTCCAACACCTGGCCCCAACCTTTAGTCTCGCCAGTCTGCACTAAAGCCTGAGCTTCCTTGTAAGATGACATTGCCACATCTGTCACTTTGCTGGGACTCTGAGCTTTGTCTTTAATTCGTAACCCTTCGAAGGCTTGACAAGGTGTCTCATGTATTTCTCCGTCGACTTCAACATATTTGAACAAAGACAGGTGACTGACCAAGATGTCTTCTTCCCTGCAAACGGTGACAACACTATCACCCACCATATACTTCAACTTCTGATGCAACGTGGATGTTACAGTCCCTGCAACGTGAATCCGTGGGCGCCCTAGAAGGCAGCTATAAGCTGGATGGATGTCCATTATATAGAATTCGGTGTCAAATATTTCTGGTCCCACCTGCAGCGGCAAAGTTATTGATCCGAACACTGATCTCCTCGTTCTGTCGAACGCTCTCACAACTAAGTCACTAGGTGTGCAAATAATTCCCCGGATGTCCAATTTCATCATGTCCTTTTTTGGCAATACGTTCAGGGATGATCCGGTATCTACCAATACATGCGACATCACAGTGCCCCGGCACTCTACCGATACATGCAAAACCATGTTGTGCTCTTGTCCTCTGGGTGTTAGATCAAAATCTGTGAAACCCAAGCTATGTCCAGCATTGACATGCGCCATTACCCCTTCTAACTGATTGACAGAAACTTCTTGAGGTACAAATGACGTGTCCAAAATCTTCAGCAAAGCGTTCCGGTGGGCCTCGGAACATAACAGCAATGACAAGATAGAAATCTTCGAAGGCGTCTGCTGTAGGTGTTCAACAATCTTGTAATCTCTCTTGCGAATAAGCCTCATAAATTCCTCCACGTCCTTGAGCGACGTTTCTTTTTCTTTCAGCTGAGACGGTCCACTTTCATTTACCTTGGCCTTGCCTTTGGCAAGTCTTTCTGCTTCTACCTCAGGTGCCATGAAGATTCTTCCGCTACGGGTCATGCCCCCCGTTCCAACAACATTATCAATAGCCCCAGCTGGCTGGCTATTTACCTCAATCTTTTCACCGTTGCAATACACTTCTAACCCGTATGTCCACGGAACCGCTTTTGTACTCTCAAAAGGGATTGGCCCAACTTTGGTAATTGTAATAGTCGGTCGCTTGGCGGGCGCCATTATCGTTATTGTCTTTCTCGGGATCGTCACCGTTGCAATCTCGTCTTGCTTATCACATAGTGCCTCAACAGGCCATTCAACCGCAGTTCGATCAAATTGCAAGGTCCCTTCGTCGATCATGGCCTGAACGTCCCTTTTCAAATTAACACAACCCTCCAGTTGGGTCCAACAATCCAAGTAAAATTCGTCACAACTAGGGAATACACCCCCTTTTAACAGCCTACTTTTTACTTCACTCAAAGGTGTTCTCAACTCATTAACATCCATCACCAAGTTCAAATTTTCTTCAGTTAAGATGGCATTTTCCCCATGATTAGGCATGGGCTGTTGTACAATATTCGGATCCACCTGTCCAAAGTTAATGGCTTTACTGTCCAACAAGTCTTGAACTTTATGTTTGAACGCATGACAAGCCTCTATATCATGTCCGGGCGCCCCGAAATGGAATTCGCAATGTTTACTAGCATCATACCCATAAGGAAGTGTCGGTCCTGTAGGCGGTTCCAATGTCCTTTTTTCAACCAGATTCAGCCCTAGTAGTGTCTGAAGAAGTTCTGCATACGTTGACGGAGGTGCATCAAATACCCTCTTTGGCTTCATATTCTGGATTCTTCTCTGACCAGGATTCTGCCTTTGCTGCTGCTGTGGTTGTTGTTGCTGTTGTTGCTGCCTCTGTTGAGGAATTGGAATAGTAACACTAACGATTTGTTGAGGCTGAACATACTGATTTCTTCCTCTACCTCGGCCTCTACCACCGAATACAGCACTGGCTTCACCCTGTCGTCTTCCACCAAACGCTTTTCTTACACCTCCCGCTGAGGTAGACTCTCCTGCTTGAATTTTTCCAATTTTAATTCCGTTTTCAATCCTCTCTCCCATGAGGATCATATCTGAGAAACTACCCATCGAGACATTGAGCAATTTATCATAGTACATCCCTGTGAAGGTTCCGACAAACATATCATTCATCTCCCTTTCAACCAAAGGGGGATGCACCCTATTCGCCATATCGCGCCACTGTTGCGCATACTCCTTGAAACTTTCACCACTTTTCTGCGACAAACTTTGTAACTGAACTCTGTTTGGCGCCAGATCGCTATTGTATTTGTAATGCATAACGAAAGCATCAGCCAGCTTCTAATCTGAGTGGGCTCCAGTCCCATGTACCATTCTAGTGATGGTCCCGACAAGCTATCCTGAAAGAAATGCATGAGCATCCTTTCATCATCAGAATATGCAGACATTCTTCTATAATAAGAACGTACATGGACTTTAGGGTATGTATCCCCCTTGTATTTGTCAAACGTTGGAGCCTTGATTTTCAATGGCACCCTCAGCCCTGGTACCAAACCCATAGTGGCCATATCTAACCCAGCGGAGTTTTGATTAGCTATTCCTTTCATCTGTTCTTCTAACATCTTGATCCTTTTATCATTGTCAGTGGGCCCCTCAAATCCCATGCCTCTTCCATAGAAGGCATCGTCTTGGCGATCCTCGCCCCAGTTCAGATTCTCGTTTCCATACCCCTCGTAACCAGTGTTACGGCCATACCCTTGTTGATTGAAAATAGGACCTCGTCCTCTATTACCGAATCCTTGGTTAACCCCAGCATGTCCAAAACCAGTGTTGACAGGAATCATTCCAACCCCGTTGTTGTTCACATTACCAAAACCGACATTACCGTAACCATACCCCTGATTATTGTTACCATAGCCGTCGTAGCCAAAACCCTGAGCATTGAAGCCAAACTTCCCGTCCTGATTGACAAAATCAAACCCCTGATCATTGTTGCCAAAATCATTGTTGTTACCACCACCCTGGTTACCGTCTCCAAAACCAGCGTTATTAACAATGTTCTCATTACCATTCCCAGTGTTACCATTACCAGTGCCAGTGCCAGTATTTCCAATTACAACAGGTGGAACTACCACAGGTGTAGGTGTCCCCTCCTCCCGACGAGGGGTCTCAACATGCACAGAGTTGTAGTCAGTATTGCCATTTCCGTTTGCCCGCGTCAGCAGCGGTTGCACCAGGGTCTGAAGGTTCTCCTGGCCTTTAGCTACGGTCTTCATGGCTTGCATGAAAAGCGCCAGCTTCTCACGGATTTCCTGCATCTCTGTCTGAACTTGATCCATAATTCTCTTGCAGTTGTTCCTGGTAGGATATCGATGCGTTCGCTGGTTGTCAATCCTGAAAAACCTGTGAGATGCAGGAAATAAGATACATATTCAACAATTAACTGGTAATGCAAAATGAATATGCAGATGCAATGTGTGTCTGTGTGTTAGGGATGTCACCCCCAATTCTAGTGCCAAAGTGCCAGTGCAGTGACGGTGCAGTGATAAGAAGCTTGGATCCATTCATGGGAAAAACAACTCCTATATTGCTGAAAAAGGCCCTATCAAGGCGAAGTTACATCATCACTGAATAACAAAGCAACAACAAAGGCATGACCTCAACCAACAAGCCTGGTGATGGTCAGCACACAATAGTACATAAATAAATCAAGTGCGACCATATGCCCGATACTCCTCTAACAATCTCTTAGTTTTAGGATGATCCGGCTGGGAGAGTAACCCTTCGACGAGCAAGTCTCTTCGCCTGATAACACGCTGTAGATCACCAATGGATTCCTCCCAAGCACCTTCTCCAAAGCACTCATCTAGCTTCCGCTTCTGGGATGCAAACTCCTTCTTACGCTCAATAGCTTTGTTCAACGAATTCTGAATGTCATACCTCCGCATAACCTCTTCTTCAAACTTCCTCTGGCTAGCTTTCAAATGATTTTCCAGTTCATAGATTTGCAGCTTCAGCTTATCTTCCCTCTCTTTATTATTTGTCAGCGTACGTTCCAGGTTTTGTTGAACGTAGAAATCTCCAAGTAAGCTCTATCAAGTGATTTCTTCTTAGATTCCAGCATATCATGGGAACTCTTGAAATCTATCCCCAAGCGTTCACGCTTCTTTCTTTGCTCAGTCAGTTCTGTACCTAACCGGTTCACCAGCTCAGTTTGTTGCTGGAAGGAATATACTGCCTCATTTTTCTCACCCCGGAGTTGAACCAGTTCCTTCTCCAACTCTTCGTTGGCCTTCATCAAGTCTTCTTTCTCTTTCACAACCTGTTCGTATACCTCAATAGGCACAGTAGTTGGCTCCTCAATCAGGATGGGAGTATGAGGTAATACTGCAGGGAAAGGCATCAGCGCCTGCTTTGCCCTATCTTGGATCCAAACCTTGTACGGAGCATAGGCTTGACTGTCATTCTTTCCCAACAATGGCTTCCCTCTCTTGCTGACATTGTTCCAAGCATGCTGAAGCTTGGATAGCAATTCTCCGCTCATATCACCAGTGAAGTACAGAGATTCCTGCACTTCCTCTTCCTTTGGCGAGCCTTTCAAGGTGTAACCAAATTGTCTAACTAACAATGAGGGGTTGTAGTTGATGCACCCTTTCCTCCCAATCAGGGGAACGTTAGGATACCCTGCGCAGTTGTAGATAATCTCCGAGCCTAGGAGATCTCTATCAAACCAGACGGTATCTTCTGCAGACAGCCCCATCAGGCGCTCAGACCATTCAGTTGTGGCTGCGAATTCAACGAAGACACCCTTCTTGGGCATGTGGCTATCAAACCACATATACAACAAAGGCACGCAACAAGATACATTCTTGCCTCTCCTATTTTCGTTCTTGTAATGCAGAGAGTGGTAGAAATCCCCTATCAAAGTAGGCACTGGGTTGCCTGAAGCAAACAAGTGGAACGCATCCAAATCAACAAAGTCATGCATGTTGGGGAACAATATGATACCATAGATGCACAGAGCAAGGATAGCATTAAACACATCCCAGCAACCACTTTTAGCATACTATTGTGCTTTCCCAACTAAGAACTGCAGAGAGAAACCAGGAACTCCGTTCCACTTGGTCAATATCAGCTCTGAAGAGTCCAAATGCAAAGCAGCAGCTACGTCCTCCAGCTTGGGCTTAGCATCCATGTGAACAAAAGGCATCTTGTTCTGGATGGTCAACTCTAGAAACTCAGCATATTCCTCCATAGTCGGAGCCAGAATGAAGTCTGGGAAAGTAAAACACCTCAGAGAGGGATCATAAAATTGCATCAGTGCATATAATCCGTTCAACTCATACGTAGTTGGTTTACAAACCAACCTAAGCAGCTTCCCGTAACTCTTCATGAAGCTTCTCTTCACATCATCATCAGCTAAGGCAATCAAACCAAGCAGAGAAGTAACATTAGGAGTAGGTAACTTGTAGGCCACAGTCTTCTTCAGAGCATCCATACTAGCAGACAGAAATCCGGGACACTAGAATCAGAGGGTATGAAATGCACCTGCAGCACAGACACACGTTAATGATATGCAAAATGAGTATGCAACAATGCAATATGCAATCATGCAACAAGGATCAAGAGCATTGCTGAGAAGCCCAATCCACAACGTCTGTCTCAACAGACCCACAATACTGCTCAAACTCTGTCTCAACAGACCCATAATACCGCTCTGATGAAGAAACCCCAAATATCAAACCACTGATTCACTGTCGAGAAAACCAGGTAATCTGAAGGTCAAGTTTCCTGCATACCCTAATACCTCTCACAGGTAGGTATCCTATCAACTGACACAAGGTACGGCATCCTATGCGGTCGTCGGTGTCACAGACTTTCAAGACTGATGATACGATACCCAAAAGGTGTGGCATCATCAAATCTTGAAGAGGCCTCACTTAGCCAACTTCCAATTGATCGGTCCCCAGAGTCGACAATCCAACTAACCAACAACCCCCTCAACCCAAAGGGTTGAAAAAGAAGTCAACCAGAAGAACCTCGTCCGAGCGTGAATTTTGCAGGACACTAGTACATGCAAAGCATGCACGCGCCCACTACTTTCCACAACTAATTCAAGGTGCACTCAAGCTTGGGTCTGGCTTCTCACTCAAAGGAACACCCTCCCCCCAACACATCAATACTAATCATATAAAGCTGGAAATAAGTGTAGAAATGGAAATCCATACAAAACCCCAGACGGGCAAACAAGCGCTAGGATTGACTCGCGTAGGGAACCGTTGGAGTCCCCAGCAGAGTCGCCAGCTGTTGCTACTGTGAAAATCGGCGCCGGCATTGACAGAAGACTCGCCACTGTGCGTTATTTATCCCAAAGGAGGGAAAGGAAACGCTCAGAGTAAACCTAACGAAAAACGGGAAAGGAATGGTCATCACAACCAAATTCCTGGATTCGGGAGTCGGTTACGCCAAGGGAAGGTATTAGCACCCCTCACGTCCGTCGTACTCGACGGGATCCATGCTTGTTTTCTGTCTAAAGGATTGTATTCTATCTATGCTAAAGGTCAAGGGACAAAAAGAAAAGAAAAGTGACTCGGCAGAACACATCAGTTCTATGCCTACGTATTCCCGTCTGGAACGAGAAATCAGAGTCAACGTAGTTCGCCTAACTACGGGTAAAAGGGGAAGGTTTCTCGCTAGGATATCGCATCCTATGCCTACGTACTTTCATACAGCATGAAAGATCAGAGCAAACGTAGTTCGGTCTACGGAAGACACAAGCTTGTCTGACTGTTTTTTTATCTCCTTATGAAAGGGTTTTTCCTGATTAAGGGTCCAAGCAGACAAAAATGACGTTTGAAGTTGGTTTTCAGTCTTTTACGCAAGAACTATTTTTTAGAGTGTTTGCAATCTCTGTCGCACTAGAGACTTGTGATTTGAGAGTGACTACGTCGCGTGTCACCCAAAGGGTGCCACACTAAGCAGCCAGACTACTGAAGAGAGACCCTCCAGCAACCCTTTCTCAAATAGCTTAAGGCTCGTAACGTACGACATCGATTAACCTTATTACTGTATTTTTGAGTTGTTTTGAAATGAGAAAAGAAAAGATGCTCTAAAAAGCATAGGGTTAAAATGGGAAGAAAACTAACCTAATGTTGTCATGCATAGGTCAAAACCTAATGTCTGTCATATTTCCCTCTTGCGCAGAGGAAAACAGAGATCCTAGGGGATAAACAGTAAAAGAAAGCAAGCATATACATTAAATAGTAAAAATGTATGCAATGCAGAATTACAAGCGAGGCAAGGGAGTCCTGCTCTACCTCGAACCTGGGAAAACAACAGGCAAAGTGAATCGACATTCACTTCAAACTTATGGGGAAAGCTGTACAAGCCAACAAACAATACAGAGAAAGCAAAACAAAGCAGAAGAGGCAGCCCAAGCAGCAACATCAAACTCCTACACCAAACAGCACAAGCAGCAGCTATAAACAACAACAGTTGATTAAACAGCAAAAGGTGGACAACAACAACCTTCTTCATGATAGCTTCTATCTTCAAGCTTTAACAAACTTCAAGCTTCAACAAGCATCAAGCTTCAACAAGCAACAAACTTCAACAAGCACTAAGCTTCAACAAGCACCAAGCTTCAACAAGCTCCTAGCTTCAACAAGCTCTAAGCTTCAACAAGCTCACTCCAAGGGAGAATCAATCAACAAGATCAAGTTGAAATGTTAAGAAACTTAATGACAACCAAAGGAAGTCACTAAGAACTTAACATTGTAAAGGAAATGTATCCTCAAAGTTCTACTCAACCAAAGCATGCTAATCATCCCTCCAAAGGAGAGATGTAGCTTCTTTAGGAGGACTTTATGTCATTGGATTGAATAGAGGCAAAGGAAGCACTCTATGTTTGAAAAAATAAGCAAAACTAGTCTAATGCTCTTCCTACAAATCCTATTTCCTAAGCTCCTAAAAAGCACTCCACAAGAGGAAGAATCTTCATGTCCATGCTCCAACCTTCAATCCCAAGCATCTTCAATGATTCCAGAAGCTCCACCAAAAAGAACCCAAGCCAAAAGCAAATCCAAGATAGTCAACCAAAGTAAACAAACCAAACACTCAAGAGAGAACCTCACAAACAACACACCACTTGTAAAATACAACTAAAATGCTAAACCAAGTTGGAAAATTCTAATTAAATTCCTAGGGGAACCTAAACCTATCTAGATTACTCCATACAAAAACCAGGGACTAATTCAATAACCAAGTCCTAAAACTAAGTCATAAACCAAAGGGAACTATCCTAAAACCCTAATTCTAGTACCTCTAGTGTTCATCACTCAAACTGGCCTAAAAATTCTCCACAAAATTATGGGAAAATTTCTATGGGTACATGCATCTCTAAGCTAGCCTAACCAAAAAGAATCCACTCAAAAAACCTCACCAATCACCCATACTAAAATCAGAAAGATCAAGCATCAACCAAAATGAATTTAATACTAATTAAAGTACAAAAATGCAATTAAAAAAATAAAATGCATGAATTAATAAAATTTTAATCCTACAAAATTCTACACTCTCTAAAGAGTCCAGGGGAGAAAATCTAACCTAAAAAGGATCAATTTCCTAATTATTGTGAATTAAATCCTAACTATATGCAAAGCATAAAAAAAAATGAAAAACAATAAGAAATAGTCAAAGCACCGTGCTAAAAAGCAATATTATCCAGTTGTTTTCCAGGCTGGGCCCAAAGGTGGGGTGTGAAGAGCGCTTCAGACTAAGCCCGAAGCAACATAATAGAAAATAAAAGAAATTGAAGGAAAATGGGAAAACACGCGTGTGAAATAGCAATAACTTGCAGTTCAAATTAGCTTATGGGCCTATCCTGGGGTGTGAACAGCAAATGAATCACTAAGCCCACCGAATCAACTTAAGTGAAACGCAGAGTTTCACCTCTCTTCTCAATCTCTTCAGAACTCAGCTTTTAATCACATCCGTGGATTCAGTATTTGGTCAAGGTCAATGTGTTATCCGAGGGTCACACTTCATCGTCCCCAAATGAGTTTGAATATTGGAGGGAGAAAGGGACGGTGGCCTGAGCTGCAGCGCCACCGTCGTCTCCGGCTAGGTCATCACCAAAGTGCATCAATCAACACAACTAAACACTCAATCCTACTCCAAATTCTCTCCTGAGTTCAAAAATGCCATCAAAATTCATTGATCATCACTCCATCTTAAAATCCGATTGAAAGTTCAGAAATGGCACAAAACTTAATTGTCACGATTCTGGCAACTAAGGCCACTAATCTCATCTACATGCTTCACTGATCCAAACTAACTATCCAAATGCAATTATAACCTCAAGAATCAAGAGAACTAAGCTCCAACAGAAATGGTGTCACGACCTAACATGTCTCTAATTGCTCGATTCTTGCATCAAAATCCTTCTAAGCATCATCACTAACCTAACCGCATGAAGAAATCTAAGCAACTCCCTATAATTTATGCTGAAGTTTGAAAAATGCAAACCTGGTTTTGAGGGATGAACATAAGGTGATTTTTCTCGAATCAGCTTCCAATTTCTTCCAGAATTAATCAAGAACACCTTCTCAAGCTTCTGAAACACTCGATTGGCCTTGAATCTTCACCAATCACAAAACACAATTCTTGATGCAGCTCTTGCAATTCAACTTGTTCCTTCTAGTTTCTCTTCACTTCTTGCCCAAAAAGTGGTTTGAATCCATTGCTATGAATATATAGAAGTGATTGGAAGTGTCTGGAACTTTCTGTAACAACTACAATGAGAAATTGAAATTCTCATGCACTTTGAAATTCTCCTCCACCACAGTTGTGTACAGGCTCTATTTCCATCTGGTTTTGCTTGAAATGATTATCTCAGGAGATATTGAAATGAAGGGATATGATAGACTCCTTGTTTCTGATCCAATGGAGTGAATTTATTATGTTATTTCAACCTTAAGTTACAAAAGGGAAGTAAGTGAAAATGACCCCAAATGCAAAATCTGCTATTTCCATCCTTCTCCAAATATAATTTCTGATCAAAATGACCTATAACTTTGTGCTATTTCGACACAACAAGAAATTCCATTTTTTGGCCTTTTAATGTGTATTATTTCCTCCTTTCAAAGCCAATTCAAGTGACTTTGTGTTACAAGCCAAACCAAACTCTCATGACCACTTGGTTGCACTCAAAACATTATTTTAAACAAGTTCCATGTTGAACAAATTTCCATTTGAAGCTTGCAAGTTGAAGATATGGACCTATAATCCAAAATGACCAATAATCTCACTTTCCCAAAATACCCCTGGCTTGCAAAGATCATAACTTGAGCTTCACAAATCAGAATGAGGTGTTCTATACCTTTTTGGAAAGCTAAGATCATTAGGAACAACTTTCATGTTCATCAAAAGTCCATTTGAAACCTCCTTCAAGGGCAAAAGTTGCTTAGAAGTTGGTTGATTTTCTCATACAAATTTCACATTCATCTGGTGACCTGTAACTTGCCTGGACCATAACTTGAGTTCTACAAATCTTATTGAGGACTTCTAGTACTCAAATTAAAGGTATTGAAATGCTCTACAAGTTTCATGTTTGCCAAATATCCATTTGAAACTTGCATCTTGACTTATATAGTCTTGAAGTTAGGCACTAAACAGGGTGTTTTGCACTGAAACCCTAATTTAGCAACTCCTCACACTCTTGATTCTTTTTGATTTGATCTTGGCACAACACCAAAAATGTATCAACATACCAATCAATGAATCCCATAACCTCTAAGTAGGCTTTGATGTTCTTCAATTGCACATTTGACCTAGGGCTGACCTAGATGAAACCCTAGTTGCTTGCACTTCAACTGTGGCTTTTATACTTGAATCAATGGCTTGACTTAGCTTCAATATGGCCCTCTAGGCATTCCATGAGCTCTATACACTTCTCAAATTCACACTCCATGCTTCACACCTCATTGATGGCCCTCAATAATCCTCAAGATAGGAGAAAAGTCCACATGTAGGCACTCAAACTTCTCAAGACTTCAACCCACCTCCTGATGATTTGGATGATCTATTAATATTGGATAAAACCCCTGGCTAGGATTCTTTTGATATAAATGGCACTTGATCCCTTGTTGGATGAGTGATATGCTATGATATGCAAAATGGTAGCTCTATGCAAATGATGTAACTATGCAAATGACAATTCAATTGAAACATAAACCAAGTAAAAAGAGGTTGGGCAAATTTTGGGGTAAAACACCATGGTATAGATCATAACTTCTCGACTCCATGCACTCCTCAACAAAATGGGGTTGTGGAGAGTAAAAACCGAATTTTGGAAGAATTGGGAAGAACAATGATTAACGAAAGTGGTTTACCGAAATATTTTTGGGCCACACCATTAGTACGGCGTGTTATGTTTTGAATAGGGTGCTCATCCGCCCCATTCTAAATAAAACACCGTATGAGCTTTTAAAAGGGCGAAAGCCAAATGTTTCTCACTTGCATGTTTTTGGTTGCAAATGTTTTGTATTAAACATTGGAAAGGAAAACTTGGGCAAATTTGATTCCAAGGCCGACGAAGGTATCTTCCTCGGATACTCTCAATCGAGTAAAGCATATAGAATATATGATAAACGATTACTTGTTGTAGAAGAGTCTGTGCATGTTACGTTTGATGAGTCCTATTCGAGAAATGTCGGAAAGGATAGTGTTGTTCATGGTGCAGGTACATCTACGGAAGACATACTCAAAGGTGGCGAGACGGGGATTGATCAACCCGACAAAGTCAAAGTTGAGGAGGATAAGGATGTACACCATGAGGTAACCAAGGAAGCTTATCCGCCTACAAACGATGATCTCCCTCAAGCTTGGAAGTCTCCTAAAGATCATCCAATTGACAACATTCTCGGAGACATCACAAAGGGTGTCACAACTCAATCGAAGCTAAGTAATTTTTGTTATCACTTCGCTTTCGTTTCACTAATGGAACCTAAAAACCCTAAAGAAGCCCTACTCGATGAACACTGGTTTTTGTCAATGCAGGAGGAACTAAATCAGTTCACTAGAAATGAGGTTTGGGACCCTGTCCCTCCTCCGCGAGGTCATCGAGTAATCGGCACCCGATGGGTGTTTAGGAACAAGTTGGACGAAAACGGGGTAATAACCCGTAACAAGGCGTGTTTAGTCGCGCAAGGGTATAACCAAGAGGAAGGCATTGACTATGAGGAAACTTATGCGCCGGTTTCCCGACTCGAGGCTATACGCCTTCTCCTTGCATTCGCTTGTGCGAAAGATTTTAAATTATTTCAAATGGATGTTAAGATTGTGTTCCTTAACGGTTACATAAATGAAGAGGTCTACATTGCACAACCTTCGGGTTTTGAATCTCATGAGTACCTCGATCATGTTTACAAACTAAAAAGGGCTTTGTATTGTCTCAAACAAGCTTCTAGAGCTTGGTATGAGCGTCTAAGTAAATTTTTACTTGATCAAGGTTACTCAAGAGGAAAGGTTGACAAGAATCTCTTTATTAAACGTCAAGGAAAGCACTTGATATTGGTACAAATTTCTATTGACGATATTATTTTTGGGTCTACTAACATGAATCTCGTGAGAGAGTTTTCTAATCTTATGCAGGGTGAATTCGAGATGAGTATGATGGGAGAGCTCACATAGTTTCTCGGTTTGCAAATCAAACAACTCAAAGAAGGAACATTCGTGAGTCAAAAAAAGTATTGTTTGGACCTTATCAAGAGATTTGACATGGCAAAATCCAAGGCCATAGACACCCCCATGCCTACATGTGCAAACTTGAATAAAGATGAAAGCGGTAAGGACGTAGAGGTAAAAAGGTACAGAGGTATGATTGGATCACTTCTCTATCTTACTGTGTCTCGTCCCGATATTATGTTTAGCGTGTGTATGTGCGCAAGATACCAATCATGTCCCAAGGAATCCCATCTAAAAGTTGTCAAACGAATACTTCGATACCTATTCGGTACTCCGAAGTATGGACTATGGTATTCCAAAGGTAATGATGGCTCGTTGGTAGGTTACTCTAATTCTGACTTTGCCGGTTGCAAATCGGATAGGAAGAGCACTAGTGGTACGTGTCATTTATTTTCAAATTCTTTGGTCAGTTGGCATAGCAAGAAGCAAGTTTCAGTTGCTTTATCAACCACCGAAGCGGAATACGTTGCCGCCGGTAGTTGTTGTGCTCAAATCCTTTAGATTAAGCAACAATTATTGGATTTTAATCTTAAACTTGAACGTATTCCGATATTCTGTGACAATACAAGTGCTATTAACCTTACCAAAAACCCGGTGTTGCATTCTCGCACTAAGCATATCGAAATTCGACACCATTTTCTTCGGGATCATGTAGAGAAAGGTGATGTTGTATTTGAACATGTTGATACTAAAAATCAACTAGCGGACATTTTTACAAAGCCGCTAGCCACTGAACCTTTCTTTCATATTCGCCGAGAACTTGGCATTCACGACATTTCGGAGCGGGAGTCATAAATTGCTTGCTCTATCTTGTTTCATTTAAAACTATACTCTTGAACTTCTAACAAGTTGACATTGTTGCAAGTGCAAGTATATTGTTTATCAAGACACTCCGACATCAAGGTGATATTGTTCCATTCTCTTTTATCTCTCTCTAATAATTCTCATGATCAATAATTGTATCATTTGACCTATATTGCATATGTACGACACCTTTTGTGTATGATAACTTGTTTGGTTGGTTTATATTTAGTGGCATTCTAGGTAGGCATAAACAGCAACATTGCATATGACACAAATCAAAAGTCTGCATTTTTGTCTATCTTGAGTCGACCAAAACAGGGCAGAGGTCGACGCACGCTGTTCACTTTTGTATTTGTTGAAAATCCAACAGTATGCGTCGATGCATGCAAAGGCTATGGTCGACGGCTCGCGCAAAAATTCAGTTTTATTTTCTGATTGTCGTTCCATCTTCCTCATTTAAATCTTTCTTCTCAATTTATTTGTGCATTTACTCATCATTCTAGTAAGTTGCACCTATTATCTCCTACTATTCCTTGTCTCATTTAAAAAGGGGGAAATCATCATCTTCCCAAATCATTTCCAAACCCTTGGTCTCTACCTCTAATCCATCTTCAACTCTCCTACCCATGGCTACCTACTCACGCAGAACCACCGGAAAAAGGTCAAGAGGATCAACTTCTGCCTCCATACCCGTTACTGCAGTATCACTGGTTCCTCCACCTCTTGTTGACAAATTCAACAAAGAAATTAGCAAGAGATCAGTTGTCAAATAACATGCCTTTTACAAGGCAACGACACTGCGCATGCATCTCGAGCAAGTTATGATTCTGTTGGAATATCAAGGCATCGTCAACTTCCTTGAATGCAACGCTAAATATAGTGAAGATTTGACTCGCGTGTTCTATAATTGTCTGCATGGAAAGTTCGAAGGTCAGAACTGTCATTCCAAGATTGGGACAGCAAAGGTAACTATGAACTCTGAAGTATGGTCTAAATATTTCACTTTAACTGTGGCTGCTAATGACGATCCTCCTCGTGAGGTTACCGATTCTCGCACTATATCAAAATATGAGTTCAAGACGGCCTTGAATGGTATGCTGAAAAGGCCTTATCCAGACCACATTGTGAAAAGTGACGCGTTCCCAAGAAGCGTTACTGCTGGAAAATTACGTCCCGAAGAGCACATCCTTCAATGGATTGTGGCTAGAATTTTACGGCCAAAGAAAGGAGGCATATCTCGTGTTGAACAGGCTAAGGTACATTTGATATACATTTTGAAGAATCTTATTAGAATCGACTGGCCCTATTACATTGCCAGTCGCATGTATGCCTTAAGAGACTCCAGTAGAGGCACTGCTCTTGCCTATGGATCCTTTATTTCAGAAATTCTCACTGCAGCTGACATTACCTATCCCTCGTTTATATACACCTCTATCTCTTCCGACAAAGAATTCAGTACAAAAACTCTTTCTATGATGGGCTATTTTTGGTGTTATGAAAGACAAAGCTATCAGTTCTATCAAAAAGCAAAGAGTTCTAAAAAGGCTGACGAATATGATGAAAGTGAAGACAGTGAAGATAGCTCAGAGAGTGAAGAAGAAGAGCAAAATGAACAGGCAGAAGAAGAGGAACAAGCGGATCACGCAGAAGCACAACCACATGAGATTCCGGATACCTATCAAGAATCAGGACAGCATGACAATCCCAATACTGATTGGGTTCCTTACACGGTTCAAAATGAAACAGAAGAAGAGGAAAACAATCAAGGTTGGGGAGAGTGGCAATATACAGGCTGGACTACTCTTGGGAGGTCTTATCAGCCATATCAAGCAAGTTCTGAGGCACCACCTTCTCCTCCGCAGTCCAACACTTCCGACATTCTGGAAATGCTGCAGTCAATGCAATTAGATCAACAAAGCTTTATGAATTCTATGCAGGAGCAACAACATAATTTTATGAGAGGTTAAGATGAACGGGTGGAACAAATTCGCACTGAGCTACACACTCAAAATGAAAGGCTCAATGGAATCTCCACACAACTGGACGCTCTCTTTGAGATCCTTGTTCATTCTCATCAAGCTGAAGAACGGGCCATAGCTGACAGTCTCGACTACTTGAACCATATCACTGAAGAATTCACCGACTTGGCAAACCCTCAACGTCATCCCTATTACTATGAGAGGTGTGGCCATGGACATGGCCGGGGCCGGGGATATTAGTTTTTTCTCTTGCATTTTATCATGTTGATTGGTTGCATGTATCATGTTTTGCTTCTATGTGTTGCTTAGGATATGTGCAAAATTTTTTTTGGGGTTTTTCATTTCCTATGGTATGTCATGACTTTATGTGCCCCTAAGTTTTATTTAATCTAATGTCTCTGCTCATTATCAATATTTTGTGTGGATATTGGTATATGGTTACTTATAATATGTTGGATATTTTGTTACTTGTTAATTTGTCAAAACTTCATCTTTCTCCGTTTCTTTTTGATGTTGTCAAAGGGGAAGAAAATCCAAGTGGATTGTAGATCACAACAGCTATGACTGTAAAAGAAAGGGGGATACTTGACCATAAAAGAAAGCGGGAGCGTACAACTATGTTAAAGATATCGCATGTTGTGTTCACCAAGCTACGCACAGGTTGTCATCATCAAAAAGGGGGAGAATGTGAGGGCAAAATGTCTCACAACATATGTTTTCAAATTTCGATGATGAGAAAGTAAAACCTTGGATGAAATCGGAATCGTCATGCAATACTTAAACATATTCCATCCTTCCTATATTCTTTTAAATCATCATATTTTATTTGCAATATATGTGACTAATGTTTGGTCGTGACAAGATACACGAAACAGAAAACATATTAATTTTTGCAGGTTTTGGAGCTATGAGTTGACCATACAGTCAGCTCATTGTTGCACCCTAAAATTTGCCCAACATTTATTCACCTTGCTTATGTTTCATTTCATTCATATTAGCATTGTCATTTTGCATTTCATTGATATGTATGCAGGAGATCAAGAGGTATGATTACCAATTAAGAGCTACACAAGACTGTGAGGCTAGCTAAGAAGGTTATTCAGATGTTCAAGGGTTGATATCCTTGTCAGAGAAGTTAAAGGATCCTCAAAGAGAGTGGTTGAAACCAAGTAGGTGTGTCTCCTAACTTGAGAGTTGTGGAAAGCCATCAGATGATTCTGAAGCCATGAAGTTAGACCTGAGGTCTTGAGAGAGCTCATGAGAAGTGTTGAAGATCACTTTGATGCCTATACAGGTCATTGTGCAAGATTAAGAAGGCTCAGCCATGATTGGTGCAGCTAGGGTTTGATTGGGTCAACCCTAAGTCAACTGGTAATTTGGGGAAGGTTGAGACCCAATTCAAGAGCCATGTGATCATGGATTGATACATTGAGATGTTATAAGGATGATTCCAAGGTCAACTCATCATGATTGAAGATTTTGAGAAGTTTCAAGCTAGGGTTTCTAAGGCTTGACAGTGTAAAATCCCCTGGTTTGACCCCTGACTTCAAGGCCATCTAACTCAAGATATGATCTTCATCTCATATTGAACCCAACATGATTGTTGTAGATCATGATCTTAGCTTTAATTTGAGTGCGAGAAGTCCTTGATAGGATTTGTAGAACTCAAGTTATGGTTTTGGCAAGTTACAAGTCATCTGAGGTATGTGAATTTGGAGCTTGAAAGTTGCCCAACTTGCATGAAACTTTTGCCCAAGAATTATGATTCCTATGAACTTTTAGTCAACATGAATGTTGTTCCTTATCCTCTTATCTTTCTATAGAGTACTAGAAGTCCTTGATAGCATTTGTAGAACTCAACTTATGGCTTTGACAAGTCAAGGGTATTTTGGATATTTGGTGATTATAGGTCCTTTGTGATCATAGGCTATTTTCACCAACTTAGAGGCCTCAAATGAAATTTTGTTCAACTAGACAATTGCTCAAAATGGGGTTTTAACCTTGACCATGCATCAAGGAGGCATTGAAATGGCTCAAGAAGAGAGTTGGTTCAAGAAATTTTGAAAAAAGAAGAATTAAAAGGATTTAATGGCCAAAAATTCAAATAATTCATTTTGTGACCAAATGAAGCAAAATAATAGGTCAAATTGATTGGAAAAATGATTTTAGAAACAATGGCAATGTTATAATTTTGATTTGAGGTCATTTGCATACCATTCCATTTCATTTCTTCATGATGAAGCAACATAATCAAACCCCCACCTTTGGCTTGCAAACAAGGAAAATAACACATCAAACTCATTTAATATCTCATGAGAATTTGATTACAAGCATAGCCATGCCTGAAGGGAGCCAGAATAGTGACTGCCATGGATGAGATTTTGAAGAGATTTTGAAAATCCAAAATCTCATTTGGATGATTCCAGAAAGTTCTAGACAATCCCAATCACTTCTATATAAGTCATTGAGTGAATGCAGTTCATTTTTGGGAAGGAATTGAAGCTGGTTGCAGAAAGAGCCATTGAATTTTTGGAGGTGCAAGTGAGAATCGGGTTTTGAGTTCAAGGGAGAATCAAGCCAAATCAAGGTGTGCAAAGGCTTTGGGGGTGAATTTGGAGTGTGTCTACATCATCTTGGAAATTGAAGTGATCAAAAACCATCTCTGTTACCTCTCTGAACTCAGGTTGGTATACTTTGAGTTTATGCTTAAACTATAGGGAGATGCTTAGAAATTCATATGTGGTTAGGTTCCCCTATTGATGTAGTTGGATTTAGGATCAGAAATTGGTGAATTAGAGACAAAATAGGTGTGTGATCATTTTCTGTTGAGGCTGATATCTCAAGATTCTTGAAGGAATAATCACGATGGGATAGTGGAAATTGACCAGTGAAGAGTGAGGATTGAATTGAGACCTTTAATTTGAAGAATGGTGAGATTCAATATTTGGATGAATTTTGAAAATGTTATCGTGTTTTGAGTTAGAGAGGGAATTAGATAATTCTAAGGTTGGATTCTTGATCAGCATCAAATTTGGAGTGAAATGATGATTTGTTTTGTGAGTTTTGATGAACTGTGGAGGTTGTCTCACCGGAGAAAATGGTGGTGCCACTGTTCAGGCCGCCGTCTGTATTTTCCCCCCAAAATGAGTTCAAATGGGGAAGATGCACTGCAAGCGTTGGATTGGGGTTTGACCTTGGACTCAGGCGAGCAATGGAGGGCCACGATTGCATCTCAACTCTGAAGAGAGATATCCAGATGAAACGCACCGTTCCATTTAGTTGGTGTTTTGGGCTTAAGACTCAGATTGTTATCCACACCCCCTTTTTGGCCCAACCCAAGACTTAAACTGTTAATATTTGCTATTTGACACGCTTTTTTTATTAATTTCCATTGAATTTCTTTATTTTCATCATTTCATATGACTTAGAAATTAATTCATAAAAAATAGGAAATTAACTCAATTAATTCCAAACTTTTTTCCCCTGATTCATGATTGAATCTAGAATTTTGTAGATTAAAAATATTAGGAATTCATGCATTTGTGATTTTATTTGCATTTTTTGAATATTAATTGATATTAAAATGGCCATGGTTGATACCTTGTCTTGCTGAATTTTGTTTGAGCAATTGGTGATGATTCTTGCCTTGATTTTTTGTGTGTAGCTAGTATAGATATGCATGTTCGCCTTAGTTTTTCTCACATTTTTGTGATGAAGTTTAGAGCAAGTTTTAAGTTGAAACTTTAGGTTCTCTAGTTTTAGGGTTTAACCCTAGTACCTTATGATTTAGGATTTATTTCTAGGACTTTGTGGATGATTCAACCCCTGGATTTTATATGGTAGATTCATGATTGAATTAGGTTCCCATAGTAATTTTTGTAGGATTTTACAATTGGTTTTAGTATTTTAGTTAGGACTAACTTTAGTACTAAGTTTTAGGTGATCCTAACTTGCTGATTCAACTAGATTGATTCCTTTAGTTCCCTTAGATTAGGGTTTTGCCTCTCTTGCTCTTGGATGATGTTGAAGACAAGCTTGGGCTACTATGGAATGCTTGAAGAAGCTTGGATGTGAAGATTTCCCTTCTTTTGGTTTGAGTTTGTTTAGGTGTTAGGATTAGGGTTTATAGGTAGAGCTTCTGAATAGATTTTCTTCCTTCATGAAACATGGAAGGTGTTGATCACTTCCATTCTTCCCTATAATTTAAGGTCCCCTTGTAAAGGCCTCATCCCTCCTTTGGTAGGATGTGTGGCTCTTCACAAGTTGGTAGAACCTTTGAGGGTTCCTTTCTTTGATGATGGAGTGCTCAGTGGTGACCTTTGGTCTTCACTCTGCTGTCTATTATCCAAACCTTGCTCTTGTTAGATGAATCTTTCTCCCTTGCTAGAGGATGAAGTTCCTTGCTAGAAGATTGAAGATGCTAGAAGTTTCCACTTCTCTGTATTTGAAGACTGCCTTGAAGCTGAAGCTTGAAGATCAGGAAGAACAAGTTGATACTTTTGAAGAGAATCCAAATTGAGATTGAAGTTCAGAGCTGAAGCTTGAAGAAGATGAAACAAGTCGATACTTATGTTTGATGCATTGAGAGCCTGAAGGAACAAGTTGATACTTGCTATTGGGATTGAAGCCTGAAGGTGGAGTCTACTTTGAAGCTGAAGCTTGAAGAAGATGGAGAATAAGTTGATACTTATGTTTGATGTGTTGAAAGCTTGAAGTAGCAAGTTGACACTTGCTGTTGAAGATGAAGGACTTGAAGAACAGTTGCAGACTGTGGACTGAATTGTTGTTAGCGAGTTGCTTTGCTGTGAAGCTGTGGAAGCTGTTGATTTGCTTTCTTTCCTGTCAGTTTGCTTTCTGTGCAACTGTATTGATGTGACTTGTGTAATTTGCTTGCTGCATTAGAATAAGTCCATGTTTAGACTGGTTTAAGCTAGAAGCATGATTGCACTAGAGGTTGAGTTGCTCCCTCTGCTTGTATTTTTACTGTATGGCTTTGCTTGCGGGTGTTCGGTAGAGCCCAGCTCCCTTGCCTATGTGGTTTGTGATTTGCTTGATGGCATTTTATTTCACTTTATTTCATTTCTTCTGTATGATTGCAGTTATTCATACTTGGCTTGAGGTTGAGACGAGCTTGTGGAGGCTGATGCCCCACACACATTTCCTCCCTCACTTGCATTGCATACATTCTACAGTCGTTTACTGTTTACTGTTTAAGCTGATGCTTTATCTGTTTCTGTTTATCATTGACATGATCCCTTAGGACTCTCATTTCCTTTGATAAGGAAGTGATGATTAGAACTTTAGGTTGAAACCTATGCATGATAACTTCTAGGAGTTCCCTGTTTCAAACCTCAACCATAGGATGAATCCTTGGCATGAAAACTTTAGGCCTTGATAGTATCCCCTTAGTTGAACCTGTTCGTTCTCTCTTCTTATCTCAAAACAAATTAAAATATAGTAATAAAGGTTAACTGACGTCGTACGTTACGAGCCTTAAGCTATCTGAGAAAGGGTTGTCTGAGAGTTTCTTTTCGACAGCTTGGATGTTTAGTATGGTACCCTTTGGGTGACATGCGACGCATTCACTCTCAGGTCATAGTCTCTAGTGCGATATTGGTTGCAAATATCCATAAAAAAAGTTCTTTCGTAAAAGACAAAAAACAAACTTCAAACCTTTTTGCCCCGTAGGCCCATAATTCAAAGGAAGCTTTTCTGAAGAAAAGAGTGTCGTTAACTCCCAGTTATACCGTAAACGGTAACGCCTAAGTCTCCAAAGGTTGAGCTGCGTACATCCAACTACTGGAACTGTTTGTTAACCCTACTCGATAAAACAGATGAATCTGAATTCCCGTAATCCGTATTATCCCGAACTACGTAAGCTCTGATCTCTCATATCTGTTGAGAGTACGTAGGCACAATACTGACGTATTGGCGAGCCACCTTCCCCGTAACCTGTAGTTAGCCGAACTACGTTGACTCTAATTTCTCATTCTCTGATGAGAATACGTAGGCATAAAGCACGACGCTTTGCCGAGTCATTTTCTTTTCTTTTTAAGCCAGCCTTGATAGGTAGATAGTTAAAACCAACCCGTCAGATAAACACAACAAGCGTGGATCCCATCGAGTCCGATGGACGTGAGGGGTGCTAATACCTTCCCCTTGCGTAACCGACTCCCGAACCCAGACATGGTTGCGATGACCTTGTCTTATACCTTTTCGTCAGGTTTTTCCGATCGTTTTCTTTCCCGTTCTGAGGGATAAATAATGAAAGGTGGCGACTCATCTGTTTTGCCGGCACCTTATTTTTGCGGTAGCGACAGCTGGCGACTCTACTGGGGATCCAACGTCCCTCAGGCGAGTCAATCCTAGCACTTGTATGATTACTTGTTGGGTTGTGTTTATTTATCGCATTTTATTTCCCGCACTTTATTTTTCAGTATGATATGATTATACGTGTTGTTGTGGGAGGGGCATTCTGATGAGTGAGAAGCCAGACCCAGGCTTGAGTGCACCTAGCATTAGTTGTGGAAATTAATGGGCACGTGCTTGCTTTGCAGGCACTAGTGTCTCATGAAATCCACACTCAGACGAGGTTCTTCCGGTTGACTTCTTTTCCGGCCCTTTAGGCCTGAGGGGTTGTTGGTTCGGAGGATTGTCGACTCTGGGGACCGATCATTTGGGATTCAGCTAAGTGAGGCCGCTTCAAGAGAGGGTGATGCCACACCTTCTGGGTATCGTATCACCCCTCTTGAATGTCTGTGACGCTGATGACCGCATAGGATGCCGAACCTGTGTCAGTTTAGGTCCATACCTGTGAGCGGGGTCAGGTTTGTTGCAGAAAACCTTAACCTTCAGACTACCTGGTTTTCTTGATAGTGAATCAGTTTTGTCGGTATCAGAGGTTCTCATCATCAGACATGTATTTGTTCTTGACAGAGCAGATTTGTGGTCCTGCATCAGAGGTCCTTATATTCATATATGTGTTTGTTCTTGACAGAGCTGATTTGTGGTCCTGCATCAGAGGTCCTTATTATCAGATATGTATTTGTTCTTGACAGAGCAGAGTTATAGTCCGACGTCAGGGCTTCTCATTTGGATATTTGTTCTTGACAGAGTAGATTTACGGTCCGATATCAGGGTTTTCTTCTCCTCAGAGATATGGTTGTTCTTGACAGAGCAGTCTTGTGGTTTTTATTGATACAGAACCTTCATTACTTCAACAGCACAGTCGTCTTAATCTCCTGCTGCATGCTTGCATTTTGCATTGTTTTGCATACGCATTTGCATATCATTAACGTGTGTCTGTGTTGCAGGTACCGTTTCCCCCGATTTAGGTTTTCTTGCCTTCTATTGTGCTAGTATGGGCTCTTTGAGGAAGACCGTGGCCTACAAGCTCCCCACTCCTGATGTTGTTCAGCTGACTGGCTTGATTGCTTTGGCAGATGATTCTGTGAAAAGTGAATTCAGAAAGTCTTATGGGAAACTGCTCAGTCGGGTTCGTAAACCCTCTGTGTTTGAGTTGAATGGGTTGCACACCCTGCTGTAGTTCTACGATCCTCCTTTGAGATGCTTTACTTTCCCGGACTTTATTCTCGCACCCACACTAGAGGAGTATGCTGATTTGGTAGGTGTGCCTATCAAGAGTCAGATGCCCTTTGTTCATATGGATGTTGAGCCTAATTTGGCTAGTCTAGCCCCTTCACTTCATCTGGATGCCTCTGAGTTGGTCTTGTCTAGTTGGAACAGGGTTCCTGGTTTCTCCTTGCAGTTCTTAGTAGGAAAGGCCCAGCAGTGCACCAAAGACGGTTGTTGGATCGTGTTCAACGCCATCCTTGCTCTGTGCATATATGGCATCATTCTGTTCCCTAATATGCCCGACTTTGTAGACTTAGACGCCTTTCACATCTTTGCATCAGGGAATCTAGTCCCCACCTTGATTGGAGATGTATACGATTCCGTCCATTACAAAAACGAGAACAGAAGGGGTAAGAACGTCTCGTGCTGTGTGCCCCTGCTCTATAGATGGCTTGATAGTCACCTACCCAAGAAGGGTCCCTTTGCTTCGTCTGCAGCCACAGCTGAGTGGTCCGAGCGCTTGATGAGTCTGTCAGCGGAGGATATTGCCTGGTTTGATAGAGATAGGTTGGGTACTGAGATTATCTTCAGCTGCAGCGGGTTTCCGAATGTTCCTTTCATAGGCAGGAAGGGATGTATCAACTATAATCCATCTCTGCTGGTCCGACAGTTTGCTTATGCTCCGAGAGCTCCGCCGAAGGATGAAGAGGTGCAGGAATCTTTGTACCTCACCGGTCTTCTAGAGGGGGATATGTTATCTAAGCTTCAGCATGCTTGGAATGGTATCAGTAGACGAGGGAAACCACTGCTGGGAAAAAGTAATAGCCAAGCCTACGCTCCGTATGTGACCTGGATCAGAGCCAGAGCAGAGATCATAGGGATGCCGTTTCCTCCTGCCAAGCTAGAAAGCCCTCCAGTGGTTGAAGAGCCTACCACTGTGCCTATTCAGCAGCATAATCAGGTGTTAGCTGAGAGAGATGAGCTGAAGAAGGCAAATGAAGAACTGGAGAAAGAATTGGCTCAACTCAAAAGCGAGAGAAACGAAGCCGCCCACTCCTTCAAGAAGAAAACAGAGCTGGTGAACCAGTTAGGGATGGATTTGACTAAGCAGATGGCTGAGCGTGAGCGTTTGGGTCGGGACTTCAAAGCTGCCAATGACGTACTAGCCACTAAGAAGCAGCACTTGGATGAAGCGTATCGGAGAATATCCAAGTTTAATCAGCATTGGAAGGCCACCCTAGCCAATGGCAAGGAACGGGAGGATAAGCTGAAGCAGCAGATCTCCAAACTGAAAGCCCAGGTGAAGGCCAGTGAGAAGAGGTTTGATGAAGAAACCGCTCGCAGATATTCCGCGGAAGGCCTGCTCAATAAGGCTCTTGCTAACCTGAAGGAGCGTAAATTGACGTTTGAATCCAAGAAGCGGAAGCTAGAAGATTGTTTCGGCGAAGGAGCATGGGAAGACTCGGCTGAAGGTCTTCAATACACTATTATGCAGAGGGAGTTACTCATCGAAGGGTTGCTCACTCGGCCTGATCATCCAGAAATGAGGGGTTTGTTAGAAGAGTTTCGCGCACGTGGCCGTCTTTGACTATATTTGTAACCCTTTTGTTTTGATCATTGTTGTATGCTGACCATCACCAGGCTTGTTGGTCGAGGTCATGCTGTTGATTTTGCTTGTACTCAGTGACGTTGTGTACCGCCTTGATGGGCTTTCTTTATATATATGAGATGTTACTTCCATGACTGGACTCAGACTTCTTATTATCAGCACTGGCACTCAGGCACTAGGATCGGGGGAAATCTCCCTAACGCATAGACACACGTTTGCATTTGCATGACGAGCACTTTGTCGTTTTTCTAACCCTTTGTGTATGCAGGTTGTTCCAGGATTGATCGAAGACCAATCCACTGCTATCCGACCAGAGCGAATCAGGCTAGGGCAATGGAACAAGTGCAAACTGACGTCCAGGAACTCCGAGAGAGGATGTACCGCTTCATGGAGCTCATGCAAGTGGTCGCCAACGGCCAAGACCAGCTCAGAACATTGGTCCAGCCTCTTATCTCAAGGGTTGACAGCAACCGTGTACTTCATGGTGGGAACGTTCCAACCCCTCCACCTGTTGAAATTCCTCAGAATGGCATCCCCGTGACCGGGGGAAATAGAAGTGGTAACGAGAATGTGATCACTAACACGGGGCTCAATGGTAATACGAATGGCGTCGGCAATGGAAATTTTGAAGCTAATGGCAATGCTGGACTGGGCAACGGAAACGCAGGTGCTGGAAACCTATATGGGCCTAATGCTACTGGATTTGCTGCTGGTAATGGCACTCAGCCATGGCTAGAAGATCGCCAAGAAGATTTGTTCTCACAGAGGAGTGCTGAAGGAGAACTGACTGCTGAAGCACGTCTGAGGTTTAAGGAACTCGAGGACAAAATGAGGAATTTCAAGAACCTGAACACTATGGGTGTCGACATGTCCAAACTGGGATTGATTGCTGATTTTAAGGTGCCTCCTAAATTCAAGGTACCCGACTTTGAAAAGTATAAGGGCACCACTTGCCCTCGTGTCCACTTAAGGTCATACTACCGTAAGATGTCTGATCACTCTAAAGATGAGAAGTTGCTGATGCACTTCTTTCAGGACAGTTTGTCCGGGCCGTCCCTAGAATGGTACATGAGTTTGGAACCCACCAGTGTGCGCACATGGAAAGAACTGGATGAGGCCTTTGTGCACCATTATCGGTATAACAGTGACCTGGCTCCGAACCGGGTTCAATTGCAGAACTTGTCGCAGAGGAACAACGAAGGATTCAAAGAGTACGCCCAGAGGTGGCGTGAATTAGCAGCGAGAGTTCAGCCGCCGATGGTTGAACGAGAGCTCGTTGAGATGTTTGTAGCCACTCTTTCGGGGGTCTATTACGAGAAACTAGTCAGTGGTATGTCTGGAAGCTTCTCAGATCTCATCATCACGGGCGAGCACGTTGAAAATGGGATCAAACTGGGGAAAATTCAAGGTGTCGATCTAGCCTCAGCTGGAGGAGGAAAGAAACCGTATGGTAACAAAAGGCGTGAAGGAGAGACGAGCGTCGTGTCTAACGCTCGAAGGAAAGGCAAAGGCCATCACCAGCAGGTGGCTAGCATAACCATCCCTGTTGTCCAACAACCTCTGCCACAGCAGCAACCGCAGCAGCAGCAGCCGAATCAGCAAGGATACAGAAAGTATCAGAGCAGGGCACCTCTATCAAGTCGTCACCTTGAGACACCGCCCATGTCCTATGCTCAGTTATTACAAACTCTGCTTCAGTTACAGCTAGACCAGAAGAGAACCCTGGCTCCCTTGACAGGGGCACCTCCACCAGGTTATGACGCGAATGCAACATGTGAGTTCCACTCAGGGGCACCCGGTCACACGATAGAAAATTGCAAAGCCTTCAAGCACAAGGTGCAAGATATGGTGGATTCTAAGATCATCAATTTCTCAGATAATGTACCGAATGTCACAAAGAACCCTATGCCAAATCACAGGGGAGGTGGGGTGAACGTCATTATTGAGGAAGAGGACTTAGATTTGTTGACTGATGTCAAGGATCTGAAGACACCGCTTAGCTTCATTAAAGCCAAGCTGATGAAGAGAGGCGTCTTTCCGGGCTGTGGAGAACTGTGTATTGGCTGTGCGACTCATCCTGATGGATGTGAACAGTTGATAGAGGGGATTCAGAGTCTGATGACCGAAGGAATCTTGCAGTTTAGCCGAAGGGCCGAAAGTAGATCTGGAGAGGTAATGTTGAAACAGGATGATGAAGTTCCCACCATCACCATCCCTCGCAAGGCAATAACCATTTTAGAACCCAGGCCGCCCACGATTACCATCACAAAGGCCGGGTCGATACCTTTTGAAAGCACCAACGCTGTCCCATGGCACTACGGGGCAGACGTCTACTGTAACGGACAGAAATTGGAACTGGAACCATCTGGGCAGTCCGTGGATAACCTAGTAGGAATTGGCGGAATCACGCGCAACGGAAGAGTATTTGCTCCACCTGAGATTGTGGTGGACAAAGCGGACAAAGCTGAAGTAACCGATAAGGGAAAGAGTAAGGTCGTTGAGGAAACCCCTCGTGGGGTAGAGAAGGACTTACTTGTAAAGGACGCTGAAGAGTTCATGAGGTTGATCAAGAAGAGTGACTACAAGATCATTGACCGTCTTCATCAAACGCCCTCGAAAATCTCCATCCTGAATTTGTTGCTGTGTTCGGAGTCACATCGCAACGCGCTGTTAAAGGTTTTGAATGCCACGTATGTACCGCAGGAAATCTCGGTCAACCAGTTGGAAGGGGTCGTAGCCCACGTGAATGCTGGAAACGGGTTAGGGTTCACTGACTTGGAGCTGACGCCGAAGGGAAGAAACCACAACAGCGCCCTGTACATCTCGATAGAGTGTAGGGGAACGATCATGTCTCATGTGTTGGTAGACACAGGGTCGTCACTCAATGTCCTTCCGAAGAAAGAATTGATGAAGTTAGATACTCGGGGATTGATTTGCACACCCAGTGATCTGGTGGTGAAAGCTTTCGACGGAACCAAGCGTCATGTCTTTGGAGAAGTAACTCTACCAATCCAAGTTGGGCCGGAAACTTTCGACGCATTCTTCTACATCATGGACATCATGCCTGCCTACAGCTGTCTCTTAGGCCGGCCATGGATCCATTCTGCTGGCGTCGTGACCTCCATGTTGCACCAGAAGCTCAAGTATGCTGTCGGAGGAAGTATTGTGACTGTTTGTGGCGAGGAAGATATAATGGTGAGCCATTTGTCGTCCTTCAAATATGTTGAGATGGATGGAGAAATCCACGAAACCCTATGTCAGGCGTTCTAAACTGTTAAGGTAAAGGAAGTGGCTCCAATAATGACTGAAAAACCAGAGATGACTCTCTCTTCCTTCAAGGAAGCTCGGGCCGTTGTTCAAGCCGGATCTACCCCTGGCTGGGGGCAAATTCTAGAAATACCTAACAAGCAGGACAAGTTTGGGTTAGGATACTCTCCTACGGCTGAAGCCTCCTCTTCTCACAGTGCGTCGCGAGATAAAGGGCCGATCCAGTTTACCAGTGGTGGGGTGATATTTGAAAGTGTCAACGCAGTGTCTGAAGACGGTGAAGACAACGACTGCGACTTGGACTCTTGGATCCAGCCAAGCAAACCAGGCCAGAGCCTCAACAACTGGTCCATCAGGGATATCATCCAAGTGACGGGCAAAGAGTAATGATTTACTTTCTCCAATTATTGTACAACCCTATGTCCTACCTGGGGCATAGTGGTTTTATTGTCAGGGCCTTTTTTGATTATGCACATGCATTTTACCAATAAATCAAAAGGTGTTTTTCTTTGCATTCAAATGTTGTGATCTCTGTTATTCCTGTTTTATATCTCTTTTGAAAAACAATAAAATGGAAATAGGGTTTGTGTTAACCTCCATATCCTTGTCTTAAGCTTAGCCCTTGTTATTGCCGGATCCATATAACAGATGACATCGACTCTGGACCTTCTACGACTCACTTCTACTTCGATTGCCCGATCCATCAAGCCGAAGAAGAGATTGATAAAGACGAAGACCTTCCCGAAGAGTTGGCCCGCTTGTTGAAACAAGAAGAGAAAGTTATTCTGCCTCACGAGGAAGAGATTGAGATTGTGAATTTGGGTTCTGAAGAACTGGTCAGGAACGTCAGGATAGGGGCTGCATTGCAAAGTGATGTCAAGCAGAGATTGATCGAGATGCTGAGAGAGTATAGTGACATCTTTGCTTGGTCCTACGAAGATATGCCTGGACTTGATACTGATATCGTGGTCCATCACTTGCCGCTGCGAGAAGATTGTCCTCCCGTTAAGCAGAAGCTTAGAAGGACACGACCAGATATGGCCGTTAAGATCAAAGAAGAAGTGCAAAAGCAGCTTGATGCTGGCTTCTTAGCGGTCACTACTTACCCTCCGTGGGTCGCCAACATAGTGCCTGTACCGAAGAAGGACGGTAAGGTGCGAATGTGTGTCGATTATCGGGATTTGAATAGGGCAAGCCCTAAAGATGATTTCCCGCTCCCTCATATTAATGTGTTGGTCGACAATACAGCTCAGTTCTCCGTATTTTCGTTCATGGATGGCTTCTCCAGCTACAATCAGATCAAGATGGCGCCGAAGGACATGGAGAAAACTACGTTTATTACACCTTGGGGAGCATGCTGCTACAAGGTAATTCCTTTCGTTTATTACTTTGTTTCATGACATGATTCATCATGAGATTGAAGTCTATGTTGATGACATGATTGCGAAGTCCCAAACAGAGGAGGGACATCTGGTCAATTTGCTGAAGCTTTTTGAAAGGCTTAGGAAATTCAGGCTGAGGCTGAATCCTAACAAGTGTACTTTCGAAGTACAGTCTGGAAAACTACCGGGGTTTATTGTGAGTGAAAGAGGCATTGAGGTTGATCCTGCAAAGATAAAAGCAATACATGAGATGCCAGCGCCAAAAACTAAAAAAGAAGTTTATGGTTTCCTGGGCAGAATAAACTACATCGCAAGGTTTATTTCTCAGCTTACGGCCACGTGTGAACCGATGCTCAAATGACTGAAAAAAGATCAGGCGATTATCTGGAACGAAGAGTGCCAGAAGGCATTCGATAAGATAAAACAGTATTTGCAGGAACCTCCGATCTTGATACCCCCAGTGGCCGGAAGACCCTTAATCATGTACTTGACAGTTCTTGAGAATAGTATGGGGTGTGTTCTCGGTCAGCACGACGAGACGGGCAGAAAGGAGCACGCCATTTATTATTTGAGTAAAAAGTTCACAGATTGTGAATCTCGTTACTCAATGCTGGAGAAAACATGTTGTGCACTAGCCTGGGCTGCCAAACGTTTACGACAGTACATGCTCAACCACACAACCATGCTAATTTCGAAGATGGATCCGATCAAGTACGTCTTCGAGAAGCAAGCGCTTTCGGGCAGGATTGCCAGATGGCAAATGGCGTTGACGAAATATGATATTCAGTACGTTTCCCAGAAGGCCATCAAGGGAAGCGTATTGTCTGAGTACCTTGCCGAACAGCCAATCGATGATTATCAGCCGATGAAATTTGAATTCCCTGATGAGGATATCATGTTTCTCAAGGTAAAGGATTATGATGAACCGTTGCCCAACGAGGGTCCAGACCGGAAATCCCAGTGGAAATTGATATTTGACGGGGCGGTTAATTCTTACGGAAGTGGCATTGGGGCGATCATCACGACTTCCCACGGGTCCCACATCCCGTTCACTGCGAGACTGACGTTTCCGGTCACCAATAATGAAGCGGAGTACGAAGCATGCATTATGGGTCTAGAAGAAGCGATTGATTTGAGAATCAAGAACCTAGATGTGTACGGTGATTCGGTACTTGTGATTAACCAGATTAAAGGGGAGTGGGAGACTCGCCAATCGAATTTGGTGCCATACATGAATTATGCCAGAAGGCTCCTTCCATTCTTTGATCAAGTGGAACTCCATCATGTGCCCAGGGCTGAAAATCAGATGGCTGATGCCCTAGCCACGTTGGCTTCGATGTACAAAGTCAATTTTTGGAATGAAGCTCCGAGAATTATCATTTCTCGTCTTGATAGACCCGCATTCGTATTTGCGATCGAGGAAGCCTCCGACGGCAAGCCATGGTTCCACGATATCCAGGCCTTCCTTACTAAGGAGTATCCTGTGGGAGCGTCAACCCAGGATAAGAAGACTCTGAGGAGGCTGTCAGGGAATTTCTATCTCAATCCTGATGGAGTGTTGTATAAAAGAAACCATGATCTCGTGCTACTCAGATGTGTAGATGAGAAAGAAGCGAGTATGCTCATGGAAGAAGTCTATGAAGGCGTATTTGGTACGCACGCCGGCGGGAATGCTATGACGAGAAAGATCCTGAGAGCAGTACTGGCTGACGATGGAATCGGATTGCTTCAAATTTGTGAAGAGATGTCATAAATGCCAGATTTATGCTGATAAGATTCATGTGTCGCCGTGCCCGTTGAATGTCATGTCCTCCCCGTGGTCGTTCTCCATGTGGGGCATCAACATGATAGGCACGATCGAGCCTACTGCATCTAACGGTCATCGCTTCATTCTAGTAGCTATCGACTACTTCACCAAGTGGGTGGAGGCAGCCTCAAATGTTAATGTGACCAAGCAGGTGGTGGCTAGATTCATAAAGAGGGACATCATCTGTCGTTACGGAATTCCCGAGCGGATCATTACTGATAATGGTTCGAATTTGAATAACAAGATGATGAAGGAGCTGTGCCAGAGCTTCAAGATTGAACACCACAACTCATCTCCTTACCGGCCAAAGATGAATGGCGCCGTTGAAGCGGCTAATAAAAACATTAAGAAGATTGTACAAAAGATGGTCATGACCTATAAGGACTGGCACGAGATGCTGCCATTTGCATTGCACGGTTATCATACAACGGTGCGTACATCAACTGGGGCAACTCCTTTCTCACTAGTTTACGGTATGGAAGCTGTCCTACCGCTAGAAGTTGAGATTCCTTCTTTGCGAGTTTTGGTTGATGTGAAACTCGATGAGGCAGAATGGATTAAGAACCGACTAAACCAACTCAACCTGATGGACGAGAAGAGGTTAGCATCGATTGCATATGGTCGTCTATACCAAAGCCGAATGAAGAAAGCTTATGATAAGAAGGTGCCTCCTAGAAGCTTTCAGACGGGTGATCTCGTCCTGAATAAGATTCTTCTTCCACACTCCGATCACCGGGGCAAGTGGACTCCCAATTACGAAGGTCCGTACGTTGTCAGCAAGGTCTTCTCGGGAGGAGCCTTATTGTTATGCATGATAGATGGTGAAGATTTTGCATCCCCGGTGAACGCGGACGCAGTTAAAAAATAATTTGCTTAAAAAATGACCCGCTGGAAAGAAAAAGAATATCCAGACAAAAATGGGGCATCCCGGCGAACCATAAAAAAGGAAAAAAGGTTCGGGCAAAAATTAGGGATATAAAAGAAAAGAATGTACACCCGCAAAGTCAAAAACCTGGAAGGGCGACTTTGGCAAAAAAGGGTATCCTGGTGAATCAAAAACCCGGAAGGGCGATTCAGGCAAAAGTAAGGGATTTGAAAAAAGCAAGTGACTGCATTCCGCGTATGGACTTTCACTGTTTAGTGGTTTGGAAGACCTGAGGGCTGTTTATCTGAATCAATCTCTTCTGAAGCTGAAGCGTCGGAGAAGTATCGAAGTCGAGTGAGTCATAGAGGGATCAATTCATGGTGTTCGTCTACGCCTCATTGCCGACATGTGTGCATATACTGATGTATATTTATCTTTTATGTTTTTGCGCAGCTTCCTCATTCCAGGAGCTTGCATCTGTTGTAAAACAATTTGGCCCACTCAGGGGTTTGTTATCAATGAAATATATACCATTCAAAAATTTTGTTTGCTTGTTTAGCATCTATCTGTTTTGTTTGCGAAAAAGAACGCCGATGTTTTTGATAAAATGCGCATACATAAACTCACTGGCCTAGGCCACTAATTGTTGAAACAATGAATTACTTGAACATTGCCACAAGATGATAACCTTGGTAGGTCCCTTTGAGAAGGGTATCTTGTCTGTTTGTTTGTGTTGTTGCAGGTATGGCATATTCCAGGCAGTACGCCGTATGTTTCCCCAAGCAGGATGATTCCTGCTTCTCCAGCAAGTGTAGCAGCATCTCCCCATGGAGTCTGAACACCGAACCAGGAACATTGATGTGTATCTCCAAGCAGAGAAGATTCTCCCCCAACTAGATGTATCCTGAAGGATCGCCATCTCCCCAGCTGAGTCATATACCGAAGTGTGCAGCGTCCGGTAGCGCAGACTGAAGTCTCCGGCAGAATTGAGATTCCTCACAGAGTTGTACTCTCCCCTGCAAGCAGAATGATTTTTTTCCCAGCCGAATTTGCAGTTCCCCAAGAGAGACGAGTCCTTGGAAGTCGTTTGGGCCATGATTAGTTTTCCCTAGTAGAGTATCGAATAGCTAATGTTGTATTTCCCCATCAGAGTCGTTATCTTCGGGAGAGTTTTGTTGCGAATGTCGTGCAGTTTATTTCTGCGATTGATATCGTTTCCCTCAGCATTTTGTGGTTTGAATACCCAGTTGAGCGGGTTCAGGTTCTTGTAGAACTTTGTTCCCCTGCAGCAGCCGGCTGAAGTTCGTTCCCCAGGCGGAATCCAATTGAGATTGGTGTAGCCTCTTCTCTTCGGCAGGATGATTCCTTCCTCCACCGGAGTGGTTCTTTCTCCTCGACAGGAGGATTCTCCCTTCAGCATTTATTTTGCTGACGGGGCCGTAGCATTTTGCATGATTGCATAGCATTTACCCTAAAAACGCGTAGCATTTCCACCGTGTGGAGCATTGCGCCATTGTCAAAACGTATGCATATGAAACATGAGCGAGGTCGTTACTGTTCTTGTTTTGCAGGTGTTCCCCGACAGGGTGTTTGCTCAGGATGATTCCTGAAATCTCAGAAGAGTTGTTTGGTTCAAGATGATTCTTGAATTCCCCAGCAAAGTCGCTTGCTCAAGATGATTCTTGAATTCCCCAGCGAGGTTGATTTCTCAAGATGATTCTTGAATTCCCCATCAAATTTATTGCTTAAGATGATTCTTAAAATACCCAGTGAAGTCGCCAGGGTTGGTTCCTCAAGTTGATGCTTAGAGTCCCTGGCAGAGTGTTTGCTCAGGATGATTCCTGAAATCTCCGGCAGAGTGTCTGCTCAGGATGATTCCTGAAATCTCTGGCAGAATGTTCGCTCAGGATGATTCCTGAAATCTCTCGCAGAGTTATTGGTTCAGGATGATTCTTGAAGTTCCCGGCGGAATTATTTGTCCAATATGATTCTTGAAGTCCTCAGCAGAGTGATTCATCCAGGATGATTTCTGGATCCCCGAAGCAGAGTTACTTGATAGTTCTCCAGAATCCCCAGCGGAGATGTGTCATCCCCAGCAGGCTTTAAACAGAGAAGTTGAAATTTCCTTGAAGACTTGATGATTGAAGTCCGGCAGCGATGCCAAAACCCCAGACTTACTGATGAAGTCCGACTGCGATGTCGAAGTAGTTTGCCTAGCCGAGGCGGAGTGCCTGATGGCAAAAGATTGTATATCCTTAGTGGTTCATGATTGACCGAGAATTTTATTCCCGACCTATTAACGAAGTCCGGCTGACGCCCGAAAATTTCTTTGAATGCCCGACGGCATAATTAACTTGATTGTTAAAAAGTTCCTAATGACCTGATGAGTCCCGAGGAATTCTTCTGCTGCAATGTTGCAGAATGCCTGATGGCAATACCGGATATATATCACCGGTTACCGAGTGACCAGTGATCCCTTGATGACTTGAGGAAGAAGCTGCAGCAAAATAAGATGATCATCCTGACGGAGATTTAAGATTAGACCCTTCACCGGTTACTGTGTGGCCAATTCCCCAGCAGAGTTGCCGTGCAACAGGCATGCACAGTTTTTGAAGATGTTCCTAACAATCAGAGTATCGTTTACCTGTGCGTGGTTGGCAAATCACCCGTTACCGTGTAATCGGTGATACCTTGATGATTTGAGGATGCAATGATATCAGATAAATCAGAGAATCATCCTGACGGAGGTTCAGATCAGTATTTCTCCAGCTAGTTGTCGTGCAGCTATTATTGCAGGTTCCGAAGATTTGTCCCCATCAGAGTACCGTGTACTTGTGCAGTTGGCAAATTTCTGGGTTTGTGGGTATTCAACTGTCTCGTACCTTGATTGTTTGAGAGCCGTTTGCTTCTCACCCAGTCAGGTCCAAGCCGTTTGAATAGGGGCAGCTGTTGCACCCCAAAATTTGCCCAACATTTATTCACCTAGCTTATGTTTCATTTCATTCATATTAGCATTGTCATTTTGCATTTCATTGATATGTATGCAGGAGATCAAGAGGTATGATTACCAATTAAGAGCTACACAAGACTGTGAGGCTAGCTAAGAAGGTTATTCAGATGTTCAAGGGTTGATATCCTTGTCAGAGAAGTTAAAGGATCCTCAGAGAGAGTGGTTGAAACCAAGTAGATGTGTCTCCTAAATTAAGAGTTGTGGAAAGCCATCAGATGATTCTGAAGCCTTGAAGTTGGACTTGAGGTCTTGAGAGAGCTCATGAGAAGTGTTGAAGATCACTTTGATGCCTAGACAGGTCATTGTGCAAGATTAAGAAGGCCCAGCCATGATTGGTGCAGCTAGGGTTTGACTGGGTCAACCCTAAGTCAACTGGTAATTTGGGGAAGGTTGAGACCCAATTCAAGAGCCATGTGATCATGGATTGATACATTGAGATGTTATAAGGATGATTCCAAGGTCAACTCATCATGATTGAAGAGTTTGAGAAGTTTCAACCTAGGGTTTCTAAGGCTTGATTGTGTAAAATCCCCTGGTTTGACCCCTGACTTCAACGCCATCTAACTCAAGATATGATCTTCATCTCATCTTGACCCCAACATGATTGTTGTAGAGCATGATCTTAGCATTAATTTGAGTGCTAGAAGTCCTTGATAGGATTTGTAGAACTCAAGTTATGGTTTTGGCAAGTTACAAGTCATCTGAGGTATGTGAATTTGGAGCTTGAAAGTTGCCCAACTTGCATGAAACTTTTGCCCAAGAAGGATGATTCCTATGAACTTTTGGTCAACATGAATGTTTTTCCTTATCCTCTCAGCTTTCTAGAGAGTACTATAAGTCCTTGATAGGATTTGTAGAACTCAACATATGGCTTTGACAAGTCAAGGGTATTTTGGGCATTTGGTGATTATAGGTCATTTGTGATCATAGGCTATTTTCACCAACTTAGAGGCCTCAAATGAAATTTTGTTCAACTAGAAAGTTGCTCAAAATGGGGTTTTAACCTTGACCATGCATCAAGGAGGCATTGAAATGGCTCAAGAAGAGAGTTGGTTCAAGAAATTTTGAAAAAAGAAGAATTAAAAGGATTTAATGGCCAAAAATTCAAATAATTCATTTTGTGACCAAATGAAGCAAAATAATAGGTCAAATTGATTGGAAAAATGATTTTAGAAACAATGGCAATGTTATAATTTTGATTTGAGGTCATTTGCATACCATTCCATTTCATTTCTTCATGATGAAGCAACATAATCAAACCCCCACCTTTGGCTTGCAAACAAGGAAAATAACACATCAAACTCATTTAATATCTCATGAGAATTTGATTACAAGCATAGCCATGCCTAAAGGGAGCCAGAATAGTGACTGCCATGGATGAGATTTTGAAGAGATTTTGAAAATCAAAAATCTCATTTGGATGATTCCAAAAAGTTCTAGACAATCCCAATCACTTCTATATAAGTCATTGAGTGAATGCAGTTCATTTTTGGGAAGGAATTGAAGCTGGTTGCAGAAAGAGCCATTGAATTTTTGGAGCTGCAAGTGAGAATCGGGTTTTGAGTTCAAGGGAGAATCAAGCCAAATCAAGGCGTGCAAAGGCTTTGGGAGTGAATTTGGAGTGTGTCTGCATCATCTTGGAAGTTGAAGTGATCAAAAACCATCTTTGTTACCTCTCTGAAATCAGGTTGGTATACTTTGAATTTATGCTTAAACTATAGGGAGATGCTTAGAAATTCATATGTGGTTAGGTTCCCCTATTGATGTAGTTGGATTTAGGATCAGAAATTGGTGAATTAGAGACAAAATAGGTGTGTGATCATTTTCTGTTGAGGCTGATATCTCAAGATTCTTGAAGGAATAATCACGATGGGATAGTGGAAATTGATCAGTGAAGAGTGAGGATTGAATTGAGACCTTTAATTTGAAGAATGGTGAGATTCAAGATTTGGATGAATTTTGAAAATGTTATCGTGTTTTGAGTTAGAGAGGGAATTAGATAATTCTAAGGTTGGATTCTTGATCAGCATCAAATTTGGAGTGAAATGATGGTTTGTTTTGTGAGTTTTGATGAATTGTGGAGGTTGTCTCACCGGAGAAGACGGTGGCGCCACTGTTCAGGACGCCGTCTGTATTTTTTTCCCCAAACTGAGTTCAAATGGGGACGATGCACTGCAAGCGTTGGATTGGGGTTTGACCTTGGATTCAGGCGAGCAATGGAGGGCCACGATTGCATCTCAACTCTGAAGAGAGATATCCAGATGAAACGCACCGTTCCATTTAGTTGGTGTTTTGGGCTTAAGACTCAGATTGTTATCCACACCCCCTTTTTGGCCCAACCCAAGACTTAAACTGTTAATATTTGCTATTTGACACGCTTTTTTTATTAATTTCCATTGAATTTCTTTATTTTCATCATTTCATATGACTTAGAAATTAATTCATAAAAAAATAGGAAATTAACTCAATTAATTCCAAACTTTTTTCCCCTGATTCATGATTGAATCTAGAATTTTGTAGATTAAAAATATTAGGAATTCATGCATTTGTGATTTTATTTGCATTTTTTGAATATTAATTGATATTAAAATGGCCATGGTTGATACCTTGTCTTGCTGAATTTTGTTTGAGCAATTGGTGATGATTCTTACCTTGATTTTTTGTGTGTAGCTAGTATAGATATGCATGTTCCCCTTAGAGTTTTCTCACATTTTTGTGATGAAGTTTAGGGCTAGTTTTAAGTTGAAACTTTAGGTGCTCTAGTTTTAGGGTTTAACCCTAGTACCTTATGATTTAGGATTTATTTCTAGGACTTTGTGGATGATTCAACCCCTGGATTTTATATGGTAGATTCATGATTGAATTAGGTTCCCATAGTTATTTTTGTAGGATTTTACAATTGGTTTTAGTATTTTAGTTAGGACTAACTTTAGTACTAAGTTTTAGGTGATCCTAACTTGCTGATTCAACTAGATTGATTCCTTTAGTTCCCTTAGATTAGGGTTTTGCCTCTCTTGCTCTTGGATGATGTTGAAGACAAGCTTGGGCTACTATGGAATGCTTGAAGAAGCTTGGATGTGGAGATTTCCCTTCTTTTGGTTTGAGTTTGTTTAGGTGTTAGGATTAGGGTTTATAGGTAGAGCTTCTGAATAGATTTTCTTCCTTCATGAAACATGGAAGGTGTTGATCACTTCCATTCTTCCCTATGATGTAAGGTCCCCTTGTAAAGGCCTCATCCCTCCTTTGTTAGGATGTGTGGCTCTTCACAAGTTGGTAGAACCTTTGAGGGTTCCTTTCTTTGATGATGGAGTGCTCAGTGGTGACCTTTGGTCTTCACTCTGCTGTCTATTAGCCAAACCTTGCTCTTGTTAGATGAATCTTTCTCCCTTGCTAGAGGATGGAGTTCCTTGCTAGAAGATTGAAGATGCTAGAAGTTGCCACTTCTCTGTATTTGAAGACTGCCTTGAAGCTGAAGCTTGAAGATCAGGAAGAACAAGTTGATACTTGTGAAGAGAATCCAAATTGAGATTGAAGTTCAGAGCTGAAGCTTGAAGAAGATGAAACAAGTTGATACTTATGTTTGATGCATTGAGATCCTGAAGGAACAAGTTGATACTTGCTATTGGGATTGAAGCCTGAAGGTGGAGTCTACTTTGAAGCTGAAGCTTGAAGAAGATGGAGAACAAGTTGATACTTATGTTTGATGTGTTGAAAGCTTGAAGAAGCAAGTTGACACTTGCTGTTGAAGATGAAGGACTTGAAGAACAGTTGTAGACTGTGGACTAAATTTTTGTCAGAGAGTTGCTTTGCTGTGAAGCTGTGGAAGCTGTTGATTTGCTTTTTTTCCTGTCTGTTTGCTTTCTGTGCAACTGTATTGATGTGACTTGTGTGATTTGCTTGATGCATTAGAATAAGTCCATGTTTAGACTGGTTTAAGCTAGGAGCATGATTGCACTAGAGGTTGAGTTGCTCCCTCTGCTTGTATTTTTACTGTATGGCTTTGCTTGCGGGTATTCGGTAGAGCCCAGCTCCCTTGCCTATGTGGTTTGTGATTTGCTTGATGGCATTTTATTTCACTTTATTTCATTTCTTCTGTATGATTGCAGTTATTCATACTTGGCTTGAGGTTGAGACGAGCTTGTGGAGGCTGATGCCCCACACACATTTCCTCCCTCACTTGCATTGCATACATTCTACAGTCGTTTACTGTTTACTGTTTAAGCTGATGCTTTATCTGTTTCTGTTTATCATTGACATGATCCCTTAGGACTCTCATTTCCTTTGATAAGGAAGTGATGATTAGAACTTTAGGTTGAAACCTATGCATGATAACTTCTAGGAGTTCCCTGTTTCAAACCTCAACCATAGGATGAATCCTTGGCATGACAACTTTAGGCCTTGATAGTCTCCCCTTAGTTGAACCTGTTCGTTCTCTCTTCTTATCTCAAAACAAATTAAAATACAGTAATAAAGGTTAACTGACGTCGTGCGTTACGAGCCTTAAGCTATCTGAGAAAGGGTTGTCAGAGAGTTTCTTTTCGACAGCTTGGATGTTTAGTATGGTACCCTTTGGGTGACATGCGACGCATTCACTCTCAGGTCATAGTCTCTAGTGCGATATTGGTTGCAAATATCCATAAAAAACAGTTCTTTCGTAAAAGACAGAAAACAAACTTCAAACCTTTTTGCCCCGTGAGCCCATAATTCAAAGGAAGCTTTTCTAAAGAAAAGAGTTTCGTTAACTCCCAGTTCTATCGTAAACGGTAACGCCTAAGTCTCCAAAGGTCGAGCTGCGTACATCCAACTACTGGAACTGTTTGTTAACCCTACTCGATAAAACAGATGAATCTGAATTCCTGTAATCCGTATTATCCCGAACTACGTAAGCTCTGATCTCTCATATCTGTTGAGAGTACGTAGGCACAATACTGGCATATTAGCGAGCCACCTTACTGGTAACCCGTAGTTAGCCGAACTAGTTTGACTCTGATTTCTCATTCTCTGATGAGAATACGTAGGCATAAAGCGCGACGCTTTGCCGAGTCATTTTCTTTTCTTTCTAAGGTCAGCCGGGCCGAGGGTTGGAACAACTGAAGGTTATTCAACAAAGGGGCTGGAATCAGAGGTCATTCACAACATTCGAAGGGCTTGATTCATCTTGAATCAAGGAGCAAGAAGTGATAGCATTACCAACATCAATAGGGATTGTTTGTATTTTTGCTTATCAACTCTTGTGTAAACTGTTACATCCAACAGGTGATATCTATTCAATCTATCTCAATTCTAGTTTTAGAATTGAGGGCAGACGTACCCCGAAGCGAGGACAACGAGGGAACTGCCTCATCAAATCGTTGTCTTCTTTACTTTTCAGCATTTTCGCTTTAGCTTTAAAATAAGTGATTTCCGAATAAGCAATTATTGTCAAATTGTGATATAAATTGAGTAAGGGGTTGGAACCTTGTTTTTGAATACTAAGTACAATAAAATATTGTACTAGGCCAGCTCGAATCACTTACTCAACATAAATATCTCTTGAGGTGTTTTTGCACACCAACTGTTCGACAAATTGCCTGAACCAAAATTACCTTATTTGTGTATCTAGTTTTGGTTTGCTTTGTTAATCATTGGAACTAGGAATTCTAACAAGTGAATTAGATCATTGATAAGTTTAAATAGTGTTGTAATTCTCTTTCCATAATTGTCGTCAATTCATTAGCTTACCCATATCCGAATTTCCAATAACCGTTCGTTTTAGACTATATTTTCCTCGGAAGCTTCCGCACTTAAAACCAATTTTCAAAATCAATTTTTAATTGGTAGCGCCGACTCAAGTTTTTTAAAAGGGATCTATGCAACCCCCCCCCCCCCCCCCCCTCTTCTATATTCGTGCCTTAGTCTAACACTGTATGCTTTGCATGCACTAGCTAGCCATGAAATTCGCGCTCAGACGAGATTCTTTTTGACGATTTTCTTTCTGGCCCTTTGGGCTCGAAGGAATTTCGGATCTGAGGATTTTCGACTCTAGGGACCGATCATTTGGGATTCAGCTAAGTGAGGCCTCTTCGGGGGGTGATGATGCTAAACCAGAAATGGTGAACGTATCATCATTTCTTGAAAGTCTGTGACGCTGATGAACGCATAGGATGCCAGGACTTGTCAATGGATAGGTCCATACCTGTGAGTGGGATTGGGTTATGCAGGAAACTTTGGCTTTCAGACCACCCAGGTTCTTTGCAGTGCGAATTTTTGTTCTTGGTAAAAAAGGGGTCCTAATGTCAGTGTTTGGGAATGACTAAAGCGGAGCGCCGATATTCTCAAACCACAACACAGCGATCCTTGTCCTCTACTTGCATTTTTGCATTTACATTTGCATTTCATTAACATGTATCTGTGTTGGAGGTGCATATTCCCTCCCCGATTCTAGTGGTTTTGTTCCTTTTTTGACATGGAGTCTTTGAAGAAGACTGTTGCCTACTGTAACACCCTGTTCCCAAAATAAAATAAGACAATGAATTAAACACATATCAGAGTTTCTTTTCTCAAACGAGATGTCACAATTCCAAACAAAATTCCATAAAACATTTCTCAAAATAGTATCTCAATAAAACTGCAGCGGAAATATATATATATATATATATATATATATATATATATATATATATATATATATATATATATATATATATATATATATATATATATATATATATATATATATATATATATATATATATATATATATATATATATATATATATATATATATATATATATATATATATATATATATATATATTTATATACACATCATCCATATCCATCATCATCGTGGTCATATATATAACAACGGCCAACTGCCTCAAAACATATAAACATAGCATCATCAAGTATCCATACATATCTCCCAAAACCAGATACGCCACTGGGGCATACATAAACAACACATAAACGGATAAACTCCCAAAAACGCCCCGGTGTTACGTATCAGAGCAACCCTACAGAGACACCACAATCCAAGCTAGCTAAACACCTGGATTGTCTGTACTTCCGAAGAAGCACAGACCACAATAACAACAAAGGGGTGAGAATCACGATTAAATAATAATGGCATAATGGTACATGAAATAAAAGGCAGAAATCAAATTAATATCATTTCATAATACATATTATCTGGACTCGATGTCCCACCATCAATCACAGTATATAATCACGCAACACATGCGCACACACACATTCCAAGACATACTGTACCGACTCACAACAACGATGGGCACCTGGCCATCAACCCTCAACACAGGAGCACAACATATAATATCGATGGGCAACTGGCCATCACCTTACACACAGGAGCACGTCATCAATAACGATAGGCACTTGGCCATCAACCCTCCACTCAGGGAGCACACCACACCGATGGGCACCTGGCCATCACCCTTCACTATGGGAGCACACCACACCGATGGGCACCTGGCCATCACCCTCCATTATGGGAGCCCAACATATAATATCGATGAGCAACTGGCCATCACCCTCCTCACAAGGCGCACCACATAACATACCGATGGGCAACTAGCCATCACCCTCCACACAGGGAGCACCACATAATATACCGATGGGCAACTGGCCATCACCCTCCACACAGGGAGCACCACATAACATACCGATGGGCAACTGGCCATCACCCTCCCCACAGGGAGCACTACGACAATACTCACACATGTCATACACCTAGCACACTAAGTGAAAACCGATCCTATAGATCCATCCCCCACACAGCATATACACACGACGCCTAAGGCGTACCGATCCCACGGATCCACTCACCACACGACCTATCATATACAATGCACACAAGGCATGTCGGCCCTACTGACCCAACCACATCACATAACAGCACATAAGTGCAATGCATCATAAGCGTATCGATCCCACAGATCCACGTAATCTCACACGCAGCATACACAGTGCACACGTAACACATTCACATCATATATTCCCATGCTTAACACATAATCCTCTGATTATGGCAATTGCAATAAACGCCGGCCACGAGGCCCTCATACCCTTCATCACACTTTCATTACTCAGCTAACATCTCAGCATAACTACCTGCTTGCACTCAGCATCCACTACTGCACACAGCCTTCACATCCCAAATTCTGCTACACTCGCTACCTGCTCGCTACGCGAGCTCCTAGCGAGTGTTCGCTACTCGTTCGCTTAGAGAACCTCCTCGCGAACCACACACTTAAGCTATTGCCAGTGTTCGCCACAACCACACATCAGCTTCTGCCAAGGCACGCTACACGCTCGCTACGCGAGCTGCTAGCGAATGTTCGCCAGACATTCGCCTAGCGAGGAGCTAGCGAATACCTGCGAATTCTGAAAATTAAATTCTGCTGTTCAACAACAGCAGCTACCCCCACTCTCCAATTCTCACCAAATCGTGTTAAATTCATCGGCTACACATCCTACTGATTACTCCATGCAACCACTAACCGATTAATTCAACTCCGACTCAAAACTTAGTCCAACTTCGAAACCCCCAAACACTCATCTCATCATCTCCACAACTTATACAATAATCTCACCATAGTATCCATAATCAAAACAGATTTAAGCACATGCAACAACATAAATTTATCATCAAACCAACATCAACATACAAGATGTTCATACATGGGGTTAGGGATTCCCCTTTCTACCAATTTTTCATGTTAAACCAAATTAATCGTAAAATCCTCCCCCTACCTCAATTGAAGCTTTGATGTTGATTATGCTCTTCAATTTCCACGAATTCTGTTTTCCCAAGCTTCCTTCCCTTGATCGTTTTCTTTCTTCCTCCTTCTCGTGTTCGTACGAGTTCTTTCTCCCCTCCTCCTCTTTCTATTTTGCCAAATGGCAATAATACCCTCAATACCCCAAAAACCCGTTTTAATCCAATTAACATATTTCTCATAATAATATTAATCCTCATATTCTTTTAATTCATGAAAATCCATATTATAATATTTAACTCATAATATTAATATTGGTAGGAATAATAATAACAATTAATAATAACATTAGCATTATTATTAATCATCACACTATTCCTAGCATATACCAATATTATGTTCTCCCGATTCTCCAAAATAATCCTCAAACACATCCTCAATTAAAATAATCGTAAAAATCAAAAATAATTAAAATTGGGTGTGACACCTACAAGCTCCCTTCTCCTGATATCAGTTCCCTTTTGAGTTTGGTTGTGTTAGCAGATCAGAAAGTGAAAGGAGAATTCAAGGAATCTTATGGGAAGCTGCTCAGTTTGGTGTGCAAACCTTCAGTGTTCGAGTTGAATGGCTTATATGCTCTGTTACAGTTTTATGACCCTCAGTTGAGATGTTTTGTTTTTCCTGACTATGTCCTGGCACCGACCTTGGAGGAGTATGCTGCGTTACTAGGAGTTCCAATATTGGATCAGATGCCTTTTAACCATGTCGATACTGAACCAGATCTAGCTAGGCTTGCTGCAATTCTTCATCTTGATGCCTCAGAGTTCTCAGGAAAATTGACCAAGCTGAATGGAGTGTACGGGTTTCCTCTACCTTTTCTGGTTGACAAGGTTGTACAATTCGCAAAGGACGGTTGTTGGATTGTACTCAATGCCACTCTCTCTCTATGCATATATGGTATAATTTTGTTCCCCAACTTGCCAGACTTTGTGGATACAGATGCCTTCTATATCTCCGCTTCAGGGAATCCAGTGCCAACGATGTTAGGAGATATTTATCATTCAGTCCATTACAAGAACGAATAACAAATAGGTAAAAATGTGTCTTACTGTGTACCCATGTTGTACAGGTGGTTCTTCGGTCACCTCCCGAAAGTAGGTCCATTTGTTGATACTGCTGGCACTTCAGATTGGTTAGCTAGGCTAATGGGTTTATCTGCAGAAAACATTGTATGGTTTGATCGAGATATATTTGGCACTGAAATCGTATATAATTGTGGTGTTTTTCCGAATGTCCCGTTGGTTGGAAGGAAGGGTTGTATTAATTATAATCCCTCTTTGTTGATTAGACAATTTGGATATGCTTTGAAGAGTCCTCCTAAGGAAGAAGAGATACATGAATCTCTGTATCTCACAGGCTTGCTGGAAACTGATACTTTGGTTAGAATGGGATATGCGTGGAGTAACATTCACAGGCGAGGTAAGACATTGCTAGGAATGAGTACCAATCGAGCTTATGACCCTTACATGGTTTAGATCAAAGATAGAGCTGCTAAGTCTCTGATGCCATTTCCTTCAGTGGAGCCATTGTATCCTCTTGTGATCGAAGAGTCAACTACTGTCGACATCAAAAAGTATAATAAGTTGTGGGCTGAGAAAGAAGAGTTGAAGAAACCGAACGAAGAAGTGGAGAAAGAGATTGCTCAACTAAGACATGAGAAGAATGAAGCGACTTATTCTTTGAAGAACCAGACTAAATTGGTAAACAGGTTGGGTACGGACTTTACCAAGGAGATTAGCGATAGAGAGCGGTTGGTTAAAGATATGAATGTTGTTATTAGGGTACTTGCTGCTAAGAAGCAGGAACTAAATGGGGCTTACTCGAGGATTTCCAAGCTTGGGACTCATTGGAATGCTGCCTTGTCTAATAACAAGGAGCGTGAAGATCAGCTGAAATTGCAGATCAACAAGCTGAAGGCTCAGCTCAGAGCGAAAGATGAGCAGATTTCCGAGGAAGCTTCACTTAGGCGACACAGTGACTGTAAACTGTATGAAGCGCTTGCAACCTTGGATGACTACAAAGATAGAGCTGACTCCAAGAGGCGCAGGCTTGAGGAGTGTTTTGGAAAGGAAGACTCAGTTGAGGATTTGCAATCCACCATTAGTCAGAAGGAGCTTCTTATACAGGGTTTGCTCGCTAGACCCGACCATCTCGAGATGCATACTTTGTTGAAGGAGTTCCAGTCTCGCCACCCAGCTTGATCTTTTTATCTTTACCTTTGTTTAGACTTGTTGTATGGACCATCACCAGGCATGTTGGTTGAGGTCCTTGTTGTTTTACTCAGTTGATGTTTGTACTTTTCCTGTGGGCCTTTGTTTATATATGGGGTTTTTATCCTATGCTTGTCTGTGGGGTTCTCCATTGTCATGGTTGCTATACCAAAACTAGAATCGAGGGGGAAATCTCCCTGTTGCATATATACATGTGTTGCATTTAGCATTTTTTTTCCGCATTGCAGGTGTATCAGGACTGTTAACCTTATCTTGTTTCTTGTGATCCGAAGTGTTTGCAGGATTGCAGATCAAACAACTCATTGGTACGGTACCAGAAGAAACCAGAAAAGACTAATGGATCAAATGCAGGCAGAGAAGCAGGAAATTAGGGACCGGATGGCCCAGCTGATGGAGGCCATGCAAGGGGTTTCCAATGGCCAGGCGTAACTTCAGACTTTAGTGCAACCCTTGATTGCACGAGTGGATAATGATGGTGTGCTACACGGTAGGACGACTTCCAATCCTCTCCACGTTGAGACTCCCCAAGCTAAAAACTCTATACCTATCCCTAATGCTGGAGGGAATGGTAACGCTGGGAATGCTGGAGGGAATGGTAATAATGGTAATGTCGGAGGAATTGGAAATGTTCTTGGAAATATTGGTATTGGTATTGGAGAAGGTAATAATGCTGGTAAAGTTGATGGTTATTATGATCCTGAAGCTGCTGGTGTTATTCATGGAGACCTGCGCCATCCTTGGAATGAGGATCAACAAGGAGATATCTTCTCAATGGGAGATGCTAGGCCTGAGATGTCAGCTGAAGCTAACAGAAGATTTAAGCTTTTAGAAGACAAGATGAAAAGTTACGAAAATCAAAATTCCATGGGTTTAGATATGGCCAACATGGGTCTGATTCCTGATTTAAGGGTACCTCACAAGTTCAAAGTGCCTGATTTTGACAAATACAAAGGCACCACTTTCCCAAGGGTTCACCTGCGCTCGTATTATAGGAAGATGTCCGCGTACTTGGACGATGAAAAACTGTTGATGCATTTCTTACAAGACAGCTTGGCTGGTCCTTTATTGGAATGGTACATGGGGATGGAGTCCAGCTGTACAATCTTTCCCAAAAGGATCTAGCTGAAGCTTTTGTGAGGCATTATCAGTACAATAGTGGCCTTGCTCCAAATAGAGTCCAGCTGTAGAATCTTTCCCAAAAGGATAATGAATGCTTTAAGGAATACGCCCAGAGGTGGCGAGAGCTTGCTGCTAGAGTGCAGCCTCCCATGGTAGAGCGTGAGCTCATTGACATGTTTGTTGCTACTCTATCGAGGGTGTATTATAAGAAGCTGATTAGCAGTATGTCGGGCTGTTTTTCAAACTTAATAATCACCAGTGAAAGGGTGGAGAGCGACATAAATCTTGGAAAGATTCAGGCGGGAGAGGTACCCTCAGCTGGAGGAGGAGGAAAGAAGGTATTTGGTAACAAAAAGCATGAGGGGAACGCTAACTCAGTGACGGGTTCCGTAGGAAGAGGTAGGGGTCAGCCATAGAACCAATATCGCCAACAGCAGGTTGCCAGTGTTACTATTCCTGTACCACAAAAACCCCAACAAAAATAACAACAACAAAGACAATATCAACCACCACAACAAAATCAGCAAGGATATAGGAGGTTTCTTGATAGGGCCAGGACGAATAGGGTATTTGACACGCCACCAATGCCATACTCCCAAATGCTTCAGGTTTTACTATAGCTGCAACTGATTTAAAAGAGGACTCTAGATCCTTTGCCAGGTCCTCCCCCACCCGGTTATGACGTAAATGCTCATTGCGAGTTTCACTCTGGGGCACCTGGTCACTCTATTGATGATTGCAAGGCTTTCAAGCATAAGCTTCAGGATCTAATTGACAATAAAGCAATAAATTTTTCTCATGATGTGCCTAATGTTGTGCAAAACCCTATGCCGAACCATGGGTCGGCTAGGGTTGGTGCTATTATGGTAGAAGAGAATCTAGATCTGATAATGTATGTGAATGAGTTGAAGACGCCTTTGAAATTTGTGAAGGACAAATTGTTAGGTGGGGGTGTATTCTCAGGCTGTAATGAAGACTGTTTGGATTGTTTAAGCCATCCTGAGGGATGTGATGATTTGAGAAGATGTATCCAGGGAATGATGGACGAAGGGACGTTGCAGTTTGACCGGACTGCCGAGAAGAATCCTGTTGAGGTAGTAGATGAGGAGAGGGATGAGATTGCTACGATCTCGATCCCATATAAGACTATAACTATCTCAGCGCCTCCTAGGCCACCAACAATCACTATCACCAAAGCAGGACTTGTGCTGTAAGAGCAAGATTTGTCTCTACAGGATTATCTCTATGTTTTGATGATAACAATTGAGTATTTGTGAAAGAACCATTTTATGGTTTAATGTTTGTTATGTGCAGGTCATATTAAATTAAATATATTAGACCAAACAAACAAAAGCAACGTGTGCAGCTAGTAATATATGGAATTACTATGTGTAACGTCATGAAGCGCTTGGGAGAAGCTAGTTTGCTTATGTATCTGATCACCATCAGTAAGGAACCAAGGATGCTGTATATTGCAGTTGCAATGCTCCTGTGGTTTATAATCTGAAGAAGTGCATCTGATCTAAAAGCAAATGAAGCTCAGTAAAGAAGCAAGTTTGTTTCTGCATCTGATCATGTTCAATAAAGAATCAAGGATGCTGAATATTGCAGTTGCAATGCATCTGTGGATTCTGATCTGAGTTGTGCATCTGATCTGGAAGCTAACGAGCGTCTCTGAAGAGTGAGCCCTCTGAAGAAGTTTGTGCTGAAGACTCTGATGACTTGAAGTTCTGAAGGCTGAAGGCTCTGAAGACCAAGTGCGTCAAGACTCTGAAGACATGTTCTGAAGGACAAAACTCTGAAGACTCTGAAGACATGTTCTGAAGGTCAAGACTCTGAAGACTCTGAAGACATGTTCTGAAGATCAAGACTCTGAAGATATAATCATCTGAAGAAGTTTGTGCTGAAGACTCTGATGACTTGAAGTTCTGAAGGCTGAAGGCTCTGAAGACCAAGTGCAAAAGACTCTGAAGACCAGACTCTGAAGAAGAAAGATTATGAAGCTTCACCAGACAAGACGTGTTCAATCAGATGAGCTGTTGCTATCAACTCTGATGAACAAAGTGTTGAAGTCAGAATCTGATGTTTACTATGCTATCTATACCAAAGTAGTTTCTGAACTACTCATCTGTAACATCATCAGAAGAACCAAGCCAGAAGCAAATTTGTCCAAGCTGTTAAATGAAATATTATCGTTGCAAGAAAAGGACAAGAAAGTGATGTCATCCAACACGTGCTTATCTATCCGTTGAAATATGACCGTTGGAAATAGAAAGGACTTTTCTATCCTCACAACGTCATTCTTGGAAGCACTATAAAGGCAGAATCATTTGATTATTCAAATGTTGCTTGGTGAGCTGAAGTGGTTACTAAGTGGCTGGAGCTGTTGCTCGTATTTGCTACTTGCACTGTTGTGCTACTGTTGCCATGAAGAAAAGCTCTTAAGTAATATAAAAACTACTGTTCTTATAATCTCTTAGAGATTTATTATTAGATTAGTTTTTATATTAGAAAGCAAGGAGTTGTTGCTCAATACTTGCTAGGAACTTAATTAGGAGTAATCTGCTTATTTGAGAAGCACTTATGTAATCTCCGGCAACACAAATTCTTTTTAGAATTAAGTGGTTCCTCAAGTGATCTTGTTAAGATCAGTATACTTGAGATGACAAGTGACAGTAGTCATTTGTGGAAATCCTAATAGGAGATCTTTAGTGATCGGATTCTATTAAGGTGTCAATGAACGTTATATCCTTAGGGATCCCTGAACGTGTCATTGTCAAGTTGTTAGTCACTTGCAGTTAGCTTGTGCATCTGTAATCAGTTCGGTTATAGTGGATTAAGTCCTTATTTGATTAAGGCGAAATCACCTTGGAAGGGTGGACTGGATTAGCTTGAGAGTTGCTCAAGTGAACCAGGATATATGTTGTGTTCTTTACTTTCAGTATGCTTTGTTATTTATGCTTCCGCAATATATTTAATATAAGCGCATAAATAACAAAGCATACTGAAAGTAAAGAACACAACATATATCCTGGTTCACTTGAGCAACTCTCAAGCTAATCCAGTCCACCCTTCCAAGGTGATTTCGCCTTAATCAAATAAGGACTTAATCCACTATAACCGAACTGATTACAGATGCACAAGCTAACTGCAAGTGACTAACAACTTGACAATGACACGTTCAGGGATCCCTAAGGATATAACGTTCATTGACACCTTAATAGAATCCGATCACTAAAGATCTCCTATTAGGATTTCCACAAATGACTACTGTCACTTGTCATCTCAAGTATACTGATCTTAACAAGATCACTTGAGGAACCACTTAATTCTAAAAAGAATTTGTGTTGCCGGAGATTACATAAGTGCTTCTCAAATAAGCAGATTACTCCTAATTAAGTTCCTAGCAAGTATTGAGCAACAACTCCTTGCTTTCTAATATAAAAACTAATCTAATAATAAATCTCTAAGAGATTATAAGAACAGTAGTTTTTATATTACTTAAGAGCTTTTCTTCATGGCAACAGTAGCACAACAGTGCAAGTAGCAAATACGAGCAACAGCTCCAGCCACTTAGTAACCACTTCAGCTCACCAAGCAACATTTGAATAATCAAATGATTCTGCCTTTATAGTGCTTCCAAGAATGACGTTGTGAGGATAGAAAAGTCCTTTCTATTTCCAACGGTCATATTTCAACGGATAGATAAGCACGTGTTGGATGACATCACTTTCTTGTCCTTTTCTTGCAACGATAATATTTCATTTAACAGCTTGGACAAATTTGCTTCTGGCTTGGTTCTTCTGATGATGTTACAGATGAGTAGTTCAGAAACTACTTTGGTATAGATAGCATAGTAAACATCAGATTCTGACTTCAGCACTTTGTTCATCAGAGTTGATAGCAACAGCTCATCTGATTGAACACGTCTTGTCTGGTGAAGCTTCATAATCTTTCTTCTTCAGAGTCTGGTCTTCAGAGTCTTTTGCACTTGGTCTTCAGAGCCTTCAGCCTTCAGAACTTCAAGTCATCAGAGTCTTCAGCATAAACTTCTTCAGATGATTATATCTTCAGAGTCTTGACCTTCAGAACATGTCTTCAGAGTCTTCAGAGTCTTGACCTTCAGAACATGTCTTCAGAGTCTTCAGAGTTTTGTCCTTCAGAACATGTCTTCAGAGTCTTGACGCACTTGGTCTTCAGAGCCTTCAGCCTTCAGAACTTCAAGTCATCAGAGTCTTCAGCACAAACTTCTTCAGAGGGCTCACTCTTCAGAGACGCTCGTTAGCTTCCAGATCAGATGCACAACTCAGATCAGAATCCACAGATGCATTGCAACTGCAATATTCAGCATCCTTGATTCTTTATTGAACATGATCAGATGCAGAAACAAACTTGCTTCTTTACTGAGCTTCATTTGCTTTTAGATCAGATGCACTTCTTCAGATTATAAACCACAGGAGCATTGCAACTGCAATATACAGCATCCTTGGTTCCTTACTGATGGTGATCAGATACATAAGCAGACTAGCTTCTCCCAAGCGCTTCATGACGTTACACATAGTAATTCCATATATTACTAGCTGCACACGTTGCTTTTGTTTGTTTGGTCTAATATATTTAATTTAATATGACCTGCACATAACAAACATTAAACCATAAAATGGTTCTTTCACAAATACTCAATTGTTATCATCAAAACATAGAGATAATCCTGTAGAGACAAATCTTGCTCTTACAATCTCCCCCTTTTTGATGATGACAAAACCATGTATTTTGATAGAACATTTTATACAAGGTAATCACCAAGCATTAACCTATTCAGAGTTCTAAGCAACTGCTCCCCCTGAATGTGTTAATCTTAAAAACATTTTTATGCTTGTTCAGAGACATACTCTGATCCCAAGACTTACAAAAAATAACTTTGATAAAACACAATCAAATAGAATAGAATAGAAGGAATACTTCCCTACAATATAAGAGAGCATGAGTCTTCAGCATCTGGACTAGTTCAATCAGAACTTCCATCTTCAGATCTTTAGAACATGTTTTCTCTAACCATCATATCAGAGTCATATGACTTCAGAATATTTGTTTCTTCTTCAGATGAGAAACTCCCCCTGAGTTTCAGACTGGGTGAAGATCAAATATACTGCCTTGTGAACCTTCCTGGGAGAACTCCCCCTGGCTACAATAGATCAGATATTTGGATCTTCTGAGCTTTATACAGTCTTGATTCTTGCTTTCTCAGATTTGCTTTCATCTATGATTCTTGGTCTTATCAGAGCTCAATGCATTGATCAGATTCACTTCTTGATCTTTTAAAGCATAGTCTAATCCCAATTAGCAAGCTTCTGAATCTGATACCAATGTTGGTTCTAAGACAGATACCAATACATGATACTCATGATTCTGAGTCTGAATCCAAATCTTGCTCTATGAAGATTTCTGATTCTTATGCTCTGATTATCATATTCACAGACAATTTACATCTTCTAAACAGTATGATTCCAGATAACTTTAACTTTCAGATCTCTGAACAGTATTGGGTCCATCTGATTCTGAATCTATGTTCACGAAGTGTATAACTTCTATTATATGATACCAGTTCATTTGAACTCAGATTTCTTTCATTTATCCTGTTTAGAATGCCTAGTGAACTTGTTCAGAGTTCCTTGGAAAACATCAAACAAATAATTAGTAATAAACGCAGTTTATATGTTTTTGCATTCTCTTTCAGGTTATAGAATATATCAAAGTTATATTCTATTTCTCAAAAACATTTTCCATTTATCCCCAAGTTATATTCTATTCTTCCAGATAATATCAAAATCATCTTTCATTTCTCCCCCTTTTTGACATCATCAAAAAGTTTGAGTTTTTCATCAAAACAGATTAAAAAAAAATTTCTCTTTTTAAAGTCAGAAATTAAAAAGATAAGAGTTGAGAGATAGCACCTGAGAACTTAATCATCTTTCATTTCTCCCCTTGAGAACTTAATTCTTACAGGTTGATACCAATTAAGGTAGGTTGATATCTTTTCTCAGATTTCATCTTCTATATCTCCCCCTGTTTCTTTGAGAGTGACAATTCTTCAGAATTTGTAGAAGCATGCTCTGACGAGGATTGTTGACAGGTGTCTGTTCAGCAGAACTTTCTCTGACAACTTGTTGTACATCCTTCATAGCTTGTTGATCTCCTCTAAACTTACTAATGTCACGTTCTCAACGTACAAAAGTAGTTTCACAAGAAAATCCAACTACAACATTTTCCTTAGTCTTCTTAGCATCTTCAGCTTCTTGTACTAATCTGGAAGTTTCTTTTCTGGAATCTTCCTCTGCTAGATTTAGACAAGAAGGTTGAAAATTATTCTTCCTTTTAGCTTGATCTTGATACCAATAATTCCAGTCCTTAGAGAAACTTGAAATATGTCCAATTTCAGAGTCTAATTACTTCTGAAAAATATCTCAAGAAGTCTCAAGTTCCAGAGTTGAAGTACTTGTTCTGGCCTTTGCTTTGATTCTTGATTCTGCGCCCAGAACCTTCTGTATCTTCACTCAAACATCTTCTGAAGTTTTTCTCAGAGTTATCTGACACTTTGCTTCTGGTTGGATGTCAGAGACATGATACCAATTTAAGATGTAAGATACCAATTGAAGGTGTGAAATAATGAAATTATTTCAGCTCGTTTCTTCAACATCAAAACACTATACTACAGAAGTATCAATGTTTGATTTAACAAACCATCTTCTAATAGAATCTTTTATCCAGAGTTCCAGATAATCCAAATCTTCTGATAGTCTACGACTTCAGATTTGCTCAGATCTTTAGATATCATCTGATATCAATTGAAGGTGATGTGCCATATGATCCTTCAATCTTCTGTACATGAATGTCCTTCATTTGACACTTCATCCAGAGCATCTGATACTTCAATCAGCATCTGATGTATTTTGCTTCTTTAAGGGATAGTGCTAACCAGAGGTACTTTTGCAACTAACTCTGACTTCAGTATCATCAGCATAACAAAAACCTACTAAAAATAGTTATCTGGTTTTCTGCAACACAGAGTCACGTTAGTAGTAACTTTCAGATACCTCAGAAATCTCTTAACAACTGTTAAATGAGATTCTTTAGGATCTGATTGGAATCAAGCACATATACATATACTGAAAAGAATGTCAGGACTAGAAACAGTAAAATACAGAAGAGTACAACTCATACCTTTGTAGAGCTTCTGATCTACCATTTTACTAACCTCTTTCTTTCTCAGAGTGTACGTTAAAAACATGAGAGTCTTAGATGGCTACTCTCTAACAGATTATCCTTCTATCTGCTACATTCTTTATCTGATTCCTCCTTTGGTCTTCATCTTCTGATCATCCATCTTTGGATGTCGATGATCATGCTTCTTTATCTTCAAGATGATTTGTTTCCAGATGAAGGCTATATCTTCTTGCACCAAGAATTTATCCTTTGGACAGACGTGGTTGATCATCATAAATTATCATCAAACCAAGATGAATTTCTTGAACTGATTTGAATGACAATCTTGTTCTTATCAATCAGTATCTGAGGGTAACTTCTTCTTCTAGAATTCTCGTACCAACTAAAGGTGTGAGAACTTCTGAGTACCAATAGAAGGAGTAGGATCTTCTGCTAAATCACCTTAGGTTTCTCCACCTTTGGTTTCTGATTCCAAGCTTGTTATCAAAACTTGAATCTTAGCATCAGTGCTTCATTAAATAATACCTTATACCAATTGAGACAATGTTTCCTTTCTGAATTAGCTTCAAAAATCTTCAAAGCTTCTGCTCTAATCTTCTGAAGAGATTCTCTACACCAAACTTTCTAACCATAACTATTTCTGTTATGTTAGTAAGTTCTTCTAATCATCAACAATCAGCCTTTGCCCAAAAGCACTTAATCAACAGATGTTAGCTCAATTAATAACATCAAACCCAGAAGTGCTTCTTCAGAAGGTTGGAGACTGATAAGAGTCTGATACCAACTTTATGATATCCAAAGTAGACTTTTCTGACAGTGAAGTTGCAACCCAACTTATCTTGATCAGCATCTATTAAGTGAACAACTATGGAAATGATTCCTTGCATTAGATCCTCTGCTTCAGATCTATGCAGCTTAGCTCTAGAGAATGATTCAACCAACCGTTCATCCAGAGGTATGCTTCAGATCAAACCAGATCTTCATTCTTCAGGTGTCCTTATTATCCAGAAGTGAGCTATGTTGCTGACATATCAACCAACTGCTCAGAGTCTTTTATAGAGTTGCTTCTCAACAAACTTTCAGAATCTCCTGTTAGCGTTGCTTCATCAGATTCTTCTGTAATTTTGCCTCTGTAGCTTTTCTTCTGAGTCTATACTGATACCAACTGAAGTGTCTTCAGTATCCTGCCTCAGTTGCTTTGCTTCTGATGCTTTGAACTATCTTCTATAGCTTTGCTTCAGAATAACCAACAATTGAAGGAGAGATGTCTTGATTGACAGAGCCTCTACAAAATCAGTGTTACAGAACCTTCTGTACAGCTACTGATCTGACTTCACTAGCCTCTTCTAGAATGCTAGTTTTAGCTACTGCCTGCATACACTCAGCAAACTCCTTTCCAAGTGAAGTATATGGTTCTAAATAGAAGTATCATCAATGTAAATAAATCTGACAGATTTAAAATATCTTTCTTAATAGTCTTTAAGAAGAAGAGTAGTAACAACTTTACTTTTGACAAAATAATTTTCAAAAAGAAAACTGGGAAGTTGATGAACATATACTTCTTCTTCAATAAAACCATTTAAAAGTATTTTTAATATTCATCTGATTTATATTGATGTTATACTAATCAACGAACGAGATTGAAAAGAATATGAATTCTAACCTTGTCACAAAAGCATATGTCTTCTGTATAGTCAAGAGTTTCTTGCTGACAATCTTTGAGAAGAAATAATCTTGTTCTTATGGAATCATCCTTCTTTCCAATGAATGTCTCTTTTGGAAAAGAAGATTTGATTCTGGGGGGAAACTTCTCAGAGTAGATTCTTCAGAAGCAGCTAATTGAATAGCATCTGGAGTAGCTTCTGATTCTTCAGCTGGAACACATTCTGCTTCTGATTCTCCAACATCTTGTGAGACAAACCAGTAACAGCAACTAAAGTAGAATATTCTGAATAACTCTTCTTGAACAGATCTCAATTCCTTTGTTAGCATTCTGCAGCATCTTCATCAACACAACAACATCCATTTGATTCTTGAGAGACATCCTCAGAGCACAGATAATCTGATCTTCATGTGTAGAGAGAATCTAGCTTCCATCAGGCTTCATCTTCTGAATTTTTCTGCTTGAAACAAATACAGATCCAATCTAGATACAGTTATCATCAAACTCAGATGTATCAAGAGACACAGTCTGACTGGCAATTTGCTCTTACAATGCTGAGCTAACTTGTAAATAGTTAGATCATCAGAGTTGACAGTACATCTGTTCTTGAAAAAGAATGTCTACTGAATTATTCAGAATGAATAACACCAGAGACTTAAATCCTTTTTACATCAGACAGAATGACTTCTGCCATTGTATCTTTCTTCATAACTTGTTTCTCAAAACATTCATCAAGAATTTCTGAAAAATAATGCCTAAAAACATCTGACCAATTTTAGTTTGTTCAACTGAGATAACATCTCAAGTTAACAGAACTTAATTGTCCATTATGCTTCAAATCAGATCTTCTGAATTCATCATATCATCATAATCCAGATGAGTTAGAAACACTGCCTTTCTAGAAACCTCTGCAGAATTCTTTGAAGCTCTTCAAGGAGAGAAACTTTCAAATGTTTTGGATCTGAAGAATCATTTCTTCCAGATTTGAATATTTTTCTAAACTTACCCTTTTCTGCAGACTTCATTCTGGCGTTCTGATGAATAGGATTCATTAGCCAACAATATATCTTTTCTTACTTAAGATAAATCCCAATGAGTTGTCATGAGAAAGTCAAGTGTGGACTAATCCGTTTCTTGAAAACATCTCATACTCACCAGAATTAATCTTTAGAGATCAAGAATTATTGCTTGCAGAAGATTTATCTTTGAGCAAATATGTTGTAAATCCAAACGTATTTTCAGATCAGCATTCAACAGATATATCTTCTTATCTGATGAATCTATCCTGTCAACTGATTCTTCATTCTTCTTTCAGAATCTTCTGGAGGAGATTTGCTGTTGAAGGCTTCAACACTTCAAATTTCAAACTTCATAGAATCAGTGACTTGCTAAAGGTAACTCAATAGATTACAATTTTAGTACTCATTATCCTCAAAAACTGATATGAGACTGAAATTGTAAGAACGGTGAAATATCCCCAAAAGTATTTCTTCACACAGCCTATGGATCTTTATCTGACACTGTTAGGTGTTTGATATCCATCAATAACAGAACCAGGCTCTGATACCAATTGAAGGTGTGAAAAATACACAAGAAAGGGGGGGTTTGAATTGGGTATTTGGTTACTTAAAAACTTTTGCCATCTTCTTCTGTGTTGGTTCTTTGAAAGTGGTAGCATTTTTGGTAGTAACAGCGTTTGAAGTAGATGCCATTGTTGACGATGATGAAGAAGATGAAGGTTACGAGCAACAGCTCCAGCCACTTAGTAACCACTTCAGCTCACCAAGCAACATTTGAATAATCAAATGATTCTGCCTTTATAGTGCTTCCAAGAATGACGTTGTGAGGATAGAAAAGTCCTTTCTATTTCCAACGGTCATATTTCAACGGATAGATAAGCACGTGTTGGATGACATCACTTTCTTGTCCTTTTCTTGCAACGATAATATTTCATTTAACAGCTTGGACAAATTTGCTTCTGGCTTGGTTCTTCTGATGATGTTACAGATGAGTAGTTCAGAAACTACTTTGGTATAGATAGCATAGTAAACATCAGATTCTGACTTCAGCACTTTGTTCATCAGAGTTGATAGCAACAGCTCATCTGATTGAACACGTCTTGTCTGGTGAAGCTTCATAATCTTTCTTCTTCAGAGTCTGGTCTTCAGAGTCTTTTGCACTTGGTCTTCAGAGCCTTCAGCCTTCAGAACTTCAAGTCATCAGAGTCTTCAGCACAAACTTCTTCAGATGATTATATCTTCAGAGTCTTGACCTTCAGAACATGTCTTCAGAGTCTTCAGAGTCTTGACCTTCAGAACATGTCTTCAGAGTCTTCAGAGTTTTGTCCTTCAGAACATGTCTTCAGAGTCTTGACGCACTTGGTCTTCAGAGCCTTCAGCCTTCAGAACTTCAAGTCATCAGAGTCTTCAGCACAAACTTCTTCAGAGGGCTCACTCTTCAGAGACGCTCGTTAGCTTCCAGATCAGATGCACAACTCAGATCAGAATCCACAGATGCATTGCAACTGCAATATTCAGCATCCTTGATTCTTTATTGAACATGATCAGATGCAGAAACAAACTTGCTTCTTTACTGAGCTTCATTTGCTTTTAGATCAGATGCACTTCTTCAGATTATAAACCACAGGAGCATTGCAACTGCAATATACAGCATCCTTGGTTCCTTACTGATGGTGATCAGATACATAAGCAAACTAGCTTCTCCCAAGCGCTTCATGACGTTACACATAGTAATTCCATATATTACTAGCTGCACACGTTGCTTTTGTTTGTTTGGTCTAATATATTTAATTTAATATGACCTGCACATAACAAACATTAAACCATAAAATGGTTCTTTCACAAATACTCAATTGTTATCATCAAAACATAGAGATAATCCTGTAGAGACAAATCTTGCTCTTACAATCTCCCCCTTTTTGATGATGACAAAACCATGTATTTTGATAGAACATTTTATACAAGGTAATCACCAAGCATTAACCTATTCAGAGTTCTAAGCAACTGCTCCCCCTGAATGTGTTAATCTTAAAAACATTTTTATGCTTGTTCAGAGACATACTCTGATCCCAAGACTTACAAAAAATAACTTTGATAAAACACAATCAAATAGAATAGAATAGAAGGAATACTTCCCTACAATATAAGAGAGCATGAGTCTTCAGCATCTGGACTAGTTCAATCAGAACTTCCATCTTCAGATCTTTAGAACATGTTTTCTCTAACCATCATATCAGAGTCATATGACTTCAGAATATTTGTTTCTTCTTCAGATGAGAAACTCCCCCTGAGTTTCAGACTGGGTGAAGATCAAATATACTGCCTTGTGAACCTTCCTGGGAGAACTCCCCCTGGCTACAATAGATCAGATATTTGGATCTTCTGAGCTTTATACAGTCTTGATTCTTGCTTTCTCAGATTTGCTTTCATCTATGATTCTTGGTCTTATCAGAGCTCAATGCATTGATCAGATTCACTTCTTGATCTTTTAAAGCATAGTCTAATCCCAATTAGCAAGCTTCTGAATCTGATACCAATGTTGGTTCTAAGACAGATACCAATACATGATACTCATGATTCTGAGTCTGAATCCAAATCTTGCTCTATGAAGATTTCTGATTCTTATGCTCTGATTATCATATTCACAGACAATTTACATCTTCTAAACAGTATGATTCCAGATAACTTTAACTTTCAGATCTCTGAACAGTATTGGGTCCATCTGATTCTGAATCTATGTTCACGAAGTGTATAACTTCTATTATATGATACCAGTTCATTTGAACTCAGATTTCTTTCATTTATCCTGTTTAGAATGCCTAGTGAACTTGTTCAGAGTTCCTTGGAAAACATCAAACAAATAATTAGTAATAAACGCAGTTTATATGTTTTTGCATTCTCTTTCAGGTTATAGAATATATCAAAGTTATATTCTATTTCTCAAAAACATTTTCCATTTATCCCCAAGTTATATTCTATTCTTCCAGATAATATCAAAATCATCTTTCATGTGCCATATGAAAGCACCAAAGCTATTCTGTGGAACTACGGAGCCGAAGTGTACTGTAATGGTCAGAAGATAATCTGGCGGGAGCGGGAGCGATTACCCGAAGCGGTAGGGTTTTTCCGTCGCCCGAAGTAGTGGTTGAAAAAATAGATAGGTGGAAAGGTAAGATGGTGATAGAAGAAACTTCTCGGGCTGGCGAGAAGGAATCTTTGGAGAATGATGTGGAGGAAGTCATGAGGCTGATACGAAAGAGTGATTATAAGATAGTTGACCACTTACAACAGACCCCTTCTAAAATTTCGATATTATCATTGTTGTTGAGTTCGAAAGCGCACAGGAATGCGTTGATGAAAGTGTTGAGTACCGCCTTTGTGCCCCAGGAAATACCGGTGAATCAACTCGAAGGAGTTGTTGGGCATGTGAACGCTGGAAATGGTCTGGGATTTACAGATTTAGACCTAACGCCAAGGGGCTGAAACCACAATTGTGCGCTGCATATTTCTGTTGAATGTAGAGGGGTGGTGATGTCACATGTCCTTGTTGACACAGGGTCATCCTTGAATGTGCTTCCGAAGAAGGCCCTTATGAAGCTTGACACGCGGGGCATTAAATGTACACCAAGTGACTTGGTTGTACGCAAAAATCCACCAAAAATCCACTCATCGTTGTTCATCCAGATTCGCCAGAATTCAAGAACTTCATCTTCTCCATCAAAAATCCACCAGAAACGCATGCATCTTCATCTTGTCAATTGTTTCCAGATCCTTGATGAGATCCTTCGTAGAAGTTTTTTCCGGAAGCTTGATCAAGTCATGTGTTCATCAACGGAGTTCTTCACAAATTCATCCAGTTCATCAAATCACCAAGATCTAGATTTCGCAAACGATCTTCATAGAATCTTCATGCTCGCCATCATCTCCAGAAATGGATCAAGATCCTCAACGAACGAATCATCAACACTTTCATACTTTCCAGATCTTCATGTTTGTCAGCGATCTTCAAGAGACTCATGTGTATCCTATTTCCAGAAGTTCTTCGTGATCTTCGTCACATTTGCGAATCCAGATTCCCTCAAAGTTCGTGGATCTCCAACAATCTCCTTCAACGCCTTCAAAATCATCATCTATCACAATCTCCAGATCCACATGCATCTTCAAGGAATTCTTCAAGAACTGCTTCAAGAAATCTTCATCAGTTATTGCTTGCCTTCAAGAACATCAAGTACGGATCAGGATTTTTTTTCTAGAACTTTGATAGTTCAGTTGTTGTTTTGTTCAGTTGTTTTGTAGGATTCAAGACGAAAGTTGTTTGAGCGGAGAAAAAATGTTATGAGAGAAAGACGTTGTGAGAGAGACAAGTTTCAGACGAAGAGTTGAAACGAGAAAGACAGGCTGAGAGGAAGAACGGCGCAATATGAACAGTGAATGGGAGATGTGAGAAGGAGCTAGGTTTTTTTTGAAGAATGTTGATACGTGGGTTTGGTGTTGGGCTTCAAGCCCAACGAGTTTTGGCATACCCCCGTTTTCCTCACGTCCCCCCTTTTTTTGTTGTGGTGGCTGTTTTTGTTGGGATTGTGGGCTGGGCCTATTTCATTTTTGCTACACGCCCCGTTTTGCTCACCAAACCCCTTCCCCCGTTTTTGTGTGTGTTGTGGGCTGGGCCCAACCTTTATGGTTTTTTGCTAGCATATGCACTCCCCTGTATGACTACACCCCCTCCCTGCATTTATTTTGTATTTTAATATCTTGCATTGTATTTTTAATTGTAATGTTTTGTTAGGGATAGTTTAATACTTTTAGAATATTTTAAATACTTGGAATATAGTTTTAGGTATTATATTTTTAGGAAATTTATAGTTTAGTATTTTCTTGGAATATTATAATACTTAACATAGATTTAGATTTTAATTTCTTTTAGGATATTATTTTGGCATATTTTGGTATAGGATTTATAGAGTTTATTTTCTTAGAATATTTTATTGCTTAGCATAGATTTAGGTGATAGTTGTTTTTAGGAAATTTATAGTTTAATTTTTCCCTTAGAATATTATAATGTTTAGCATAGATTTAGGACATAGTTTCTATTAGGAATTTATTTTACACTTTTAGATGTAGAATTTAATGTCCACTTGTTAGGGGACTTTCTTTTTCATTTCAGGTTCCTCTTGAAAGAAGAATAATGACAGGTCAGCGTCACACATTGATCCTGGTTCCGAAGAAAAGCATAAAGAAGAAGAAGAGCATAAAGAAGGCAAGCACGAAGCTGAAGCTTGTGCACAAGTCAGAGATCAACGGAACCATCTCCGTTCAACAGCATTGTTATTTCAAGTCTTTCATTCCTGTTACGCAACCGTCGAGTGTTGTGAGATCGTTAGATACGTAGGAATGGTTGTTGGAGGGTTTCCTTCCAATAATCAGAGTGTTTAGTGTAGCACCCTTTGGGTGATATGCGACGCACTCACTCCTACGTTTAGGATTCAGCATGTGCGTCCCGTTTCGAACCTTTTCTCTTGCTTTCATGCAATTGAGACCGTTTTCCCGTTTTGTTGTAGTTAGCTGAACTACAGCTGCTCTGATTTCTCTGAAGAGAATATGTAGGCATAGGATGCGATATCCTAGAGAGCACACTAACAACTAACTTCTGTTTTCTCTCGCTGCTGTGTGATCGAGACCTTTCCCGTTACTGACTGTTATCCCTTTCTCTTACCCTAGCGCATTTGAGACCAGACCGTAGTTCTAAATCCCGTAGGTTCCCGTACCTTTAAAACAATGACATACTACGTCCGTTCTACCGCAAACAGGTACGCCTAAGTCTCCAATGGTCGAGCAGCATACACCTAACTGCTAGAATACGTTCGCTAGTATTGTCAACCTTTTCTCTCACCCCCGTGTGACCGAGAACACCTTTGTTTACCCGTAGTTTCCAGAACTGCGGCATGCTCTGATTTCTCTGATGAGAATACGTAGGCACAAGATGCGACATCTTGGCGAGCAACCAACCAAACTTCCCCCGTAGTTTCCCGAACTACGTCGACTTTGACTTTCTCTGTTGAGAATACGTAGGCATAGAGCAGCGACGCTCTACCGAGTCATTTTTCAGTTTCCTTCCATTTAGACTTAGAAGCCGTAGATAGATTGTTTTTTCATCCTTTAGACAAACCAACAAGCGTGGATCCCATCGAGTACGATGGACGTGAGGGGTGCTAATACCTTCCCCTTGCGTAACCGACTCCCGAACCCTGAGATTTGGTTACGATGACCGGTCTTGTCCCATTTTCGCGAGGTTTTTCCTGTTCGTTTCCTTTCCCGCTCGAGGGATAAATAACGAAAGGTGGCGACTCTTCTGTTGTGCCGGCACCTGATTTTCGCAGTATCGACAGCTGGTGACTCTGTTGGAGAACTAGCCTTTTTATGCAGTCTTGCCTCGTGTTTTTTCTGGCTGCTGGGGATCCAACGTCCCTATGCGAGTCAATCCTAGCACTTGTTTGCTTGTCTATTGGATGTTTATTTTTGTGCGTTGTATGTTGTATATTACTGTATTTACGCTTTCTGCACTATGTTATTATCTGTTGCTGTTGTGTTGTCGGGTGGTTGTTCCTATGAGAGAGAAGCCAAAACCCAGGCTTGATTGCACTTAGATTTAGTTGTGGAAAGTAGTAGGCGCGTGCACGTTTTACATGTACTAGTGTCCCACAAAATTCACGCTCGGACGAGGTTCTTCTGGTTGACTTCTTTTTCATTCCTTTGGGTTGAGGGGGATGTTGGTTAGGAGGATTATCGACTCTGGGGACCGATTAATTGGAAGTTGGCTAAGTGAGGCCTCTTCAGGATATGATGATGCCACACCTTTTGGGTATCGTATCATCAGTCTTGAAAGTCTGTGACGCTGACGGCCGCATAGAATTCCGTACCTTGTCAGATTAGGTCCATACCCATGAGTGGGAGGGTTTTTGCAAGAAACTTTACTTCCAGCCAACCCGATATTTTGGTCTTCTCTTCAGAGCGAATTTACTCAGTCAGCAGCGCAGCAGTATTCAGAAAATTGTGGGGGCTGTGATCCCGTGTTTGCTGCATCTTGCATTGCATTTGCATAAACATTTTGCATCATATTGCATATCATTATCCGGCTAGCCAGAGCTCTTATCCAGCCGTTGTTTTGATTCTGAAGGTGATTCTCCAGTGATTGGTCTGAGCAAGTGTTAGTGCTGAAGACGACCAAGGGGTTGAAGCATATTTGAGCAGAATCAAGCAGTGAAGTCAGTTGAAAGTTGTTGGTAGCTATGTCAGAGAGCAACTTCCAGTTTGTTGATACCTTGTCAGGCTTCACTGTGACGTCCAATCCTCTGTATGGTTTTATGCGTGACGAAGATTTCCCGCAAGTGAACAACCTTACTGCAGCTCAGCCTGTGCAGCCTTCTATTAAAGATCGAGGTTTACATGAGCCGTTTGTTGTCCGAAGTGAGTGTTCTCCTTCTATTGATACCTCAGATTATCAGGGTGTTGTCTACCCTGTGCCGGATTCCTGAAGAGAGGTCCCGATAGCAAAGACTGAGGACCCGAGATTTTTTGAGCATGCCAAAAGGTTTCATGCGTTGGAGGAAAGATTCAAAGCCTTGAAAGGTAAAGATGTTGTTAACCTCAATGTTGCAGACATGTGTCTGGTTCCCGGCCTAGTGTTGCCTCCTAAGTTCAGAGCGCCGAGATTTGAAAAGTATAAAGGAGATAGTTGCCCGAGGCAACATTTGGTGATGTTCTGCAGAAGAATGACTTCGTTTGTGCACAACGACAGGTTTGTGATTCACTGCTTTCAGGATAGTCTGACTGGGGCATCTCTGAGTTGGTATATGCAGTTAGAGAGTAACCAGATCCGATCATGGGTGGATTTAGCCAGAGCTTTTCTGAAGCAGTACGATTATAACCTAGACATGGCTCCTAGTCGTATGCAATTGCAAGAATTGTCTCAAGGGAACAATGAACCTTTCAGGAGGTATGTTCAGAGATGGAGAGAATTTGCTGCCAGAGTGCAACCACCGCTCCTAGACCGAGAGTTAATGGGCATGTTTGTAGACTCCCTGCAGAGCCCGTACTTCGAAAGAATGCTTGGAAATGCACCAAATTTCTCTGAATTGGTAAGAACAGGAGAACACATTGAGCATGGCGTAAAAACTGGAAGAATCCAGAATGTTTCAAGCAGTCAGGCTAGTGAAACCGAATCTCTCTGTAGATACCAAACTGAAGAAGGAATTGTGATCAATGCAATCATGACAAATGTTGAGTATTCTCGAGATGAATCGGTGAAATATGTTGGTTCTTCGTCTCCTCAGCGGTCAGTATCTTCTGTGTCTCACTATTCTGGACAGACAACTGTGCCTAGGGCACCGCATCGGGAACTTTATGTCGCTCCTCTCGCTAATCAACGAGCCCGTGGCCGAGGTTATCAGAATCAGCGTCAGAATCAGAACAGACCTCGTAACAACTTGGAACGGAGGAATGCTCCTTCTCATCCAGTGCATGTGTCGTATAGCCAAATTCTGCCACAGTTGGTTCATAATTCTTTGGTGGAACCCAAAGCTCTTAAGCCCGTGCCAGAGCCTTGTCCTCCGAGATACAATCCCCATGCTCAGTGTGGATACCATGGCGGATCCCCGGGACATTCAGCTGAAGATTGTAAAGCTTTTCAGGAAAAAGTGCAGCGGTTAATCGACGAAGGGTGTATTTCCTTTCCAGACGGAGTTCTGGTGGTTCATGACAATCTCTCGGCTATCTAAGCTCGCAGATTCAGAGGTTCATTTCCAGAAGCCAGTGGTCCAGACAGGCAGATGTCCTCAGCATTGGCAGTCCTCGGACTTTTTATCATTTGCATTTGTAGTTTCTTTTCTGTTAGTTACTACTTGCTGTTAAACATTGTTTGTTTCGAATTGTAATATTGATAAAGTGACTATGCATTTTTCTGAATTAATCATGTCGTTGTCGCTCATTTATTGCATTGCACTGACACTTGCATTTTATTCACTCCACTTTGTTACTATGATTAGTAAATATTGGAGGGAGGATGATGAAACTGAATACTCATAACTGATGATCGTATGCTTTCGGATAAAACCTTGCTGATGACGTACAAGGCATTGTTTCAAACTCCCCTAAACACTGGAGATATAAGGAGTTAGTCCCTTGATAACCACTTCGAGCCGAGAAGCAGGAGTTTCTTTCAGACTGTTAAAGCCCTCACATCTTAACCCGGGACAGGGTAGTTGTCAGTTAGCTTGACCGAGCATTCAAGTCTTATAGAGGAGTGTTCCCTTTCGAGGACCAATCACAGTTTATTCCTCTCAAGAGGTCGTACCTTGTCAACCACAATGGTTAAACCTCACCAATCAGGAGTGAGACAGTTGCAATCCTTTTGAAGACAACCAGTGTCGCACGACTTGTTTCGGAAAAAATAAGAAAAGAAAAAGAAAGCCCGCTAAGTAAAAAGAGGAAAGCAAATACTTAGGCAAAAAATCAGGGCATCCCGCTGGACTTCAAAAAAAAATCGAGAAGAACTCAAAAGGAGTCAGTCCAGGCAAAAATTAGGGAATCAAAAGAATGAAAAAGAAAGGATATTAAAAGAAAAATCCTCGAACAAGGACAAAGTCGTGTGGATACAGACACCGAAAACGAAAAGGAGTAACTGTCACTCCGAAAACCTTGTGAGTTCCTTAACCATTGTTCCCACCATTCAACATACCTCTAGAAGAGGCGAGCGCTTGTGCCAAGTTAACTGAACATTAGGATCGGAGATCATCACGTAGAAGGGGTGGGTACAAATCATAATTTGAGCCTTTTATCCTTTGTTTCACGAACCGTGAACCCGACCATGATACAACCCTTAAAAGACCTAATTGAGGCAGGGTTTATTCTGAAAGCGCATTACGATAAGGTCGAGTAACCTGACTCCTTCATGATTTGCTAATCATATCCTTGTTGTATTTTTCACTGATCAAATTAGCACTACGTTTGAACTTGTTGGTTCATTCGTCACTCACAATCATGACACGTAAATGAGTGACAGCACAAATTTTTTCAAAATCTGCATGAACACTGCATTAAAATTACCATTCGCGAATAAACAATTTTACTTGCAGGTTAGTAGTTGACATGAAGGAAATTCTAATAGGAACTAATCAATCAGGACTGAATCGTTCAGTAGTCTGGACCAGAATGGTGCGAAACCCTGTGAATCTGGAGCATTGACTTCCAGTGAGTTTGGAATCAGTTAGTCTAAGGACAAGTCTCGAAGCATCAGTTGATTATGGGACAGTTTATTCAAGAAGCAGTCGATCGGAAGTGAACTTTCTCGAGACCCAATCAGGGGCAATCATCCAGAATGTTGTGATTTGAGGGTAGATCCCTCCAGTGTTCGATCAGACCGGGTTAAGTCGCTTCAACGCTCATTCAGGGGCAAGCTACTTCAGATGTATGTTGGAACCAACCATGATGAGAGTTGGTTAATTAAGGATGAATCCTTCTGTTATACAGATGTCGGGGCAAGCCATCTCGAGATTTGTCTCGCAGCAAGCTGCTTTCTGTTTAGAGTGAGTTTCCCCAAGAGCGGATTGGGGCAAATAGAATTGCACTGGGGCAAGTTGTTCAAGCGAGTTTGTTCACCCCAGCAAGAGTTAAGTGTCGGGGAATCGTGTCATTACCCTACCCAGAAAACCTGAACCTTCTGAAGAAGCCCTGCTGTCATTGGATTATTATCCGACAGCCTAAACCCGTTAGTTGTCAGATTCTTGTAACCGAACCGTTTCCAAAGTCCAGTTCTCGTCTGGCAAACCGGAGATCAGTTCTCGTCTGAAATCCAAACCAGAAACCAGTTCTCGTCTGGTCACCTTTTCTTTAACCTATTGTTCAACCAGCCCCGTCTGGCTAACATAGTTTTAAAGTCCAGTTCTCGTCTGGCAAACCGGAAATCAGTTTTCGTCTGACAACCTAACCCATTTTTGCTATCAGTTCTCGTCTGGTAGTCCACCTTTGAATGCTAGTTCTCGTCTAGTATTTACCCTTTAAAATCCAATTGCATTCGTAACCAGAGATAAATCCATTTTTTTAATAACCTATTCTCATCCCTAAACCAGAAAAAGCCTAAATATATCCGACACGATAACTCCCAGTGACTCATATGGCGTCACGTTCCCCGATACAAAGCTCGGTTGATACGGGTTCTCCATGATTGGTGTTTTGTATTCCCCGTGTTGATGTTGTCAAATCAGGAATATGTTCTCAGCAGAGATGTACAGTTTGGGATGGTTTCCCCTGAGCAATTTAAGATTGCGGCAAGTCGAGATGGCACTTACCCCCTATCAGAGCAGGATTAAGATTATCCTCGGCAGGTTAGATTGATATCCCCGGCAGAGTGTGGCCATCCTGGGCGGATTGATCGTGTATACCCAGTGGGTCGAGATTGAAGCTTTCCCTGACAGACAGATTTGGGTTTATTTCCCTAACAGTGGGACTGATGCAATGTTGTATCCCCACAGAGTCCAAGTTTTTGGCTCCTTTCCCCTCCAAGTCTAGGTCATTGACTCATTCCCTAATCAGAGGCTGATATGGTTGAGTTTTGTTCTCATTTACCCCAAGCAGAGGTCGACGCGGATTCCCTCACTGAATAATCTCCAGCTAAGCAGATTTTGATGTCAGACAGAGAAGGGTTATTTCCCGGCAGTTTGCTTCGTACCCTAGAAGGACTTTGGGTGTCTTAAGAGGCCGTTCAGGTTCGTTTTCCTCGATTTAGTGAGATTTAATTTCGGTGGTTGATTTTTAGCCTCGCAGAGCCATTGATTCCCCCAGTAGAGTGGGCATGTTTCCTCTGGCCGAATCGGTTATTCCCAAAAGGGTCAGTCTCCGTGAGACGTATGCGAGATTATCCTCAGCAGGTTAGATTGATATCCCCGACAGAGTGTAACCATCCTTAGCAGATTGATGGTGTATCCCCGAGCAAATCCAGAAGGATTATTCAACAAGTTGAAGCGTATCTCCCCACAAGTTTGAGAACTTATTGACAGGATTGTCTCGTAGCCTGAAGTGCTATTCCCAGAGAGTTGTATCTCAGAGAGCCGGTCGAGACATTTATCTTCTTCCCAAGCAGAGGGAAGAGCGGTTGGTTTAGCCTGATGTGCTATTTTCCCGGAGGAGTCCGTTATCCCCAGTTTAAGTCCAATTGAGATTGGCAGGTTGCAGTTCCCCAGAAGGGTAGCTCTTTTCCTCAGCAGAGTGGTTTACTCTCCCCAACAGGATGATTCCTCTTTCCAACATTTATTTTGCTGGAACATTCCTTTGCATGATCGCATAGCATCTACTTAAACGCGTAGCATTTCCATTTCACACGGAGCATTACGCCATTTTCAAACATGTGCATATGAAGCATAAACCAGGTAGTTACCTTTTGCTTGTACAGACGTACCTCTGTTCCCCGCTGAAGTCGCCGAGATTGTTTTGGTGAACCCTTTTCTTTCTCCTCAATAGAGTATTGACCTGATGGTTATCGACAGTGATCCGATGTTCGCTTTTATTTAGCGATGATTTGACAAGATTGTCGAGAGAATAGCAGCGTGATAGGTTGCCCTGACTAGGATGTCAGATATGAAGGTTGACTTCGTGAACGCCCGACGGTGATATCAGAAGGTGCCTGTAGATGCAGGCTTTCCATTAATGATTCAATGCTTGTCTGACGACAATATCAGAAGTTTGTTTGCAGCTTCAGTACGCGAGTTGATCCGCAGTGGTCTGACGACCGAATCAGTTCTCCTGAGGTGATTATTGATTAATGAGAAGTTTCAGCTTGATAGCCATTTCTCAAGCTAGCGCAGAGCGTCTGACAGCAAGAGCAGTTGTCCTTGATTCGTGATCGAATAACTAATGGTTTTTCCCGACTGAGTGTCGAGGCCCGAGGGCTATGGTAGATAACCAGACTAGTATTTCTCTGACTGATGTCACAGATTTCCCCAGCTGACGCAGGGCGCCTGAAGGCAAGGTTAATCCCCACAGAGTCATGAGTGACTAAGGATTCTTTTTTCGGACTGATGCCGAATCATCTTCAGACTGATGTCAAAGATTTTCTCCAGCGGATCTGGAGTTGCCTGCGGGCAGGGTTTCATATATCCTTGAAGGCCAAGGATTATATTCTTCATAAGAACTTGAAGATTTTCTCCGGCGGAGGCGGAGTTGCCTGCGGGCAGGGTTTCATATATCCTTGAAGGCCAAGGATTCTATTCTTCAGACGAATTTGAAGATTTTCTCCGGCGGAGGCGGAGTTGCCTGCGGGCAGGGTTTCATCTATCCTTGAAGGCCAAGGATTTCATTCTTCAGACGGATGTCGAAGATTTTCTCCAGCGGATCTGGAGTTGCCTGCGGGCAAAGTTTGTCTATCCTTGATGATACAGGAGTGTCCAAGGATTTTGTGGACTAATTTGATGTTGAAGTTCTACGGTGAACTCAGTTTAAATCAGTAAGTCAGCAAGTTTTGAATACGGTTATCATTTTTCTGAGGGTGATCCCCAGATAGGAGAGTGCTCGGTTAAGCCTCTCATCCCCAACGGAGTATTTCGGATACTCAGGTGTACCATTATCATTTCAGTTTCTGAGGCTGATCCCCATATTAGAGAGTGCTCGGTTAAGCATCTCATTTCCAGTGAAGTACGTCGGATACCTAGCAGTGCAGTTATCAAAGTTTGCAGTTTATTTCTGCGGTTGGTAAATTTCCGGGTTTCTTTGGTATTCAACCGTCTTTCGCCTTGATTGTTTGAAAACCGTCAGGCCCAAGCCGTTTGAATAGGGGCAGCTGTTGCGCCCCAAAATTTGACCAACCGGTTCTCGCATCTGGTTTATGTTTCGACTCATTCTGCATTCGCATTCGCATACCGCTTACATTGCATTTTTTAGCCATATTGATTTTATCGGGATTACAGCCCTATTTCCACATTTCAGATGTTTTAGACCGGTTCGGATAATCGGAGTTTCATTTTTGGGAAGTTGTGCTCTTCCCGGTGTTTTCAGCTTACGCTGTTATTTTTGAGGATATCTCAGTGTCCGGTTTTTGCCGTCTATTTCGATTTGGTCTCGCGTTCTATTTTAATTGAATTAATTGCCTTTATAGCTTTTTTTTAGATTTAATTGAGTTTTAATAGCATTTTTTAGTTTAATAGGATTTATTTAGTTTTATTAGATTTTAATTAGTTTCTTTTAATATAGTTTTTAAATAGATTTTTATTAGAATAATAGATATTAGTTTCTTTTTTAGAATAATATAATAGATTTTATATTTCCTTTAGATTTAATTTCCTTTTTAGGATATTGTTTAGTTTTATTAGGTTTTCTTTTATTAGAAGTTTATTGGTTTAATTAGAATAAGTCTTCATTAACTAGCTTTAGCTTTAATTTTCGTTTAGTTCATTAATCAAGTATGAGCTTAATTTCCGTTTTAATCAAGTCTTTATTTCATTTCAGTCTTAATTAATTAGCATTGTCATTAATTGAAGTCTGTTAGTCTTTTAAATCATTTTCGTTCCATTAATCCATCATTAATTGAAGCTGATCCATTAATTAAGTCATTATTATCAGATGTGTGTTCTTGACAGAGCAGTTTTTTGGTCTTGTATCAGAGCAGTTTCGACTCCCGAACCCAGACAACGGTTGCGACGACCTTGTCTTACCTTTTTTTCGTCAGGTTTTTCCGATTGTTTCCTTTCCCGCCCCGAGGGATAAATAACGAAAGGTGGCGACTCTTCTGTTTGGCCGGCACATTATTTTTGCGGAAGCGACACCAAGCCAGAAATCCCTCCGGTGATTGAAGAGCCTACCACCGTGCCTATTCAGCAGCATAATCAGGTGTTAGCTGAGAGAGATGAGCTGAGGAAGGCAAATGAAGAACTGGAGAAAGAATTGGCTCAACTCAGAAGCGAGAGGAACGAAGCCGTCCATTCCTTCCAGAGGCAAACAGAGCTGGTGAACTAGTTAGGGACGGATTTGACTAAACAAATGGCTGAGCGTGAGCGCTTGGGACGAGACTTCAAAGTTGACAATGATGTACTGGCCACTAAGAAGCAGCACTTGGATGAAGCGTACCGGAGAATATCCAAGTTTAATCAGCACTGGAAGGCCACCCTAGCTAACGGGAAAGAACAGGAGGATAAGCTGAAGCAACAGATCTCCAAGCTGAAAGCCCGGGTGAAGGCTAGTGAGAAGAGGTTTGATGAAGAAACCGCTCGCAGATATGCTGCTGAAGGCCAGCTCAACAAGTCTCTTGCGAACCTGAGGGAGCGCAAGCTGATGTTTGAATCCAAGAAGCGGAAGTTGGAAGAGTGTTTCGGCGAAGGAGCATGGGAAGACTCAGTTGAAGGTCTTTAATACACCATTATGCAGAGAGAGTTGCTCGTCGAAAGGTTACTCACTCGGCCTGATCATCCAGAAACGAAGGGGTTGTTAGAAGAGTTTCACGCCCGTGGTCGTGCTTGACTATTTGTAATCCTTTTGTTTTGATCGTTGTTGTATGGTGACCATCACCAGGCTTGTTGGTTGAGGTCAGGCTATTGATTCATCTTGTATTCAATGACGTTATGTACTGCCTTGATGGGCTTTCTTTATATATATATGAGATGTTATTTCCATGATTGGACTCGGACTTCTTATTATCAGCACTGGCACTCAGGCACTAGGATCGGGGGATATCTCCCTAACGCACAGACACACGTTTTAATTTGCATGAAGCATCTGCATAACGAGCACTTTGTTGTTTTTCCTAACCCTTTTGTGTATACAGGTTGTCTCAGGTTGTTCCAGGATTGATCAAAGGCCTATCCACCGCTATCCGACCAGAGCAAATCAAGCTAGAGCAATGGAGCAAGTGCAGACCGATGTTCAGGAACTCCGAGAGAGGATGGACCGCTTCATGGAACTCATGCAAGTGGTTGCCAACGGCCAAGACCAGCTCAGAACCTTGGTCCAGCCGCTGATCGCCAGGGTTGACAGCAATGGTGTGCTCCATGGTGGGACTGTCCCAACCCCTCCACCTGTTGAAACTCCTCAGAATGGCATCCCCGTTACTGGGGGGAATGGCAGTGCCAACGGCAATGTGATCGCTAATATGGGACTCAACGGTAATACGACTGGCGTCGATAATGGGAATTTTGAAGCTAACGCCAATGTTGGACTGGGCAACGGCAATGCGGGTGTTGGAAATCTGTACGGGCCTCAGCCATGGTTAAAAGACCGTCAAGACGATGTGTTCTCATTGAGAGGTGCTGAAGGGGAGTTGACTGCTGAAGCACGTCTGAGGTTTAAAGCACTCGAGGACAAGATGAGGAATTTCGAGAACCAGAACACCATGGGTGTTGATATGTCCAAGTTGGGACTGATTGCTGATTTCAAGGTGCCTCCCAAGTTCAAGGTACCCGACTTTGAGAAGTACAAGGGCACCACTTGCCCTCGCGTCCATCTGAGATCATACAACCGAAAAATGTCCGCTCACTCTGAAGACGAGAAGCTGCTGATGCACTTCTTCTAGGATAGCTTGTCCGGGCCATCCCTGGAATGGTACATGAGTCTGGAGCCTACTAGTGTGCGCACGTGGAAGGAACTTGCTAAAGCATTCATGCACCATTACCAATATAACAGTGACTTGGCTCCGAACTGGGTTCAACTGCAGAATTTGTCGCAGAGGAACAATGAAGGGTTCAAAGAGTACGCCCAACAGTGGCGTGAATTGGCAGCTAGGGTTCAACCGTCGATGGTTGAACGGGAGCTTGTTGAAATGTTTGTAGCCACCCTCTCGGGGGTTTATTACGAGAAATTGGTCATCCTTTCCTTAACTTATCATCCTCGTCAGCCTCGTCTGGTGTTCCAACCGTAAATCCATTCTCGTCCGATAACCTAACCTATTTTTTCTATCAGTTCTCGCCTGGTAGTCCATCTTTGAATGCTAGCCCCGTCTAGTATTTTCCCTTTAAAACCATTTTGTTAATAACCTATTTTCATCCGTAAACCAGAAAAGCCTAAAAATACCCGACACGATAATTCCCAGTGACTCACATGGTGTCGCGTTCCCCAATACAAAGCTTGATTGATACCGGTTTCCCGATTAATGTTCAATCAGGATTACTCTCCTCAGCAGATAGAAGTTCCACATTGTCCCCGAAAGAGTTGAAATTGCATTTTATCCTTCCTCAGAATAGGATCAGGAGTATCCTCAGCAGGTCAGAATGGATATCCCTGATAGCAGGGGCATTCTCAACAGTGAGCCGTGCATAATTAACCCCAGTTTGGTTAAGCCTCACAGAGCACAATCAGGTTGTCAAGGGTTTAGGAAGAGCATCCCCGTGCAGGGTCGTCCTTCCCTCCTCCAGCAGGTTGTCATTCCTCCGTCAGGTTGAGCATCCTCTACAGAGTTCGTAACGATGAATTTGTGAGCCATCCCTCAGCAGGATTGTTTCTTCCCCAACGGAAGTTGGTCTCACTTTTCCAGCATTTATTTTGCTGGGATGATTCCGTGATACCCGGTTACCCCTCAGTGGAGTTGACATTTCCTTCGGCATTTATTTTGCCAAGCGGTTTTAGACCTGGTGTTCTCTGGCAGCTCAAGCTTGCATTTGCACTTGCATATACCGTCATATTTGCATCTATACAAACACATAGCACCTCCATGTCGTATGGGGCATTACATCTATACAAACGCATAGCATCTCCATGCCGTATGGGGCATTGCATCATTTTCAAACATATGCATTTCGAAACACAAATCAGGCTGGTTAACATTTTGCTTTCAGGTGTGTTTCTCAGCAGGAGTATGAAGTTACAGCTCAGATCTATTACCAGACGATCGAGGTCTTGTCGTGAGATATGTGACGATACAGTTCTTATTATTATCCCCACAGAGTTACTGGTTGAAGTTTCTCTTATCCGACCAGCGGAGTGTTTTTCTTCAGGTTTGATGTCGCAGCAGTATTACAGGGTTTCATAAATCAAAATTTCAGAAGTGGTCACTTGTTGTCGAAACTGGTGTCGGGCAGTTATTTTCAGAATAGCCCCAGTGGAGTTAGCTACTACCAAGAATAGGCAAGGAAGCTATATCCAAGATGAATTTTCCCGTATGAAGCAGGCGAATGAACTTTTCCTGTATGAATCAGGCAGATGGATTTTCCCGTATGAAGCAGGCGGATGAACTTTTCCTGTAAGAATCAGGCAGATGTATTTTCCCGTATGAATCAGGCGGATGAACTTTTCCTGTATGAATCAGGCGGATGGATTTTCCCATATCAAGCAGGCGGATGAACTTTTCCTGCATGAATCAGGCAGATGGATTTTCCCGTATGAAGCAGACGGATGAACTTTCCGGTATCCAGATAGATGATTCTCCCGTGATAGATAGGGTACGTGAGTTGCGTTCCGATATTTGACAAAAGTATTTTCCCCAGTGAGGTCGCCGGGATTTCTTCGTATTGGCGAAACGTGCCCAGACGAAGCCGAAGTTTGTGCCTGCGATGATGGAATCTTTTTCGGGTTGATGAAAATGATCCCCCGGTATGGTCGCTAATTTGTTTTCTCCGTATTGACAGAATGCGGAGTCTTAACGTGGACAAAAGGCGGGTTGTTTTGACAAGTGGGAGTTCAAAGCCTGTGGCGTTACACAGGCGGTTGACATTGAATCAGATTTTGATATTGGATGACTGATCGGTTGTTGCCGTAACAACCCGATTCAGTTCTCTGGTTATTGTTCCCAAGCAGTTTTGCAGTTTATCTCCATGGTTGGCAAATTTCAGGGTTTCTTTGGTATTCAACCGTCTCATACCTCGAATGTTTGAAAGTCGTTCGCTCTTCAACCCTTCAGGTCCAAGCCGTTTGAATAGGGGCAGCTGTTGCACCCCAAAATTTGACCAACCGGTTCCCACATCTGGTTTATGTTTCGACGCATTTTGGACTCGCATTCACATACCGCATACCTTGCATTTTTCAGCCATTTTTTTTATTTTATCGGGATCACAGCCCTGTTTCCACATTTCAGGCGTTTCAGACCAGTTTGGATGATCGGAGTTTCATTTTTGGGAAAGTCGTGCGCTTCCCGGTGTTTTCAGCTCTCGGTGTTGTTTTGAGGACATTTCGGTGTCCGGTTTTTACCGTTTATTTCGCTGTAATCGCGTATTTGGGTTTTAATCGATTTAATTGGCTTTCTGGTTTTTTTTAGAATTTTCCCTTTTATTTTCTAGATTTTTAATAGATTTTTATAGATTTAATGGAGTTTTTCTAGATATTAAATAGGAACTTTTAATATTTTCTTATAGAATTTAATAGTTTTTAGAATTTTTAAATAGATAATTCTTTTTTTAAATAGTTTTAATAGATATTTCTTTTTCTAGACATTAAGTAGATTAAATGTTCTTAATAGGTTTAATAGATCTTTTTCTATTTTAATAGAGTTAGGAATTAATAGAGTTGATTAGAGTTTAATTTCTTTTAGGATTAATTCATAGAGCTTAAGTAGAGTTTAATCATTTTTAATTAGGATTAATTAGGAGAATGGATTGGTAGTTTTTAATTACTAGCTTTAATTTTCGTTTAGGTTAATTGAGTATTAATTGACTTCTTTTTAATCATCATTAGAGTCTTAAGTGTGGTATTAATGGAGTCTTAATCAGGTTTTAATTCAGAATTAGTCCAATTAATTAGCATTTAATCAAGGTCATTAGTCTGAGTTGTTAATGGGCCAGATGTCCAATTCGTAGGGCCCAGTCCAAGTATTCGCCATGTGTCTGTATATAAGAGATGCCACGAGTTTCATTCAGTTTCTACCACCTCACTTTCCAAACTCGTAATAACCTCTCACCTCATTCACCACTATCACCTCTCTCTCACACGTGGCTCTCCCTCATCACAGCAATTGCCACGTTTCATCCCCTCACCAACTCTACTTGCATGCTTGCCAACGGTCCACAGCCACCTCCCTCCTGCCGCCGGCCATGCAGTCGCCGCACCTCCACCGTAACTACTCACTGGTGAACCATAACTGTCACCGGAAAGAAAGAACATTCACCGGAAGCTTCATTCACCTTCATCGGTTTCTTCATCTTTTTTCTCCAGATCACCACGAACATCATCGTGTTCTTCATCCAACTCCAGAAACCTTCAAACAAGCTCAAGAATCTTCAACAATTTTATCATCAATTTAACAATTTCCTCACCGATTTTCAGATTCATTTCGTTCATCTTCAACGACTTTCCTCAAGATCTTCGTGCGTTCATCAACGGATTTCGAGATCGTCATCAAGAACCTTCAAGTGTTCTTCAAGCAGCTTCCAGAGATTCAACAACCTTCAATACGTGCATCGTCAGTAATCAAGAACCTTCATCCAAAGTTCCATAACTTCATCGTTCGTCATCAAAATCTTCAACTGCATCCCGATCCTTCACGAGAACATGTTCATCAATAATCTTCAGTTTCTCAACGAAGATCATCAACGTCAAGATCTCCATCCAAGGTTTCCAGAACTTCATAAGATCTTCGCCAAATAACTTTGTTCGTCAAGAATCTTCAAGAGTTTCTTCAAGAAGCTCCGTCAGGTCCGTACGCCCAAATCGCACGAAGTTCTTCATATCACTCTCTTTGATCTTCTTCGTGAATCTTCATCATCAGCAAGAAGCTAATCAGCTTTAGATCTTAAGAGCTCCACCGATCCACATTCTTCTTCAGGTTCGTTCGTCATTAAGAACCTTCTCCAGAATGTTTCTTCAACGAACATCCTTAATGCCTTCTTCAAGATCTTCATCAACAAGCACGTTCATCAGACCTTCATTATCTTCAAGAACCTCCAACCTTCATCTTCAGAGATCGTCAAGCCATGGATCAATGCTTTGTTTCCGGAGATTTACTTTTTTGTATTTGTTTTGAAAGAATTGAAACGAGTTGTACGAAGATTGAACGAAGGATGTTTGTGAGAGTTTGAGTGAGAGGTGAAACGAGAGAGAAAGAGTTTTTGAGGTGAGGTGAAACGGAAGAGAGAATCCGAGAGAGTGATGGTTTGTAAGAGAGAGAGTCTGAGAAAGGAGAACGGCGCAAATGTGTGAACAGTGAAAGGGGAGAGTTTGAGGGACTTAGGTTTTTTCTGAAGAATGTGGAGAGGTGGACGTGGACGTTTTGGGAGGCATTGGGCCTCTCTAAGCCCAACGAGCTTTTTTGGCATACACACCTGCGTTTTTGCACCCACCACCCTCCTTTTTTTTTTGTGTGTGTGTTTTGTTGTTAATTGCTTGGGTTGGGCCAACTTTCTTATGTTTTTGCTAACAGTTTACCCCCTGTACTAATAACCCCTCCCCGGTACATTTCTTTTTAATATTTTTGTATAATTTTTAATTGTAATATTTCTATTAGGATAGTTTAATATTAGTTAGAATATTTTAAATACTAGAATAGAATTAGTTTTGGTTATATTTCTTTAGATAATATTTTCATTTAGGAAATTAGTTTAATTTTCTTTTAAGAGAATTTAGGACTTAGTTAATTTCTTGTTAAGGAGATTTATAGATTTAATTCTTTTCAGGATATACTTTCCAGTAGCATCTAATTGTCGTATTTTAGGAGTCGACTTTTATTTCCGTTTGTGCGTTGGATTTCTCTCCTATTTTCGTTTCTATCTGATTTTATTCTCGATTTTATTTTTGGCTGGCCGTGTGACACGATTCAATTGGAGAATGATTTTCGATATCATTTCTATATCTTGTCTTTGACACGGATATCAATACGCTACCTCTGAGAGTTCGATTTCTCGTATAAATCGAACCATGACGGTCTAAGTGTTACATTGGTTCTGATTCAGGCGTCATCATCAAGGATCCAGAGAGGAGAAGATTGGAATGGAGCTTGCGCGCATGTCAGGAGCCAACGGAGCCGCTTCGTTCAACATCATCATCTTATTCAAGTCTTCAGGAAACCGACGAGTGTTGTAAGTTGCATTGTTAGATACGTAGGGAATGACAGTTGAGGAGTTACTTCTCAATCGTCTAGGATGTCTAGTATGGTACCCTTAGGGTGCCATGCGACGCATTCGCTCCTACGTCTTAGGTTCTTGCGTGTGTGTCCCGAGTTCCTTCCCATTTAGGCGTAGGCCTGCTTTCTCTTTGTTCTCGCCCCGTGCGAGCGAAACCCCTTTTCTCTCACGTTCAGGCGATCGAGACCCCTTCTCTTGCCCCCGTGCAATCGAGACTCGTTTTCCCGTCGAACTACATTTGCTCTGATCTCTCGTACCAGACGAGAGTACGTAGGCATAGGATGCGATATCCTAGCGAGCTCCCTTTCCCCTTTTTCTTTTTTCCCGTTTCCCCGTTTAGCTGTAGTAGGCTGAACTACAGCTGCTCTGATTTCTCATACCGAATGAGAATATGTAGGCATAGGATGCGATATCCTAGCGGGCACACTAACAACTAACCTCTCTGTTCTCTCGCTGCCGTGCGATCGAGACTTTCCCACTGACGACTGATGTTTCCCTTTCTCTTTCCCTTGCGCATTTGAGACCAGACCGTAGTCTTAAGTTCCGTAGGTTCTCGTACCTTTCAAACCAACTTAATCTCTCACTTCTGTGTGATTGAGAGCACCCTGTCTAGCCGTAGTTAGCCTGAACTACGTAAGCTCTGATCTTTCACGCTGTGTGGAAGTACGTAGGCACTAGACGCGAAGTCTAGGCGAGCCAATTCCCCGTAGTTTCCCGAACTACGATGACTCTAACTTTCTCTCTTGAGAATACGTAGGCATAGAGTGTGATGCTCTATCGGGTCAGTTTCTTCCCGTTTAGCTTTAGCAGCCGTAGATAGATTGTTTTTGCATTCTTTAGACAAACCAACAAGCGTGGATCCCGTCGAGTACGACGGACGTGAGGGGTGCTAATACCTTCCCCTTGCGTAACCGACTCCCGAATCCAGGATTTGGTTGCGATGGCCATTCCTTTCCCGTCTTTGCGGTAGGTTTACTCTGAGCGTTTCCTTTCCCTCTTGTGGGATAAATAACGCACGGTGGCGACTCTTCTGTTTAGCCGACGCCGATTTTTGCAGTAGCGACACGTACGACATCAATTAACCTTATTACTGTATTTTTGAGTTGTTTTGAGATTAGAAGAGAAAGACGCTCTAAAAAGCCTAGGGTTGAAAATGGGAAGAAAACTAACCTAATGTTGTCATGCATGGGTAAGAACCTAATGTCTGTCATAATTCCCTCTTGCACAGAGGAAATCAGAGATCCTACGGGATAAATAGTAAAAGAAAACAGGTAAATACAGTAAACAGTAAAAATGCATGCAATGCAGCAATACAAGCAAGGCAAGGGAGTCCTGCTCTACCTCAAACCTGGGAAAACAACAGGCAAAGTGAATCAACATTCACTTCAAACCTATGGGGCAAGCTACACAAGCCAACAAACGATACAGAGAAAACAAAAATACAACAGAGGAGGCAGCCCAAGCAGCAGCATCAAACTCCTACAGCAAACAGCACAAGCAGCAGCTCTAAACAGCAACAGTTGATCTTGACAGCAAAGTTGACAGCAACAACTCCTTCTTCTTCATGATAACTCCTATCTTCAAGTTGCAACAAATTTCAAGCTTCAACAAGCACACTCCAATGGGAGAATCAATCACCAAGATCAAATTGAAATGTTAAGAAACTCAATGACAACCAAAGGAAGTCACTAAGAACTTAACATTGTAATAGAAATGCATCCTCAAAGTTCTACTCAACCAAAGCATGCCACTCATCCCTCCAAAGGAGGGATGTAGCTTCTTTGAGAGGACCTTATGTCATTGGAATGAATAGAGGCAAAGGAAGCACTCTATGTTTGAAGAAACAAGCAAAACTAGTCTAAGGCACTTCCTAAAAACCCTAATCTCCTAAGCTCCTGACAAAGCTATCCACAAGAGGAGAAGGTCTTCAAATCCAAGATTCTTCAAGCACTCCAAAGCATCTTCAACTTGTCTTCAACTCCATCCAAAAACAAGAGCACCACCACCTTAATCTAAGGGGAACTATTGAATTAATCTAATCAAGTTAGCACACTAAAGGCACCTAGAAGTTAGTACTAAAACTAATTCTAATTAAAATAGTAAACTACATTATAAATTCCTACAAAAATTCCTAAGGGTACGTAAGTCTATCAAGACTACTCCATACAAAAACCAAGGGCTAACTCAATCATTAAGTTCTAAAACAAAATCCTAAACCAAAGGGAACTATCCTAAAACCCTAAAACTACAACACCTAATGTTCACTACTCAAATCAGTCCTAAATTCTCTCATAAAAATATGAGGAAATTTCTATTGGTTCATGCATCTCTAATCTAACTAATCCAAAAAGAATCAACTCAAAAATTAACACCAAATGGCCATACAAAAATCAGAAAGACCAATTATCAAACATATTCAAAATAAAACCAATTAAAATACAAAAATGCAATTAAATTCCTAAATGCATGAATTAATAAACTCTTAATCCTATAAAATTCTATACTCTCTCAAGAGTCAGGGGGAAAAAATCTAGCCTAAATTGCCTAATTTTTCTATTTATTGTGATTAAAATCCTAAACTATATGATATGAGAAAAATAAAATAAAATATAAAGAAAATAGAGGAAAGCGTGTGACGAATAGCAAATATTCTAAGTTGTAATCCAGACCTGGGCCTAAAGTGGGGTGCGTGTAGAAACTATGTCTTAAGCCCAAAAGAAAAATAAAAGAAATCAGAGGAAATTGGGAAAAACATGTGTGGTAGAAAGTAATCTTTTCATGTGTAAAAGCCAAGTTGGGCCTGACTGGAGGTGTGGATAGCAATGATGAACTTAAGCCCAAAACGAAAAAATAAATGAAATAGTAACCCTAAACCCTAGCGATTTGTTGAGGCTGAACATACTGATTTCTTCCTCTTCTCCGGCCTCTACCACCAAATACAGCGCTGGTATCACCTTGCCGTCTTCCGCCAAACGCTTTTCTCACACCTCCAGCTGAGGTAGACTCACCCGCTTGAATTTTTCCAATTTTAATTTCGTTTTCAATTCTCTCTCCCATGAGGATCATATCTGAGAAACTACCCATCGAGACATTGAGCAATTTGTCATAGTACATTCCTGTGAATGTTCCCACAAACATATCATTCATCTCCCTTTCAACCAAAGGGGGATGCACCCTAGCTGCCATACCTCACCACCGCTGCGCATACTCCTTGAAACTTTCGCCGCTTTTCTAAGACAAACTCTGCAGCTGGACCCTGTTTGGTGCAAGGTCGCTATTGTATTTGTAGTGCATAACAAAAGCATCAGCCAACTGCTTCCAGCTTCTAATCTGAGTGGGCTCCAGTCCCATGTACCATTCCAGCGATGGTCCCGATAAGCTATCCTAAGAGAAATGCATGAGCATGCTTTCATCATTGGAATATGCAGACATTCTTCTATAATAAGAACGTACATGGATTTTAGGGCATGTATCCCCCTTGTATTTGTCAAATGTTGGAGCCTTAAATTTCAATGGCACCCTCAACCCTGGTACCAAACCCATAGTGGCCATATCTAACCCGCCGGAGTTTTGATTAGCTATTCCTTTCATCTGCTCTTCCAGCATTTTGATCCTCTGAGCATTGTCAGTGGGTCCCTCAGATCCCATGCCTCTTCCGGAGAAGGCATCTTCTTGGCGATCCTCGCCCCAATTCAAATTCTCATTACCATACCCCTCGTAACCTGCGTTACGGCCATACCCTTGTTGATTGAAAATAGGACCTCGTCCTCTATTACCGAATCCTTGGTTAACCCCAGCAGGTCCAAAACCAGTATTGACAGGAATCATCCCAACCCCGTTATTGTTCACATTACCAAAATCGACATTACCGTAACCATACCCTTGATTATTATTACCATAGCCATCGTAGCCAAAACCCTGAGCATTGAAGCCAAACTTCCCGTCCTGATTGACGAAATCAAACCCCTGATCATTGTTGCCAAAACCATTGTTATTACCGACGCCCTGATTGACATCTCCAAATCCAGCATTGTTTCTATTCCCATTGTTCTCTACATTTCCGTTGACGCTGCCAGTGTTTTCGTTAACAGTGTTCCCATTACCAGCATTAGTCACAACAGGTGGAACCACCACAGGTATCCCCTCCTCCCGGCGAGGGGTCTCAACATGCACAAAGTTGTTTTCAGTATTGCCATTTCCGTTTGCCCGCGTCAGCAGCGGTTGTACCAGGGTCTGAAGATTCTCCTGGCCTTTAGCTACGGTCTCCATGGCTTGCATGAAAAGCGCCAGCTTCTCACGGATTTCCTGCATCTCGGTCTGAACTTGATCCATAATTCTCTTGCAGTTGTTTCTGGTGGAATAACGATGCGTTCTACGGTCGTCAATCCTGAAAACCTGTGAGATGCAAGAAATAAGATACAAATTCAACAAGTAACTGGCAATGCAAAATGAATATGCAGATGCAATGTGTGTCTGTGCGTTAGGGAGATCACCCCCGATTCTAGTGTCAAAGTGCCAATGTAGTGCGGTGACAGTGATAAGAAGCTTGGATCTAATCGTGGAAGAAAGCATCTCATATATTGCTGAAAAGGGGCCTATCAAGGCGAAGTTACAACATCACTGAATAGCAAAGCAACAACAAAAGGCATGACCTCAGCCAACAAGCCTGGTGATGGTCAGCACACAACAATACATAAAGCAATCAAGAGCGACCATAATCCCGATACTCCTCTAGCAATCTCTTAGTCTTAGGATGGTCCGGCTGGGAAAGCAACCCTTCGACGAGCAAGTCTCTTCGCTTGATAACACGCTGGAGATCTCCAAGGGATTCCTCCCAAGCACCTTCTCCAAAGCACTCCTCTAGCTTCCGCTTCTGGGATGCAGACTCTTTCTTACGCTCAATAGCTTTATTCAACGAACTCTAAATGTCATACCTTCGCATAACCTCCTCTTCAAACTTTCTCTGGCTAGCTTTCAACTGATCTTCCAGTTCAGAGATTTACAGCTTCAACTTATCTTCTCTCTCTTTATTGTTGGTCAGCGTAGCGTTCCAAGTTTTGTTGAACGTAGAAATCTCTAAATAAGCTCTATCAAGTGCTTTCTTCTTAGACTCCAACATATCATGGGAGCTATTGAAATCTATCCCCAAGCGTTCACGCTTTTTTCTTTGCTCAGTCAGTTTTGTGCCTAACCGATCCACCAGCTCAGTTTGTTGTTTGAAGGAATATACGGCCTCATTTTTCTCACCCCGGAGTTGAACCAGTTCCTTCTCCAACTCCTTATTGGCCTTCATCATCTCTTCTTTCTCCTTCACAACCTGTTCATACCTCTCAATAGGCACAGTAGTTGGTTCCTCAATCAGGATGGGAGTAGGAGGTAATACTGCAGGAAAAGGCATCAGCGCCTGCTTGGCCCTATCTTGGATCCAAACCTTGTACGAAACATAGGCTTGACTGTCGTTCTTGCCCAACAATGGCTTCCCTTTCTTGTTGACATTGTTCCAAGCATGCTGGAGCATGGATAACAACTCTCCGCTCAAATCACCGGTGAAGTACAGAGATTCCTGCACTTCCTCCTCCTTTGGTGGGCCTTTCAAGGCATAACCGAATTGTCTGACTAACAGCGAGGGGTTGTAGTTGATGCACCCTTTCCTCCCAATCATGGGAACGTTAGGATACCCAGCGCAGTTGTAGATAATCTCTGAGCCCAATAAATCTCTATCAAACCAGACGATATTCTCTGCAGAAAGCCCCATCAGGCGCTCGGACCACTCTGCCGTGGCTGCAGAGTCAACGAAGATATCCTTCTTGGGCATGTGGCTATCAAACCACATATACAGCAAAGGCACACAACAGGAGACATTCTTGCCCCTCCTGTTTTCATTCTTGTAATGCGGAGAGTGGTGGTAATCCCCTATCAAAATAGGCACTGGGTTGCCTGAAGCAAATATATGGAACGCATCCAAATCAACGAAGTCAGGCATGTTGGGGAACAATATGATACCATAGATACACAGAGCAAGGATAGCATTAAACATGATCCAGCAACCGTCTTTAGCACACTTTTGTGCTTTCCCAACTAAGAACTGCAGAGAGAAACCAGGAACTCCATTCCACTTGGTCAATAACAATTCTGAGGAGTTCAAATGCAAAGCAGCAGCTAAATCCTCCAACTTGGGCTTAGCATCCATGTGGACAAAAGGCATCTTGTTCTGGACGATCACCTCCAAAATCTCAGCATATTCCTCCATGGCCGGAGCCAGAATGAAGTCCGGGAAAGTAAAACACCTCAGCGGGGGATCATAGAATTGCATCAGCGCATATAATCCGTTCAGCTCATACAAAGTTGGTTTACAAACCAACCTAAGCAATTTCCCATAACTCTTCCTGAAGCTTCTTTTCACATCATCATCAGCTAAGGCCATCAAACCAAGCAGGGAAGTAACATCCAGAGTAGGTAACTTGTAGGCCACAGTCTTCTTCAGAGTATCCATAATAGCAGACAGAAATCCGGGACACTAGAATCAGAGGGTATGAAATGCACCTGCAGCACAGACACACGTTAATGATATGCAAAATGAGTATGCAACAATGCAATATGCAATCATGCAACAAGGATCAAGAGATGCGTTGCTGAGGAGCCCAGTCCACAACATCTGTCTCAACAGACCCACAATACTGCTCTGATGAAGAAACCCAGATAACAACACACTGATTCACTGTTAAGAAAACCAGGTAGTCTGGAGGTCAAGTTTCCTGCATACCCCAATCCCTCTCATAGGTAGATATCCTATCAACTGACACAAGGTACGACATCCTATGCGGTCGTCAGCGTCACAGACTTTCAAGACTAATGATACGATACCCAAAAGGTGTGGCATCATCAAATCCTGAAGAGGCCTCACTTAGCCAACTTCCAATTGATCGGTCCCCAGAGTCGACAATCCTCCTAACCAACATCCCCCTCAACCCAAAGGGTTGAAAAAGAAGTCAACCAGAAGAACCTCGTCCGAGCGTGAATTTTGCGGGACACTAGTACATGCAAAGCATGCACGCGCCCACTACTTTCCACAACTAATTCTAGGTGCACTCAAGCCTGGGTCTGGCTTCTCACTCAATCTAACCCTCTACCCAGCGTAAAAACAATAATATAATGCTGAAAGTAAATGCAGAAAGGTAAATACATACAAAACCCCCGACGGGAAAACAAGCGCTAGGATTGACTCGCATAGGGAACCGTTAGAGTCCCCAGCAGAGTCGCCAGTTGTCGCTACTGCGAATATCAGCGCCGGTAAATGACAGAAGAGTCGCCACCGTGCGTTATTTATCTCAAAGGAGGGAAAGGAAACGCTCAGAGTAAACCTAATGCAAAACGGGAAAGGAATGGTCATCGCAACCAAATCCTGGATTCCGGAGTCGGTTACGCAAGGGGAAGGTATTAGCACCCCTCACGTCCGTCGTACTCGACGGGATCCACGCTTGTTTTATGTCTAAGGGATTGTATTCTATCTACTCTACAGGTCAAGGGACAAAAAGGAAAGAAAAGTGACTCGGCAGAACACAGCAGTTCTATGCCTACGTATTCCCGTCTGAAACGAGAAATCAGAGTCAACGTAGTTTGCCTAACTACGGGTAAAAAGGGGGGAAGGTTGCTCGCTAGGATATCGCATCCTATGCCTACGTACTTTCATACGGCATGAAAGATCAGAGCAAACGTAGTTCGGGCTATGGAAGACACAAGCTTGTCTGACTGTCTTTTATCTCCTTATGAAAGGGTTTTTCCTGATTAAGGGTCCAAGCGGAAAAAAATGACGTTTGACGTTTGTTTTCAGTCTTTTACGGAAGAACTGTTTTTTAGAGTGTTTGCAATCTCTGTCGCACTAAAGACTATGATCTGAGAGTGACTACATCGCATGTCACCCAAAGGGTACCACATTAAGCAGCCAAACTACTGAAGAGAGACCCTCCAGCAACCCTTTCTCAAATAGCTTAAGGCTCGTAACGTACGACATCAATTAACCTTATTACTGTATTTTTGAGTTGTTTTGAGATTAGAAGAGAAAGACGCTCTAAAAAGCCTAGGGTTGAAAATGGGAAGAAAACTAACCTAATGTTGTCATGCATGGGTAAGAACCTAATGTCTGTCATAATTCCCTCTTGCACAGAGGAAATCAGAGATCCTACGGGATAAATAGTAAAAGAAAACAGGTAAATACAGTAAACAGTAAAAATGCATGCAATGCAGCAATACAAGCAAGGCAAGGGAGTCCTGCTCTACCTCAAACCTGGGAAAACAACAGGCAAAGTGAATCAACATTCACTTCAAACCTATGGGGCAAGCTACACAAGCCAACAAACGATACAGAGAAAACAAAAATACAACAGAGGAGGCAGCCCAAGCAGCAGCATCAAACTCCTACAGCAAACAGCACAAGCAGCAGCTCTAAACAGCAACAGTTGATCTTGACAGCAAAGTTGACAGCAACAACTCCTTCTTCTTCATGATAACTCCTATCTTCAAGTTGCAACAAATTTCAAGCTTCAACAAGCACACTCCAATGGGAGAATCAATCACCAAGATCAAATTGAAATGTTAAGAAACTCAATGACAACCAAAGGAAGTCACTAAGAACTTAACATTGTAATAGAAATGCATCCTCAAAGTTCTACTCAACCAAAGCATGCCACTCATCCCTCCAAAGGAGGGATGTAGCTTCTTTGAGAGGACCTTATGTCATTGGAATGAATAGAGGCAAAGGAAGCACTCTATGTTTGAAGAAACAAGCAAAACTAGTCTAAGGCACTTCCTAAAAACCCTAATCTCCTAAGCTCCTGACAAAGCTATCCACAAGAGAAGAAGGTCTTCAAATCCAAGCTTCTTCAAGCACTCCAAAGCATCTTCAACTTGTCTTCAACTCCATCCAAAAGAAAGAGCACCACCACCTTAATCTAAGGGGGACTATTGAATTAATCTAATCAAGTTAGCACACTAAAGGCACCTAGAAGTTTGTACTAAAACTAATTCTAATTAAAATAGTAAACTACATTATAAATTCCTACAAAAATTCCTAAGGGTACCTAAGTCTATCAAGACTACTCCATACAAAAACCAGGGGCTAATTCAATCATTAAGTCCTAAAACAAAATCCTAAACCAAAGGGAACTATCCTAAAACCCTAAAACTACAACACCTAATGTTCACTACTCAAATCAGTCCTAAATTCCCTCATAAAAATATGAGGAAATTTCTACGGGTTCATGCATCTCTAATCTAACTAATCCAAAAAGAATCAACTCAAAAATCAACACCAAATGGCCATACAAAAATCAGAAAGACCAATTATCAAACATATTCAAAATAAAACCAATTAAAATACAAAAATGCAATTAAATTCCTAAATGCATGAATTAATAAAATCTTAATCCTATAAAATTCTATATTCTCTCAAGAGTCAGAGGAAAAAAATCTAGCCTAAATTGCCTAATTTTTCTATTTATTGTGATTAAAATCCTAAACTATATGATATGAGAAAAATAAAATAAAAATATAAAGAAAATAGAGGAAAGCGTGTGAAGAATAGCAAATATTCTAAGTTGTAATCCAGACCTGGGCCTAAAGTGGGGTGCGTGTAGAAACTATGTCTTAAGCCCAAAAGAAAAATAAAAGAAATCAGAGGAAATTGGGAAAAACATGTGTGGTAGAAAGTAATCTTTTCATGTGTAAAAGCCAAGTTGGGCCTGACTAGAGGTGTGGATAGCAATGATGAACTTAAGCCCAAAACGAAAAAATTAATGAAACGCTGCGTTGTGCATTCCATTTCAATTCTCTTCAGAACTCTCAAGTGAATTGTGGCCTTTGGTTCGTGTTCTCAGTCAATGGTCAAACTAGCATCTAACGGACAATGCTCATCGTCCCCAAATATTTTGAAAATTGGAGGGAGACTCAGACGGTGGCCTGAGCTGCAGCGCCACCGTCGTCTCCGGTGAGGTGGTATGCACAGGTCATCAATCTTAACAAGTTAATACTCATTTCTACTCGAAATCATCTCCTGAGTCCAAATATGAACTCCAAAATCATTGATCATCACTCTAACTCAAAAACCGATACAATTTTCAGACATGGCTCAAATCTTGAATCTCTCAATTCTTGCTAAAAATAACACCAACGGAATCTACACTCTTCAGAGATGAAAATCCACTATCTAAACATGATCAATACTCCAAGAATCGTGAGATATCTCCTTCAACAGAAAATTGCATCACACCTAAAGTGTCTCTAATCACTCAGTTTTTGTGCCAGAATCCAACTACCTAAGGTCATGATCCTAACCACATGAAGAAATCTATGCAACTCCCTATAATTTAAGCCAGAATTTGAAAAGTGCAAACCTGGTATAATGTGATGAACAGAGGTAGCTTCAGCTCAAATCTTCCTTCAATCTTCTCCAGAATCACTCAAGAACACACTCTGAAGCTTTTGCAACAATCAATTTTCCCTGAAATCAACTCAATCTCCAAATTCAATTTGCAATGGCAGCTCTGCAAATTCAACTCTTCTCTCTGATTTCTCTTCACTCCTTGCCCAAAAAATGATCTGAACACATTGCATTTGTTATATAGAGTTGAATGGAACACTCTAGAACTTTCTGTAACTACCAAAATGAGAAATTCAATTTCTCATGCACTTTCAAAAACTCATATGCAACAGTCACGTTTTGCTCTGTTCTAGCCTTCAATCTTGCTTGCAATGTTCATCTCATGAGATTTTGGATTGAAAGGCTGTGATAACTTCCTTGTTTCTGATCCAATGGAGTGCAATTGATGTGTTACTTCACCATGAAGTTACAAAAGGGAAGTGCTTGAAAATGACCCCAAATCCAAAATGTGCCAATGCCATCATTCTTAAAATGTATTTTCTAATCAATTTGACCTATAATATGGTACCATTTGGACACAAAACAATTTATTCCAATATTTTGCCTTTTAATGCCTTATTATTTCCTCCTTTCAAAGCCATTTCAAATGACCTTTTGTTATGAGCCAAGCCAAACTCTATGACCACTTGGTTGCACTCAAAACATCATTTTAAACAAGTTCCATGTTGAACAAATTTCCATTTGAAGCTTGCAAGTTGGAGATATGGATCTATAATCCAAAATGACCTATAATCTCACTTTCCCAAAATACCCCTGGCTTGCAAAATCATAACTTGAGCTCCACAAATCAGAATGAGGTGTTCTATACCTTTTTGGAAAGCTAAGATCATGAGGAACAACTTTCATGTTCATCAAAAGTCCATTTGAAACTTCCTTTAAGGGAAAAAGTTGCTTGGGAGTTGGTTGATTTTCTCAGACAAATTTCACATTCATCTGGTGACCTATAACTTGTCTGGGCCATAACTTGAGTTCTATAAATCCACTTGAGGACTTCTAGTACTCAGATTAAAGGTATTGAGATGCTCTACAAGTTCCATGTTGGCCAGAGATCCATTTGAAACTTGTATCTTGACTTATGTGGTCTTGAAGTTAGGCACTAAACAGGGTGTTTTGCACTGAAACCCTAATTTAGCAACTTCTCACACTCTTGATTCTTTTTGATTTGATCTTGGCACAACACCACAAATGTCTCAACATATCAATCCATGAACTCCATGACCTCTAAGTAGGCTTTGATGCTCTTCAATTGCACATTTGACCTAGGGTTGACCCAGATGAAACCCTAATTGCTTGCACTTCAACTGTGGCTCTTACACTTGAATCGTTAACTTGACTTAGCTCCAATATGGCCCTCTAGGAATTCCATGAGCTTTATACACATCCCAAATTCACAATTCAAGCTTCCCATCCCATTGATGATCATCAATAAACCTCAAGTTAGGAGAAAAATCCACATGCAGGCACTCAAACTTCTCAAGACTTCAACCCATCCCTTGATGACTTGGATGGTCTCTCAAGCTTGGATAAGACCCCTTGCTAGGCTTCCTTTGACACACTTGATCCCTTGTTGGATGAGTGATATGCTATGATATGCAGATGGTAGAACTATGCAAATAAAGTAACTATGCAAATCATAATGCAATGAAACATAAACCAGGTAAAAAGAGGTTGGGCAAATTTTGGGGTGCAACATAGACTTCCACCATATGCCAAGAGCGGAGAACCAAATGGCAGACTCTCTTGCAACGTTGTCTTCAATGTACAAGGTCAACTTTTGGAATGAAGCTCCAAGGATTGTTATTTCTCGCCTTGATAGGCTTGCTTTCGTATTTGCCATTGAGGAAGCTGCCAATGGTAAGCCATGGTTTTATGATATCCAGAATTTCCTTAAGAACCAAGAGTATCCACCAGGGGCGTCGACCTAGGATAAGAAGACTCTTAGGAAATTGTCTGGCAACTTTTACCTCAACCCGGATGGGGTTCTCTATAGAAGGAATCATGATCTAGTACTACTCAGGTGTGTGGACGAAAAAGAAGCAGGTTTGCTTATGGAAGAAATCCACGAGGGTGCTTTTGGCACGCATGCCGGCGAACACGCCATGACTCGGGAGATGCTACGAGCAGGGTATTATTGGCTAACAATGGAGTTAGATTGTTTCAAATTCGCGAAGAAATGCCATAAATGCCAGATTTATACAGATAAGATACATGTGTCGTCGTGCCCGTTGAATATTATGTCGTCCCCTTGGTCGTTCTCCATGTGGGGCATCGATATGATCGGCAAGATCGAGCCCACTGCTTCTAACGGACACCGTTTTATTTTGGTAGCTGTCGACTACTTCACCAAGTGGGTAGAAGCAGCCTCGTACGCTAATGTGACCAAACAGGTGGTAGCAAGATTCATAAAGAGGGACATCATCTGCAGATATGGAATTCCCGAGCAATTCATTACTGACAATGGTTCGAATCTGAACAATAAGATGATGAAGGAGTTATGCCAGAACTTTAAGATTGAACATCACAACTCATCGCCCTATCGGCCGAAGATGAATGGCGTTATTGAAGCGACCAACAAGAATATCAAGAAGATAGTGCAGAAGATGGTTGTCACTTACAAAGATTGGCATGAGATATTGCCTTTTGCTCTGCACGGTTATCGTACGACGGTACGCACATCAACCGGGGCAACTCCTTTCTCGCTAGTATAAGGTATGGAGGTTGTCCTACCGCTAGAGGTCGAGATTCCTTCTTTAAGAGTTCTGGCCGACGTGAAGCTCGATGAGGCATAATGGATCAAAAATAGATTGAATTAGTTGAGTCTAATGGACGAAAAGAGGCTAGCATCCATTGCATACGGTCGGTTGTATCAGAGCCTGATGAAGAAAGCTTACGATAAGAAGGTACGCCCTCGAAGCTTTCAGATGGGCGATCTTGTGTTGAAAAAGATTCTCCCACCACACTCAGATCACAGGGGCAAATGGACTCCCAATTACGAAGGTCCATATGTTGTACGAAAGGTTTTCTCTGGGGGAGCCTTGGTGTTATCCAACATGGACGGTGAGGATTTTACATCCCCTGTGAACGCAGACGCAGTTAAAAAATACCTTGCTTAAAATGACCCGCTAGAAAGAAAAAGAATATCCAGGCAAAAATGGGGCATCCCGGCGAACCATAAAAATGAAAAAGGTTCGGGGGAAAATTAGGGATAAAAATCAAAAATGTAAACCCGCAAAGTCGAAAACCTGAAAAGGCGACTGGCAAAAATGGGTATCCCGATGAATTGAAAACCCGTAAAGGGCGATTCAGGAAAAAGTCAGGGGTTGAAAAAGCAAATAACTGTGGTATGCGTATAATTTCATTGCTTAGTGGATTGAGAGAACCCGATGGCCGTTTATCCGAATCAATCTCTTCTGAAGAAAAAACATTGGGAAAGCTTCGAGGTCAGGCGAGTCATAGAGGAATCAGCTCATGGTGTTTGTCTGTGCCACAGTGCCAACATTGCTGTACATTTTATTTAAATGTGCACACTTTTGTATTTGCCTTTATGCATACATGTATTCTTGCGTAGCTTCCTCTTTTCAGGAGTTGCATCTGTTTGAATAGGGGCAGCTCTTGTACCCTAAAATTTGCCCAACCTTTTCTTTACATGGTTTATGTTTCATTGCATTGTTATATCATTTGCATTGCATAGCATCTATTTTTGACAGGGGATCAAGGCAATCCCGTGGCTCAAGTTCCATTTTCAGTGCGAAGGATCAAATGGCGAGCAACAGAGACTTCGGCATTTATTTTTTCCAGAGCCCGGGCGACCGTTTTCTATTTTTTGTTTTGCAGGTACTCTTCCAGCTCAGAAGCAGCATTCAGGCTACATCCGGCACTCTCATGGTCATAACATTCAGAAAGGGTTTTCAGGAGCCAAGCAGAGCTCAAAGCGGCAAGAAACGGGCAAATGAGCAAGTGTCCCACCAAAAGGCGCCAAAAGTCGAAATTCAAAGGCGTTAACCGGTTAACGCATATGGTTAACCGGCTAACCAATGCAAAACCAGACCAGATTCAAAAATTCAACAGTGTTAACCGATTAACGCATATGGTTAACCGGTTAACCAAAACAGGTTTTGCCTTGAACGTGAGACTTCAAGCAATTTTCATTTGGGGGCCCATTTTGATCATTTGAAATTTAAATTTTACATGTGGGAAGGATCTAGAACCTCTCAATTCTCAGAATTCCCTCCAAAAGCCCAATCCAAATTCCAACCCTAATTTTTCAACCCTACTTCCAAGCCTTGCTTTGGATCCAACCCTAGGTGATATTTAAAGGGTTTCACTTCAAACCTCACAACCTAATCCTCATAATCCAATTTTCGGAATTCACGCTCTAGAACTCTCAATTCTCTCCATTCCCCAAAACCCTCACTCAAAGTTCCTTCTCCTTTGAGATCATCGATTCTTCATTGGAATCCTTGATTTCTTGAGCTATAACCTTCACCCATAACCATCATCGGATCTACGTCCTTATCCAATTTTCATGCATATTGAGGGCGAAATCGATCTCAAAGTTCCCTGGAGTTCTGTGCTTAGATCTACCTATTCGAGACAAATCAATAATTACCGGATCAATTCTCCGATCCGAAGGTTGGAATCCTAAAACCTATCATAATTCTGAGCTTATTTGCATTATATAGTGATATTTATATTTGATTGATATGGATTCGTTGGAATTATGATTGTGCTGGCTAGGCATGTTTGCATGTCTATTGGTTTGCTGTTTGTAGGTTAAATTTTGTGTTTATTCGATAAGTTGATCTCTTAGATCATCTTTTAAGTTGTTTTGTGCTAAAATTGCTTTTCTGCGGTTATTTTTGGCCTCTGTTATAGTGTTAACCGGTTAACGCATATGGTTAACCGGTTAACCGGTTTAAACTTTCAAAATTTTCAAACGTTAACAGTGTTAACCGGTTAACGCATATGGTTAACCAGTTAACCAACTCAAATTTCCATATTTACGCCTATTTTCAAGGTGTTAACCGATTAACACTGTAACAGTAGACCTGTTTTGCTGTTTTTCAAGGTGTCTTTGCATACCGTTCCACTTCGAATTGTCATAGATCAGTGTGATGGATTAGGAGTGGGATACTTTTAGATATTTGTCGCTGTTTTTGGTTATTTAATCAAATCTTCGACACGCGTTTATCGTTTTCCACTTGGATGCACACTTATGTGTTGCCGTTCAAAGTGGTGCATCCTTGTTTTCTTTGTTGGCTTTGCTTTTGCACTTGGGCACACTTTTCCCATATTCCCTGCTGTCCTATGACCTTGGAGTGTCGCTTAAGACGGTTTGGTCCCTCCTTAGGAAGAACTTGAAGCTCACCTAAAGTGATGAATCCTTAAGGACTTCCTTTCGTGTCTTGCTTACTTTCTTTTACCCAATATCGGTGATGCTTATGGTTGAGCGCATAATATGAGTACCTTGTTGTCCCCATATATCCTCCCATCCTCATTTTGACTTAGGCTTGTTTTGGCATTTCATTTTCTTTGATTTGTAACTTCGTGGTTGATGTTTGAATGGTTTAGGCCATTTCATCCCACATTTTGTTACACTTATGCTTGTTTCGATGTATCTCTTTCTCCTTTCTCTTTGCATTTCTCATATGCATGCTCGAGGTTGAGATGTGCTTGTGGAGGCTACTGCCCCACACTATTTTCCTCCCTAACTTTCATTCCACTCGTGCATTTATGTTTGCATCCTTGCATTCACGTGTTTTCCTTCTTCTTCTCTTCTCTTTGCCATGTTCCCTTAGGATCTCTAACCTCTCTTGTTCAAGAGAGGTTATGATTAGACATTAGGTTCCTAACCATGCATGATAATATTAGGTAGATGTTTCCCTTTTGTATCTCAACTTTAGGTGCACTTTGTATGACAACTATTAGGTTTGAGTTAGTCCCCCTTTAGTGTGTCCCTTTCTCCTCTCATCTTCAAATAATCTTAATTCACCCAATAAAGACTAATGAGTATTGTACGCTACAAACCTTAACCTACTTGGGAAATGGTTGTTGGAGGGTTTCCTTCCAATAATCAAGATGTTTAGTGTGGCACCCTTTGGGTGACATGTGACGCATTCATTCCTAGGTCATAGTCTCTAGTGCAATATGAATTACAAATAATAACCAATGCTCTTCTTCTCTAAAAAACACAAAAACAATTTAAAATCATTTTTGTCCTTTGGGACCCCTAATTTTGGAAAACCTTTTCATAAGCAAGAGTTTCGTTAAATCTTAGTTCTATCGCAAATGGTAACGCCTAAGTCTCCCATGGTCGAGCCGCATACACCAAACTGCTAGAACTGCTTGTTAACCCTACCCAGTTAAAACACTTGAACCAATTTGTGGTCGTGTTAGCCCGAACTAAGTTTGCTCTGATTTCTCGTACCAGACGTGGATACGTAGGCATAAGACGCGACGTCTTAGCAAGAAACCTTCCCCCCTTTAGTCGTAGTTAGCCGAACTACGTTGACTCTGACTTTCCCATTGCACAAGGGAATACGTAGGCCCAGAGCGTGACGCTCTATCGAGTCCTTTTTCTCCTTCTTTTTTCCATAAGCCTTTAGCATAGATACTTCAACACACCCTTTAGATAGACAACAAACGTGGATCCCGTCGAGTACGACGGACGTGATGGGTGCTCATACCTTCCCGTTGCGTAACCGACTCCCGAACCTAGGACTTGGTTGCGATGACCTCGTCTTTTCCCCGTTTTCGTCAGGTTTCTTCCAATCGTTTCCTTTCCCTCTTTTGGGATAAATAACGATAGGTGGCGACTCTGTTAGTTATTGTCGGCCCTTCTTTTTCGCAGTTGCGACACTTCTTCACCCAGCTGGAGAAAGATGTGACCCTGTGCAAACACGTTGATGCTCAAATCTGTGCCCAAATAAACGAGATAAAGCGGGAGTGGTATCTCAGCGCTGTCTGTAAAAAGAACTTGAAAGATTATGAGGCCTCTCAACAGACACGTTCCGAAAGACGCTTAACCTTTGACCAACAGATATCTGGCTATCGCGCCCAAATAGTGGAGCTATAGCAGAAGATCGCTGATGTCAAGAGGGATAAATCCTCTTTGGACGTTGACGCCCCTTTGCCAACCAAGGAGGTTATCGACCAAGATGTGGCCAAAGGGATTGCACATGTTGAGGGTGCCTTGAAAATTAAGGCCTCTATTGAGCAGATTCGTCAAAAGAAGTTCGTCTTAGAGAGTCGGCTGGACCATAAACGCACTTTGCTTGAAGGTTTCAAGGAACGGTTCCCAGAATGACTAGGTCTCTCTTTCATTATTTTTTTAACTTGTGTTGGTTGTCCACATCCGTCGGCCTCTTTAATGAAAATTATCATTTTTTCTTCTGAATTTCTTGTAGCATGGGTCTATAGGCCTTTAAATATTTCCCATTTATCCGGATGACCCGTTGGTCTTCTCCGACTTCTTGGACCTCATAAGCGTTGTGGTTGAACGCTTGGGACACTTGGAATCGGCCTTCCCAATTGGGGGACCATTTTTCAAACCTTTGATCTTTTCGATCCATCAGAAGTATTGTCTTCTAAACATAATCCCCGACCATGAAGACCCTTTTCTGGACTTTCCTGTTGTACGCTTGGGCCACTCGAGCCTTCTTATGTAACAATGCGTCGAGTGCTTCTACCCTTTCTTTGTCTAGGTCCACCATCTCTTCCATCATCATGTTCCATTGCTCCGACGAGATATCATGTTGACGTTGGATACGTAGTGATTGTAGCGAATCTCTTCTGGCAAAACAACGTCATGTCCAAACACCAAACGGAACAGTGATGATCCAGTGGACTCTTTTGGCGATGTTCGACATGCCCACAATACTTGGTCCGACGTCTGATGCCAATTCTTAGGTTTTTTAAATACATGCTTCTTAATGAGCCCAATTATTACCTTGTTAGCTGCTTCGACTTGACTGTTCACCAGGGCGTAATAGGGGGTCGAAGTAACCAACTTAAACCCTTCGTCTACTGCGAACTGCTGCATTTTATGGCCGATAAACACTGACCCTTGATCCGTAGTGATCGTCTCAGAAGTTTCGAACCTGTACAAAATGTGTTTCTGAACGAAGTTGATGACTACTTCTTGATCCACTTTTAACAATGGTACAACCTCAATCCATTTTGTAAAATAATCTATTCCGACAAGGATAAACTTATGTTGCCTTGAGGAGGTTGGTCGAATCTCCCCGATTATGTCTAGAGCCCACCCTCGAAATGGCCATGGCTTGACACTGCATGTAGTTCGTCGGCCGACACCTGTTGTATGTCAGCATGCTTTTGGAACTCCTGGCAGCCCTTTGCGAAATCTATGCAATCTTTAAGCATCTTCGACCAATATACTCCCTGTCGGAATAGTACCCACCTCATCTTTTGGCCGACATGGTGGGCTCCACATGCCCCACCATGCACTTCTGATATTGCCAAATATGCGCCAACTTCTCCCAAACACCTGAGCAACACTCCTCCGGGTGTCTTCTTGAACAGGTCGTTCCCCATTTGGACGTAACTCAAAGCCTGGTATTTGATCTTTCTATTGATAGTTGTCATTGGCTCCTTTAGATACTCTACCAAAGGCCTTCGCCAATCTATCGGAGACAAGCTGTCCACTACGAGGATCGTGCCATTTCTTCTACTGATGTCTCCTATTCCCGTCAGGTCGTTACTTTCACCAGCTTCCTGTCCCCCAATTCAAATTGTTCCAACAGACCTTTTACCGTCGTGAGGTACCTCACCAGATGCTCTTTGACGCACTTGTAGTCTTTGGTGAGTTTCTTAGTAACCAGTTCGGAGTCTCCCTTAATGCTGACACTCTTGGCGCCCAGTCCTCTGAGGATTCTCAGACCGACGATCAAAGCTTCGTATTCTGCCTCGTTGTTTGAGCACCTGGTTTCGACCCCACATTTGAACTTGGTCGGGTGCCCTCGAGGAGAAACGATTAAGACGCCTATTTCGGCTCCATGTTTGTGACTTGACCCGTCGAAGTACAATTTCCACGGGTTTGTGCTAACCGAGTAAAACGGTTGTCTTGTCACAGCGTGGTTGACCATGAAGTCCGCCACTATCTGTCCCTTCATCGCCCTTAAAGGGACGTAGGTAAGGGAAAACTCTAAGAGTGCCAAGGCCCACTTTCCCACTTGACTGTGTAGAATTGGTTTTGACAACATGTATTTGTTAACATCGAAATGTGATGAAACGTGAACTTCGACTGGCTTAATATATTGTTTCAATTTAATATATGAAAAATACAAACATAGGCATAACTTCTCAATCATGGAATACCTAATTTCAGCATCAACTAACATTCGACTAAGGTAATAAATGGGTCTTTCGACACCATTATCATCTTCTTGGGCTAATATGCTCCCTATCATTGTGTCAGACGCTGCAATGTATAGCTTCATGTTTTTATTTGAATTCGGTGGAAGCAAAATTGGAGGCTTTATGAGATATTCTTTGATTGCATCCAAAGCCTCTTGTTGCTCTTGCCCTTAATGGAACTCACTTTCCTTCTTGACCTTCAACAGTGGCGAGAATGCGTATGTATTGACACTTAGATTCGATATGAATCTTCCGAAGAAGTTCACCTTCCCAAGCAGGGACTGGAGTTGCTTCTTCGTCGTCGGGGGTTCGAGGTCTCGAATTGCTTTTGTTTTATTGTGATTTATTTTGATACCTTTCTTGTGCACTACAAACCCTAATAAATTCTCTGCATGTATGCAAAAAACACACTTTAGTGGATTCATTTTCAATCCATATTTCCTCATTCTTTCGAATGATCGTCGAAGGTGATCTAAGTGATCGTCCTTCGATGACGATTTTATGATTATGTCGCCAATATATACCTGCATGAAATGTTCGATGAAGTCGTGAAAAATAGCGTTCATGGCCCTTTGGTATGTTTCCCCAGCGTTCTTCAAACCGAACGGATGACGACCCATTCATAGGTCCCCAAAGCCCCTGGGCAGCAGAACGCTGTTTTAGGAACATCTTATTCGACTATCAAAATCTTGTTATATCCAGAATACCCATCAAGCATGCTCAAATACTCAAAACCGGCGGCCGAATCAACTAACATCTCCGCTACAGGCATGGAATATTCGTCCTTAGGAGTGGCACTATTCAAGTCTCTAAAGTTGAAGCAAACTCTCATAGTTCTGTTTTTCTTGACGATTGAGACTATGTTCGCCAACCATTCGACATATCTTGTCGTGCGAATGAAACGACTTTGCAGGAACGTTTTGATCTCCCTTTTTATTTTTTGCGTCACTTTTGGGGCGAATCTACGTGGCTGCTGCTTAACTGGTTTCTTACCTGGTTGAATGGGCAGGCGATGCTCCATCACTTCCCGACTTAGTCCTGGCATCTGGGTGTAATCCCATGCGAAGCAATATTTGTACTCCTTTAACATCTTGATCAAGTTGGCTCTCATCTTTGAGCTGATCTTTGTACTCACGTATGTGGGTCTCTTGGTGGCCCCTCCTCCTAGGTCGATCTCTTCCAGGGGGTCTTGCGCCTGTATTTTCTACGCATCGAAGGTTGGGTTCCTTTCGAACCCCAAAGGCTCGTCTTCGTAGATACAGTCGAGCCTTCGGCTTTCCGAAGCTGTTGTATGGCCTTGTTGGCCATTTGTACATGTGTTTTTAGTTGTATCTCCATATTTCTCTTTTTCGAGTGTCGCTTTCCTTTTGTTTTCAGCCATATAGGCCGAAATTTAATTCATACTTTCTGATTCAGTAACCATCTTCCTCTATGGGAGGCCACCCCGTTGGTGGACAGCTTTGTGATGATTCTGTTGGAGGATCAGTTGAATCCCAAACGAAACCATGATCTGGGTCCAAATTGAGGGCACGTCTGGTATTGGCAGAGGTATAAGAGTCTGATCTATCGTCACATGGCGCCGCATTTTCCAAGTGTTGGTCGAAAGATCTTTTCGTCCCTTTGGTTTCCTCAATTCTATAATAACTTTGATCGGCTTCCACATTTTCCCCGATGTCGTCCTTTCGCCAGATAGTTAACCTTTGGTGCATCGTCGAGGGGACCGCTCTGATTCCATGAATCCATTCCCTTCCTAATAGAAGGTTAAAGTTTTCCTTGGAATTTATGACCATGAAGAGCGTCGACCTTATGGTGGTTCCAACAGCTAATTTGACTTGGCCCACTCCCAGAATATTACTAGTCTTGCCTTCATAATTGGACAAAACCATATTGTGTTGCTTAAGGTCGGCTTCCGTCTTGCCGATTCTCCTAAATGAAGTATGGGGCATTAGATTGACTGCTGCCCCGCCATCTACGAAGACTTTATTTATCGCCACGTCGTCGACCTTCGCCTTTATAAACAACGATTTCAAGTGATACATCATCCCTAGGTCGGGCCTCTCAAACATGGTAGTTCTTTCCTCTACCACACCATTGTTCATTACGTAGTAACACAGTGGCTTTTCCTTTGTAGCTTCGTCTGGTAGGAAATCATCTTCTGATTTCAACACTTCAGATACCCTATCATATTCTGCTAGAAGGATTGACACGATTCCGCAGCTAAGGACGAAGTTTTCACCATATGTGTCGTCATTCGTCTCATCGTACATGTCCATATCTAGGTCTTCCTCTAGAGACGGTGTGTATTCTTCGTCATCCGACTGGGGTGTATACTCTGGTTCACCTTCATCCACCAGAGGGGTATATTCTGGCTCTTTCTTGTCTTCTGAGTTGGAAGTAAACGTCGAATTCTTTGTTGACGTTATCACTTTGTTCCCCGAGACTTCCATTGTCATTACTGTGGCCTGGTTAGCCATCACCTTCTCCCTTTCTACCCATTTGGTTCTTGGGGGTTGACTCTTCGACTCGGGCTTCCCGACTGTACGCGGCTGCGAAGTCGATGCTTCATTGGCTGCCTTCTTATTTTCCTGATGCCGCCTCCACTAGGTTCTCGTCATTGGACTCTTTCCCTTGTAATTGGGAGACACCACAAACCCTTTTGACTCAACGTTCTTGACGGAGGCCCTAGCCTCTTTTTCTAAATCCAACACCTTCCATTTTGGCCTTTTGCTCCCTTTCTAGGTCATAGGGGCCATCCATTGGTCTTGTGGGATATCGACGGGGGTACAAAAGTTTTGGGCCTTGTGAGCTGGAACAGCTTCTGATACTCCTGATTTCGTCGAGGAGTGTCGTCTTTGTCGAATACGAACATTGAGACTAGTGCTTTGTCTAGTTTGACCCTGTTCGTCGCTTTCTGGTCGAACACAACATGACACCTGGGACAGAGGGGGCGGCTGTGGAGCCGCCAACTTTGCATTTTTCTTGAAATTCTGCTAGACTTTCCCCAACTTCAAGGTATATTCCCCCGAAATCCATCTTTGTCCTTCGATCACCATGCAGTCTAGGATTGGGGTTGTTACTTGCTCCTTGAGGCCCTCAGTAGCCTCGATACTTTCTCTAGCTTCAGGGTAGATTCCCCTGAAATCCATCTTTGTTCTTTTGTCGAAACCCCTAGTTGCTTCGATCACCATGCAGTCTGCCACTTTAGAATACAATGCTTCCTTTGCCTTTAGAGGGTTCACATCCACTTGCATCTTTGGTCTTTCCCTGAACTGCAACCTTCCTTCCTTCAGCGCCTTTTGCACCAAATCCCTAAAAAGAACACATTGAGCAGTTTTATGACCAAGAAAGTTATGAAATTTACAAAATCCCCTCTTTTTCTTTTGTTCTCGAGGGGGATCTTTTGTCCCGACCGGGACGATAATTTGACCATCTTTAACTAATACATCAAATATCTCATCACACTTGGATACATCAAAAGAATATGTTTTTTCGACGTATTTTTCTGTTTTATCCGTATCGACCGGATTCTTTCCGTTTGACGGCTTCAGGACCCTACACGAGTATGGGGGTCCAGCTTTTAATTCAGCCACATTGACGGTGTTTTCTTCGAAGAATTCCTCATCGTCCGATGAATATCCGTCGGTGGTTACAAACGCCACCTTCTCTTTCTTATGGTATCGACAAGTCTGTGATTTCTCTCTCCTCAAACGTTCGATCTGTCGGACGCGATCGGCCAACTGTGCCATATCTCTTAAGTATTGTGTATCTAACTTCTTCCGAATGGAATAATCTAATCCTTCCGCGACCATTTCGACCAGTTCGTGTTCAGGGACTTACGTAAAGCATCGTGCTTTCAGTAGTTTGAACCTGTTCAGATATTGGTTTACGGACTCCGCTGCTTTCCGTTTTATGCTAGCTAATTCTTTTAAGATGATCTTTGATTGTCTATGTAAAATTGTTCGTGGAACAACCTTTCCAGTTACGTCCATGTGTGGACCGACTGTGGGGGCAGTGAAGTGAACCACGTGAACGCATTTTTTGCGAGGGAACTAAGAAATATTTCATTTTCAAATCCTCGTTATTCGCTATGTCCCCAGCCTCGGTTTGATACCTAGCTACATGTTCGACAGTGGATTCCTTCATTTCACCTGCAAATTTAGTGAATTTTGGGACCTTCGAGCCTCTTGGTAGCTCCGTTTGTAACACGAAATTCGGCAAAGGGGATGTGTAGGCGAGCCGTTGAAGGCTAGGGTTCGTACAATTTCAAACCATAATGTGTTCGACCATGGCCTCTAGATTGGCTTCGCCTCCGAGATTCTCGTTTCTAACTTGTCTAACTACGTGGTCTAGGTCTTGGTCCCTGCGAACCATTACTATGGGAGGCCTTTGGGCCACCCTAGGGATATGTTCGTTCTCATGCGCCTGTAGGTCGTTTCTCTCCTCGACAAGTTCATTTTATCGACCTGGCGTGTCGGGACGGGTTTAAGGGGTTTGTCCTCCTATGTTCCTAGGTGCCCCTAAGAAGTCTCTTATTCGGGTCATCTGGGTTGCCAATTGTTGGTAACTTTGGGTCGAATCTTGTATTAAAGGTCTCATAATGGTGCCTATTTGTTGGCTTAACATATGCACCATCTCGTGATTACTTTCGTCCATCTGATGTTGCATGACCGCGACAGAGCTAGTAGTGAAAGTTGGGATCGTTGTGGGGAGTGACCCAAAACCTGATGGCCTTCCCCCTTGTTGGGTTAAGGGGCCTAAGCTTCGATATGGCGAGAACACTGACGATGAATTCTCTCCTGCGCCTATTTCACCATAGCGCCAATTTGACATGATTTCTAGTGGCATCCCTAAGTGTTGGGGTGCCAACATATTGAAACTGGGCAGGTGTTTCCCGTCAACTCCTGTCGTAACGAGTCTTGCCTAAGGTCGACTTGGAGTCGTCAATGGTGCGGTGTCAACGGTCGAAGTGACTGCTGTCATGGATCCGGTGGCCAGAGTCGCCCCTGGCGAGGAAACCGGGTTTCCCTACGAAGATGTTTCTTCGTTTTGTCGCGGTGTCACCATCTTTCCGCTCTGTAATTGCATGTACCTAAACCTACGAGTCCCATTGGGCGTGCCAATTTGTTTGCACGTGATTTTCGCGCGGACAACCTCTAACCTTCCTCTGCGGGTTTGCTTGCGGGACTGGCCAAACTAGTCTCAAGACAATTGGTTTTGGGTGGATCGTTTACTTGGCTTATGGTGCACCTTGACGGTTATGTGCTTTGTGATGCGTGTAGGATTAAACTCTAGGAAAATAAAATTTAGTTAAGATAAAGCAAATTTTGAAGCAAAAACGTTAAAGAGATTTTGAACAAAATGGTACTTTAAATAACATAAACACTTGGTAAACTTAACGCAAAAAGGAAAAAGACAACTGGATGTATCCGTACATTTTGGAATGACAAAGTAAACTCTTTTCTCTCTAGTGTGGTACTCAGAGTTTTTTTCTTCCAATTCTGACAAAAGACGCCCCTATTTCCTAGAAAAACCTTACTTTATATATACATACAAAATAACTGCCGAAAGGCTTCAGGATGCGTCACGTGTCATCCCACGTCTCTGGAAAACTGCATCCACGTTCCTCTTTTCAAAATGGTTTCCCACCAGGTACTAACTTCTATTGTCGAGAACACCCTCATTGGTTTTCTTCTTTGGGTCGATCGACACAGGGACCCGTCGATCAAACCACCTCATGGTGTAGGTTCATGGCGTGATGCTGCCAAGTTTTGTTGATGTTGACCCTTACCTTTCATGCAAGGAGTTTGTCGATCTAACTCTTCCTTCCTCTAACTTCTGTCAAGATTGTTGTTTCCACTTAGCTAATTTTCAGCCAACACAAGTGGATTGTTCAAAACTCATCAACATTTACCACTTTCTAATCCAAATTTCTCTAAACCATATCCATATCCAAATTGATCCAAAACCTAGGTAATTTCCATTTTCCAAAATTTAATTTTTAAGTTGTGTTTCCAAATTAATGGTGTAATTTCATTACATTTTTTTACATGTTTATTACAAGAGTGTCAAACTTCCATTGATTGAATAAAAAAAGGTTAAAAGAATTTCACAAAACTTCAAGTTCAAATATCAAAAGTGTGTTTGATGCAAGTTCTTATTCCTCTCATGAAGAGCTAAAAAAAATATGAGGCAAACGTTGAAGCCAAGGGCAAAGTAAGTTAAAAGCATGAACCATGATAGTAAAAGAAACTCATACAAGTTCCTATCCATCTTAAAACTTCACATGAAAGGAAAAGGTCCAAACTTTGTAATATAATGTGATAGATTTACAAGTACTAAGCTTGTGCCAATTACAACAAAATCTGGACAGACTACAACTTGCCTCATATCACTATACTTGATTGCTTTTCGGAATCGATGGTATTAAACCATGTGTTTTATTTTGGTGCTGACCAATTTAACCATCACGACGTGGCTAAGAAAAAAAAGGTTCTTTTTTCAATTGGTTTTATTTCTCAATCAACATTGGCGCACTCATTGCCTCGTCGGGGTTGGTTTGGATTCGGATGAATTACCTGCAGTTGTAATGGTTATCACAGATATATTTTCTGAATCAAAAGTCTAGTTACATTGCTAGGATATAGCAAAACCTTAACGAAAAATGCGAGTGCACTTTCCTATCCAGACTTTGTCCTAGAGGTGGCAATGAAATCCATTTAGATAATATTCATCCAATCCATCCAATAATGTATCCATCCAATCCATCCATAAGACAAAAAATAATTTAATGGATTTGATTCAATCCATCCACTAACTCATCTGAATAGATTCAATCCATCAATCTCATTTTATAAATCTATTGGATATTATGTTGTCACTTATTAAATTAATTAAATAAATTTTTTTTTTTTGTGAAATTTAAGTTTTTTTATGAAATTTAATAAATAATACAAAATATTTAAATTATGTTTCTATAAAATTTAAAAAATAATTAAGAATTTTTAAATTAATTTTTTGGATGGATGGATATCCATCCATTAGAAATATGTTAATTGATGAATTTGATGAATTTTATCTTTTAATGGATGGATTGAATTGGATTTTTATTAAGAGAGTTTAGTGGATTGTTAATGGATTAATGGATTGTTTTGATCCATCAATTAACAATCCAATCCATATCCATCCAATCCATCCATTTAGCCACCCCTACTTTGTCCTTTCCATAATGTATTTTGTCTCGAACTTTGCCTATGATGTATTCCAATTCCATCATGTATTCCAATTCCATCGTATATTGGAGTTACTTTCAGCTGGTCCTTTTGGGCACTAATTTCACTGTAGGGAGAACAAATTGATACACACATTTATGGCAATCAAAACATGAGCAAGATGTAAAACGCAAGTTATCAGATGGGAACAAAATAGAAACAAGTTCAATCCAACAATAACTCGTACATAATCACCACTTATGAAAAAATCAAAGATGAACATGAAAAGTAGGGTGTCAATGAAATCCATTTAGATAATATTCATCTAATCCATCTAATAATTTAGTCATCAAATCCATCCATAATACAACAAATAATTTAATAAATTTGATCTAATTCATCCACTAAATCATATGGATGAATTTAATTCATCCATCTCATTTTATAAATTCATTGAATAAATTCATCTCATTTTATAAATCCATTTGATATTATGTTGTCACTTTTTAAATTAATTAAATAAATTATTTTTATAAAAAAATATTAAACATTTCAATTAAATTTTACATCAACTATTAATAGATATTAAGAATTTTATCTAAATTTTTATAATAATTTTTTATCCAATTAAATTAATTTTTTGGATTGGATTATTTTGATCTATCCATTAACCATTCATATCCATCCAATCCATTCATTTTGTCATTCCTAATGGAAAGGTTGAATCGCCACCATCCATAGCAGGAAATCACAAAGACCTCTGAAAAGAATCACCAAAAGGAAAAGAATCAAGAAGTGTGTATTAAAATGTGATAGGGATGGAATTATCAAATCAATAGCACAATCTCGTCTTTAATTTTGATATCGTAAGATTAGTTGCCACATGCCTATAAAAGGAGATCACAAGAACGACATGGGACACGAATCGAAGAAGGGCACAAAGAAAATAGCACATGCTTTTCCAATAGCAGTAGCAATACACACAGAGACGAGAGATCATCACATTCACACATTACAAACACAACAGAGAATCACCACACATAAAGCAGGTAGAAAAATTGAGAATTTAAAATGAAGGCAACCACAACTTGAAGCATCGCACACACGGTTTCACAACAGGATACACTACGCAAGGAAATAACGCAGCATAAAGTTGGAAGAGAAGAAGTACCTTCGAAGCAGTCAACATTACCGCAACGCACCGACCAACCGCAAGAACTCCAATCACGTCGCACACTTCAGAAGCTCACAGGAGATAACCGTAGCACACCACGCACCCCAAATCACCGACAACAACAGCAATCGGCCGCTCCCGTAAAGACGAACACCACAACCCCGCCGGCGCCGGTCGAGCCCTCAAGGTATGTTGTTGATTGTGTTTGTTTAATGTTTGAAAGAACTTGTCATTGTATCGAGAAGGAAAAGAAGAACAATGCATATTCGAGAGAGAAGGGTGGGTCAGAATGGAGAGAGAGAAGGGTGGGTCAGAATGGAGAGAGAGAAGAAGAAGAAGAAGGCATGAGTGGTATTGAGATGCTGATGCATTGTGTTGTGACGATCTTTTGGTATTTGTTTCTCAGGCGGGCCATTGACCATAAGCCCATTTAAACAAAAAACATACCAATTCTATGTGGATCACACCATCCCTAATTCATTATTACACATGGTTTTCCATTTTTGAAGATAGGTTTCTATTTTTTATTCCTTTTATTTGTTTGTTTTTTCAAACGTTGATTTTTTTTATTGAGAGTTTTATTTTTTAATTTATAATTTGACACTAAACTTTGATGTTGGTCTAATGAGCATGTTTGTTTTTTATTTAAGTTTTGATTTAATGTTGATTTTAATTTTGAGGTTAGTTTTGATCTTGATTTGGATTAAATTTTTATTTTAGATGTTGATTCATTGTTGACAAACCTCTTAATTAGTCTTTGCATCATCTCAGTTGGAAATTTTTGATAATTTTAATTAGATTTTTCTTGTTGACTAGAGACTTTGGTTAAGTATTGGTAGTAAACTGTGATGATTTTGCGTTTGCTTAGTTGTTTGATATAGGTTGTATTGTTGCTTCACATGTTCCTTTAGGGTATTCTATTATGTGATTAGATTTCATTTTGATTACTCAGTGTTAAACTAGACTCTAAGATCAGTCTATGCATGATAATATTAGGATAATTTTCCTTCAATCATAACATTAAGTTAAATTCTGCATGATAACATTAGGATCAATTCTCCTCCCATCCTAATTTTAGCTTAACTTCGAAAAGGATGCAAATGGTAAGGATGTATATGTGAAGAAATATAGAGGTATCATCAGTTCTCTTCTATATCTTACCGCATCTAGATCAGTTATCATGTTTAGCGTATGGATGTGTGCCCGTTATCAATCGGCTCCTAAAAAATCTCACTTAAAAGTCGTAAAACGTATTCTTAGGTATCTTCATGGTACTTCTCAATATGTGTTTTGGTATTCTAAGGGAAGCGGTTATTACTTGGTTGGTTACATCGATTCTAATTTTTCCAGTTGCGAATTGGATAGGAAGAGTACTAGTGGAACTTGCCACATGTTTTCAAATACCTTAGTGTCATACCCGAAATTTGTCCTACTTGTGTATAGCTTTCATCTGTACATCCACCCACTAACTATTATTTAAACAATCCAAAAATATGTTGCTTCTGCTTGTTGTTCAAGTTTGTGCAAGGTCAAATTCAAGGTATCTAGTCAGATGTGTGATTTGTATTGACAAAGATCCATCTGGTGGGTCCTAGTTTTAATCAGACAAGGGTGTATTCAAGGCCAGGGTTTAAGACTGATCTGGTAGGTGTGTCTGAGGATCCAATTGGGGTTTGTGTGCCACTTCAAGTCATCTGTGTATAGATTAAATTATCCGACTGTACTAAATTCAGATGCTTCATGGTGGAGAATTACATGGAGTTTGTTCCTTTCAATTAAGGTTTTTGGTGCAGTTGTAATGCAATTCATTTTAAGTTGTGTTCTTTGATTTTAAGGCATATTCCTACTCATTGGATTCGAGTGACAAAGTTCATGAGATTGATTCATCGGCGAGACAAGTTTTAATTAATTCAAAGTGCAAAATTGATTCATGTTTGGTTTCAAGACCCCGTTTCCAAATGAGAATTCAAAAGGATGGAATTTGGTTCATGAAATTTTTTGGAGTCTTATTGTAAATTCAAGGGTGAAAATGACAAGTCATGGCCCAAATAGAAAGCCCATTACATAAGGAAGTCCACATTGCTCATTATACACAAAAATTCTACAAAATATAAAAAAATCCCAAGAACCCAAAAAAATCAAGCCCATATTTTTACAGGAAGCCCATTATTCATATTTCATAGAAAATCCATTAAAAAATTACAAAAAAAATAAATATTGCACTTGAAAAAAGTTCATAACACCAAGGTCAAATATTCAACTTTTCCTATCAACAGTACAATACACATCAACATTTATTACAAACTAACGGGGCATTTGCAGCATCTACGCATCCACGCTGCCAAACGATTACGTCCAAAGCTACAAGTTACAAAAACAAATCATATGAGCCATTGCCTTACTTGAAAGCTACCACCACTCATCCAAACCATCAGGTACCACACGCCATGTACAAAATATCCAAAAGCCATTCCATTGTTCACTTACGTCACCCATCCCAAACGCACATGTACCTGCTGCTATTCACCAAGCAATATTCACGCACCTCACCACAAGTCCTGCAAAACACAAACGAACCGCATCACAAAAATCTGCATCCCTCAGTTATTTTTCAACAATGTTACCACACAAATTCCAGATTTCCAGCTCATTAATTCCTTTCCCAAATCTTTCCCATTCTACCCCTGATTCACCTTATATAAAATTTTCTCAAGTTCAGGGAACCAACATCACCCTGCAGAAATTCTCCCCCGAAATTTGCAACCGACCCAACCTTCTTGTGCTTAAACCAAACGAACATTTCCTTCTCCAATCAACAATAACCTAAACCAAATCTCCCTTCAACCTTTTCTCCCTTTAACAACCACATTCAACAACACACAAAACTTTTCAACTTTTAAACCCATTTACAGAACCACATAAAAGCAGAACTGAATAGAAGATATAGAAGAAGAGATTAACACAAACCCAAACCCACAAACCTGGTACGAGTGAATATGAGCAAGAACGCAAATCAAAACGAGTTGAGTGAGAGAAAGAACGAAACCACAACGATAGAAAGAAAGACAGAGCGATTCTCAAAACAAATTTCACGGCGCAAGAAGGTTAGAAAGAGACGCGCACCGTCGTTTTATTCTTGTTTTGCTTGTGAAAACCATTTCAAAAATTTATATGATATGATGTTGTTATTTAGCTGCTGTGACTTTCTTTCGTGTTTTAATAAGAGGTTTTTTTTCTCCTTTTTTGTTTTAACATACAACATCATGTGGTGATGAGACCGGGCCATGGAGCCCGTTTATTTTTTTGGCATGTCGTTTTTTTTTTATATAGATGATGGTTCCTTTAAGTCCCACATGATAATATGCACACCACCCTAGTTATTTCTACGCACCCCTTTTTTAGTTTTCTTTAGTTTGTTTTATAATTTTTAAATAATATTTATTAATATTTTATTATATTTTTTATGATTTAGTATTACATTTTGATTACTTTTTTCATTTTCGATTTATCTTGGTTGATGAAAATCTAAAGTCGTGGATAATCGATTTATCAATTAAATTTCATGATTAGGATGAGACCACCTTCTTTTCTAACATTTCTCATTCTATTTTGACTTATCTTTGTCTTCTCTTTTCATGTTCGATAGATGATGTCTTTCTATTCATAAACGTTGATTTTTTGAGGTTGCTAACCGTCATTATCTAAAATCTGTAGAAAATGATCATTGGGATCATTTTCTATACTTTGGGACCATGATAAGTTACCATCGGTTAATTAACACAAGTTTGTGATTAAGGCGAAACCATCTTATTTTCTATTCATGTGACACGATTACTTTGGAGAATGATCTTCAATATCATTTATCCATCGTGTTTTTAGCACGTATATCAACTTGCATGACCTCCTATAGTTTGATCTTCGTCATAGATCGAGCTACGACAGTTTAGCACTAATTTCGACCCGATTCATTCAATATCGACTAACAACTAACTTTAATTTTCGTCAATATATTCTTGATTTATTTTCAGTTAATATATCTTGATTTTATTATCATTGTTCATATACTTGTTAATATTATCTTGATTATACTATTGTGAATATTCTCTTGATTATATTATTATATATCTTGTCATATTATTCATATTGTCCATATTCATATTCATATTGTTCATATCTTGTTCACACTATTCAAAAACACAATAATAACTATCAAAACCCTAAAAGCCTATGTTCGAAAACTGTGGTTATTTTTATGGTCAACGTATTATTGGACTTTATCAGAAACTCTAACTTGGAGCTTTTGTCCGAATTTTGCTCAAGACTTAGTTTAGGATACTTCACACACACACACAGATTCCTCTTGGACTACCTTTAAATAAGACCATTTTATTTCGTGCAACCCCGTGTAACTTACATGTACCCCACCCCCATTTTGATGTACGCATTCGTATTTGCTTTGATGGTGGTTTGTCTTCTAAGAGCACTCCTAGGGACTGGTGTAGACTAAACTGTTTTCAAACTAATTCTCGATTCGTCATCGAGCCATTTTCAAACACCTTCGTAAGTCGATTGCTTGTACGCATTCGCCATCAACCTATCGCACACACTCACATATTTCATTGTGGTTTTGATATTAAGGAGCACCCTTAGGGACTAGTATCGATTCTCACTAAACCCTCGACTTGTTGTCGAGCCATTTTCAGGTCAACCTCTTTTCAATCTTCGTTTCACACTAATACAATCAAACCCTTGATCCAACATCAAGTGGTATTTTATTCAAATGCGTAAGTCGAGTGCCTTTTGCCTCGTAGTCCACCTCTTTTCGCAACTTATCTGATTTTATCTTTTCAAATGCCTTTCTTAACAAATAAAGAAAGAAGAAGATTCTTGAAATCTAACATTCCTTGGATTTTCTAATGAATGACTCTTGAGGCGCACGCTTCGGGTTGTCATTCATTCAACCTTTCGTCTCAAAACACTTAATCTATATCAAACATTTTTGTAATCAAACTTACAAAAGAAGGAGATTCTTAGAGTCTAGAATTCCTTGAATCTTCGAATGAATAACTCTCAAGGCATTTCCTTTAAGTTGTTGTTCATTCAATCTTTCAAATTCAAAACGTCTAAATGTTCTCCAAATCTTTTCAATCAACTCCCGAAAGAATTAAGTTCTTGGAATCTCACATTCCTTATATTCTTGAGTGAAATCTCTCGAGGCACACGCTTCGGGTTGTCATTCATTCAACCTTTCGTATCAAAACACCTAATCTATATCAAACATTTTCGTAATCAAACTTACAAAAGAAGGAGATTCTTAGAGTCTAGAATTCCTTGAATCTTCGAATGAATAGCTCTCAAGGCATTTTCTTTAAGTTGTTGCTCATTCAATCTTTCAAATTCAAAATGTCTAAATGTTCTCCAAATCTTTTCAATCAACTCCCGAAAGAATTGAGTTCTTGGAATCTCACATTCCTTATATTCTTGAGTGAAAGCTCTCGAGGCACGCCCCTTGGGTTGTTCGTCATTCAATCTTTCATTCTCAACTAAACTTTAACTCTTACTTCAATTCCCATCTCCATTCGTGATCGTCTCCACGAACTACGGACGCTCTGATGCTTCATTCTCGTCAGAATATAAGATACGTAGGCACAAGATTGCCATGATCTTGGCGAGCACACTTCCATCTTTTTCTGTCATCCTGCATCTACCTTCCTTCCATCTTTCATTTCCTCTCATCCTTTCCCGTATTCAAACTATGAGAGCTCTGATAACGCTCATCACAAATCAAATTAAGAGGATCCCGTTGAGTACAATGAATATGAGGGGTGTTAATACCTTCCTCTCGCATAACCGACTCTTGAACCCAAAACGTGGTTGCGACTACCGTGTTCTTGTATATCTCTTCTTAAAGGTTTTCTAGATATTTTCCTTTCCCATATTTTTTGGGATAAATAAAGTTTGGTGGTGACTCTGTCGAACCGCATTCCGCGCCTTTCGCGCGAGGGTCGTGTTCTTGAATTAATTTTTGAGGTGCGACACTTAGTAAGTTGGCATAGCAAGCAACAAGTTTTTGTTGCTTTGTCAACCGCCGAGGTAGAATATGTTGTGGTCGGTAGTTATTATACCCAAATCTTGTTGCTTAAGCAAGAACTACTTAATTTTGATATAAAACTGCAATGTATTCCTATTATGTGGTTTGTCTTTCTTAATCTATATAAAGTTTAGTTATTATCCCCATTTTGATGTACGCATTCGTATTTGCAATGCATTCCGCGCCTTTCTTAATCTTTTCAAATGCCTTTCTTAACAAATAAAGAAAGAAGAAGATTCTTGAAATCTAACATTCCTTGGATTTTCTAATGAATGACTCTTGAGGCACACGCTTCGGGTTGTCATTCATTCAACCTTTCGTATCAAAACACTTAATCTATATCAAACATTTTCGTAATCAAACTTACAAAAGAAGGAGATTCTTAGAGTCTAGAATTCCTTGAATCTTTGAATGAATAGCTCTCAAGGCATTTTCTTTAAGTTGTTGCTCATTCAATCTTTCAAATTCAAAATGTCTAAATGTTCTCCAAATCTTTTCAATCAACTCCCGAAAGAATTGAGTTCTTGGAATCTCACATTCCTTATATTCTTGAGTGAAAGCTCTCGAGGCACGCCCCTTGGGTTGTTCGTCATTCAATCTTTCATTCTCAACTAAACTTTAACTCTTACTTCAATTCCCATCTCCATTCGTGATCGTCTCCACGAACTACGGACGCTCTGATGCTTCATTCTCGTCAGAATATAAGATACGTAGGCACAAGATTGCCATGATCTTGGCGAGCACACTTCCATCTTTTTCTGTCATCCTGCATCTACCTTCCTTCCATCTTTCATTTCCTCTCATCCTTTCCCGTATTCAAACTATGAGAGCTCTAATAACGCTCATCACAAATCAAATTAAGAGGATCCCGTTGAGTACAATGAATATGAGGGGTGTTAATACCTTCCTCTCGCATAACCGACTCCTGAACCCAAAACGTGGTTGCGACTACCGTGTTCTTGTATATCTCTTCTTAAAGGTTTTCTAGATATTTTCCTTTCCCATATTTTTTGGGATAAATAAAGTTCGGTGGTGACTCTGTCGAACCGCATTCCGCGCCTTTCGCGCGAGGGTCGTGTTCTTGAATTAATTTTTGAGGTGCGGCACTTAGTAAGTTGGCATAGCAAGCAACAAGTTTTTGTTGCTTTGTCAACCGCCGAGGTAGAATATGTTGTGGTCGGTAGTTATTATACCCAAATCTTGTTGCTTAAGCAAGAACTACTTAATTTTGATATAAAACTGCAATGTATTCCTATTATGTGCAACAACACTAGCGCTGTCAATCTAACAAAGAATCAGGTGCTACATTCTCGCACTAAGCATATTGAGATTCATCACTATTTTCTACGTGACCATGTTGAAAAAGGCGACGTCGTATTTGAGCATGTTGATAGCAAATATCAACTTGCTGATATTTTTATAAAACCACCTGCGACTGAACCATTTTTCAACATTCGAAGGGAATTATGGATCACTAGTGTAAAAATACTTTCTTAGCAGAGGTTTTTAAGTCAGTTCATCAATAACCCGACTTAAGAAGTCACACGGTGGCAAATCCATAAATATTTGAAACTTTGTTAAGTCGTGTCTATGTTTAACCAACCTAACAAAGATTAAATAAAAAAATGTAATTTACATTAAATTCCTTAAGTCGGTTCTTTTACCGAAATGACTTAAGAAATTTATTTATTAAGTCACGTGTTTATTACCTGACCTAAGAGGTTCTTACAAGACCCCAGTTTGATTCCTACTTAATACATTTTAGTGAAATAAAACAATTATAATATAATATATTTTGCAAATTTACGTCTTCTCATTCCTCATTCACTCATTCACGTTTTTCCTTCCTCAATCCCTTTTCTCCAAACCCTAAAAGTTGTTGTATCTTTTTTCCCATTCCTCATTCACTCATTCACGTTTTTCCTTCCTCAATCCCTTTTCTCCAAACCCTAAAAGTTGTTGTATCTTATTTCTCATTCCTCATTCAGTCATTCACGTTTTTCCTTCCTCAATCCCTTTTCTCTAAACCCTAAAATTTATTGTATCTTCTTTCCGGTTCAATCTGGGGGCTTGGATTTCACTGCCGTTTGTGGAGGTGCAGCGTACCTGACATTGTCGCCACCAACGCCACAATCGCAAACTATTCTACAGTCGCCGACGCAATCGCGTGCTCCGGCGCAATTGACATTGGATTTTCAGTCGTTAAGTCAACGACCGTGGTTACCTTCACAGCCACGGTGGCAACAGCAGAGAACGTCACAGTCTCCGCCGGTAATGCCACATTTACGATCTCCGCGGCCACAATTATTTTCTCCGGTCCATCGTTTACAGCACCCTTTGCAGAAGCTTTCGGTTAAGAGGTTAATGAAATAACATTTTTCTTTTTTCTTTCTGAATGTGTTGCATATACTGATAAGCAATTTTTCGATGCTAAAGCGTAGCAATTTTCTCATTACTGTAGGGTGGAGGATGTCGCCTAAAAAACTCAGTACCAACACCAAGATTAATCAGCTCCAGTGAACTTGAGTAATGTTACATATTCTCATACTTATTTTTTATTTTTAGGATTGTTTGTCTGATGGTTATTTTTCAATGGTTCTGCAGGGAGTTCCGACCTCTGATCCAAATTAGACGTGACCAGGACACAGGCAAGGTTTTTCAGGTTCTTGACAAGTTGCTCCTCAAAGATGGATATGTATATAAGAAAGTATCTTCTGATTCATTAAGTTTTTGGGGTGTTGTTCCCACTGAGGAGGAGCAATTAAAGTTCGGGTCTTCTGAAAACAATGAATCAAATGATATGGAATGGCTTTCTAATATTTATGGTGACACAAAGAAAAAACGGGTAATAACAGCTGACAAGGGTGATGGCAAAGGAGATGGTTCATCAGGTTCAGGGAAAGATTTTGAATTATTTGCTCTTGTGTGTTTTCGGTAAGTTTTGGTTAAACTTAGCATTCATGATATCATAAAACTCCCTCCCTCCCTCTCTCTATCTCTCTGTCTCTTTCTCTCTCACTCTCTCTCTCTCACACACACACACACACACATTCCAATGTAGTTGCACACATGCTCATCTTGCAGATGGATGATTTTAATGTCTAACCGAGCTTTTCCATTGTGCAGCAAAAAGGACTTTGGTGTGATGATAAGCACAGACAAAAATGGTACTTACAAGGTAATATTCAGCTTATGCAGTGTCATTTGTATAAGCCTTTAATTTTGAGTGTCTGGTGGTTTTTTATTGTTATATTATAGCTTTTCCTGTTTGATGTAGATTCTAAGAGAAGGTTCAGAAGGACCTACTGCTGTAACTGTTGAACGAAACGAAATAAAAAGTGCGCTGTGTGATCTTAAACTTAGTGCCCAAGACCTGCACAATAAGACTATAATTGTTAATGATAACGTCAAGGTTCTGAAGGGTCCATCCCAGGTCTGATGCTTGTTTCTGAATGGGTTTTTGTTGGTTGTAGTATTTTATAATCTCTTCACACCTTTTGATATTTTTAAAGCTTTTATGTTATTTTGCAGGGTAAACAAGGTGTAGTTAGGCATATCTATCGAGGGATTGTTTTTGTGTATGACGGAAATGAGGAAGAAAATGGTGGTTACTTCACAGCTAAAGCTATTATGTGTGAGAAAGCCAAGCTTGTTGTTGCTGATTTCAGTGGAACTGGAAAGATCTGACATCTTTTCTAGTACCCTGCTTGATTACAAACACTGAGAACTTGTGTTGAGTTTTGATTCATACAGATTAACAAATGTTCTGTACAGATTAAAAAAATGTTTCAGTGAGAAACACAAATATATCTTTGTGGATTAAATGTCGGTCGCGAGAACATGGAGTTTGGGTGATTTCAAATGCCGGTCCAGCATAAAAGCTATCAGTTTTTAAAATGCATAGACATCCTTAAACCTATAATTAAACCGTCTTACCTATTATATGGCAGTCTCTGTTGTTGAACAACTTCAAGTGATGGCTTCAAAATGTCAATACAAAGAGGCAGCCGCACAGCTGGAGGTATCTAATATTTCTCCCAAACAGGTATTTTGCATGATACTGTTGAAGCACTATAATGAAGAGTTGACTTAGGTAGTTTTGGCGGGGAGGACCTATAAAAGCACTAGAAATGATAGTAGACTAGATGAAGGATGGTCCAATTGTTAGAGGCGGAGGGAGATTAAGAGAAACTATCGGTAACTATTAAAAGAGGTTTAGATGTAATAGGTTTATCATTGGATTAGACCCAATACATGTCAGGGTGTTAAGATGTCTACTAATCCATGCAACTGATGCCGCCTAATGGGAAAAGGCTTGTTGTTGTTATTGACCTTGCTGCAATGAGTGATAGCCAATTGAGTTGCATTGTCCATTACTTGGTAAACTCATGTCTAAACTTATGGCTTCTGTTGTTGTTCGTTTGTTGTAGAAATATGTTACTATACTTATGCACTTATGCTATAAGCACTTAATTAAGTTGTTTACTCGAACTATGCAAAGAAAATGCAGTTATGTGGTGTGTTTTCTTGAGATGACGAGTGTTTTTTTAGTTGCAATTTTTTTGTTATTGAAAAGGTACATGGTATTTGGTGAAATGTTTAAAAGAAAGGAACCAACTAACAACAAAAGAGGTGGAAATTTTACCAAACATATGATATTGCATTTTTCAGGGGGTTCAAGGTGCTTACAGGGAATCTGCGGCACAAAAAGCTTACCCTAATTGTGTAGTTGTGCCTTGTGAACAATTTGACACCGCTTTTGAAGTAAATATTTTGTTATCCTTAGTAGGATTTAATTCATATATGCACCTTCAGTGTTATTTTACAATAATAACTACCTATGATTGGGTGTGATTTGGTGATAGTACAAAAACACTGACTGATGACACTATATAAAAATTAAACTCATTCTAGTAACATGTTTTTTTTATTAATTTCTTTACCAATTTATTTTGCTATTGTACTTGAGTAGACGATTGTAATTGTTTGCACTGCAATTCTCTGTATTGGTTTTCTTTTTGGATGTTCAAATATAGTGAATATAAGTACCAATTGATGTGCTGAATGAGGAGAGTAATGTCTTGGCAGGATTCTGTTAAGAGGGGGAAAAGTTATGAGGGATAGAAGAGTGGTAAAGGTCATGGTTGTTTAGGAGATTTCCTCTCTGGTTAGGGGCATAGTACTTCGGTTAGGAGTTCTTGAACTCTGGTGTATCTCTCTCTTTCTGTTATCCCTCCATTATAGAGCCTTTATGCTCAAGCTTTTTTTATGATGTATGGGTTCTATGACATAACCTCTGGTAACTTTGATTAATAATGTATTTAATAATATTGTATATGCTCATATATCGACAAATATAACTCTGGTAGTTTTGCATTACAAGTTCTAACCAATTTAAAACTCGAAATCATATATTCCAGTTAATTGCTCTTAGTTTCCATTTGTTATTATTGTTTTCTTATGATAGTTACCTTTTAAAATATATGGTTGCCGAGAGTGCTAGTTCTAACTGTCTGTAGTCTTTATTTTTATTGATCAGGGATTCCTATGATAGTCTGTTGAAAGGTGGCTTGTGGATAGAGCAGCAGTTGATGATACAGTCGGTGCTGCAAAGGTAATTGTGGAATTGTTGGAAGCTATTTTTCTTGTATCATTTCAAGTGTTTCTGTTTATTAATGGTCACATTTATGTACATTTGACTTGCTTACAAATGAAGCACTAGATAGCTCACAATTTGTTTTGATTCTAAAAAGCCTGGTTAACAAATGTTCTTAGGGTACTGGTTAAGGAATCAAGTAATGAAAAAGTCATCCACTAAATATCAGTTAATGATTGTATATTGCACCTTGGGGTGAAGGATGGATAGATTATAATTTTCTGCTGCTGTTGTTGACATGATTATCAATATTAGTTATCCTAACACAATTACGGATTATAGCATGTTGCTTTCCATAAACTACAATATGCAGGAGTTGTTGCTAGCTTAGCTGCCGCAGAGATCTATGGCTTAAATATACTTGCTCAAGACATACAGGTTTGAGTCTTTGTGTTGCTCTGTTTTAAATGACATGGTAGACAATTTGTGTTTATCTTCAATTTGATGCCTGATGGATTTGCATTGGCAGGATGATAGTGATAATATCACTCGATTTTTAGTGTTGGCGCGAGAACCTATACTTCCAGGCACAAACAGGCCATTTAAGGTACCTCAACTAACATAAATAGCTGAAGTTACTCAATTGAATATATCATAGGACACGTCTCCTGTCTAGTTATGACATCAATACTTTTATGCTTACTGACATCAATATTGATAGTTCTGTTGATTATGGCATTGAATTTTCAAACAAGCATAGTTTTCTCCTTAGAAGAGGGACCTAGGATACTTTTCAAGGCCCTTGCTGTTTTTGCGCTGCATCAAATTAATCTTTCAAAGGTTAGCTCTTTTCTTGGCGTGAGCTCATATTATCTTTTATGGAAATTACATTTACAAGTGTGTTTTTTTATGTGTTTTTGATTGTACAATTGACTAATTGTTCTTATATATTGAAAGTTGTCCTTTGCGGAAGCAACCTCTTAGAACATCTGATGATAACAACAATAGGTATTCCAAGTATTAGTAATGAGGACCATAGCCATAATACATTTTGAGTTTTAATTCATTCATCATTTAATTGGTTCAAATTATCATTAGTATTGTGTTTATAAAGATTTAAGATTGTTAATGATTGCTATGCTGATCACAATTAATGTATTTAACAGGTACTTTGATTATCTTTTTTATGTTGATTTTGAAGCATCAATGGATGATCAGAATGCACAAAATGCCTTAAGGATGATTATCTTTTCTATGTTCATAATAACAACAACATTTTTATGGCAGATTAATTCTGCATCTGCAATTTCAAGCTTCGTAACCGAATCTTCGAAAGAAGACATTGGATCTTTAGAAACTTCTAGTTTAAAATGGAGTTGGACAAGTGAACCTGTTGGTATTTCGAAGGATGATTCATTGTCAAAAACTGGATTACTCGAGCAAATAAATACCACGACTGATAGAAGTGACTACTTGTGGTACTCGTTAAGGTAGTTAAGCCTTTAAGTTTGAAAGATATTTCGTCTGACCTATGATTCTAGGCTTCTTGGTAACACTTTTCTTTTATACTTTTTTAAAGCATTGGTCTTGTTATAATATTTTCTCAATTCCATCATGTGGATGTCTCTCGGTAATCAATTGAGTGGTGTGATTTTCCTGGAGGGAAAGTTGGATTCACTTATGAAATGAGATTTATTTCAGATACTTCTCACACAAGGGTCCCTTGCTATCGTGTCCTTGACGCCGACGGCGAGCTCGTGAAACAGACCAATCATGTTCAGGTATGTCATATCATAATCATATCTCCGTATCAGTATCAATGTCGTATGAGCTGCAGAGGCAAGGAAGAATTTCCTTCTACCTCACTACATCTGGAGAAGAAGCTGTTAACATTGCATAAGCAGTTGCGCTTTCTTCTGATGATGTTATCTTGCCTCAAGTTTGCTTCTTCCCCAAGCAAGGCCAATTGGGGATCTGCCTAAAAAAAATCTCTCTCTCTCTCTCTCTCTCTCTCTCTCTCTCTCTCTCTCTCTCTCTCTCTCTCTCTCTCTCTCTCTCTCTCTCTCTCTCTCTATATCTCTATCTCTATCGCCATATCTCTATCTTTTTAATTGTTGTTCATGCAAATTATCGAGTTCATTGTTTTTTTGATCAATTCGGTTGGAAATTGTTTTTCAACTATCTCTTAAAACGTTATCGATAGCACACATAGTGTTTGATATATTTCCTTTGAGTATTTTAACTGATTTTTGTTCATTAGAAATAAGCTTTACGTATAGCTTTGCATTTGTTTTATTTGTGAATTAATTATTGTTGAACAATTTGTGTTTATTATCATCCAATTGGTTTACGTTGCGTATATCCGAGCTTTCCGATAGTAGGTTCAGTTAGACGATTTGATTCGGGTTATTTCCGATGTGCCATAAAACTTTTTAAAATGATTTTTGCCAAAAGTTCTGTTTTTAATTTATGATCAATTCACTCCCTTCCATGTGAGGGAAAAGCCTCATATATAAATGTGCTCATTTCGATGATGTCAAAACTTTGCTCCATAGAAGAATACATGTTGGGCGTTATCACCATGTTGCATTTGCATGACTTGTTTCTCATAATTCAAATGCTCATATAAAATATCACAGTTGTTGCATATAGATTGTAAAAAATGTGTATCATATTGTCGCACCTCGAAAAATCACGGAGACATTTTGGAAATACGACCCTCGCGTGAAAGGCGCGGAAATGCAGGTTCGACAGAGTCGCCACCGAACTTTATTTTTCCCGAATAAACGGGAGAGGAAAATATCGAGAAAACCTCTTAAAAACGAAAGGATAGGAACAGGGCTGTCGCAACCAAGTTCCGGGTTCGGGAGTCGGTTACGTGAGGGGAAGGTATTAGCACCCCTCACGTCCGTCGTACTCGACGGGAACCTCTTAAGGTAATTGTGGGGAGTGTTGTTTAGGTTTACTGGTTTTCTTCTCGCTATTAAAGATAGAATTGGTAGGGTAAAAGGTTAAAGACGCAAAGGAGAGATAGGTGATCAGAGGATAGGGTGCTCGCCAAGGATTGGGGCCCTTGTGCCTATGTATGCTCATTCGGACGAGAATGAGAAATCAGAGCGTCGTAGTTCGACTACGGGAAAGGATGGGGGAAAATGGAAGATGGATGGGAGTGTGCTCGCCAAGATCATCACAATCTTGTGCCTACGTATCTTATATTCAAGAATGAATAAAGAATCAGAGCAGTCGTAGTTCGTGGGGACGACCACGAAAAAATATGAGGTTTGAATTGGTTTGACGTTGAGTTGAGAGACGAAAGAGTGACTGACAAACAACCTAAGGGCGTGCCTCAAGAGCTTGTCATTCAAGAATTCAAGGAATGCGAGATCCCAAGAACTCAGTTCTTTCGGAAATTGGGTTGAAGATAAAGAGTTGGATGTTTTGAAATCGAAAGAATGAACTAATAACAACTCGGGGGCGTGCCCAAGAGTTACTCATTCGAATATTCAAAGAATGCTAGATTCTAAGAACATCCCTCTTTCGTAAGTTAAAAAAAACGCTTGTGAAAAGACTGAATCGAAAAAAAATGGCATACGAAGCCAAAGGAAGTTGGTTCGAAAACGGCTCAACGACGTGTCGAGGGTTTGATCGAAGATGGAATCGACTTGACGACGTGTCAAGGGTTAAGTTTGTGAGAAACGATATCAGTCCCTGAGGGTGCTCCTAATATCGAGATCACGAGGAATTATGAATGAAATGGGTTGCGAATGCGGACAAGCAATCGACTCAGGAGAATATTGAGAATGATTGAGTTTGAAAAAGTCGAAAGGTTGAGTGAATAACAACCCAAAGGGCGTGCCTCGAGAGCTATTCACTCGAAAATTCAAGGAATGCTAGACTCCAAGAACCTCCTTCTTTCGAAGTTTGATCGAGAAAATGTTTGAAAAAAGATTTGAAGTGAAATGAGGTATGAAAATAGTTTAAGGTACGAGATGTGAGGACGTGAGATTGAATTTGAAAATGAGAGAAATGACAATTATTTGATAAATGAGACGTAGGCCTCACAACCAATTAATTGGGGTATTATCGAAATGCTTGATCTCGACGACACCTTTTTCATTTGGAAAATGTTTGAATGAACAAAGGAAATACCACAAAGAATGCTAAATTCTCATGACATTTCTTTGTTAGAAAAAAAAGTAATTTTGAAAATGAGAGGTCGAATAATACACTACTTAAGGTGTACACCTTAATAATGACTATCCAAAAATTCAAGAAGTGCTAGACTTCGAGAACTTAGTTTCTCACGATTTGATTAGAAAATAATTTGAATGAAGATTAGGAAAATTATTAATTTTGAGGATGGTTTTGATTTAATTTAGTAAATATTGTTTGAATAAACAACGAATATATTACACAGAGTGCTAGACTCCTATAATATATTTTTGCTCGAATAATTAAAAGCATACTTTAAAAGGATAACAATAAAAAACAACATCATCCAAGGCGTACGCCCCGATAATGATTACTCAAAAACTCAAGAGGTGCTAGACCTTAAGAGTTTAATTTTCGTGATGGATTAAGAGAAAGATTTGTGTGCTGAAAATAAATTATACTAGGATTAGAAAAAAATTAAACTTATTTAAAAATATGAAAATTGTCTTGAGATGTCAAAAAAAAATGGATTATTTAAATATTCGACTAAAAAGATTTTAATATTAAATATATTGACTTTAGAGAAAATACTTACTCATATTTTACAAATATTGTTTGAAAATAATCCATGATCTTGTTTAGAAAATATTTTGAAATGTCTTAAAAAAACTAATTCATTAAAATTTAAACAATGGTTTTACTTGATAATAATTATTGAGTTAAGAAAGAAATCAAATTGTAAACCAAAATAGGAGCTCCATGCATCTGTTCCATCTTTATTCCTACAGAGCTGATATCTTCTTGCCGTATCCACCAACAGCAATCAAACCAACAAAACAGATCTTCACCCTAGAGCTTCCGTCAAATACCGCAAATGCTACACATTGTTCTTCGCGTCGGCTCCAAGATTGGGGTGACCATCGGGTAAACTTGAGTTTGCTGATAGTCAAAACTGATGCGCTACGTTTCACACCGTAATGCTTCCTGCTCAATGTGCTGTGAAAAACCATCTAGCTGCTGCCTTTTTGTGTTAAAAAAAACTGAAGATTTGATCTTTTCGCAGCTTAACCGAACTCGGCGATGTCGCAATTGCATGATGCCCACTGGTGTTTGAACCTGCAACCAAACAGAACACAACCAATAGAAAAACAATACCGAGATTATAGTTGAGCCTCTGTCATAACTCATCCTTCTCATATGGACCTGCATAACCTGTATCTAAAGCACAAAACCAACCAGATGCCTTTTATTCAATCTAATAACAACCAGTATGCATATCACAACAACCAATCCAATAATAGCTTTCTAAATTGACTTTTAATTGTAACCACTATTGAATAAATAAACAGAATAGAATTAGTGAAAACAAAATCTATTAAACAGAATCAAATTGAGGATATGAATGGATCGATGCTGTCATCAACTGAAACGGAGGTGCTTGCACCGAGAAAGCAGAAATGTTGTTGTCATTGTTGATGGAATGGATGGGCACATCTTCAGTATGAAAGTGCCACGGCAGAAGCCATCTTGAATAGAGTCCTGTTTTTAAAACTCACACCTGCATGCAGAAAGAGCCACAGACAACAACGTAATTTCTTAGAGAAATAATAACATATGGGAACAAAGTTGAATCAAAGACCAGAACGATATCTCCTTGCTGCTACTCTCCATCATAGAACTCAAATGCCACTGATTTCAACTGCAGTAAATCCCTTATGACAGGAGCATGATCAACCCCTGCTAACACATCAATAATAGCATATTAACGATTCAAAACATTCCCAATAATCTCAGCAGTACGATACCTATATCGTGGGACCTGCAACTGTTCGAATCTCAGTAAGCCGCGGGTGCTATCAGAAATAGTGAAACTAGTGGATGTACAAACTGCCGCTACAAACCGAGGATGTCGCATCCTGGTTTATCTGGGACGCAAGCCGTTGTAATTTCCATTGTTGTCCTCTCGCCATAATCGTGGCAAACGTTGTTGTTGTTACTGCATCTACAAAGCTAACTGTCCTCTCCTTATATCCACCGACGGGACTTGGAACCTGCATAGCCTGTATCTAAAGCACAAAACCAACCAGATGCCTTTTACGAGCGTAACAGCGGTTAGGAATAATGGTAAACAAGGTAACATGAGCTCCTAGTAGTCAAGATTCACAACAATCGGCAGAGAGAAGAAAAAAAACCTATTCATGGTGTATATTCAAGCTATAACAGATGGGATATGAAATGAAAACATGAGAAAGTGGCAAATATGATTTCAACAGTATGGATGCAAGTTCAATACCATCTTTAAAACAAGCATCCCAATGGGAAGCTCTTAACAATTTGAAACATAGGCCAACTTGAAGCACCATAAACCAAAAAAAGACTGACAATCAGTATCGCGGAACCACGGCAATGTGAATCGCAATTTCAACAACTTTTAGAACATATAACGTAATCAGCATCAATCTCCTAACGGTTAGGACAACAATTACTCTACACGGCATATGCTAACATTGTATCAGAACTTCAATGCCAGACCAAAAACACAGTAAAAAAGAAATAGCCTGAAGTTACCGCAAAGGTGATTCGCAGTCGAGTGAACTCACGAGCTGTCTCCACGGCTAAGTTCTCGAATCAAGGAGAATACACGTCCCAGCTGCACTACCATACGTTCTCTTAACGAAATCTCGACTTTGTGTGATGGATTGAGGGATACTGTTGTACAAGGTCTGCAAAAACTCGTAGCTGTGGGGGACGTTTCAGAGTCGCGACTAGGTCACGGTGGAGACGAGATGGGAGCTCTTCGACACGAAAACACGGCAGTCACCACTCTCGAGTATGAATCTCGGATTCAGCTTTAAATATATTTCGAGGGGTTTGCGACACTCTTGAATCTCAGTGAGCCACGGAAGACATCAGAACAAGTTGTGAAGCTGCGCTGAAAACCTTTGTTGAGATGCAAACATAGAACTAATCGAAGCTCCTTTTGTTGCGGTAGCCGGATATGATGAAGCTAAAAAGGTGGTTTCACGGCGGAAGGGCGTTCGTTTGAGGGATTTCGAAAGGCAGCGGCGCCTCTAGGGTTTAATCGGAAAAGATGGTGAACAGTATTTTTTCCCCTTTTCCATCGGTTCCTCTCCTCCTTTAATATCAATCCAATGCCAAAACCCTAACGGGCCTTTGGAATGGGCCTCAGCACCCCAATTTCTCTTTTTTTAACTTTTCAGCAATTTAGTTTGTACAATGTAAATTAATAATTTAAAATACTCACTAACATAATTAAGTAAAAAAGAATAATAACAAAACACAAAAAAAATAACAAATGAAAAAGATTAATTTAAACTAAACTAATAACTATTTTTTTTTTAAAAAAAAAGAAAAATTAAATATATAAAAAACAAAAAAGATATTTACAAAAAGAAATATATATGTGTATAAAATATTGGTATTAATAATACCTCCTTTTTTCTTAAAAAGAAAAGGGTTTATGAAATTAAGAAAAGAAATAAAAGACACAAAAAAGTCCTTTTAGGCCACATGTCACATTTTGATTGGTCAAAAGATAAATTTTTGAAAAATCGACCAATTGCTAGATGACACGTGTCTAAATGGCACGGAACAATAAATGCGAAAATATTCACAGAAGGGTAGGACAAATTTAGGGTATGACAGATGCCCCTATCTAATAGGCTTAAACCTAGGAAGATGAATTGCATCGGCGTTAACATCCCTGAGGTAGAAGTCTATTAGATATAAAAAAGACCCTGAATTTGTCCGACAAAAAGAGAGATGCTTGAGAATTGAAAATGTTGAATGATGTAAACCTCTGAGTAAGCTGGCACAAGTCGTCATCACCAAAAGGATGATGGGATGAAACACACACAGCTATTACCACCAAAAGGATGGCAAAGCAAAGCACTATCGCACGATCTATCATTAATGACCATGATAGATCCCCCACCAAAAGGATGACGGAGCGAGACAAGCAAAATTCGCACAATCCATCATTAATGACCATGATAGACCCCCCACCAAAAGGATGACGGAGCGAAACACGAATAAACTATCGCACAATCTATCATTAATGACCATGATAGACCCCCCACCAAAAGGATGACGGAGCGAAACTCACACGAACATATCGCACAATCTATCACTAATGACCATGATAGACCCCTCACCAAAAGGATGACGGAGCGAAACTCACACGAACATATCGCACAATCTATCACTAATGACCATGATAGACCCCCCACCAAAAGGATGACGGAGCGAAACCCACACGAACATATCGCACAATCTATCACTAATGACCATGATAGACCCCTCACCAAAAGGATGACGGAGCGAGATAAACAAAATTCGCACAATCCATCATTAATGACCATGATAGACCCCCCACCAAAAGGATGATGGAGCGAAACACAAATAAACTATCGCACAATCTATCATTAACGACCATGATAGACCCCCCACCAAAAGGATGATGGAGCGAAACACAAATAAACTATCGCACAATCTATCATTAACGACCATGATAGACCCCCCACCAAAAGGATGACGGAGCGAAACACAAATAAACTATCGCACAATCTATCATTAATGACCATGATAGACCCCCCACCAAAAGGATGACGGAGCGAGACAAGCAAAAATTCGCACAATCTATCACTAATGACCATGATAGACCCCCCACCAAAAGGATGACGGAGCGAAACACAAATAAACTATCGCACAATCTATCATTAATGACCATGATAGACCCCCCACCAAAAGGATGACGGAGCGAAACTCACACGCACAGGTCGCTATCACCAAAAGGATGATAGGACAACACAGATTTGAAGTTTACCAACACCAAAAGGATGCGGTTTAAGTTGAACTGACGAGGTTCGACTATCACCAAAAGGATGATAGTAAGGCAATTGACAAAGATCACGCTTGCTAGATACAACTCATTGGGAAACACCCAAGAGGAAGATTGGATTGAAATGAAACAACGGGGTACGCCCACCGTCTTGCTTGGAAATCATAGTTTTGCTGAAATGGTTTCATGGTTACGCCCATGAATTCTGAAGAGGATGCCCCTGACTGGGCTGAGTTTGTCTTGAAATGTCTTGTTTTGGTCAACAAAAGGTTGAACAACTTCATGAGGAACACTCATGGTTTTGCTGAAGATGCCCCTGCTCGGGCTGGATCTTGATTTGAACTTCTTTAATTTGCCCAACAAAATGGTTGAACAACTTCGTGGGGAACGCCCACGGTCTTGGATGATATGCCCCTGGTTGGGCTGAATGTTGATTTGCATATTTGATCAACCACGAGGTTGAAATTTTTCACGGGAGACGCCCATGGTATTGAAGAACATGCCCCTAACCGGGCTGAATCTTGCTTTGAATAACTTCAAATTTTGTGGGAGAAACCCACAATTGCAGAAGATTGCCCCTGACTGGGTTGATGACTGCTTTGAAGCTCTTGAAAATCGTGGGGTAGACCCACCATCTTGCGGAAGACGCCCCTGACTGGGCGGTCGACGGTCTTGGACATCTTCGAGATTGATCCTGGACCTTGACTTGCATATATGAATGCTGGATGACTAATGAAGTTCCATAACGAATGGAAGTGCAGATGCAAATGCTGACACGCGGAAATGCAAGAGTTGGGGAAGCATGATATGGTTATGTATGCATATGATGCAAGATATTTATGAGGTCGAATGCGATGCGTATGATGCATGTGATTGCAGACAGGTAATTGGAAATGCAGGTGGAGACGTCAGCGTGGTGGCCTCTGGTAGTTGCCAATGCAGATTGGACTTCGGGTGGTGGGAGGGATTGACTTCCTCGACACGCTATTCGTTGAAGACGTTATGATTGAAGCAGAAGATGATGCTCTGGATGCCCCAAGTCTGGGTACTTGGTGACTTGTTGTCAATTTCCTTTAGAAAAGATTGCAACCCTGCTTGTTGGTCAGGACGACATGGTCTTGCCCCAGTCTGAACTTACTAGTGGTTTGCCTCAAGTTAACCATCTCTGACATATGGTGATTGAACTCGGATGACTTGCCTCTGTTCGAGCTACTGAGTGGTTTGCCCCCAGCCTGTAGGCCTTGAGATAATATTGCTTCGTGTACGCCACTGAAAGTCAAGTTTCTCCTCGATTGCCCCTTGCTGGAGTGTCTTTGAATACCTAGCACTGATTTGCAGATATAATTGTACATTCACAAATGGCAATAATTAATGCAAAGTTCAATGCAAGCTTTGGAAAAGTGTTATTTATTGAGAGTGTCATGGTAGTGAGACGAATGCACTGCTAGCCCAGACGTTGTGCTGTTTTGATTGGTGTGAAAGATATATCAAGAGAAATGACACCAATGCTGATGATTAGAAATCATGTGAGGAGTCAGGTTACGCAACCTTGCGATAGTATGCTTTCAGAATAAACCTCGTCTCAATTAGGTCTTTCAAGGGTTGTAACGTGGTCTGGTTCACGGTTATGAAACAAAGGATATTAGGCTCAAAATATGATTTATACCCACCCCTTCTTCGTAATGATCTCCAGTCCTACGCTCAGTTAATCCTACACTTGTCTTGACGGTATAAACTTGATGGTTCAAGGTTTGCTCGACGCGGCAGTCACCTTATTTTGGTTTTTTGATGGATGCCAGTGTCCCTTTTGACTTGGGTGGCCACTGAATCTTATTTTATTTTTTGTTGAGGGTTTCGGGGTCCTCTTTTGCTTTTGTTTTGATCCCTAACTTTTGCATGGATTGACTTCGTTTGTCAAATCCATCGGGATTGCCTTGATTTTGCCTAAGTCCCCTATAAGGTGTCTGACTTAGCAGGCTTCTGATTTTTTCTGGATTTTGTTGTGACTGCCATAGCATGGGTCTTTGATGAACCACCGTCTTCGGGATTTTGCGGAGTTAAATTAACTGAACACTACCCTGCCCCAGGTTGAGTGTAAAGGTTTGAATATTCGAAGGAAACTGCTACTTCTAGGCTCGAAGTGGTTTACTAGGGATTAACTCCTTATATCTCCGGTGTTTGGGGAATTGAAACAATGCCTGTACATCATTGGCGAGATTCCGTCTGAAAGCATACAGTTTGCAATTATGGGTATCTTGTATTCATCATCCCCCCTCAAATCATGCTAAACAACAGTGAATAGAGTGGAGTGAATAAATGTGTCGGTGATAAGCGAAAAATGAGTGAATACGACATAACTAATTCAAAACATGCATAAACGATACATTAATGAAAACCAAATACGAATGGCAATTGTTCAAAGCATACAATACTTAAATAAACAAAGACAAAACATAAGAAACTGCGAATAATGAAATGGCACATGACTGCCTTCTTCGGGGAACAAACTTGACTGGAATCAATCTGCCGTTGGCGCTAGTTGACTGGTGGCATTGGATTGTTGATGATGTTTGGGGACTTCCCATTGAAGTTGATAGCATCCCGGTCGATCATGTCTTGAATTATGTGTTTGAAAGCCCTGCAGTCCTCAATGGTGTGACCTGGAGCGCCCTTATGAAACTCACAATGAGCATTTGCATTGTAATCGGCAGGAATGATAGTTGGAGGAGCTAAATCTCTCGGAACGATAGCTTTCTTCTCCATCAACTGAGCAAAGATTTTGGCATATGGCATTGGTAGACGATCAAAGACTCTATCTGGTCTCCATGTTCTCTGCGGACGCTGTGGGCGAGCACCTTGTCGTTGCTGAGTTGCTTGCATCTGCTGTTGCTGAGGAGGATACTGATATCCTTGCTGGTTGTAGGCTTGTTGCTGAGGAGCCTGTTGCCTTGGCATATGAGCTTGCGCTGCATGAACAGCTGGCTGATAAGGCATTAGAGCATATTGCGCAGCAGCAACATATGGGTACTGATAGTAGGGAACTTGATAAGGCATAGGGGAAGGAGCTTGTTGAGAAGCTTGCCCTTTCTGCACAAAGATGGCATTTGTTTCGCCCTCTTTCTTCTTGTATCCATTAAAAGGCCTCTTGGCATTAGCCTGACTGTTAGAACCTCCTGGGATTTTCCCACTCTTCAGCCCTTCTTCAATTCTCTCACCGACGATCACCAAGTCAGAGAATCCGGCGGAGACGCTACCGATCAGCTTTTCGTAGTACTGGCCTTGCAAGGTACCCATGAAGATGTCAATCAATTCACGGTCAACAAGAGGTGGATGCACCCTTGCAGCTAGCTCTCTCCATCGTTGCGCGTACTCCTTGAAGGATTCGTTGTCCTTCTGTGTCATACTCTGAAGTTGAGTACGGTTCGGAGCAAGATCGGTGTTGTACTTGTACTGCTTGACAAATGCATCAGCTAGCTCAGCCCAAGTACGCACACTGTTACGCTCCAGCTGCATATACCATTCGAGTGATGCCCCAGACAAGCTGTCCTGGAAGCAATGGATCATGAGCTTCTCGTCTCTAGCATAGGCAGCCATCTTGCGACAGTACATCTTCAGATGAATGTTTGGGCAACTGAGACCCTTGTACTTCGAAAATTCGGGCACCTTGAATTTTGGAGGAATGACAACATCAGGCACCAAGCATAACTCCAAAGCACTGAAAGAATTTGAATTGTGCCCCTCCATGGCTCGGAGTTTCTCGGCTAGATCTCGGCACATCTTCATGGCTTCTGAATCCTGAGCGGCAACGGGACTGGCAATGGGGATAGCAGCATGATAATTCTGAACGTCGTCATACTGATCCATCAGAGTATCTTCAACATGAGGAACCGGGATTTGCACAGCAGCAGGCTGGGCGTGCGGGATAACTCCAACGGTAACTCCAGGTGCTGGGATTGGCTGAGAAGTGTTTCCTTCGACTGCGTTGTTGAAGTTCAACGGCATTCCCTGAGAATTCGGAATTGGGACCAAAGGGATGGCAGTAGACCCTTGTCCATTGACGACAGCGGCGGCTTCACGCTGTTCTTCCTCTCTCCTGGCTGTGAGGATGGCTTCGAGGATCTGGTCGATCTTTCCTTTCATGGAATCCAACTCTTCCCTGAAGGCGACTTGCTCCTGTTGAATCTGCTCCATCACTCGTCTGGTATTGGCTCTAGTTGCGTACTGGTGTCGAGGAATCAGCTTGATTTACTGGAAAGGAAGGAACGAAGACATGAGATTCGGTTGGAGGACTGGAAATGCAAAATGCACAACATATGAAATGCAATGCAAATGATATGCAAGATGCAATGCAAGATACAAGATCCAGGATCCCAAGATCACAATCAAACAACTCCTGAAGCTGGTAACTGTAACAGATAAGTAACCACAATTCCTGCTCAAAGAAAATTGACAGGTACAACCTATGCGGGAAGGTCTAAACATTCTACCCATAAACCCTCTCACGGGATGGTTTCTATGTTTGGTTCCCAGGATCACGGACACTAGTCGTATTAGCGTCACGCAACAGGCTAGCTGTATTACGACGATAATGACGATAAGGTCTCTCCTGAGTGGGGTCCTCGTGCTAGGCACACAAGGAGCGAGTCCTTGGAGACTAACATTACACGACCACCAATATCGGAACTGGTGCTAACAAAAAGGTTCCCAGAATCACAGACCCTTCCTTAATCAAGTCGTGCAACAGGCTAGCTGTGTTACAACAAGATCTACGAATAGGTCTCCTCTGGAGGAGCTTTCATGCTAGGCCCACAAGGAGCAAGTCCTCGGAGACTAACACTACTCGACTACCAATTCTAAACTATGTGTTCTCTCTGCTTTTACCAAAGCTCGGGTGTAGAGCTTTACTCATGATGCCATCCCAAAAACCAACAGGCCCAGATAACAAGCACAAATAAAAACCACAAGAGAACGAATACAAAAAGAAAACAAATAAAATCAAACACTCCTCACAAACCAAAAGATAGGCTCGACTCTCTCTTTGCATGGAGCAATGCATCCCCAGCAGAGTCGCCACCTGTCGCACCTCGAAAAATCACGGAGACATTTCGGAAATACGACCCTCGCGCGAAAGGCGCGGAAATGCAGGTTCGACAGAGTCGCCACCGAACTTTATTTTTCCCGAATAAACGGGAGAGGAAAATATCGAGAAAACCTCTTAAAAACGAAAGGATAGGAACAGGGCTGTCGCAACCAAGTTCCGGGTTCGGGAGTCGGTTACGTGAAGGGAAGGTATTAGCACCCCTCACGTCCGTCGTACTCGACGGGAACCTCTTAAGGTAATTGTGGGGAGTGTTGTTTAGGTTTACTGGTTTTCTTCTCGCTATTAAAGATAGAATTGGTAGGGTAAAAGGTTAAAGACGCAAAGGAGAGATAGGTGATCAGAGGATAGGGTGCTCGCCAAGGATTGGGGCCCTTGTGCCTACGTATGCTCATTCGGACGAGAATGAGAAATCAGAGCGTCGTAGTTCGACTACGGGAAAGGATGGGGGAAAATGGAAGATGGATGGGAGTGTGCTCGCCAAGATCATCGCAATCTTGTGCCTACGTATCTTATATTCAAGAATGAATAAAGAATCAGAGCAGTCGTAGTTCGTGGGGACGACCACGAAAAAATATGAGGTTTGAATTGGTTTGACGTTGAGTTGAGAGACGAAAGAGTGACTGACAAACAACCTAAGGGCGTGCCTCAAGAGCTTGTCATTCAAGAATTCAAGGAATGCGAGATCCCAAGAACTCAGTTCTTTCGGAAATTGGGTTGAAGATAAAGAGTTGGATGTTTTGAAATCGAAAGAATGAACTAATAACAACTCGGGGGCGTGCCCAAGAGTTACTCATTCGAATATTCAAAGAATGCTAGATTCTAAGAACATCCCTCTTTCGTAAGTTAAAAAAAACGCTTGTGAAAAGACTGAATCGAAAAAAATGGCATACGAAGCCAAAGGAAGTTGGTTCGAAAACGGCTCAACGACGTGTCGAGGGTTTGATCGAAGATGGAATCGACTTGACGACGTGTCAAGGGTTAAGTTTGTGAGAAACGATATCAGTCCCTGAGGGTGCTCCTAATATCGAGATCACGAGGAATTATGAATGAAATGGGTTGCGAATGCGGACAAGCAATCGACTCAGGAGAATATTGAGAATGATTGAGTTTGAAAAAGTCGAAAGGTTGAGTGAATAACAACCCAAAGGGCGTGCCTCGAGAGCTATTCACTCGAAAATTCAAGGAATGCTAGACTCCAAGAACCTCCTTCTTTCGAAGTTTGATCGAGAAAATGTTTGAAAAAATATTTGAAGTGAAATGAGGTATGAAAATAGTTTAAGGTACGAGATGTGAGGACGTGAGATTGAATTTGAAAATGAGAGAAATGACAATTATTTGATAAATGAGACGTAGGCCTCACAACCAATTAATTGGGGTATTATCGAAATGCTTGATCTCGACGACACCTTTTTCATTTGGAAAATGTTTGAATGAACAAAGGAAATACCACAAAGAATGCTAAATTCTCATGACATTTCTTTGTTAGAAAAAAAAGTAATTTTTAAAATGAGAGGTCGAATAATACACTACTTAAGGTGTACACCTTAATAATGACTATCCAAAAATTCAAGAAGTGCTAGACTTCGAGAACTTAGTTTCTCACGATTTGATTAGAAAATAATTTGAATGAAGATTAGGAAAATTATTAATTTTGAGGATGGTTTTGATTTAATTTAGTAAATATTGTTTGAATAAACAACGAATATATTACACAGAGTGCTAGACTCCTATAATATATTTTTGCTCGAATAATTAAAAGCATACTTTAAAAGGATAACAATAAAAAACAACATCATCCAAGGCGTACGCCCCGATAATGATTACTCAAAAACTCAAGAGGTGCTAGACCTTAAGAGTTTAATTTTCGTGATGGATTAAGAGAAAGATTTGTGTGCTGAAAATAAATTATACTAGGATTAGAAAAAAATTAAACTTATTTAAAAATATGAAAATTGTCTTGAGATGTCAAAAAAAAATGGATTATTTAAATATTCGACTAAAAAGATTTTAATATTAAATATATTGACTTTAGAGAAAATACTTACTCATATTTTACAAATATTGTTTGAAAATAATCCATGATCTTGCTTAGAAAATATTTTGAAATGTCTTAAAAAAACTAATTCATTAAAATTTAAACAATGGTTTTACTTGATAATAATTATTGAGTTAAGAAAGAAATCAAATTGTAAACCAAAATAGGAGCTCCATGCATCTGTTCCATCTTTATTCCTACAGAGCTGATATCTTCTTGCCGTATCCACCAACAGCAATCAAACCAACAAAACAGATCTTCACCCTAGAGCTTCCGTCAAATACCGCAAATGCTACACATTGTTCTTCGCGTCGGCTCCAAGATTGGGGTGACCATCGGGTAAACTTGAGTTTGCTGATAGTCAAAACTGATGCGCTACGTTTCACACCGTAATGCTTCCTGCTCAATGTGCTGTGAAAAACCATCTAGCTGCTGCCTTTTTGTGTTAAAAAAAACTGAAGATTTGATCTTTTCGCAGCTTAACCGAACTCGGCGATGTCGCAATTGCATGATGCCCACTGGTGTTTGAACCTGCAACCAAACAGAACACAACCAATAGAAAAACAATACCGAGATTATAGTTGAGCCTCTGTCATAACTCATCCTTCTCATATGGACCTGCATAACCTGTATCTAAAGCACAAAACCAACCAGATGCCTTTTATTCAATCTAATAACAACCAGTATGCATATCACAACAACCAATCCAATAATAGCTTTCTAAATTGACTTTTAATTGTAACCACTATTGAATAAATAAACAGAATAGAATTAGTGAAAACAAAATCTATTAAACAGAATCAAATTGAGGATATGAATGGATCGATGCTGTCATCAACTGAAACGGAGGTGCTTGCACCGAGAAAGCAGAAATGTTGTTGTCATTGTTGATGGAATGGATGGGCACATCTTCAGTATGAAAGTGCCACGGCAGAAGCCATCTTGAATAGAGTCCTGTTTTTAAAACTCACACCTGCATGCAGAAAGAGCCACAGACAACAACGTAATTTCTTAGAGAAATAATAACATATGGGAACAAAGTTGAATCAAAGACCAGAACGATATCTCCTTGCTGCTACTCTCCATCATAGAACTCAAATGCCACTGATTTCAACTGCAGTAAATCCCTTATGACAGGAGCATGATCAACCCCTGCTAACACATCAATAATAGCATATTAACGATTCAAAACATTCCCAATAATCTCAGCAGTACGATACCTATATCGTGGGACCTGCAACTGTTCGAATCTCAGTAAGCCGCGGGTGCTATCAGAAATAGTGAAACTAGTGGATGTACAAACTGCCGCTACAAACCGAGGATGTCGCATCCTGGTTTATCTGGGACGCAAGCCGTTGTAATTTCCATTGTTGTCCTCTCGCCATAATCGTGGCAAACGTTGTTGTTGTTACTGCATCTACAAAGCTAACTGTCCTCTCCTTATATCCACCGACGGGACTTGGAACCTGCATAGCCTGTATCTAAAGCACAAAACCAACCAGATGCCTTTTACGAGCGTAACAGCGGTTAGGAATAATGGTAAACAAGGTAACATGAGCTCCTAGTAGTCAAGATTCACAACAATCGGCAGAGAGAAGAAAAAAAACCTATTCATGGTGTATATTCAAGCTATAACAGATGGGATATGAAATGAAAACATGAGAAAGTGGCAAATATGATTTCAACAGTATGGATGCAAGTTCAATACCATCTTTAAAACAAGCATCCCAATGGGAAGCTCTTAACAATTTGAAACATAGGCCAACTTGAAGCACCATAAACCAAAAAAAGACTGACAATCAGTATCGCGGAACCACGGCAATGTGAATCGCAATTTCAACAACTTTTAGAACATATAACGTAATCAGCATCAATCTCCTAACGGTTAGGACAACAATTACTCTACACGGCATATGCTAACATTGTATCAGAACTTCAATGCCAGACCAAAAACACAGTAAAAAAGAAATAGCCTGAAGTTACCGCAAAGGTGATTCGCAGTCGAGTGAACTCACGAGCTGTCTCCACGGCTAAGTTCTCGAATCAAGGAGAATACACGTCCCAGCTGCACTACCATACGTTCTCTTAACGAAATCTCGACTTTGTGCGATGGATTGAGGGATACTGTTGTACAAGGTCGGCAAAAACTCGTAGCTGTGGGGGACGTTTCAGAGTCGCGACTAGGTCACGGTGGAGACGAGATGGGAGCTCTTCGACACGAAAACACGGCAGTCACCACTCTCGAGTATGAATCTCGGATTCAGCTTTAAATCTATTTCGAGGGGTTTGCGACACTCTTGAATCTCAGTGAGCCACGGAAGACATCAGAACAAGTTGTGAAGCTGCGCTGAAAACCTTTGTCGAGATGCAAACATAGAACTAATCGAAGCTCCTTTTGTTGCGGTAGCCGGATATGATGAAGCTAAAAAGGTGGTTTCACGACGGAAGGGCGTTCGTTTGAGGGATTTCGAAAGGCAGCGGCGCCTCTAGGGTTTAATCGGAAAAGATGGTGAACAGTATTTTTTCCCCTTTTCCATCGGTTCCTCTCCTCCTTTAATATCAATCCAATGCCAAAACCCTAACGGGCCTTTGGAATGGGCCTCAGCACCCCAATTTCTCTTTTTTTAACTTTTCAGCAATTTAGTTTGTACAATGTAAATTAATAATTTAAAATACTCACTAACATAATTAAGTAAAAAAGAATAATAACAAAACACAAAAAAATAAAAAATGAAAAAGATTAATTTAAACTAAACTAATAACTATTTTTTTTTTTTAAAAAAAGAAAAATTAAATATATAAAAAACAAAAAAGATATTTACAAAAAGAAATATATATGTGTATAAAATATTGGTATTAATAATACCTCCTTTTTTCTTAAAAAGAAAAGGGTTTATGAAATTAAGAAAAGAAATAAAAGACACAAAAAAGTCCTTTTAGGCCACATGTCACATTTTGATTGGTCAAAAGATAAATTTTTGAAAAATCGACCAATTGCTAGATGACACGTGTCTAAATGGCACGGAACAATAAATGCGAAAATATTCACAGAAGGGTAGGACAAATTTAGGGTATGACACATATGAGTTTGACTTTGTTAGTGTCGTTTGCCATATCATAGATGTCATCAAAAGTGTCGAAAAATATGAAAATAGACATTTTTGATAGTTTCAGGGCTTTGAGTTGACCAAAGACCTGTTCTGGTCGACTCATACTGTAAGTCATTTTTGTGTATTTGCTTCAGGTGGGCTCGCATCGACTCTCTCTTATTCATGGCTCGCGTTGACCAAAAATGACTTACAGTGTGAGTCGACCCTCTCTTTTTGTGCTATGCATCGACGCGTACCTTGCTCCGGTCGACACATGGTTCTGTGATTTTTCATAATTTTCAATCGGGTCAGCTCAGGTCGACCCTCTCTTCTGCATAGGTCGATCGCTTGTTGTTTTATGTCAATTTTCTATCATGTCAACTGTCTTTGTGAAGTGGTTTTGGTTGTTATGTAAGTTATGTTTGGTATATAAGCTCAGTTGCCTTTTTCACTTCACAACATTGAGAAAAATAAGAAAAATGAAATAGGTGTCAATTTGGTTCTCATCATCTTAATTCTCTTCATTGCACTCCACAACAATTACACGTAATCATCTTTGTTGTGCATTGTGAATTGTTAAGAGGTGATGACATCCAAAGCTGAAGGTTGGTTTATCTGGTTTGAGTTGAGGAATCGACAAGTTTTTCTTGAATAAAAACACTAGGGTTTTGTCCTCCAAGATTCTCTAAATTTGGGGGTTTTTTGCACGACACGTCTCATCATATATTCAACCGAGTGAAGGTAATCGAGGAGCTGGATGTTCCATCGATTTAGTAACGGTAAACGAAGGATTGTGAGTGGGAGTTTCAGGTTCGACACGCGGATGATTGAAATCAGTCAGGCCAGATTTTGAAGACTGAAGGTTGTTCAAAGATAATGCCGCAATCAGAGGTTTAATCACAGCTGTCGAAGTACTTAATTCAACTTGAATCAAGGGGCAAGAAGAAATATGATCTACAACAACAATAGTGTTTGTTTGTTTGATAGCTATTCGCTTCTTGTATAAACTTTCAACAACAGGTTATATCTATATACTAACAGGTCTAAATTCTATTATTAGAATTGAGGGCAGACGTACCCCGAGCGAGGACGACGGGGGAACTACCTCAATAAATCGTGTGTCTTTTTCGTTTCGATTATATTGCTTAATATTTGTGTTTTTAGTGCAAACAATTATATCAATCTAGGTCTGGTTTGAGTAGTGCTAAACTAATTTTTGAATCTAGTACAATCATTGATTGTAAGAGGAAACTTGAGCAACTCACTCTCAAAACAGAACTCACTTGTAGTGCTTTGCACTCCAAGTGTTTGATAAATTCTCTTAACTAAAAGCCTTGTGTGCTGTCTTTTCATAGAGTTAATATTTTTAAGGCATTGGAACTAGTCACACCATATAGTGAGCTGAATCAAATTGATAGTGTGATTAACATAATGATTCTTATATCTCGTTATCGGATTCCGTAGGCTTAACGCATATCCGATTTTCTAGTAACAGTTCGTTTTAGACGTGTATAGTTCCTTGCCCGCTTCCGCAAATTAAACAATTTTTAAAAATCAATTTTATTAGTAGTGCAGACTCTTTTAAGCAAGCAATCTATTTAACCCCCTTCTAAATCATTGACATTGTCTAACAAGTGGTATTAGGAGCACCAGTTCATTCCGTGCTTCAAGTATAACTTAGTAGAAAATGGCTAACAAACCTAAAAGGGCTTATAATAGAGCACCTGTTTTTAATGGAGAAAACTATAGTTACTGGAAAGACTGTATGCGTGTGCATATAAATTCCATTGACAGGAAGGTATGAAATTTTATTTTGAATGGTCCTATAGAAATAATCATGACCGATGAAAATAACATGATTGTGCCTAAGCCTGAAGCATAATGGAATGGTGATGACAAAAAGAAGTATAATTACGATTGGAAAGCCAAAAATATTCCGATCTCCTATTTGGGAGTTGACGAATATTATAGGGTTTCTCATTGTTTAACTGCAAAGGCTACGTGGGACTCATTGTAAGTTTCCCATGAGGGAATCAATGATGTTAAACTAGCGAGAATCAATACATTAACGCAAGAGTTTGATCTCTTTCACATGGATCAAGGGGAAATCATTGCTGACATGAAAAAGAGATTCACTCATCTCATCAATAGACTATACTCACTAGGTAGGTCAGTTTTCAATGATGTTGCTACTAACAAAATCTTGAGATGTCTTAACAGGGAATGGAAACCAAAGGTAACCTCCATAAAAAAAGCAAACGATCTCATGGTTTTGGATCTGACAACATTGTTTGGAAAGCTGCAAGAGCACGAACAAGTGCTTCTTAGTCTAGAGCAATATGAGAAAAAGGAAAAGAAGGAGAAAACAAAAATTATTGAAAAGAAGTCTATCGCTCTCAAGACTTCTTGCTCAAAGTCCTAAACAAAAGAGCTTAGTGATTACACCATGAGTGATGACGAAGACGATGACAAGAGTGAGGATATGGGGCTGTTTGTGAAGCGATACAATCGCTATGTTAAAAAGAACGATATCCAACATTCTGAGAAAAATCTTGTCAACTTTCGAAAACAATCAAGATACTCCAAAAATGATGACAATAAAGGAAACAAAACAAAAGGGTCGTGTTATAACTATGGAAAGACCGGACACTACAAACCAGACTGTCCCTTGATGAAAAAGGACAAAGGGAAGGAAACAAGTCGGTCACATAAGAAGAAAGCTAAGCTAAGGAGAGCGTATGTCGCTTGGGAAAGCGATAACGAGTCATCCGAGGATGAAAACTCTAGTGACGAAGACAAATCTATAAATCTGTGTCTTTCCGCCCATCAAAAGAACAAAAAAGAAAAAGGTACGACATGCAAAATATGATAATTCTTCTAAATTGTCTCATTTTAAATTGCAAACTGCTTTTAATACTTTACATTGTGAAGCGAAAGAAGCTTTTAAAAGACTTGCCTCAAATAAACAAATCTTTGCTCACCTAGAGCAAAAGATTCATAATTCCGAAAATAACCTAGAGGCATTAAAAGCTTCCATAGTGGAAAGTACAAAAGTAGATTGTGAGGAAATAAGAAAGAGAGTTGTTAACTTCGGGTGTGATACTTGTTACATTTGGCAAAATGAGGTTAGAAATCTCAAGGTCAAACTCAACAAGGCTTTAGAACCCAAAATTACATTTTCTATTAATAAAGCTCATTTTAGAAAGAGTATGGTTAATCCATATCAAAAATAAACATATGTTGTAAAAAATCATGATAGCGAAAGTGATTTAAAAGTTAACTTTTCTTGTTTGTATTGTTGCAAGAAGAGTCACACCATTGCTAAATGTCGCTTTAGGAGATTTTTGGTTTCTAAAGGGGTTTACTAATGGTTGCCTAAATGCGACCATGTTTTCACTCACAACCTAAGACCCAATAAACAATTGGATACCTATTCTTTCTAATTGTGTTCATAGGTACAACATCTTGAGACTACCGAGAGAAGATGGGTTCTCGACAGTGGCTGCTCAAGACATATGACAGGAGACATATCTCTCTTCATTGACTTTGTGGCAAAGAAAAAGGGATTTGTAACCTATGGATACAACAACCGGGCTGCAATACTTGGAAAAGGTAGTGTAGGTAATCTCTCATCCACTACTATCTCCGATGTGTTGCCAGTCGAGGGCCTTAAACATAATCTCATTAGCATTAGTCAATTATGCGACAAAGGATACGCAGAGTCAGAGTCAACGTAGTTCGGATAACTACGGGCGAAAAGGTGGGGAAGGTTGCTCGCCAAGACATCGCGTTTTGTGCCTACGTATCCTCGTCTGGTATGAGAAATCAGAGCAAACGTAGTTTAGGTCAAAGAAAACACAAGTTGCTCAACTGTTTTACCTGAGTCGGGTTAACAACTAGTTCTAGCAGTTAGGTGTATGAGCTAGACCATTGGAGACTTAGGCGTTACCTGTTTTCGGTATGTTGTACCCCAAAATTTGCCCAACCTTTTCTTTACCTGGTTTATGTTTCATTGCATTATTCTAGCATTTGCATTGCATATCATTGTTCATTTTGCAGGGGATCAAGTGATGTTTTCTTAGCAAGAAGAGATTACCAAAGGTTATGGGCTAGGCAAGAGGTTCTACTCAAGCATGAGTACTCATCAAAGTCATCAAGAAGTGGTCAATGCTCTCTAAAAGAGTTGATGGATGCATGTGACTCATCTCTTAACTTGGAGGCCAGCTGGGGATCATCAGAGGATTGTGGATTCATGATTATGGATATGGGATGTTGAGGAAGCTCTTAGAGTACTTTAAGAGCCAATATGGAGCTTATTCAAGTTGTTGTGTCATGTGAAAGAAGCCACAACCAATAGTGTTACATCTAGGGTTTTCATCTGGTCAACCCTAAGTCAATTGTGGATTTGATGGAGATTAAGATTCAATTCTAAGTCATGGTGATCATGTAATGTTGTTTTGAGGCATTTGAGATGTTATTCCAAGATCAAATCAAGAAGAATCAAGAGTGTGAGGAGTTACTAAATTAGGGTTCTCAGTGTAAAATCCCCTGTTTAGTGCCTAACTTCAAGACCACATATCTTAAGATACAAGTTTCATCTCATCTTGACCCCAACTTGAGACTTGTAGGGCATGTTCTTAGCTTTCTTTTGAGAACTATAACTCATCAATCTGATTTCTAGAACTCAAGTTATGAAGCAGACAAGTTACAGGTCCTCAGATGAATGTGTTTTTGGTCAACAAAAGTCAATCAACTTCCAAGACACTTTTGACCTAGAAGGATGTTTCTCCTGACCTTGACCCAAACATGAAAGTTGTTCCTCATGATCTTAGCTTTTCAAAAAGTCCTAGAAGTCCTCTTTCTGATTTGTAGAACTCAAGTTATGAGCTTGGCAATGCAAGGGTATTTTGGGAAAGTGAGATTATAATTCATTTTTATTATAGGTCCATTTCACCAACATGAAACTTTTCCCAACATGAAACTCGCTCCAAATGGTCCCAATTTCATCATAAAACATTCAAGTGACATGAATTTGACTAGGGTTGGAGATTGGTGTGAGATTCCTTCATGAATTTTCACGTGTAATCACATTGCCATTTCAAGTGGAATTTTAACAATCCAATCTCCACCATTTGATCAAACCAAGGGCTGAGCATCATCCACATGATCAAAGTGAACTCCCAACAAGCTTTTTGAACGAAAAAACAAGGCAATTGAGGTGGTTTTAACGTGTGCATGAATATGAAAAAGTGGAATTGGGCATTTTGCAAATTCACACAATTGAGCTGCAATTGGGCCTCCATTAGTTGCTATATCTATAATATAAAAGGTCTAGGTCATTTTTGAATCAGGGGAGAGGAATTTTGATGGAGAATTGATGAGAACACAGTTGGAGAAAGCAAACCAAAATCCAAATTTGTGAATCTTGAATTGAGCAATTTCAAGCAGATTTGAAGCTTCATTCTTCTTCCTAAGGTGAATTGGAACGTGTCTGGATCATTTTCATCAAGTTTAAGCTATTGAGAAGGTCCAACGGAGCTATTTTGTTAGGTAAATTTCAGATCCAAAATTCTCACTCATCATGTACTAATTTCACTCCATTGTTGGTTCATTCTGAAGCCCTACTCATGTAGGCAAATGCTGGTTCATTGTTGTGCTTGTTTATTGCAATTTCAGTGTTGAGCTCCATTTTTGTTTTCTTCGATTTGACTTATTCTTGCATGATGTCACATCCGCGAAAATCGAAGGCCGGAAATGACAGAAGAGTCGCCACCGTTCGTTATTTATCCCAAAGAGAGGGAAAGGAAACGATCAGAGAAAACCTACGAAAATGGGGATAAGATCGGTCATCGCAACCAAATCTCGGGTTCGGGAGTCGGTTACGCAAGGGGAAGGTATTAGCACCCCTCACGTCCGTTGTATTCAACGGGATCCACGCTTGTTGTCTATCTAAAAGGGTGTAAACTATCTATGCTAAAGGCCACGGGGACAAAGAAAAGAAAAAAGAGAAGTGACTCGGCAAAGCAACGACGCTTTGTGCCTACGTATCTCATATGAAGTGAGAAGTCAGAGTCAACGTAGTTCAGCTAACTACAGGAAAAGAGGGGGAAGGTTGCTCGCCAAGACATTGCGTCTTGTGCCTACGTATCCTCGTCTGGTACGAGAAATCAGAGCAAACGTAGTTCGGACTGACACGACCACAGATTGGTTCAAGTGTTTTAAACTGAGTAGGGTTAAACCTTAGTTCTAGCAGTTAGGTGTATGCAGCTCGAGCATTGGAGACTTAGGTGTTACCTGTTTGCGGTAGAACTAAGAGTTAACGAAACTCTTTTTGTGAAAACGATTTTCCATTAATCCCGAAGGATAAAAAGGTTTGATGTTTTTGTTTTTGTGTTTTTTAGACAAGAAGTGGATTGAGTTATGATTTGAAACTCATGTCGCACTAAAGACTGTGACTCAAGAGCGAATGCGTCGCATATCGCCCAAAGGGCATACGCTAAACACTCTAGACAGTTGAGAGGAGGACCCCCAACTATCATTTCTCGAATACTTAAGGCTCGTAGCTCATGACACAAATTGTTCTTTATTAAGTGTTTTGGATTGTTGAGGAGATGAAAAGAGAAAGACTCGATCTAAGGGGAAACTAGACCCTAAAGTTATCATGCACAATGCTCCTAAAGTTGGGATAAAAAAGGAAAATAACCTAATGTTATCATGCATAGGAAAGAACACCTAATGTCTCTCCTACTCCCATCCCAAACGGAGGGACTAGGAATCCTAGGGGGATCATGGCCAAAGCCAAGTAAACACTAAATAATTCACTCACAAGTGAAATGAAAAAGAAAAGAAAAGAAAGTGATTGGAATAAAAGATAATCCATCAAAGCACATTAAATTGTTAATTCAAAACAAAAGTAAAATGATAAAAATAAAATGGGAAAATAAAATGAAATGGGATGAAAAATAAAATAACACATTAAAAATAAAAGAAAATGATTTTTTTGGTTTCTTTGAATATTTAAAACTAATAAAAATAAAACAAAACAAGAATAAAGTAAATAAACAAAGAAAACATGTAATTAATTAAAAAAAGAAACGTTTCTAACAAGGGTTGAACCCTTGAACCTGAGATTGCAACCACAACTCCAAACCAACCATACCACATACACACACATGAAATAGGAGGGAAAAGAAAATATAAAAGACGAAACATGAGAAAAAAAAAGAATTAAAAGCAAAAACTGGCCCCAGCCGGGCTCGAACAGGTGACAAGGTAGTGAAAGGGCAAGGCAATTAACCACTGGGGTGGCGATACATCCATTGTATAACGCCACCCCTCAAGCATATATACCAAAGACGCGCGCAATTCTGGACAACATCAACAAGTCACAAATTATGAAATACGTTTTGATTCACAACTTCCTCATACCTAAACCAAATTGGGCAAACTTTATATCAAAATTAATCAGAATCTCATGAGGAAGAAAATGGCATTGTCAGTTTTTCCAAATACATAACATACAGAGAAAATCAAAGGCTTATGCAAAGATGAAGCTTGAAAATTCATTTTGAAATTCAGAGATCATTACAAGTGCCCTTAAAGATATGCAACAGTCTGAGCAAGTTGTAAACATGATATGGAATGAATTCCAGCAGGCAGTTTGTTCAGAAAACAACAGATCAAGATTATGGTATGTGAGTTGCAAATATGAACACGGTTTGCACACAACCACAGCAGAATGGAATAACATTAAGCAATATAAACTCAACATGTCAAGAGTTAAACACAAACTGAATCCAATTCCTAAGAACTTCTTGACCACACAAAATCAACAAAATCTATAAAAAAAACAGTTAATGACAGCAAGTTGATGTTTCCACCCAAATCATGTTTCCATCAACATACACAATGAAATTGACAGCCAGTTCTCTCACAAAGGTAACACACACACATACAACCTTCTCAAACTAACACTCTGGTTGATCCAAAACAACATTATGCCAAGAATCTCTCACACACACAGACTTGCAAAGAAAAGTCAGATCAAAATGACAAAATAGAGGTTAGCAAACCTTCAAACAGGGACTTGATAATCAACCACATAAATATGGTCTCAACAGCAATTGTGGTGAACCTTATCAGCAGTGCTCTTACAAACATCCTCACAATCCAAACTGGTCTAAAACAGCCAACAGACTTATCATGGTGAAAAGCAATTTCTCAACAAAATCTAGATCAACACAATCTTGTTTTAAAATAGGAATAATAGCGAATTCGGACATAACAATGTCAAGCCTAAATGGAAAATGAACACACAACCGAAACTAAATCTAAGAGGACTTGACATATCCAACCTTCACCAAACTGGGAACAATTCTATGCACATAACTCTGTGGCAGCAACCAGGGTATTGTATGCAGGGCAAATTTGAGTGATCTTGACAAAACCAATACCAAGCCAGGCATAAATGAGCTTACATGAGCTGACATACTCAGAATGGCTCCCTCAGGGCCAAATAAAATTCTAAAGCTAACAGTAGTCGATGCCTTCAACAGGTTCCACATGACATAAAAAATGCAATTCTACACTCCTGTTGGCTGACCAAACCTAAACTGAACAAACTGAATACACCAAACCAGGCTGTAAGTGATGAAGGACTCACTGATGAGAATCAAGCTAAATGACCCTAAAAAGGATTGATCAGCAGACAAAGTCTCCAACCAATGTGTCCACAAGATTGAGATCCCAGGTTCTCAAGAACTCAAACAGGCTCATAATAATAGTCCATCCCTCATCTGAGCACCCTTAATAGAAAAGCTGTTAATCTTATCCTTCTAGCTTCCAACAGCCTGTCTGCAACAACCTATGAACTACCTGCAGCTGGTTTTCTTTTGGTACCTCACCAATATCCACTAATGAATTTCAACAGAAACGTGGTAGCATCCCCTAAACCAAAATCCATACCAGCAGGAAAATCTGTGGAGCCTTAACTACTACCTCAAATGCTACCAGGAATCCAAACCAACAACAATTGGTGAAAGAGCTTAAGAACAAACTTGGCTTAAGGACCATATTTGAGTAGCTCCAAGACAATATCAAACTACATCAAATGAGCTCCAATACACATATTGCAAGGATTAAAACTGGAGCCTGATTGGTTTTAAAAGTTGACACACATTAAAGTAAATGTGTTGACAGAATCTAGTCTTTTGCTTTAAAGTCCACACACAAAATTCTTGTATCAAAACAAATTGCCAATTCTTACTAGATTGTGGAATTAAAGCAGCACATTTCAAATGGTAGTAAACCAATCTACTTAGATGTTCTATGCATCAGTCAATTATGTTTAACAAACTTCAACACAGCAGTAAAACAACAGTCCAATGAGAAATTGGTTTTGAAAAACAGAATCAACAGTACAACTTTACATTATAATGCCCTCATGATAGTTAATTATACAAACACATAGGGTGGACAAGTTGCTCAAGAGTTTAGAGGTCCAACATGACAGCTGCAAATTCCACAAATGACAGTGACAATTTGGTGTTTTGAGGTGCATTTTCACAGGGAGAGTTCAAAACAAGCAAGCTTAGATAAAAAAAATGATATGCACATATTCAAAACATGTTGTAGACAAAGTTTGAACAAAAAAATGCATCAAAATTATGTTGGAATAGAAAATGGTATGGTGAGCTGGCAAAATGCATTCTTGAATTGAAAGTACAAACAGAAAGTGACAAATCCAAACCAAACATAGTTTCAAACATGACACACTCAAACACAACATGAATTAGCACCCATGAACCTCTAACCTAAACTTCCATTCAAAGATTTAAAGTTATGGTGCTGTCATGGCATCCTCAAAGCTGCTGCAGCAGACTCAAACATTACAATCTTATCACATTTGCATACAATGCAAAATGACTGAACCAAAACCTGATCCTTGTGGTATATGTTCCATTAATGGTTCATGACAGACATTCATTAACAACAAGACATGGCACGATACGAGAATAACATAACAAGTTTGCACATACAAGACAATGGTCATGGTAGGCACATCTAAGATAGTTTCAGAACAATAGGCACACATAACACATTAAGATATGCATATGATTTCAAGTCAAAACAGGAGCTGGTTTAGACTAAATTCAAGCAGGAAATATCAAGCACATTGAGAGCAAGTGTCAAGCATAATCTATCAAGTGTCTTCAAATGCACATGGTCTATCATCAAAACCTAAACATGGACCTCACACTTAATCTAAACAGAAGCTGCAACATGCTCTCAAATGGAAAAGATCAATATCAGACCCAAAATCACTCACCTTGACAGTTGCAAGCATAAAAACAATAGTTCAAATCATCACATAGGAAAACTTGACAAAGAGAAAGCTAAGCATCAATCAAACAAAACTCAAATGTGTATCTTTTAAGGATAACAGCTTGCAAAACATGAACACAACAGTGTTGTACAACCAAACAGCAAACTTGTCATTAATAAACAAGACAACATTTTAAATGAGAGTTAACCAACTCCAAAAACACATACAAATTTAAACATGTTTTAATGATATTGATGCAATAAAATAGAGGGTTTAGGAACACTTACCTCTTGCAAACTCCTCACAGCAAGCTAGCAGCAAAAAGCACAAACTTGAAGCTCCTTCCCTTTGCAAACAACCAACTGGTTTCAGAACAGCTTCAAATAGAACAAAACCAACACACCCCTTTTTGCAAGCAGCTTCCAAATAGTGTTGAGGTGATACAGTTGTGATGAATGGTTTAAAAAAAGAGTGAAGAAATGAGGGAGATTCGTGGGAATTCTTCAGAGGAGAGCAAAATGCAAGTTGGTATTTCTTTTAAAATGGAGGCTAGGGTTTTGCCCAACTGATAGTTAGCTTAAATAGGATGTGAAAAATGGAATTTGAGGATCCACTCAGGTTAGAGAATCAATGGACCAGATGATGTATCTCATGGATGTTGGAATCAAATGGTGAGGGAGTGAATAGTACAAGAGGAGACAGAGGTTGAGCTGTAGCTAGGGTGGCTGGTTGCAGTAGCTTTGTCCCTTCCTCCTTTGGGAAAAATATTCAAATAAATCTCATGAGGAGTACAAACTTGGTTCCTCTTGTTTGGGCAAAGTTTGGTGGGAAAATGTTAGTGGTTCATGCGCATGATGTAGGAGTAACAAGCTGTAAGACTGATTTGAAGTAATATGCCAAAATGAACTATAATACATGCTTTGAGAATGTGTTCAAACCATCCACTTTGATCACTGATATCTTGGCACTCAAAAATCCAATTGCCCTAAACTTGAGTTCTTGATAAAGAGAGCATGGAGTAGAAAAAATTTCATGTTGGAGTTATCTTGATTTGAGGATTGGAAGATCATGAAATTGGTGGTTGAAAATCGTGGCAAGCAAACTGCTCATGAATAACTTAGAAAAAATTCTAAGTTATAAAATTGGTTGAATTTTCTTCATCTTTGCACATTCATAACTTGAGCTTCGCAAATCCAATTGAGGACTTCTTGGACTATTTGGAAAGCTTGTAACACACCCTACAACTTTCATTTGGGACAAAGTTCCATTTGACATCAAGAAAGTGGTGAAAATTGGCTTGCAAAGTAGGTCCAAAAATCTGTCCCATTTGCCACTTTTGAAGTCATTAAAAATCTCCAACTTTGATTGATCATAACTTGAGCTCCAAGTATCATTTTGAAGACTTCTTGGACTTTTTGGAAAGCTTGTAATACGAGGAACAAGTTTTATGTTGGAAAGAAGTTCATTTGAATCCTTTATCATGAAGAAAAATGGTCTTGAAGATGGCTGCCTCAACCATAAAACTTTCCACAAATGGAAAGTTCTAAAACCCTAATTCCTCCAAAAATGGAAACTTTCAACAACTCTTGATTTTTTATGATCCCCTTGACTTTTCTTGATCAAATTTCATCCATTAGCCATATTGAATTTGAGGAAAATGATCTTGACCTCAAAAAGTCAGGAGTTGACTTTTTCACTGTACAGTTGACTTTTCCCCCAAATCTTCCGATTTTCAATTAACTGATCAATTGAAACTCCTCTGATGACTCCTTGACTATGTCTTTGCTTGAACTTGAAGCCAACACTGGATCCCCTGTAAATGATCATGATATGCAAATGCTAATGCTAAAAATGCAGTGAAAAATAAGCCAAAGATAAGAAAAAAGGTTGGTCAAATTTTGGGGTACAACACATGATATGTGAAAATTATTGATGGATTATTGTTCTATGTTGCATGAGGATGAATTTGGACTATGATTTTGTGTGTTTTGGTGAAGTTGAGTTTCACCTGTGTTTTGTATCGCCGGAGAAGATGACCGGAGCCACCGTGCTCCGGCCACCTGCAACTCTCCTTTTCTTTTAATGTTTAATCCTCAAATGAGACGTGGCTTGATGTAGTCCCTTAGATATATGCTTAACCTTTGAATCAGACTTGATCGTATGGTCCTAATTTAATTCCAATTTGTGTTGATTTTCTGAAGCTTGGGTGGCATGTTTTTATCCTTTAGATTACTTGACTCAGGTTGCATCATGTGGCCTTGATTTGGTCTCAGGTATTGACTTCCCTTTAAGTGAAACAATGTGTTTCACTGGATTGCACCTTAGCCTTTGATTTGTTTGACTGGTCTTGGATCGTGTGGTTGTGATTCATTTCCATTTTGTGTTTTATTCTGATTGCACGCGTGTTATTTTGCTGGCCATGGGATGATTGACTGGTATTTGTTTTGAGTGGCTGAGATCTATTCTCGTTGGTTGACTGAGAGCTTTAGTGGAGTGGGCTTTCCCTTGCTTTTTGCACCCCTCCTTGTGTGGCCCATGGATTTACACGCTTGTGGATTGCTATCTGCACCATTTATTTGTTCATTTTATTTTATTTTTCCTTTTATTTTGCATCTGTTTAGAATTATTTCATTTAAAAATATTTCTCCAATTGATAAAATTCCCCAAAAGTACTTTCTGGACAATTTGAGATGTCTTTTAATTTTTAGAATTTTTATTTTATTTTTTTTTGGATTATTTTCAATTTAAAAAGAATTTATCAATTGGAGATGTTTTTATTTGGATTAATTCTTGACATATTTTGGTTCTTGATTTGTTTCTCACTCTTCCTTTTGATCCAATGACTGGAAATCAATCCTCATATCCATGATGAGTTGAATGATTTTTTATGACCATTTTCCCCCTGTTTTGTTGAGTTTTGGTTTGACTTTGTTTGCATTTCATTTGACCCTCAACAATCCTCCTTCACAATGGAGCACCCTAGTGAATCAAATTCTTTGGTGATGTTGTAAAGTGACTTTGATTTCAAGCTTTTGGCTTCTGGATTCCAACATGTTTATGAGCTTCTTGTATTTTATTTGGTTATTTTTGAATCATTTTCCTAATTTTGAGGTAACTTGCAAGTCAAGTTACCCCAAAGGGAGGTTCATACATACACATTGACCTAGTTTGCCTTGGATATGACACTTGTGGATCCTTTGAGCCTCTAATGACTTTTGATTCATGTTGTTAACATATTAAGGATATTTCTTGCTCAATTTTAGGTCATGATATTGTGTTTTTCTTGTTGAATTGTGCACTCTTTTGTAGGCTTTCGACTTGGTTTCCAAGTGTTGAATGTGCTTAAGTCTTAGGGCTTTCTCCATGCCTCTTGTTGCTTTCTTTTGTGTACTCTTTCTTGATTTCTTTGTGCATCTTCTACTTCATCTATACCTCTATCCTATAACCTTGGAGTCTCATTTGAGGTGGTTTTGTCCCTCCTTTGGAGGTACTCGGAACATGCCTTAAGTGATGAATCCTTGAGGACTCTTTTGTAGCTTCTTTGCTACTTGTTTGTGTTGCTTATGGTTGAGTGCATATTGTGAATTTCTTGTTGTCCTCACAAAGCCTCCCATACTCACATTGTTTTAAGGTTGCTTTGCCTTTCATTTGTTTTTCCTTTTGGCATTTTGGTTGATGTTTGAATGGTTTAGGCCATTTCATCCCATCTTTGTTGAATTTGTGTGTTTGTTTCTTGTGCATTCCTTCTCCTTTATTCTTTGCATTTTTCATATGCATGCTTGAGGTTGAGATGGGCTTGTGGAGGCTACTTGTTGCACCCCAAAATTTGCCTAACCATTTTCTTACTTGGTTTATGTTTCATTGCATTCATTTTAGCATTAGCATATGCATTGCATTAACATGTGGGCAGGGATCAAGAGTTGTACCCAACCAGAAAAGGCTAACTAAGATATCCAAAGCATTGAAGAGTTTATTGAATTATTCAAGGGTTGACATCCTTATCAGAGAAGCCAAAGATCTTTAGGGAGAGGGTTGAATGCAAGAGTGTGTGCCTCCTAACTTGAGGGTTATAGGAGTTCTTCAGATGATTCTGAATCCATAGAGATGGACTTGAAGCCTTGATAGAGCTCATAAGATGTATTGAAAGTCATTTTGAAGCCTAGACATGTCATTGTATGGAGTACAAGAGGTTTTACCAAGATTGGTGCAGCTAGGGTTCATCTGGTCAACCCTAAGTCAACAGCTGAGTTTGAAGAAGGTTGAAACCTATATTCAAGGCCATGTGATCATGTATTGATGTATTTAGATGTCCAAGGGATGATTCCAAGGTCAACACATCATGATTTAAGAGTATGATAACTGCATGAGCTAGGGTTACTATGCTTGACAGTGTAAAATCCCCTAGTTTAGTGCCTGACTTCAAGACAGTATAATTCAAAATACAAGCCTCATCTCACCTTGACATGGTCATGAGACTTGTATAGGATGTTCATACCATTAAATTGAGTACTATAACTCCTTGATAGGATTTATGGAACTCAAGTTATGAGCCAGACAAGTTATAGGTCCTCAAATGAATGTGATTTTGGTACTTGAAAGTCAACCAACTTCCATGCCACTTTTAACCTAGAAGAGAGATTTTACTCAATTTCAAGTGAACATGAATGTTCTTCCTTATCCTCTTAGATTTTCAAAAAGTCCTAGAAGTCCTTTATAGGATTTGTAGAACTCAATATATGGCTTTGACAAGTCAAGGGTATTTTGGGAAAGATGAATTATAGGTCATTTTGGATTATAGGTCTATTTCACTATCATATGTAACGCCCCGATTCTGAATTCCCATTAATTGTTGAGTCTTTTAATTTATTTAATTGATGTTTGTTTTAAATTGAGAAATTATATATTACTATGTGGTGTTTGCTTATTTTATCTATTTTTACCGATTCGGAGAGTTCTCGGGGGAATTAGAGTAAAAAGGGCATTTTAGACATTTAGCAATTTAGTGTGAGAATTGATTGGTAAGTGTTGGAAAGAATTTGAGAGGAAAGAAATAGAGATAGAAATAGAATAAGAGAGGAAAAGAAAGAAAGATAGTAACATAAGAAGAAAAACAAGAGAAAGAAAAGAGGAGAAGAGAAAGAGAAGAGAAAGTGGAGAGGAAAACCTAGAATCATCAAGGGATCATCACCAAAGCTTGCAATCAATCGGTAAGGGTGTGAAACTCCATCATCTCTTTAATGTGTATGATTGTATGTGTATGTGTTTGGATTTTGTAGAGTTTCTACTCTTTTTCCACTTAGGTTAGAAGTTGGTTTGATGAGTAGAAAGAGGTTTTAATCGGTTAGAACTCGGATTAGACGATGTAGTTTAGTCGGGTGATGGTAGGGTTGTGCCACTGAGACTGGTTTGGATTTAATCGGTTGGTTGTGTGGAGTTTGGACTTTGGAAAAGCCATGGAGGTTCTGTCTTCGCAGGCTCGCCAGGCGAATGGCAGCGAAGCTTCGCCAAGCGAAGCCCAGCGAGCTGCAGCGAAGCAAGTCAGAAGCTAACACCCTGTCTTCGCTGGCAAGTTCGCCAGGCGAAGGTTAGCGAACCTGACAGTGTTATTTGTTTTGCTGTTTGTTCATAGCACGATTTTTGGCCGATTCAATTATGATTAATGCCTATATGAATGATTGATGTGTGAACTGTTTCGACATGTCGTGCTGTGGGTGGCCGAAAGGCGTGAATCCTAGATTGTAGAGCCAATGGTGAATCTTGAACGTTTGATAATCTTGTGTATTTGCTTGAATTGAATAGGAACGCATTGATAGGCTGATATGTGTGTAAACCATGTGTGAAATGGTGCATAATGTGAATGCATGATAGATATATGCGATGTATGTGATAAATGCAATGAGTATGTTTCTGAACATAGTATGCATTCTGTGTTGATCGATCCCTCGGAGGATTAGCATTGTGTAGCATCTTAGTATGCATTTTTGTGTTGAATGATCCCTCGGAGGATTTGCAGAACCTCGTATGATACGATGGTTACATTAGATTCCTTGGAGAATCGGTTGCATTGTGTGATTCCTCGGAGAATCAGTCATAACATGTAATCCCTTGGAGGATTGACTAGAGTATTTGATTCTGTGGAGAATCTGCTGAGTATTTGATTCCGTGGAGAATCTGCTGAATATTCGATTCCGTGGAGAATCTGATGAATATTTGATTCCGTGGAGAATCTGCTGAATACTTGATTCCGTGGAGAATCTGCTGAATACTCGATTCCTTAGAGAATCTGTTGAAATGAGTCGGTACCGCATTTGCATCTGCATAGAGTCGTGTGTCGGTCTCTATGAGTTGCATGAGTCATCTGTGTATGATGCATTAGTTGTATGAATGTAACTGTGTATGTTATATATGATTGTTTGGAGGAACATATAGTGAATGTTCATGAGCATGTGTAGAGGTATGATTAATTGTATATGCTTAATGTGGTGAGAACATAATTTGAGTATAACTTGTACAAATATGAGTATATGTATATATACAATTTTATGCATTAACTGTTATGATATTGTTTCTCACCCTTCTGCTGTTTTATAATGCTCTATGAGGCATTGCAGAGTAGGAAGCTGGAGGTTCTTTTTGTGAAGCGATGTCTTCATTCTTTTTGGTCAATGGCTCTGATATGTAACATCTGGGTAGTTAGGAAGCCTTTGACTCCTTTGGAGTTACATTTGTTTTGATTCCTTGTGATACATCTGTGTATGTATCCGCTGTGGATATGGTTGTAAAGCATGAATTGATTGAATGGTTGTATATACTTTTATGAATGTGATTGATTCAATATTTGGATGTTTTCGCTTTTATTCTAAATATTGAGATGTGGGTTACCCATTGTTGCATATCTATTTTGAGCAGGTATCGTATGTGTTTAATTTCATGATAATGTGATGCGCCTCTTATATACCATGTTTTAATTAAACTCTGATGAAATAAATTTTCTAAGTGCCTAATTGATTTATTTGATTAATTTGGGGGTATAGAAAGGGGGTGTTACATCATACATGCCTCAAATGGAAATTTTTTCAACTTGAAAGTTGCTCTAAATGACATTTTATACTCAACCAAGTATCAAGAACCCATTGAAATGGACTAGAGTGAAGAGTGTGTGAAAGAAAATTTGGAAAAGGCATTAAAATGAGAAATTGCAAAATAATTTATAATGTCCCAAAATGGTGCAAGTTGATACATATTTTGAAGGTAAAGGACATTTTGATAAGGTTGGCATTAATAGAATTTCAGTTTGGGTCACATTTCATGAGCATTTCAAAGGTTGCTTGGAATTGAAGTAACACCACCAATCTACACCATAGGATTGAATTAAGCATTCAATCTGATCCATTCATGCTCAAGGAGTATTATGCAAGCTATTTGGATGGAGATGGAAGCCCCTAGAAGCAGAAATCCGTGACTGTCATGGAGGAAAAAAGAGAAAAAACAGAATTTTGGATTGGCTGAATTGGGCCATGATTGGGCCAAGCAATGATCCAAATCACTTCTATAAATGTTTCTGGAGGATTTCAGAAGGTGGTTGGTGATGGGAAAATATGAATTGAGTGAAGAAGCATTTTGAAAAGTTTGTTATAAGTGAGAAATCGAGTTTCATCTTAGAGGCCATTTCAGAGGAAAGCAAAGCTTCAAGAGTCTTCAACAAGCTTCAATGAAAGTTTCTGCACGAGTTTGATCCAAGTTCAGTGGCTGAATCATCACCAGAAGAAGCTTTTATCAGGTTTCTTTCCTTTCAAGATTCTTCTTAATTTATGCACAATTAAGTTAGTTTGAACATGCGGTTAGGTTAGTATTGAACTCTAGTTGGATTTAGGTATGATTTGGAGAGGTTTTGAGATGATTCTTGATGATGATCCAAATGTTTAGAGGCTCGGTTAGGATTGATTCTTGATGGATTTCAAGAATTGAATACATGTTTTTGCTTAGGATGAAGAGTAGAGTGGATTAGTGTAATCAGATTGAAGTTTGGTGATGATGATTTTGGATGTGCACTTTCTGTTTCTGTTCGTATTTGCTTGTATCTTGAGAGATAGGATAATTGGAGTGTATATTGGTGATCCTCATGAGAAAAGGAAGAGTTCCATCTTATTTTTATATGTTTTGGTCATGATTTAATCTCTGGTGTTGTTGGTGTCACCGGAGAAGAGGACCAGAGTCTTCTCCGGCCACCGTGAGACTCCCCCCCATATTTCTCAGTTTGAATTGGAGAAGATGAACTGAGGCCCTTGGATTAAGTTGATTTAGTTGACAAGATCTGAAGATCTAACGCATGGGAATCATTCTGAGAGAGTCTTGACTTTGACTGCTGAGGTGTCAAGTGGTAGAGCATTAGATGTGCTTACTTTTTGAGTGAAGGGCTGAGATTAGGAACTACCGTGTATCCAAGTTAAACGCGTAGCATCATGTATACATCAAAAGGAACCGTTTCACTTAAGTATTCTGAAGGCTACGTGGCGCATCCCCCATCCCTCTAATGAGTGGACCAGTCCCCTCATCCAGTGGCCACGATATTTTTGATCTTTTCTGAATTTCTTTATTGTTTTGTTATTTTCTTTAATTCATTTTGTCATATAAAAGGCATAAAAAATAGTTTTAATGCTCTGCAAAATATGAGAAAATTCACAAGTGATCTCTTGCATGTCTCTGATTTTTGTATGCCATTTATTTTCATTTTTGGATAATTTTCCATTTATTTGGCATTTTTCTATTTTTAATAGTTGATTAAGAATGCATAAGATGACTAGTTAACTTTTTGATTTTTGAACCAACTCATCCTTTAGAATTAGGTTGTAAAAGTTTGCATGCTTTCTATAGAGACCTTGATAGCTTTGTGTGATTTTTTTTGGATTTTTAGAAGCTTTTAGGCATAGCTTTGAGATAGACTTTTAGGAGCCTTCCATGGTTGATACCATTTAGCACCTCCTTTAAGCGTAAACTTGTTTAGGACCTTTAGAATTAGGTCTAGCCTCTGGTTTTTGTACTAGGGTCCCTTAAGACACTTAGGAAACCATAGAAATTTTCCTAGATTTTATAGAAGTGATCTTCTATTAGTTCCCCATTTTACAAGTTAAAGATGTTTAGGTGATCCTAGTCTAGCTTATCTTGTAGTTTAGAACTAAAGGTGAACCTTTAGCTAACTTCAGGTTTTCAATTATTCCTTGATAGGATAAATGTTAGGTTGATACCTATTAGGAGCCTTGATAAAGCCTTTGAATCATTTTAGGAAACCTTCTTGGGGTAGTATAGTCCCTCATGTGGAGGAACTTTACTTATCTCCTGAAGGAGTTGATTCCTTAAGTTTCCTAAGTTCCTTGAGATGGTTGAGTGTCTATGGTATGTTCCTGTGGAGCTTACCTTGTTTCCCATCTTCATTCTCCATTCTTTCCTTATCCAATCATTTAGGAAACCTTTGTTGAATAGTATAGTCCCTCATGTGGAGGAACTTTTCATCTCTTGAAGGAGTTGGTTCTCTAGGTTGAAATGGTTGAGTGTCTATGTTAAGTTCCTGTGGAACTTACCTTGCTTCTCATATCATTGTTCAATCTGTAAGTGCTCTTGATTGGCTATATTTTGTGGCAAATCATATTAGTATGTATGCAGGTAATGACTGTTATTAGAGCATACTAATTATGGAATGTGCAGGGCAAGTTTGCTTAGCTATTTTAATAGTTAAGTTTGGATGTCACAGTTGGATGTCACAACATGAGTCATGTGACATCAAGCGCAGAGTTAGTTTCTCTGATTGCTGGAAATCAGGAGAACAATCAGAAACTCAAGCTGGGATTCAAGAAACATTTTAGAAGCTTGAAGAAGACTAAAATATCCCTGATTAAATAAAGAAGGCGGGCATAACTGTTGAAGGCTAGGTTTTGCATAAAACCCTAGTATGATGCGCCCAGGCCCATGGACTGTGCTGCTGCTATAAAAGCAGAAGGAGGAATCCTTATTCTGTAGCTCTTACGAATTTTAAAACCAACAGTGTGTGAGTAAGAGTCCATTGTGAGTGAATTTGTTCATGCTTCACGTTTCCATTGTGTCTTAGGATTTCTTGTAATTCAAGCAATTAAGCTTTTGCATAATTGTCTTGATTAGGTAGGTCCTAGGCTGTGTTTAACACTCAAAGCTTTTAAGCAAGAGTGATGTGTTCTTGATCCAAGCTGCGAAGTAAGGATCAAGGTGTTTTGTTTTGAGGTGTCTCTTCAAAACTGTTTGTGCAATTGTAATTGTAACTGATACCACTGTTGTGTGGTTGTAGGGGAGTGAATGGGTATACTCAGGTACTAGAGTGTCTCTAGGATGAAGTGTCATTGGGTAGGGATTAAGTGAGGAGTGTAAATTGGAGGTTTAACTCTGAATTAATACTGCTGATAGTGAATTTCCTCCCTGGCTTGGTAGCCCCTAGATGTAAGTGTTGTTGACACTGAACTGGGTGAACAATTGCTGTGTTCTTTATCTGTTTTTATTTACTGCTAATATCCTGTTAAGAGTTCAGTGTTACAGTCGATGTTATAACATCAGGTCTGTGTGCAAGCATAATTTCAATTGGTATCAGAGCAGGCACCCTGCCTGTTTAAAAATCTGGGTGAGATCTAGGGAAGATAAACTCTACTATAATGGACAAGGATATAGGGTTCACAAATAGACCACCAATTTTGGATGGATCTAATTATGATTATTGGAAACCAAGAATGATTGCATTCTTGAGGTCAATAGACATCAAGGCATGGAGGGTTGTGAACTCAGGATGGGAACATCCAAGAACAACTGACAAGGATGGAGTGTCAGTTCTGATCTCTGAAGAGAATTGGAGTAAGGAGCAAGAGGCTCTAGCTCTTGGAAACTCCAAAGCCTTGAATGCTCTATTCAATGGCATAGATAAGAACATTTTCAGGTTAGTACACCATTGTGAACTAGCTAAAGAAGTTTGGGATACTCTCAGAACTACTCATGAGGGAACATCCAAAGTGAAAATGTCTAGACTTCAAATGCTAACCACTAAATTTGAAAGTCTGAAGATGAAAGAGGATGAAACAATTCATGATTTCTACATGAATGTGCTAGAGCTTGCAAACAGTTCAGGAGCCTTAGGTGAGAAGATGTCTGAAGAGAATCTGGTTAGAAAAATTCTCAGATCTCTACCTAAGAGGTTTGCAATGAAAGTGAATGCCATTGAGGAGGCTCAAGATATATGCCACATGAAGGTGAATGAACTTATTGGATCACTTTAAACCTTTGAGATGGGACTAAGTGACCAAACAGTAGAGAAAAAGAACAAGAGTATAGCTCTTGTCTCAAACACTGCAGAGAAGGCAGAAGAGAAAACTGGGGAAAAGGAAAAGGATTTGTCAGAGGCAATAACAGTGCTTGGAAAACAATTCAGCAAACTGATCAAAAGGATAGATCAGAAATCCAAACCTTATGATAAAGGCAGATCCTATGATAGTGGCAAGGAGAAAGTTAAAGACACCACTGGTCCTAGCAAAGGCATACAATGTCATGAGTGTGAAGGATATGGACATGTAAGGAGAGAGTGTTCCACATACCTTAAGAAAAAAGGGAAAAGTATGAATGTGTCTTGGTCTGATGAGGACTCAAAAAGTGATTCAGACAGTGAGGCAACAAAGAATGTGTCTGTCCTTAACAATGTGTGTACATTAGGTAGTGACTCAAGTGAAGAAGACATGACATTTGAGGAACTTGCAACCTCATATCAGAAGCTCTTCATCAAACATTCTGATATGTTTCAGCAGGGAGAACAACAGAAGAGACTCATCAAAGAATTGGAGTCTGAAAAGAAGGAGCACCTCAGCAGTATAGAATCCCTTGAGAATGAGGTCAGTAGCCTAAAATCCAATTTGAACCAAGTGTCTAAAAATATAAGGATGCTCAACCCTGGAACTGACACTCTAGAAGAGATTCTTCAAAGTGGTCAGCACTCACAAGACAGATCTGGACTGGGTTTTAATGAGGAACAAAATCCTGTGCTGAAGCTCAAGAAGTTACAGCCTGAGATTCAGAAGCTGAAGCGGATGTTACAACCGATGTTACAACATCCACCCTCCCAAAAATGGAACCAAGTCAAGAGACAATTCCAGAGGCTTAGGTGTTATCATTGTGGTAAACTGGGCCACATTATGTCTGTTTGTTTCTGGTTGCATGGATTTCCTGGCCAGAAGATTGCTAACCAAGGAAAGTATGGAAGAAGACAGCTGCATGTCAATCATGGCAAAAGGATACATCAAAGACAGCATCATGCCAACAATGACCACAGGAAGGATTATGGTCAAAGAAAGCATCAGCAGAATAGCAGCCAGTACTGGAGGAAGCATCAAGCCAACCCAAGGAAGAAGGAAGTGCCTAAACAGCAAGTACAATGGGCTGTAAAAACTGTGGCTTTAACAACTAGCACTTCCCTAAGAGTACCAACTAAAGAGGATTGGTATTTTGACAATGGCTGCTCCAGACATATGACTGGAAGGAAAGAGTATTTGACAAATCTCAAACCTTACTCTTCAAGTCATGTTACCTTTGGAGGAGGAGCTAAAGGAGAGATCACTGGGGTTGGACAACTAAACAGCAATAGTACCCCAAGTCTGAGAGATGTATTGCTGGTTGAAGGACTGAATGTGAACCTTATAAGCATAAGTCAATTATGTGATCAAGGTTTGAAAGTACACTTCTCAAAAGGTTTGTGCATGATTGTCAACAATGAAGGTAAGGAGGTAATGAGAGGGCAAAGATCAAATAATCACTGTTATCTATGGGAGTCCAGGACTAACAAAACAGGATTGATCAATGAAGAAGGAAAGGAGCAAACTGGAATGATTAAAATCAAACATCAACAACAGGTAAGTAGGACCACAATCAAGAAATCTGGAAAAATCATTCCAAAAGACCTGCTAGAAAGGAGAACTGGTGGTGACAGGCAAGAAGGATACTCCAAGAGTGGCTATCAAGGTAAAATAGACAGGCTGTACTGGAATCTGATGAAGTCTATGGAAGCTACTCTACAGAAAGAGAAGAATGTCACTCCTGATGTCATAACGTCTTGCTGTGACATTAAGGGTACAAGGGAGATCAAGAAAAGTTAGCAACTAAAAGAGAATTGTATTTTGAAAACCACATATACTCTGAGTGGTCAAAATATTGAATTACCCCCTCTCTCACAAGGAAACCCTTCTACTGCCTGTTACTTCCCACACTTCATTTCTCTGCACCTCAGCAAATCGTCTCTGGAAAATCTAACTACTATATCTCAGCAACATATTCCCACTTCTTCCAATCATGCAGATGCGCATTGAAGAAGCATGTCTCTGGAAGATATCATGGATATTCTGCCTCTTGAGATGGTTAGAAGGACCAAGGTATCGGCAACTGCGCGTGCAAACAAAGAAGGTACAAACTCCGAATCCTTCATGGACAACTGCGATAATGTATCTATGGATGAAATAGTTTCAAGAATTCTTCATGAAGGACACAATGTACCTGGAATCACTATTCCATTGGCTAGGGTTGATCCTTCAAATGATGACTCTGAGGATCTTCCCAAATTTACCTCTGGTAGGGTAAACCCTAACACTGAAAAACTAGAATCTCTGGCAGACTGTGTGGCACAGGTAGAAAGTCAAGGGAAAGATCAGCAAGATAGTAAAACCAAGAGTGCTGAAAACGAAGAGAAGATGAGTAAAGCTGAGGGCAAAGATGAACATGTTATAGATGTTTCATCTGATGATGAACCCATCAAGAATGCTGTTCCTGGAATTAGCAGGAAAATAAGGAACAATGAAAACAGAGGTGAAGTTGATGGGACCTCTTTCAGAAGTCAGAGAAAATGAGCTCCTGAAGAATCATCCAAACCATCAGGTTCAACTAAGAAGAAGAAAAGCACTTATGCTGAGTCTGAAGAAGATGTTGTAAAAGATGTCCCTGACATATTCAACAGGAGAAAATCATTGGGTAAGAAAACTGTGAAACCCATGCCAACTGCACCTCTTGACAACATCTCCTTTCACTCCATTCATAGTGTTACCAAATTGAGGTATGTCTATCAAAGAAGAATAGCTCTTGAGAGAGAACTAGGAAAGGATGTATTAGAGATTAAGGAGGTGATGAAGCTCATCATCAAAGCTGGACTATTCAAAACAGTCTCTGAATTATCCAAATGCTACGAAGGACTGGCAAAGGAATTCATTATAAATATTCCTAAGTCAATCTTAAACCGGAAGAGCAAAGAATTCATGTAGGTGTTTGTCAGAGGAAAGTGTATACAATTCTCCCCTGAGGTGATAAACAGATGTCTAGGAAGAGTGAATAATGGTGGCACAGAACTGATTACTTCAGATGATGAAGTCTGCAAGATCATCACTGCTAATCAAGTGACCAAGTGGCCTTCCAAAGGGAAGTTATCTGCAGCACTACTGAGTGTCAAGTATTCCATTCTTCATAAGATTGGATCGACAAATTGGGTCCCCACCAACCACACCTCCAACATCACTGTGGGACTTGGAAAATTCATCCATGCCGTAGGGACTAAGATTAATTATGACTTTGGGCTGTACATTTTTGATCAAATCGTGAAACACTCCACAACCAGTGCTATCAAGTTACCCATTGCTTTTCCATCTCTTATCTGTGAGATCATTCTGAATCAACACCCTGAGATTCTTAATCCAAGTGATTCTAAAAGCAAGAGGGAATCTCCACTGACTCTGAACTATAAGCTCTTTGAAGGAAGACATGTCCCTGACATGAAATTTACTAAGGATGAAAAAGCCAGCATCTCTAGAGAAGTGATTATTGCTGAATTAAAGAAAACATGTAGGAATTTGGGGGAAACCATTAGCACATCTATTGCTAGGAAGGCAAAGCTGGAAGCCTTTATTCAAAGTCTTGAAAGCAACTCAGCTAGGTTGGATGATGAGATAAGGTCTGGTGGACAGTCTGATGAAAATGCCTCAGCCAGTGCCAATAACATTGAGGGGGGGGGGGGTGAATTAGGACTTTTAAACTTTTTCCGGTTTTTATGGTTTCTTAAAATTTTACTGAGTTATGTTCTGGGTGATGAATGCAGTAAAAAGCATAAAGAAAGTGGACTCCAAGATTCATAGTGGTTCCCCTCACAATCCGAGAGTACTCCACTCCCCTTTCAACACGAAAGAGAGTTTTAACTATTGTTTAATAAAGTACAACCTATCACACCATCAACCGATGAGGCCTACTATCAAACAATAAAATTTAACAAGTGTACAAGAACAATCCTCTTGTAAACACTCACCCTTGTGTCCAACAATCCTGGATCACAAGTCAAAATACAAACAAACTGAATAATTTGATTTGAGAGTAATAATGGTAATATCAGTGCTAAGATTGATCTTCTCTTTCTGATCAAAATTCACTCTTTTAATTTCAACACAAGTGTTCAATGCTATGCATATGAAAAGTATGATCAATATGAACACTTTGAAAATATTTGAAATTTTTGATAAGAAGTGAAAGATGATTCAATGATAGTTTTTGAAAATTATTGGAGGTGTTTTTCCAATTTGAAAAACTCAGAATTTATACTAGCAAAAACACCCTTTCCAAAAGGTATAAATGAGTATAAGTTATCATATGAAAATGTATACCATTCAAATAATTTTTGAACTTGAAACAAAGCTATTTTTCAGAAAACGTTCAGTGTTAATCGGTTAACCTATATGGTTAATCGGTTAACACTGGAGCGTTATACCAGAATATGCAAATTTTAAAATGGTTAACCGGTTAACCTATATGGTTAATCGGTTAACACTGCTATTTTTCAGAAAAATGCTTATAAAAACAATGTCATACCATTTTCAAATGTTTCAAAAATGTGTTCATGCATTATGATCAAATGATAAATAAATTGAACACTTGTATATCAATTAAATCAGAGGATTTTGATATACCATAGCTTGTGTCCAAAACTTGAAAGATGATCGATCAATTGTTCATGAAGCTTGAATGTTGATCACTTCCATTCGACTTTGATCTTGATCTTTTGAAAGCGTTTGCCTTTTTTCACAGATGAAATATTCTCGATCTTTATGTTGACGTCATCAAAACTTTGAGATGAAGCTTGCTTCTACAATCTCCCCCTTTTTGATGATGACAACCAAAATGGTCTTGTGCAATTTTTGATGATGATTGGCAATGATCTTGTTTTCTCCCCCTTATGTCCATGAACTCGCCCTATCGAATACAGAGGCAAAAATTCTGCACAACAAGACATAAGAAAGCCAAAGCTTTTCTCCCCCTTTGTCATAAGCAAAAAGGAAGGAGCTTTCAAAAAGAAAACTAGGCAGACCAATAATAATGCAAGCAATCAAAAGAATATGGAAGCAAAGCATAAGAAATTAAATTAAGAATGCAGCAAAACAACAAATTGTACGAGTACAGAGCCAAAGAAACAAAGTTCAAACATAAACTTAAAAATAAAACTTAGAACTCTAGTAAGCAATAAAAGACATCAACAACATATTCTCTAATGATCCTCATCAGGCATATCCACATCATCATCTTCGTCTTCTTCACTACCATCCTCTTCTTCAATCTCTTTGTTCACAACACGGGTGCTGGAATGTGGAGGGTTAAGTATGAGGTTTCAGAGAGAGGCAATGGCTCGGGAGGTCTCTCTATGCATATTCATTGATTCTCTATGCTGGTTCATCATGGTTGTATAGAGAAACTCACTTGTAAGACCCCCTTCAGGAATTGGATAAGCCTGATGTGCAGGACCGTCATCGGCATATCGGTAAGTACTGTCGGCTTCTTTGATGATACCGGTGTTCTTGACAATGTTGATCTCATTGATCTCATTAGTTGTAGGTTTCATCTTGGAAGACGTTTCTCTGTTGAGGTCCAACTCCGTTAATTCCAGAATTCTCGAAAATAGCCGAGCATACGGTAACCTTGTAATGTAATGAAGTTGCTGCTGCAGATGGTACATGATGGTCAAAATCCAATTGACCCTTATTCTGTTTTTGATTGCAAACAGAAGCTGCATCTCTAAATCATTAATCTGAGAGTGGTTGGAATCCTTCGGAATGAGGACATAGCAGATAATGTAATGAAGCATTCGATCAGAAACCGTCAGATTCTTGGCATAACACAGCATACGAGCGGTGCGAGAATTTGCAATAACTGTTTCTTTCGGAAACCTGCAAATCTGATAGTAATACTCCATTTTATCATAATTTTCCCAAGGTCCATCCACATGGTTTACACCTTTCCGCAGGAAGCAACCTTTTGATGGAATCTTAAGGTGTCTAGCAATGGTAGATAATTTTTCAACAAACTCATGGTCCCTAATGGTGGAACTGATCATGTGGTTCTCATCAATGTCCAGATATATAGCCAACTTATTCATAAAAGCTTTAACAAGATCAGGATAAATAATACCAGAGTCGGTGACGAACTTGTCGATGCGCTGATATTCCAATAATGCAGGAAAGTCAAAAGAAGTTGCATGAAAAGCTCGAAGATTTACGTACTTTACCGTCAAGAGTTGACGAACACGAACTTTGAAATCCATGAGCCTCTTTTTGGTGGTTTCCATTGGAATGCTGTCGTCATCAGATTCTGATGCATACTCAGGAAGCTTTCCCTTTCCTTTGCGTGTAGATGCCATGGAAGAAAGTTGGAGAAGTTTGTGAGAGATTAGGGTTTGCTTGGAAATATTAGGGTTTGGAGTTGTGAGGAGAGAGGTAGAGTTGTGGGAATTTATATGAAAGGGATAGAAGTGGGGTTTAAATGAATTTAGGGTTGAAAATCCAAATATCCAAGAATGGGTCAAAAGAAGTTGAAGAGTTTGAGGGATATGAATTTGGATATTTAGAGAATATGGACCACTAAATGAAACAATTAAAACACACTAAATTTTTCAAAATTTGAAATATTTTGCGTTTTCTGATTTTTGACTGTTTTAATAGTGTTAATCGGTTAACCATATGGGTTAATCGGTTAACACATTGAAAAATTAATTTTCAAAATAAAAAGCTTCAGTGTTAATCGGTTAACCATATAGGTTAATCGGTTAACACCTTAAAAAATTAAATCAGAAGTGCAAAATTAACAGTGTTAATCGGTTAACCACATAGGTTAATCGGTTAACACCTGCGAAATTTTGAAAAATTGTGCAAAAAAGAATGCAAACATGTTGAAAACATACATTGATTATGCATACATAACATAAAGAAAAGGTTAGATGTCACCTTCATCAAGAATCCCAAGTTCTCGCCTAATTTTGTAGAATGGTTCTTTCGCCAAAGGTTTGGTGAATATGTCAGCGAGTTGATTGTGCGTGTCGACGAAAGTAACATCTACATCTCCATTCATTACATGATCTCGAAGGAAGTGATGCCGGATATCGATATGTTTTGTTCTTGAATGCATTACCGGATTCTTCGTGATATTTATAGCACTTGTATTATCATATCGTAGAGGAATGCAGCCGAGGTCAACACCGTAATCTAGAAGTTGTTGTTTAAGTCACAAAATTTGTGCACAACAACTTCCTGCTGCAATATATTCTGCTTCGGCGGTACTGAGTGCTACACAAGCTTGCTTCTTGCAGGCCCATGATACTAGAGCATTCCCGAGAATGTGACACGTACCACTTGTGCTTTTTCTATCGGTCTTACATCCTGCATAGTCAGCGTCAGAATAACCAACTAAAGAACATGTACTACCTTTAGGATACCATAATCCAACGTTTGTTGTCCCTTTGAGATACTTGATAATTCTCTTCACAGCGGTGAGATGCGATTCCTTCGGACTTGCTTGGAAGCGCGCACACAAACAAACACTAAACATAATGTCAGGATGGCTTGCCGTCAAATATAATAATGAACCAATCATACCTCGATATTTAGTAATATCATTTGGAGTACCAGATTCATCTTGATCAACATACATTCCGGATCCCATAGGAGTAGACATCATCTTGCAACTATCCATATCGAATTTCTTTATTAATTCTTTACAATACTTGGATTGGTTGAGGAAGACGCCATCCTTGGTTTGCTTGATTTGTAGTCCAAGAAAATAATTTAACTTTCCCATCATGGACATCTCGAATTCTCCTTGCATCATGAGTGAGAATTCTTCGCAGAGCTCTTTGTTTGTTGAACCGAAAATGATATCGTCGACATAGACTTGCACCAATAAGGTGTTACCCTTGATTTTCTTTATGAACAGTGTCTTGTCAACCTTTCCTTTTGTAAATCCTTTCTCACATAGGAAGTTTCTAAGGCGATCATACCACGCTCGTGGTGCTTGCTTTAAGCCGTAGAGAGCCTTTTTCAGTTTAAACACATGTGAGGGATTCCTGAAGTCTTCAAAACCCGGAGGTTGTTTGACGTAGACTTCTTCATTAATGAAGCCATTCAGGAAAGCGCTTTTGACATCCATCTGGAACAACTAAAAATTCATAGAACAGGCATAAGCAAGTAATAATCTAATTGCTTCTAACCTTGCTACCGGAGCGAATGTTTCATCAAAATCAATTCCTTCCTCCTGGTTGTAGCCTTGCGCGACCAATCTTGCTTTGTTACGAACTATGATCCCATTCTCGTCAAGTTTGTTCTTGAACACCCATCTGGTTCCTATGATGTGCTTATTATCTGGTCTTGGTACAAGAGTCCAAACTTGATTTCTTTCGAATTGATTAAGTTCTTCTTGCATCGCTACAATCCATTGGTCGTCGCCTAAAGCTTCATCAATCTTTGATGGTTCAATTTGAGATACGAAAGCCATGTTGAGACAAGCATCCTTTAAATTAAGTCGAGTTGCAACGCCTTGGCTAATATCACCAATAAATTTGTCAATTGGGTGATCTCTGCGTGTTCTCCATTCTTTCGGAAGATCTTGATGTTCTTGAGTAACATCTTCTTGTAATATTGTTTGATCCTTTGAACTATTTTCTTCATGTTGTGAAGTATCTACAATATCATCATCATCATCCAAAACAATATTATCCTCTTTCGAGGGGTTAGTCTCATCAAACGAAACATGAATGGATTCTTCAATAGTAAGAGTTCTTTTATTAAAAATTCTAAAAGCTCTACTAGAAAGAGAGTAACCAAGAAATATACCTTTGTCAGACTTCTCATCAAACTTACCGAGATTGTCCTTATTGTTGTTGAGAACGAAGCATTTGCATCCGAAAATGTGAAAGAATGATATATTTGGTTTCCTTCCCTTGAACAACTCATACAGAGTCTTTTTGAGGAGCGGTCGAATATTCACACGGTTGCTTACAAAACACGCCGTGCTTACTGCTTCTGCCCAAAAATATTTAGGAAGATTTGTGTCGCTAAGCATTGTTCTAGCAAGCTCAACTAGTGACCGATTCTTCCGTTCTACGACGCCGTTTTGTTGAGGAGTCCTTGGTGCGGAAAAATTATGAGAAATTCCATGTTCTTCGCAAAAATCTTCAAAATCTGAATTTTGGAATTCTCCACCGTGGTCGCTTCTTATGGAGGCTATAGTGAGTGACTTCTCGTTTTGAATTTGTTTTGCATACTTTTTGAATGCTTTGAAAGCATCATTTTTCTGCACTAAAAACATTGTCCAAGTATATCGAGAAAAATCATCAACAATAACTAAAGCATAAATACTACCTCCAAAACTCTTTGTTCTTGATGGACCAAAGAGATCCATGTGCAACAATTGAAGTGGTCTTGATGTAGAAACCACTTGCTTGGATTTGAAAGTTGTCTTGGTCTGTTTTCCCTTTTGACATGCATCGCATAATTTATCCTTGACGAATTTTATCTTTGGAAGTCCAACAACCAGATCATGCTTTATCAATTTGTTCAGATGCTCCATGTGAATGTGAGAAAATCTTTTATGCCAAAGCCACACCTTGTTGTTGTTTGCCATAAGACACTTTACCTTCAAGGAAGAATCATCAAAAGAGATCATAAAAATATTATTATATCTTTTACCTTTCAGTAGAATGTCATGAGTGACTTCATGTTCTATCAAGCATTCATCCTTTGTGAAGTTGATTATGAACCCTCTGTCACACAATTGACTTATGCTAAGCAGGTTGTGCTTAAGGCCTTCAACATAAAGAATGTCTTCGATGATTGTACATGGAGGTGTACCAACGGTTCCAACTCCAAGAATTTTTCCTTTATTATCATCACCGTAAGTGACGTATCCTTTGACCTTTAATGATAGACTTGAATATTTTTTTATGTCTCCCGTCATATGCTTCGAGCAACCGCTATCAAGATACCATTGATTAGTGGTTGTCTTCAAGCATACCTACAACACGAAATCAGGTAGTGTTAGGTACCCAAATTTGTTTGGGTCCTTGATAGTTAGTACCCTTTTCAACCCACACATAATGCCCTTTAGCAACACCAATGTTACGCACATAGCAAGCATTAGATGTGTGGTCTTTAATTCCACAGTAAAAACAAGTAGGTTGAAAATGACTTCTATATCTAGGAACATAATTCTTTTTCTTGGCAATTCTTTTCTTATTATGATTTTGATGCTGAACTTTAGAAGTGCTTGCCTTTTCTTTAACAATTTGTTCACTTGCTCTTACGAAAATGGTCTCATTGGTGCTTGGCTTTGAAAATTTAGAATATCCTAATCCACTTTTATCATTAGGATATCTTTGATGTTTTAGAATTTCTTCCAAGCCAATTTGACCTTTTTCGTATCTTTCTAAAACTCTTTTAAGTTGAACAATTGGGAAAGATGAAGATTCACAATTCTTACATACAAGACTTTGTTTTTCATCCATCGGTTTCTGTTTTTCATCTTCAATATTTTTCATAAAAACAGAATTTTTTTCTTCTAAAGATGAGATTCTTTTCTTTTGTGATGAGATGCTTTTATACAAAGTCTTGAACTCTTTTAGAAGTTCATCTATAACTTCTTGTGCATCATTATCATAAACAGAGAAATCACTACTAACCTCATTTTCTTCATCGGAGTGGTGAGAGGCCATTAAAGCCATATTTGCACATTCATCACTTTCCGATTCTGATGATGAACTTACTTCATTATCGTCCCATGCGACATAGGCCTTCTTCGTTTTGAAATCCTTCTTGCCTTTGAATTTTCCTTTATTTGCGAGTTTCGGGCAATCTGGCTTTATGTGACCTTGTTTCTCACATTCGTAACATGTAATATCTTCGTTTGATGTGGGTGCCCCCTTTTTCCTGAAATGTCTATTCTTTTTAGAAAAAGAGGAACTTTTATTATTATTAAAGAACTTACCAAGCTTCTTTACTAGAAGCATAAAATTTTCGTCTTCGGAAGATTCATCATTCTTGTCATCCTTTGTATCAATCTTCAAGGTAATTCCTTTGGACTTCTTGTCTTGACTCTCATGTTTCTCAAGCCTTCCAAGTTCCAGTTCATGCTCTTGAAGTTTGCCAAATAAGGAAGCGGATGTCATCGTTGAAAGACTCTTCTTTTCCGAAATGGCGGTCACCTTTGGTTGCCATTCTCTTGTTAAGGATCTTAGGACTTTTAAGTTGAGATCATCATTTGAGAAGGTTTTCCCGAGAGCAATCAAATGATTTTTTAGATGAACGAATCTTTTTTGCAAGGCAACAATAGATTCACCGGGCTGCATACGGAACATCTCATATTCTTGAATTAACGTGTTGAGTCTTGATCTTTTTACTTCTGCTGTTCCTTCATGCATTTCTACTAAGGTGTCCCAAATCTGTTTTGCCGATTGGCACTATGATATGCGGAAGAATTCGTCCATATTGAGAGCACTTTGAAGTATGTTGATTTCTTTCTTCTCATTCAAGACCCTCTTCTTGTCATCTTCATCATATGAGGATTTTATCTTTGGAGTTCCAACACCATTTACCACACTTGTAGGAACATGTGGACCAGTTTCTATAGTTTCCCATTATACCGTCTCCTTGGGCCTCAAGATGTGCCTTCACACAGATTTTCCAAAAATCGAAGTATTCTCTAAAAAAGAGTGGTGGCTTGTTACTGCTTCCACCATCTTTGAAAACCAGGTTAGTACTAGCGGAAGCCATTAGGATCGATAGGAACAGGTTACCTTAACCTGCTCTGATGCCAATTGTAAGTACAAAGTATGCCTAAGAGGGGGGTGAATTAGGACTTTTAAACTTTTTCCGGTTTTTATGGTTTCTTGAAATTTTACTGAGTTATGTTCTTGGTGATGAATGCAGTAGAAAGCATAAAGAAAGTGGACACCAAGATTTATAGTGGTTCACCTCACAATCCGAGAGTACTCCACTCCCCTTTCAACACGAAAGAGAGTTTTCACTATTGTTTAATAAAGTACAACCTATCACACCATCAACCGGTGAGGCCTACTATCAAACAATAAAATTCAACAAGTGTACAAGAACAATCCTCTTGTAAACACTCACCCTTGTGTCCAACAATCCTGGATCATAAGTCAAAATACAAACAAACTGAATGATTTGATTTGAGAGTAATAATGGTAATATCAATGCTAAGATTGATCTTCTCCTTCTGATCAAAATTCACTCTTTTAATTTCAACACAAGTGTTCAATGCTATGCATATGAAAAGTATGATCAATATGAACACTTTGAAAATATTTGAAAATTTTGATAAGAAGTGAAAGATGATTCAATGATAGTTTTTGAAAATTATTGGAGGTGTATTTCCAATTTGAAAAACTCAGAATTTTTACTAGCAAAAACACCCTTTCCAAAAGGTATAAATGAGTATAAGTTATCATATGAAAATGTATACCATTCAAATAATTTTTGAACTTGAAACAAAGCTATTTTTCAGAAAACGTTCAGTGTTAATCGGTTAACCTATATGGTTAATTGGTTAACACTGGAGTGTTATACCAGAATATGCAAATTTTAAAATGGTTAACCGGTTAACCTATATGGTTAATCGGTTAACACTACTATTTTTTTAGAAAAATGCTTATAAAAACAATGTTATACCATTTTCAAATGTTTCAAAAATGTGTTCATGCATTATGATCAAATGATAAATAAATTGAACACTTGTATATCAATTAAATCAGAGGATTTTGATATACCATAGCTTGTGTCCGAAACTTGAAAGATGATCGATCAATTGTTCATGAAGCTTGAATGTTGATCACTTCCATTCGACTTTGATCTTGATCTTTTGAAAGCGTTTGCCTTTTTGCACAGATGAAATATTCTTGATCTTTATGTTGACGTCATCAAAACTTTGAGATGAAGCTTGCTTCTACAGGTTGGATGATGAGATAAGGTCTGGTGGACAGTCTGATGAAAATGCCTCAGCCAGTGCGAATGACATTGACTTCAGTTCTGCATCTGAAGAAGAAGAATGATGAGCTGGTTAGCTAGAGTGGAGCTTAGGTGAATGGATCCTTAGCTGATCAAATGTTCTTGTTTTTTGTTGTTCCCTAAAGCTTGTAAGAACAAATGAGTATCTCTAAACAATACATTACTACAATATTTTGATCTGTTCTAAATTGTCAAAGTTAAGATCATAATTTGTGGCTAAAAAGGGGGAGAGATACTGTATGAGTACAGGTTCTGGCACAAAAAAAATGGCTGGGTTATTGAATGCATATGTGCATTACATATGTGATGGTCAGGCAGGTGGAAGAGCAGGTGAAGATTAAGCAAGTTGGCTCACTATGTGTGCATTGAATGACTGTGATAATCTGCTGCAGGTTCTGAATTGTGGTAGCTGCTGTCTGTGTGTGCTAGCATTTGTTTTCTGAATTCTAATTATTGGCTAGAGCTAATCAGGATTGTATGCTAGATGTGTGTGTATCTGCCAAAGTGAGCAGATTGTGCTGTGTAGCTGCCAAGTTAGGGCAAAATATGTGTGGATATGCAGGCTAGGCAGGTTGTGAATGTGCAGTGCACCTCTGCAGGGGGAGCAACTATAATCAGTCCACAAACTAGTGAGACTGATGAAGAATAAGCTAACTAATCAGAGTGTTAGGCTTAGAAAGATGTGAGCAGTTCACAAGCTAGTGAGATTGCTGAAGAACTGAGCTAACAAGAGAGTGTTAGGCTTGGCATTATGTGAAAAACTCAGGATGTCTCTCCTGATGTTGTAACATCCAAACTGGCTGGATGTTGGTAAGTGACTCTGACTGCTAGCAATGCAGATTTTAACTTAACTAACTTGAGCATTAGATTGAGGGGGAGTGACAATGTATGGTACCCAGTGGTCATGGCTGCTAGTTAGTCAGCTTGTAACTCAACTGATAAGTACATCAGTTTGAGGGGGAGTAACACAGAAAGTTACTCTGATTGTGTAACATCTGCAGTGATAGAGTGCAGATGTGTGTGAGCAGCTTGAGATGGTAAGCTGAGAGCTTACTGAGTGTGAATCCAACAACTTGCCTGCTGATTGGTAAGTCTTCTGCTGTGTGTAAATCTCTGGTTTCAGACCAAGGGGTTTTAGCCAAAAAAATTGCCAAAGGGGGATTTTGTATGTGCTCTTGATTGGCTACATTTTGTGGCAAATCATATTAGTATGTATGCAGGTAATGACTATTATTAGAGCATACTAATTATGGAATGTGCAGGGCAAGTTTGCTTAGCTATTTTAATAGTTAAGTTTGGATGTCACAGTTGGATGTCACAACATGAGTCGTGTGACATCAAGCGCAGAGTTAGTTTCCCTGATTGCTAGAAATCAGGAGAACAATCAGAAACTCAAGCTGGGATTCAGGAAACATTTTAGAAGCTTGAAGAAGACTAAAATATCCTTGATTAAATAAAGAAGGCGGGCAGAACTGTTGAAGGCTAGGTTTTGCATAAAACCCTAGTATGATGCGCCCAGGCCCATGGACTGTGCTGCTGCTATAAAAGCAGAAGGAGGAATCCTTATTCTGTAACTCTTACAAATTTGAAAACCAGCAGTGTGTGAGTAAGAGTCCATTGTGAGTGAAGTTGTTCATGCTTCACGTTTCCATTGTGTCTTAGGATTTCTTGTAATTCAAGCAATGAAGCTTTTGCATAATTGTCTTGATTAGGTAGGTCCTAAGTTGTGTTTAACACTCAAAGCTTTTAAGCAAGAGTGATGTGTTCTTGATCCAAGCTGTGAAGTAAGGATCAAGGTGTTTTGTTTTGAGGTGTCTCTTCAAAACTGTTTGTGCAATTGTAATTGTAACTGATACCACTGTTGTGTGGTTGTAGGGGAGTGAGTGGGTATACTCAGGTACTAGAGTGTCTCTAGGCTGAAGTGTCATTGGGTAGGGATTAAGTGAGGAGTGTAAACTGGAGGTTTAACTCTGAATTAATACTGCTGATAGTGAATTTCCTCCCTGGCTTGGTAGCCCCCAAATGTAAGTGTTGTTGACACTGAACTGGGTGAACAATTGCTGTGTTCTTTATCTGTTTTTATTTACTGCTAATATCCTGTTAAGAGTTCAGTGTTACAGTCCATGTTATAACATCAGGTCTGTGCGCAAGCATAATTTCACAATCCTTCCTTGAAATCTTTTTAGAGTAGTATAGTCTCTCCTGTGGAGGAAGTTTACATATCTCCTGAAGGAGTTCAATTCCCTCCTAACTTTACTGATGTTTAGCATATGTTTGTTTGTTTTCTGTTGCCCATTCACATGATCCCCTAGGAATCTCACTTCCTTGTTTAAGGAAGTGATGATTAGACTTTATGCTGAAGCCTTTGCATGATAACTTCTAGGAGTTCCCTGTTTCAAACTCACCCCTTAGGTTGAAACCTTTGCATGACAACTATTAGGACTTGATAATTTCCCCCTAGTTGTGTCCTTTCTCTTCTCACTTTCAAACAAATTAAAATACAGTAATAAAAGGTTAATGAGTATTGTACGCTACAAGCTTTGAGCATTCGGGAAATGATGATTGGGTGGTTGCCTCTCAATTATCTAGAGTGTTAGCGTATGTCCTTCGGACGATATGCAACGCATTCATTCTCGAATCATGAATCTTTAGTGCAATATGAATTGCAAACATCCCTAAAAAACACTTCTTTCGTAAAAGACAAAAACAAACAATTAAACCTTCTTTTACCCTTTGGGGTCCTTTAATCAAGAGAAAACCTTTTCTGAAGAAAAGAGTGTTGTTAAGCTTCAGTCCCACCGCAAACAGGCGTTGTCCCTAACTGCTGGAACTGTTGTTTAACTTTACTCGGGTAAAAACAATTGAACAACCTGTGTTCCGTTTTATCCCGAACTACGTTCGCTCTGATTTCTCTGATGAGAATACGTAGGCACAAGATGCGATATCTTGGCGAGCAACCTTCCCTTCACCCGTAGTTAGCTGAACTACGTTGACTCTGAATTTCCAATTGCACGAGGGAATACGTAGGCCCAGAGCAGCGACGCTCTGTCGAGTCCTTTTCTTTTCTTTTTCTTTTCTTTTAAACCAACCTTGATAGGTAGATATATAAACATCCCATCAGATAAACAAACGAGCGTGGATCCCATCGAGTACGATGGACGTGAGGGGTGCTAATACCTTCCCCTTGCGTAACCGACTCCCGAATCCAGAGATTTGGTTGCGAGGACCGGTCTTATCCCGTTTTCGCGAGGTTTCTCCTGTTCATTTCCTTTCCCTCCTTTGGGATAAATAACGATAGGTGGCGACTCTTCTGTTGTGCCGGCACCTCATTTTCGCAGTAGCGACAACTGGCGACTCTGCTGGGGACTCTGGTTCCCTATGCGAGTCAATCCTAGCGTTTGTTTGTTTGCCTGATGGTTTGCATTTATTTTATCGTACTTTACTTTCTGCATTTTATTTTCAGTATGATATCATTATTGTGCTGTTTTGGGAGGGGTGACTCTCATGAGTGAGAAGCCAGACCCAAGCTTGAGTATAACCTAGATAGAAGCGAAAAGTAGTGGTGAACCCGTATGTTAGGCATGCACTAATTTCCACAAAATTTGCGCTCAGACGAGATTCTCCTTGATGACTTTCTTTCCAGCCCTGTGGGCCGTTGAAAGGATTTCAAATATGAGGGTTTTCGACTCTGGGGACCGATCATTTGTGACCCAGCTAAGTGAGGCCTCTTCAGGGAGCGATGATGCCAAACCAGAAATGGTGAACGTATCATCATTTCGTGAAAGTCTGTGACGCTGGGAAACGCATAGGATGCCATACCGTCAGTGATAGGTTCATACCTGTGAGCAGGGTTGGGTTTGTAGGAAACTTTGACCTTCAGACAACCTTGTTTTCTTGACAGTGAATCAGTGAGATTGATATTGGGGTCTTAGTATCAGAACAGTGTTGTGATTCTGTTGAAATAGAGTTTTGGTCCTCCATCAGCAGCACACTCTTGATCTCTGCTGCATGATTGCATTTTGCATTTTGCATACCCATTTGCATCTCATTAACGTGTGTTTGTGTTGCAGGTGCATACATATCCTCTGGTTCTAGTGATCTGAATCACCTTTGCTGACATGGAGCCTGTTTTGAGAAGAACTTTGGCCTACAAATTCCCTTCACCAGACATCACCATGTTGAGGAGTTTGATTTCTTTAGCGGATAAAAGGGTGATGGAGAGTTTCAGACAGACCTATGGGAAACTGCTCAGTGTTGCTGCAGCATTGAGTATAAAGGTTAAGGAGCTAAAAGGGAAGGTGATCAAGAGAAATGGGGCTCCTGGTTTCCCATTGTCTTTCCTGGCTGAGAAAGCTTGATACTTCGCCAAAAAGGGTTGCTGGGTGGTGTTCCAAGCTATTATGGCCTTGTGCATATATGATATCATGTTGTTCCCTAACATTCCAGATTTCGTGGACGCGGATGCGCTTTGCATCTTTATCTCGGGGAACCCCATGAAGGTGAGAAAATACTTAGAAGGGGGGGGGGGGTTGAATAAGTATGACAAATAATCCAAGATTCAAACACAGTTATTTTTATCCTGGTTCGTTGAACTCAACTACTCCAGTCCACCCTCTCAAGAGTGATTTGCCTTTCTCAGTCAAGGACTTAATCCACTATTTAATCAAACAGATTACAATAGTAACACCTAAGAACAACCGTTCTTAGTCTTCTCAAGAGCTACTGATCCCAACTAGATCCTCTTAAGGAAACCTTTTACAATCAATGTAAAACTATTACAAGAGTAAGAATGCTTCTAAAAAGCTTTTATCACAAGTGTGATATTTCTCTTAAGTTTAAGAACAATGAATAAACTCAGCAAATAGAATAAGAATATTTTATGAGAGCTTGAGAGAATTTTCAATCAATGATTCGTCAACTGAAGAAGATAAGGAAGACTTTCTATTTATAATGCACAGTGATCCATAAAGTCTTGACGTTGGAGACTGCGTATTGAAAAGGCTGGAACCTTTCTTGTCTTCACATCACGTGACCTTTCCTGGAAGTAGAATGTACAGAGAAATGCTTTCTGTCTGTCATCTTGTGTCTAGCATAAAAGAGGAAAGAGCTGTTGAGATATTCCAACGGACATATTCAAATCTTCTTCACTTAGTAGGTTCAGCTATCAAAATTAGAGTCTGGATCTTCATAATCTTCAGAGTAGAGATCATCTGGATCTTCAGAGTCTTGGGATGTTCTTCAGATTATGCTGAATCAGAGTATATGCAGGTAGTGTGCTTGAGCGTGTAGTTTTGTCAGAGCAGAGTCTTCTATATCAGATTCTTAGATTCTCTTTTTCACAATATTATGCAGCGTAGAATCTTCAGAGTCTTCTGATGACTAAGCTTCTGAACTCTCAGAGTCTTCTATTCTTTAGAGGCTTTTGCTTCAGAATCTTCATTATACAGTATTCAGATTCTTCTGGAGGCAGCGTTCAGATCTTCATTAAAAATGCTCTTGAACCTTTGAAGCCTTTCATAGTATCATTGTTCAGATCCAAATTTGATCTTTAAGAATATTTTCTTTAGTACCTGTAGCAAACAGTCTAGAACAAATTTAGAGTATATAATTCTTGAATACAAAATTCATAAGTGTTATCATCAAAACATAGAGATATTACTAAGAAACAATCTGTGTTCTTACAATCTCCCCCTCTTTGATGATGACAAAACATGAGAAATTTTGTTCAATTAAAAAGTATGAATCATAACTCCCCCTGAGATTGACAATCTCCCCCTGAAATGAATACTCTAATAGAAGAAAAAACTTCCCTTTTTGATTGAGTATATTTCAGATTCAGAGCCTGATGCAAGAGTTTTGACTTTCAGAATCAAATCTTGATGCCAGATAATTATGACTTCCTTCAGTCAGAGCGCCTAGTTATCATCTTGCTTGAATTATCTTTCAGAGTAAAGGTATCAGAATAAGATATCAGAGTTGATTGAATACTCAGATTTGCTTTGGACGATCAGGTTCTGGTTGGAAAAGTCTCAGGGTAACTTCAATGAATTATGTCAGATATATCAATGTAATATGAAAGACTTAAATTCAGAGTAAGTTAATAAAATGTCTGAATTTCAGTTTTAGTAATTGCTTATAGGTTGAACAATCAGATTCTCTTTTTCTCCCCCTTTTTGTCATAATCAAAAAGATTTTTAAAGACATAAAGATACAGAATAAAAGAAGCATATAGAAGCAAAAACATTAACTTAAATTCAAAACAGATCAAAGTTCACAATGAAACAAAGTCACAAAAGAACAGACAGATGCCAAAACAAAACATAATCAAAACAACAAGTTCCAAAAAAAAAACATAACAAAAACAACAAGTTCCAAAAAAAAACATAACAAAAACAACAAGTTCCAAAAAGCATAGCATGTGCAAAAAAAAATCAAATAGACTTAAGTCTGGCGAGAGGCAATAAGGGTCAGAAGCTCTGTCATTTTGGCAGTTGATTCCTCTTGCTTGGACATCCAGGTCTTGATCTCATCAGTTTTCTTCTCTTGCTTTACCATCCAATATTTTATTCCTTTGACATCATTCACAAGCTCTGTGACCACAGATGAAGAAGAAGCAGATGCAGTAGTAGCAGTGTTCTTATCAGACTGGTTTTCTTCAACAGCTTGTTCAACCAATTCAGATGCAGGAGCCTCTGGGGGAGCAGCTTCTACAAGCAACACAGGAGGAGGAGGAATGTTCATCAGAGTTATCTTGACTAAATCTGCAAACTTAGTCTTTGCAAGCTTAGAGCATTTTGCTCTAACTTTTAAAGCAGCTTTGTTGAACATCCAGATGAAACGTTTCCAAGAAGCATTTGAAACACCCGGATCCAAACTTGACATGCACACTTCCCTTACACGAGCATACTCATAATCTATCTCCTTCTTGAATATTTCAAACATAGTATTAACACATGATCCTAGATCTGACTGTTCAGAGGGTTCAGGATTAGGAGTGTTAATAGGAGTAGGTTCAGATGGTGTAGGTTCAGATGTTTGGATGTTTGACTGAGGGAGTTCAGTTGGTTGAGGAATGAATTGGGTTTCAGATTGATGAATTTCAGATGGTTGAGGGATGGTTATCTGAGATGGGGAGTTGGGTGGAGTAAGATTTCCAGATGATGAAACTTGAAACATAGAAATGTTAATATGTTCCTTCATAGTAATGTCAGAACGAGCTTGTTTGAGAGATTCTGGTTCAAAATTATATGATTCACTATCAGAGGATTCTTCTGAGTGAACAGATGTTGAAGAAATGTTAATGGTTTGATTCAGAGGTTGGACATCTAGAATCTCTTCAGAAAGATTTGGATCTTCTGGTAGAGTTGGTTGTTCAGAGTGTTTAGATTGAACAGTCTCTGATTGGTTTGGTTCTGACATGATTGTATCTGATTGGGAATTTTCTGGTTGTGGTATTTTTGGTTGTGAAATTTATGGTGAAGTAGGTTGAGATGGTTCAGATGGAGTATGATGTTGGGGGTCAGAGGGAGTATGTTCAGATGATGGTTGTGAATGTACTGAGGGAGATGAAAGTGGTTCAGATGAAGGGTTTGCAGATGGTTGTGGTTTAGAGATTCTATGTCTAAGGTCTGAAGAGAGTTTAGGTGATGATAGTGGTGAGTGAACAGCAGGAGTAGGATCAGATGTTAATACCTGATGAATAGTGTCTCTTATCTCTTCCAGAGTAGCATCTCTAGAAATGATTATGGCTTTCTTTGCTCCTTTCTTCTTTTTCCTTGGAACTTCAAATTCTTTTCTCTTCTTCTGAACAAGACCTTCTTCAGCTTTTCTCTTACTACGCCTTTCCTTCATCAGATTGGGCATTTCTTCTCCTTGTCTTTGAACAAGATTAGCAGGTAGAGAAATTCCATTCTTCAGACAATCTGCAATGTAACCCCAGACAATTTCTTTTGGTTCATCTGCGCTGAACAGTGGAAAATCTTTTACAGGTATCCTTCTGCCATTGACCTCCTCAGAGTTTATCTTCCTAAGATTACCACTTACCTCTGAAATGATCTTCATTCTTTTCATAGTAAGCCCGTTTATTTCAGATCCAATGATGTAGGACAGATCCTCTGTCATGTCTGCATCTGTCAAATGCTTCACCAACTGATTCTCTGTAAGGATGTCTGAAATAAGTCTTCCCAGAGGTATCCAAGTTCTGACTTTCCCAGTTTTAACTCTGACCTCTTCTCTAGTCTCTTTGACATGAGTCAGAAGATGACTGAAAATCAGATACAGCAGATCCACCTTAGTATTCTGGCTGATGCAGTATATGAAGTACAGATGCTCTGTACTCACATAGTTTGGTGAGTTGGAAGGCTTTCTGTGAAATATTGTACCCATAAAAATCTTCGCCCAGATCCTATAGATGGGTTTCAGATCTTTAACCTCACTTGATTGTGTTCCAGATACAGTAAGTTCTTCATACACCTTAGCCATATCAATACGTGCAGAGGCTAGGTTTGTAACACCATCAGATTCTGTATAACTGAACAGTTGCCTGATTAGTTTCTCAGTAATCACTATCTCCTTCCCAAGGACAGATGAGTGAATGAACTTAGGACCAGCATGAGCGTTGTCGCTACTGCGAAAATCGGCGCCGGCTGAACAGAAGAGTCGCCACCGTGCGTTATTTATCCCACGGGAGGGAAAGGAAACGCTCAGAGTAAACCTCGCACAACATGGGAAAGGTATGGTCGTCGCAACCAAAACCTGGATTCGGGAGTCGGTTACGCAAGGGGAAGGTATTAGCACCCCTCACGTCCGTCGTACTCGACGGGATCCACGCTTGTTTTCGGGTATGGATTGTTATTCTATCTAAACTATAGGGTTAAGGGTTAAAAAGAAAATAGAATGAAAATAAAAATGACTCGGCAAAGTATCGCACTTTATGCCTACGTATTCCCGCCTGGAACGAGAAATCAGAGTCAACGTAGTTCGCCTACCTACGGGAAAGGAGGGGAAGGTTGCTCGCTAGGATATCGCATCCTATGCCTACGTACTTCCACACATCATGGAAGATCAGAGCAAACGTAGTTCGGGCCACGTACGACACAAGTCTGTCTGGATTGATTTTATTCCTTCTGAAAAAGGTTTTTCTGATTAGCAGCCCCGGCGGACAAAAATGACGTTTTGATGGGTTCACATTCTTTTACGGAAGAAGTGTCTTTTATTGTGTTTGAAAGTTTATTGTATTTTTCTGTTTATTTTTAGAGGGAAGAAACAGAACTCTAACCTATGGTTGCGAAGGGAAACAAACTAACCTAGTGTTATCATGCATGGGTTAAGACCTAGTGTCTATCATGCTCCTGTCTTGCGCAGAGAGAAACAGAGATCCTAAGGGAACAGACGGAAACAGAAACAATAACAGATATATACAGTAAAACAGTAGAATGCATGAATGCAACAATACAAGCGAGGCAAGGGAGTCCCACTCAACCTCGAACCTGGAAAACAATAGGCAAAAGTGAACATGCTTCACCTTCAACCCAACAGGGTAAGCAACAAACAATATAGTCAGGAAAACCAGACAATACAGCAGAAATGAAATACAGCAAGAAAACAAACAGCTTCAGCAGCTCTGAATCAACATCTGGCTCCAAGTAATCTCCAATCAGCTACAGGCTTCAACAAGCATCAATCTCCATCTTCATGGCCTTCAGGTAAGGGCTTTGATCATCAGTCTTTTCTCTGCAATGGCTTTTCTTCAAGTTCAAACCTCCAGGATGAGGGATCAGTCACAAGAGTGAATTGGGTGTTAAGCAATCAGTTGACTACCAAGGGTGGTGAACAGACTGCTTCTAACACATCTGACATTTTCTCTCAAGAGTTCTATCTCTTAGACACTATCACCAAGCCTTCCAAGGGAAGGGGGTGAGTATCTTAGAGAGACTCTGTATCACAGAGAAGAATGGATGCAGACAAGGCAATCCATGTTTGAGAAACAAGCTTTCTAATCTAGAGCTCTGCCTAGCTCCTAAACCCTAGTCTCCTCAACAGCTGCTAGCAGGAATCTCCTCTTCAACTCTGGAAGTTGATCTTCAATCTCCGGATCTCCAAATGGCTTCATCTTCTCAAGTCTTCAGCTCTCCCAATCCCCAGACAAATCCCAGCACCCAAACAAGCAAGCAATAATCCCCAGAGGGCACACCACACCAGTCAATTAGATATACACAGTACATTAATAGCAGTAGGGGAATCCTGACTTTTTTCTAAGGGGATCTAATAACTACCCATAGCCCCTATAGTCCCATAGCTAACCCATTCAATCTCTAAGTCCTAAGGGAAGTGAATTAATTCTCCTAAGTCATCACCTAAAACCCTAGTTTGTTCATGTTATTCTCACCTAAGCTAAACACCTAAAATTAATTTCTAAAAATATGAATTAAATTGTATCTACAAGTTGAATATCTAAACTAAACAACCTAAAAAGAATGGACAAAAAATATTAAAGCAATTAATAGAACAAAAATTAACAAATTTATGTATGAAATGAAACTCATTAAAATGCTATTTATTTGGAAAATATGGAAAAAATGTCAAATAAAAAATAAAATGCAATTTTTATTTTTTATAATTTTTTTGACTTCTTAAAGAAAATGTTAAAAAAAGAATGACTTGAAAATATGCAATTTCTAATTTGTTATGAATTTTCAAAAATGAATAAAAATAAAAAGGAAATTGAAAAAGAAAATAGAAAGAAATAAAGGGAGGGGGTGTGGAAAGTAGCTCGCTGCAGTTATAATCCCAAGTGGGCTGAGAACTGGGGGGTGCGAACATCAATGGCATTAGGCCCAATGCGCTCAGAAAAGGAATTTGAAAAATGCCAGAAAAATCACAAAGTCTCGGTGCCAATAGCAACAATATCACGTTGAGATTTTTGGGCCTGGCAAAACAGGGGTGCCATTAGCAAGTACAGTCTGAGCCCATTTTGAAGGCTTTAGTGAAACGATGCGTTTCACCTTGTGAATTTCCCTCCATATTTGACTTTAAACCACAGCCCTCCGATCAGATTAAAAAGTCCAATATCTTGAACAATCCAACGACACACAGTCATCTTCTTCCTTGGTCAGCTAGGGTTTTCAGAAAATCCTTCTCATGCACGATTCTTCCACCTCCTCTATCTCCTTCAACTCTCATCCAAATTCCACGATCCAAAGAGCAAACATGACCCACATTTCTCCCCCTATACAGCCATGGCACTATCTCATTCTGAAACTCATTCAAGGAGCAAACCCGATAGTGATACCAGATAGAATCCACCATTATCACCTGTCCTCAACTACTCCAATTCTCCACAAAACTCATCCTAAACTAATCTACAACTCATCCTGATCATAGCATGCTAATCCAATCACATTTTCGTGCCTTATCCTAGCAATTATAAGTCTTAACAGTTTTGGTACCTCATGCTTAAACTTCATGAAACTCCTCCAAAATCATCCAAAACAGTCCTCTACCCTACCTTAACCATTCTACACTATCAAAACCCTAAGATTCTAACTAAATCAAGCCATTCGAGCAGAAAACAAACCTGGTGCAATTGGTGAAAACAGGTGTGCAACTCTTTGGATCAGATGCTTGTGATGAATGGAAAGTGATCAATAAGCTTGGTGATGAATTCTGTATGCAATAATTCGTGTGCAAACTCCTTGAATCTTGTGCTTCCAATTTCTTGAACCTTGAATGATGAAACTTGTATGGCACTCTCCTTGATTGATTCAACCAAATGAATATGTGAATTGCAACCTATGAATGATGATGATGAAGTTCAGATCAAGAATGAGGAGGATTGGTGAGAAATTGAGATAGTTTGTGAAGCTTATGCAAGAATGGAAAAATGTGGAAAACTTGGGATTTTTGAGAAAATGAAGTCACCAACCCTTGCATGAACCTTCTCATACCAATATATAGGTGAGGTCAGAACCTCCTAGAAACTTGGAGAAGTTTCCCTTGTGCAAATTCCCTTGGATTTTGATTATGTTTCTTACATTGCAAGCAACCATGGATAACTCTTAAATCTTGAACCAAACTCAAAATTATACTTTAGCCAATGTCTTTAAAATGATCTTTCCATTCAAAATGACCTATAATTTTGCTTCATTTGGCCAAGATATGAAAAATCTCATTTTTAAGGCCATTTTTATTCATTAAATCCAACAATTTTAAAACCTTGTGCTATGAATCTTTCCAATCTCTCATGGTCACTTTTCTAGACTCAAAATGTCATTTGGAGCAAGTTTGATGTTGTAAGTTTTTCCATTTGAGGCCTCCTTGTATGAGTTTTGGGTATAGGTTAAAATGACCTGTAATTCACAAATGACCAAAATACCCTTTGCTTGCCAAGACCATAAGTAGAGTTCCCCAAATCATATGAAGGCATACTATACCATTATAGAAATCTAAGACAATAAGGAACAACTATTATGTTGGCCAGAAATCCATTTGAAATCTCCTTGAGGGGTAAAAATTGCTTGGAAGTCAAGTCACTTTCACAGACAAAACTTCAGATACCTCAGATGACCTGTAACTTGCAAGGACCATAACTTGAGTTCTATAAATCTCCTCAATGTCTTCAACCACTCAAATTAAAGGTCTTGAGATACTCTACAAGTTTCATGTTGGCCAAGGATCCATTTGAAGCTTGCATTTTGACTTATCTTGCTTGGAAATTTGACCTAAACTAGGGGATTTTACATAGAAACCCTAATTCAGACCCTCCTCTTCTCCTTGATTTCTCCTGATTTCTTCTTAGCATAACAACATATCCTTATTCTCCATGTCAAATGATGAACCCCACATCTCTCCAATAGACCTTAATGCCTTTCAATCAGTCAATTGACCTAGAGTTGACCCAGGGTTGACCCAGATGAAACCCTAGTTGACTGTCTTCAACTGTAATTCTAGTGACCACATCAACAACTTGTTTTCTTCTCCAAATGGCTTTCTGAGTCCTCCAAGATGTCTAGATACTCCCCATGCTCTCAATTCACAGCCCATAATTCCCTTGTTGATCCTCAGACACCCTCAGTTAGGAGATATACTCAATGCTTGATCCACTGAACTCTCTGCTTTCAAATTCTTTTCTGATGACTTGAATGAGATTGAATTAGGATAATAACCTCTGGATAGGCCTCTAGAGATGAGAATAATGCTTGGTCCCCTGTTGAATGACTTGCTATGCTTATGCTATGCAGATGAGTAACCTATGTACATGACTCTTTATGCAAATGCTAATGATATTGAAACATAAACCAAGTGAATAAGGTTGTGCAAATTTTAGGGTGCAACAAGCGTGAATCCAGAACTCCTTCACAAGAGTTGGGTACACTGGACCCATCAATCTATCAAAATAATTTTCCCAGCCTTGAGCTTTAATGGCAGTTGTTAGGTCAAACCCATTTTCTTCAATTGATTCAAGATTAATGAAACTCTCACACAGAACTTCAAGAGACGCAACTGGAGTAAGTAGAGTGCGTACATGTTCCTTGTACATTACAGTTTTGTTGGAGATTTCAGCAGCATTTGATGAAGATGCCATTGATGAAGATGAAGATTTTGAAGTAGGTTTAGGGTTTTGGTAGAGATTGAAGAGTAAGCAAAAACGCATAAGTGTAGTGAATGTGGAAAATGTGAAAATTGTGTGATACGTGGTATTTATAGAACCAAAGAATCAGACATAGGGCACATCAATAGTCACATATGCACATTTAGACAGCATTAAATGAAAGTAATCATTTCAATTTAATGATATGACAAATGGGGGGAAAACCAAGAAAAATGAGATTTTCAAAGCAGTACCTCAAACGTTAATTCAGTAGAGCACTCCATCTTTTCAGATTCTGAGTGACACGTGTTTGCTTGTATGTGTATCTGATGTCTCTCAAGAAATGAAACGTTTCCAACGTTCAGATCTTCTGAGTTTGTTAGTTCAGAGTTTCACACAAATAAATCAATCAAAGATAAATGAACAAATAATCAGATGAAATACTTCAGATCTTTAAACATTTTGCATCTGATAAGTTGCCTCTGATAAATATTACTCTGGACAAAAATCCATACAAATATTTTTCAGAATGAACTTAAACCTATCTTCAGCAAGGGGTTTTGTGAAAATATCAACCCATTGATGATCTGTATCAACAAAAGCTAGATTTATTACACCCTTCTGAACATAGTCTCTGATGAAGTGATGTTTAATTTCTATATGTTTAGCCTTAGAGTGTAAGATTGGATTTTTTGACAAACATATAGCAGAAGTATTATCACAGAAGATAGAAAGATTACTCTCATAGATCTGATAGTCTTCTAGCTGACTCTTCATCTAGAGCATCTGCGTACAACATCCAGCAGCAGTAATGTATTTTGCCTCTGTAGTTGATAGTGCAATAGTGGGTTGCTTCTTGCTGTACCATGAGATCAGATGACTTCCAAGAAACTGACAGCTTCCAGAAGTGCTTTTACGTTCAACTTTGTCTCCAGCATAATCAGCATCACAGAATCCAACTAATGAAAATTCATCAGATCTTCTGTAACAGAAACCCATGTTAGTAGTACCTTTCAGATACCTTAGAATCCTCTTAACAGCTATTAAGTGTGATTCTCTAGGATCTGATTGGAATCTTGCACATAAGCAGACACTAAATAGAATATCAGGTCTAGAAGGAGTCAAGTATAGAAGAGATCCTATCATACCTCTGTAGAGTTTCTGATCTACCTTCTTACTTACCTCTTCCTTACCAAGAGTGCTTGTAGGGTGCATTGGAGTCTTTGCCATCTTACTATCAACCATGTTGAACTTCTTCAGAAGCTCTTTAACATATTTGGTCTGATGTATGTAGGTGCACTCTGGAGTCTGATTGACTTGGATTCCCAAAAAGAATCTCAATTCTCCCATCATGCTCATCTCAAACTCTGCCTGCACACATTTAGCAAACTCCTTTCCAAGCATAATATTTGTTGATCCAAAAATAATATCATCTACATATATTTGACAAATCAACAGATCTTTCTTAAGAGTTTTACAGAATAAAGTTGTATCCACTTTTCCTCTGATAAAATTTTTCTCCAGAAGGAAATTGCTCAACCTCTCATACCATGCTCTGGGAGCTTGTTTTAAACCATAAAGAGATTTCTTTAGTTTGAAAACATGATCTGGAAAGTTTTCACTTTCAAAACTAGGAGGTTGGTGGACATATACTTCCTCTTCTATAATACCATTAAGGAAGGCACTTTTAACATCCATTTGATATAGAGTGATGTTATTCTGTGCTGCAAAAGAAATGAGTAAACGTATAGACTCTAACCTGGCAACAGAAGCATAAGTCTCTGTGTAGTCAATTCCTTCTTGCTGACTATAACCTTGAGCAACCAGCCTTGCCTTATTCCTTTCAACTTCTCCCTTTTCATTCAACTTATTCCTGAAGACCCATTTTGTTCCAATAATGTTGAATCCTTTAGGTCTAGGAACCAGATCCCAAACTTCATTTCTAGTGAATTGATTTAGCTCTTCTTGCATGGCAATAATCCATTCATTATCTTTTAGAGCCTCATCCACAGATGTTGGTTCAATTATTGACACAAATCCAAACAATGAAGATTCAGATGTTCTGAGATAGGATCTTGTCCTGATTGGATCATCTTTCTTTCCAATAATCACATCTTCTGGGTGAGATGCCTTGATTCTGGAAGAAGATCCTCTGACATTTGATCTTTCAGAAATGTGTAAGTTGTCCAATTGAGAAGATAATGGAATAGCATCTGGAGTTGCTTCATATTCCTTCTCTTTAGCCTTTTCTGCCTCTGAGCCTTCAGAGTCTGTGAGAATCACTTCTCTATCTGCAGAACTTTCAAACTGCTTTGGCTTTTCAGAGTCAAGCTTATCATCAAATCTTACATGAATAGATTCTTACACAATCTGTGTTTTAGTATTGAATACTCTGTAGCCTTTAGAGCATTCAGAATAACCAAGCATGAAACACTTCTGTGCTTTGGAATCAAACTTGTTAAGATTCTCTTTAGTGTTAAGCATATAACAAGTACATCCAAAAGGATGAAAATAAGCAATGTTGGGCTTTCTGTTCCTCCACAATTCATAGGGAGTCTTTTTTAGAAGAGGTCTTACAAACACTCTGTTCTGAATGTAACAAGCTGTGTTAATTGCTTCTGTCCAAAAATACTTTGCCAGATTAGTCTCATTGATCATGGTTCTGGCCATTTCTTGCAAAGTTCTATTTTTCCTTTCTACAACTCCATTTTGTTGTGGAGTTCTAGGACAGGAGAAATCATGAGCAATGCCATTTTCAGAAAAATATTTTTCAAAATGTTTATTTTCAAATTCGCCACCATGATCACTTCTGACTTTAATAATCTTAAGATCTTTCTCATTCTAGACTTGTTTGCAGAAGTCAAAGAACACAGAATGTGACTCATCCTTGTGTTTTAAGAACTTTACCCATGTCCATCTGCTATAGTCATCAACAATGACTAATCCATACTTCTTGCCTCTGATGGATGCAGTTTTCACTGGTCCAAACAGATCAATATGAAGTAGTTCTAATGGCTTGGAGGTAGAAACAACATTTTTTGATTTAAAAGAAGATTTTGAAAATTTTCCTTTTTGACATGCTTCACAAAAAGCATCTGAGTTGAACTTCATCTTAGGAAGTCCTCTGACAAGATTAAGTTTATTAATATGAGATATACGTCTCATATTAATATGTCCCAATCTTCTGTGCCAGACCCATTGCTCCTCATTAACAGACAAGAGGCATTTAACATTCTGAACTTTAAGTTCTGAAAGATTAATTTTATAGATGTTGTTTTTCCTCTTACCACTAAATAGAATTGAGCCATCTTTTTGACTAATAGCTTTGTAACATTGTTGATTGAAGGTAATATCATAACCATTGTCACTTAATTGACTTATGGACAATAGATTATGCTTTAAGCCTTCAACAAGTAAAACATTAGTTATAGAGGGAAGTTTACCATTTCCAATAGTGCTAGATCCAATGATCTTGCCTTTCTGGTTCCCTCCAAACTTCACGTCACCTCCAGATCTAAGTTCCAGGCTTTGGAACATAGACCTTTCTCCTGTCATGTGTCGTGAGCATCCAGAGTCCAGGTACCATGACTGGCGTCCTGACCTTGCTGCTAAGAACATCTGCAACAGGGATTATTTTGCTCTTAGGTACCCAGATCTTCTTGGGTCCTTTAGGGTTAGTTGGTTTGTAGGTTTGTCTAAACTTCTGTTTTTCAACATAATGTTTATTCTGACTTGCCTTGGGTTTAAACACATAAGTATTCTTCTCAGAGCTTGTGTGTTTAATGTCATTTAAGTGACCAAACTTAAGTTGAGAGTGCAGAGGTGTCTTCTTGATGAAGAGTTTGTCAACAGATTTTGGATTACTTCCAGAGGAAGATTCATATCCAATACCTATTCTGTTGTTCCCACTAACACCATAGATCATAGAAGCCATCTTGCTTCTGTCTATGCTCTTAGTAAGGAATCTCTGAAAGCTAGAGTCATATTTTTCTAAAATGTTTTCATATGACTTAGTCTCAGATTCAGATTCTTGTTGAGCTATTTCAAAGTCATTTTTGATTTTCAGATTAATTTCTTTTTGCTCAACAAGTTCTGTCTTCAGAAGATCAATCTCAGATTCAAGACTGCTTTTCAGCTTCTTGTATTTGAGTTTGATCTTGCTGTAGCTTTCCAACATATCAGACAAACTTTCAACAAGTTCAGCTCTGGAGAGTTCAGAAAATACCTCTTCAGAGTCAAAGTCTGATTCAGCTTCAGATCCTAATGTTCCCTCTTCCTGATCATTTGTGCTGGCCATCAGTGCAACATTAGCACATTCTTCTTCTGATTCAGAAGATGATTCAGATTCATCTGAGTCATCCCATGTTGGCATCAGAACCTTCTTCTTTTTGTCAAACTTCTTCTTGGGTTTTTCTCTTTGAGGTTTGGGGCAATCATTCTTGTAATTCCCAGGTTCTTTGCACTCATAGCATGTAACTTCTTTCTTGCTAGATCTTTTGTGCCCAGAAGATTCCTTTCTATGATCAAATTTTCTTTAGTTGTTGAACTTCTTTCCCTTGTGCTTCTAGAGTTTGTTGATCCTTCTGGACAGCATGGATAATTCATCTTCTTCTTCTTCAGAAGATCCTTCAGAGCTTTCTTCAATAACCTGCAAAGCTTTAGCAGATTTATTAGATTTTAAAGCAATAGATTTACCTTTTTCTTTCTTTTGAGGTTCATCTTCCTCAAGCTCAATTTCATGGCTCCTCAGTGAGCTGATTAGTTCTTCTAAAGAAATCTTGTTCAGATCTTTAGCCATCTTCAAGGCAGTCACCATTGGTCTCCATTTGGTAGGTAGACTTCTGATGATTTTCTTTACATGATCTGATGTAGAGTATCCCTTGTCCAGAACTTTTAGACCACCTGTGAGGATCTGAAATCTAGAAAACATAGTTTCTATATTTTCAGATTCTTCCATTTTGAACGCTTCATACTTCTGTATAAGCGCCAGAGCCTTGGTCTCCTTTACTTGAGAATTTCCTTCATGAGTCATTTTAAGTGACTCAAACATTCCATGAGCTGTTTCTCTGTTAGTAATCTTTTCATACTCAGTATGAGAGATTGCATTAAGCAGTATTGTCTTAGCCTTATGGTGATTTTTGAAATCCTTCTTTTGGGCTTCATTCATTGATTTTCTATCAATTTTCTTGCCATCCTCATTTTTAGGATGTTCATAGCCATCAATGACCAAGTCCCACAAATCAGCATCATAACCAAGGAAGAAACTTTCTATTCTGTCCTTCAAGTAATCAAATTTTTCTCCATCAAACATAGGAGGCTTTGTGCTTATTCTATCCCCTTCATATTTGTTACAGTTGGATGTAGAAGCATTAGCATCACCCATAATGACAAACAAATATATATATATATATATCAAAGTAACTTTTCTCACTGGATCTTTACTGTCACGATTAAGTGGTAGCACACGCAGAACCGGAGCTCTGATGCCAACTGAAGGTGAGAAAATACTTAGAGGGGGGGTCGAATAAGTATGACAAATAATCCAAGATTCAAACACAATTATTTTTATCCTGGTTCGTTGAACTCAACTACTTCAGTCCACCCTCTCAAGAGTGATTTTCCTTTCTCAGTCAAGGACTTAATCCACTATTTAATCAAACAGATTACAATAGTAACACCTAAGAACAACCGTTCTTAGTCTTCTCAAGAGGTACTGATCCCAACTGAATCCTCTTAAGGAAACCTTTTACAATCAATGTAAAACTATTACAAGAGTAAGAATGCTTCTAAAAAGCTTTTATCACAACTGTGATATTTCTCTTAAGTTTAAGAACAATGAATAAACTCAGCAAATAGAATAAGAATATTTTATGAGAGCATGAGAGAATTTTCAATCAATGATTCATCAACTGAAGAAGATGAGGAAGACTTGCTATTTATAATGCACAGTGATCCATAAAGTCTTGGCGTTGGAGACTGTGTATTGAAAAGGCTGGAACCTTTCTTGTCTTCACATCACGTGACCTTTCCTGGAAGTAGAATGTACAGAGAAATGCTTTCTGTCTGTCATCTTGTGTCTAGCATAAAAGAGGAAAGGGATGTTGAGATATTCCAATGGACATATTCAAATCTTCTTCACTTAGTAGGTTCAGCTATCAAAATTAGAGTCTGGATCTTCATAATCTTCAGAGTAGAGATCATCTGGATCTTCAGAGTCTTGGGATGTTCTTCAGATTATGCTGAATCAGAGTATATGCAGGTAGTGTGCTTGAGCGTGTAGTTTTGTCAGAGCAGAGTCTTCTATATCAGATTCTCAAATTCTCTTTTTCCCAATATTATGCAGCGTAGAATCTTCAGAGTCTTCTGATGACTAAGCTTCTGAACTCTCAGAGTCTTCTATTCTTTAGAGGCTTTTGCTTCAGAATCTTCATTATACAGTATTCAGATTCTTCTGGAGGCAGCGTTCAGATCTTCATTAAAAATGCTCTTGAACCTTTGAAGCCTTTCATAGTATCATTGTTCAGATCCAAATTTGCTCTTTAAGAATATTTTCTTTAGTACCTGTAGCAAACAGTCTAGAACAAATTTAGAGTATATAATTCTTGAATACAAAATTCATAAGTGTTATCATCAAAACATAGAGATATTACTAAGAAACAATCTGTGTTCTTACACCCCATACCCACATTGTTGGGAGATCTATATCACTCAGTGCATTATAAGAATGAGAATAGAAGAGGTAAAAGTGTGTCCTGCTGTGCATCTTTGTTCTACATATGGTTTAGAAGCCATCTTCCTAAAGATAAGTCCCTCTCCAAAACTCCAGACACAAAAGAATGGTCCGAGCATTTGATGAGTCTTTCCTCTGAAGAGGTTGTTTGGTTTGATAGGAGTATTCTAGGCACTAAGATCATCTATAGCTGTGGCAACTTCCCTAATGCCCCTCTGGTTGGTAGAAAGGATTGTGTCAACTATAATTCATATTTACTCGTCAGACAGTTTGGGTACGCCTTGAGAGGTCCGCCAAAAGATGAAGAGGTGCAGGAATCTTTGTACCTCACGGGTGCTTTGGAAGGAGACGATTTAGCCAGATTTGAACATACTTTGAGCAATGTTCACCGGAAAGGGAAGATTTCCTTGGGTAAAAGAAATAGCCAGGCTTATGCTCCTTATGTGGCTTGGATTCAGAGTAGAGCAGAAACAGTTGGGATGCCTTTCCCGCCTGTTAAGGAAGATTGCCCTCTAGTGATTGAAGAGCCTACTGTGATTGAGATCCAGAAGTACAACTAGGTATTGGCTGAGAATTAAAATCTTAAGAAAGTCAACAAGGAGTTGGAGAAAGAGCTTGTTCAGCTCAGGAGTGAGAGGAATGAAGCAGTGTATGTTTTCAAACAACAGACCGAGCTGGTGAACCGGCTAGGTATAGACCTGACCAAGAAGATTGCTGAGAAAGAACGTCTGGGTTTAGATTTCAAGGCTGTCAACAATGTGCTTGCTTCCAAGAAGCAGGACTTGGAAAATGCTTACTTGATCTAAAAATTCAACCAGCAGTGGAATGCCACTCTGACTAACAACAAAGAGCGGGAGGATAAGCTGAAGCAATAAATCTCCAGGCTAAAAAGTCAGTTGAAGGCAAGTTCTAAGAAGTTTGATGATGAGACTGCTCGTGGGCGCGCCACTCAAGACCTTCTGAACAAAGCTATTACTGTTAGAACACAGATTGGTGTTTCTTATATCTCTATGTTTTGATGATAACTCTTATGGAATTTTGTATTAAGAAAATATATGCTCTAATTTCGTTCAAGTATTCTTGTTTCAGATATTTTATTAAATACTCTTAAGGAAGCAAAAATGCATGTGAACAAGCAACTACACAAAGCTCTGAAGCATCAGATGCAAGCAATCAGAAGACTCTGAAGCACTGCCAGAAGAATCTGAAGCTCTGAAGATCTGTATGAAGAATTGAAAGATTTGATCAAACAGACTCTATAATACTTAACACTGCAAGTACAGAGTCTCTGATATTCAGACTTTGATATGTTAACATTCACGCTCAAGCAAAACTAGCTGCATACTCTGATAAAGACTCTGATACATCAAACTCTGATCATCTCAAGTATTTGATTCTTTTAAAGCTATGAGTCACAAGTTCTGAAGCGCAAACTCCGATGAATATTATTTTAAGGAAGCTTGTTGAAGAAGCTGTACTTGATTAGACGTGGTGCTAATCCCAAGATAACCAACGTCTCTTTTGTCCAAGAGAAGATGTGGTGCTTATTCCAATGCCTCAACAATGACACTATTCCTACTTCGTGTGTGACACAGAAGTCAAGCAAAAAGCATGTCTCTGCACATACCTTTTTGGTGAAGCAAAAGTCAAATATTCAAATATAATATATTCAGTTGCACTTTATCCAAGGCACTTGTGAAGGCTATAAAAGGAGAACTTCTACAACATGTCGAAGTTGACGACGTATTGACTCATTTGAGAAATCTATTGAAAATCATCTCTCAGCTCTCAAACAAATATTACATTAAAATTGTAAAGTTTTATTTGTACTTAATCTTAAGTGTAAAAATCACAGTTGTGATATAGCTTTTTAGAAGCAACTCAAACACTTGTTTAGTTTACATTAACTTGTAAAAGGTTCCTTGAGAAGACCAAGTTGTGGTCAGTAGTTCTTAAGAAGACTAAGAAAGTGTTCTTAGTGATTGTTCCTTGAGAAGACCAAGTTGTGGTCAGTTGTTCTTGAGAAGGCTAAGAACAGTTGTTCTTAGTGGTTGTCTGTAATCAAGTTTGGTTATAGTGGATTAAGTCCTTGTTGAGAAAGGCAAATCATCCTTGATAGGGTGGACTGGATTAGTTGAGTTCAACGAACTAGGATAAAAATACCTTGGTGTTTTTATCGTTATTATTTTCCAAAAGCTTATTCAACCCCCCCCTTCTAAGCATTTTTCTCACCTTCAGTTGGCATCAGAGCTCCGGTTCTGTTTGTGCTATCACTTAACCGTGACCAGAAAAGATCCAGTGAGAAAAGCTTCTTATACTTTGATCTTTATTCATCATGGCTGCTGAAACTTCTACTTCCAATAGATATGATGATAAAGAAATAATCAGCATAAAACCTCTTATGTTTGATGGAGAGAAGTTTGATTACTGGAAAGACAGGATTGAAAGTTTCTTTCTTGGATATGATGCTGATCTGTGGGATCTTGTAACTGATGGTTACATTCATCCTACTAATGATGAAGGGAAGAAGATAGACAGGAAAGCTATGACTGATCAACAAAAGAAATACTTTAGAAATCACCACAAGGCTAGAACTATCTTGCTGAATGCTATATCTCATACTGAGTATGAGAAAATAACTAACAGAGAAACTTCCTTTGATATGTTTGAATCCCTAAAGATGACTCATGAAGGGAACACTCAAGTTAAAGAGACCAAGGATCTGGCGCTGATCCAGAAATATGAGGCCTTCAAAATGGAAGAGTCTGAATCTGTTGAAGCCATGTTTTTAAGATTCCAGATTCTCACTGCTGGCTTAAAGGTTCTGGAAAAGGGTTACTCTACAGCATATCATGTCAAGAAGATAATCAGAAGCTTGCCAATCAGATGGAGATCTATGGTCACTGCTCTGAAGCTGGCAAAAGATCTGAACAAGATTACGCTGGAGGAACTACTCAGCTCCCTGAGGAGTCATGAGATTGAGCTGGAGGAAGATGAGCCTCTAAAGAAAGGTGATAGAAGAAAGCATTGCAGGTGATAGAAGAAAGCTCTGAAGATTCTTCTTCTGAAGATGAAGATGAACTGTCCTTGCTGTCCAGAAAAATCAACAAGCTCTGGAAGTATAAGCAAAGGAAGTTCAAAAAATTCAGGAGACCAGATCAACACAAAGAATCCTCTGGACATAGAAGATCTGGAGAGTCCTCTGGACACAGACGATATGGAAAAAGAGAGGTTGTTTGCTTTGAATGCAAAGAACCTGGGCACTACAAGAGTGAATGCCCAAAGCTTCAGAAGGAGAAGCCAAGAAGAAAATCAGATCACAAAAAGAAAGTTCTGATGGCTACCTGGGATGACTCAGATGCATCTGATTTGTCATCAGAGTCAGAAGAAGAATGTGCTAACGTGGAATTCATGGCTGACATAGAAGACAATGATGAATCATCTGGATCAGAATCAGAATCTGATTCTGAGGAGGTATTTGCTGAACTTTCTAGGAAAGGACTTGTTGATAGTTTATCTGATATTCTTGAAAACTATGGCAAAGTTAAACTCAAATACAAAGAGCTTCTAAAACATGTTGAATTTGAGAATAACAAGTTTGAATCAGAGATAGCTGAGCTGAAAGCTGAAAATCTTAAATTAAAAAATAAGTTAGAATATGCTCAACAAAACTCAGATCCAAAGCTTGAACCATGCTCTAAAAATATTTTACAAGAGTATGACTATAGCTTCAGAAAGTTTCAAACTAAAAGCCTAGATAGAAGCAAAATGGCTTCAATGATCTATGGCGTTAGTAGAAACTATAGGAAAGGTGTTGGATATAAATCTTCTTCTTATGAGGATTCAAATCCAAAACCTGTGGATAAACTGGATATCAAATATCCTCCCTTATATTCTCAGTTTACGTTTGGTCATTTAAATGATATTAAACACACAAGTTCTAATCAGAACAAACTTGTGTTTGACAAATCTAAAGTTAATCATAACATTCCTGTAATTAACAAGACTAGAGTTCATCGGAACAAGTCTTATGTTAAAAGACAGAAGTTCAGATCAAGCTTTAAGGCAACTAACCAAAAAGGACCCAAGAAGATCTGGGCACCTAAGGATAAGATAATCTATGTTGCAGACATCCTTAGCAGCGAAGTCAAGACTCCAGTCATGGTACCTGGACTCTGGATGCTCACGACATATGACGGGAAAAAGGTCTATGTTCTAAAGCCTGGAGCTTAGATCTGGAGGAGACGTCAAGTTTGGAGGGAATCAGAAGGGCAAGATAATTGGCTCTGGAACCATTGGCAATGGTAACTTTCCTTCCATAACTAATGTCTTACTTGTTGAAGGATTAGCTCAAAATCTATTGTCCATAAGTAAATTAAGTGACAATGGTTATGACATAATATTTAATCAAAAGTGTTGCAAGGCTGTCAAAAGGATGGCTCAATCCTCTTTAATGGTAAAAGGAAAAACAACATTTATAAAATCAGTCTTTCAGAACTTAAGGTTCAGAATGTTAAATGCCTTCTGTTGGTTAATGATGAGCAATGGGTCTGGCACAGAAGATTGGGTCATATTAATATGAGACGTATATCTCAGATTAATAAACTTAATCTGGTCAGAGGACTTCCTAATCTAAAGTTCAACTCAGATGCTCTTTATGAAGCATGTCAGAAAGGAAAATTTTCAAAATCTTCTTTCAAATCTAAAAATGTCGTTTCAACATCAAAACCATTAGAGTTACTTCACATTGATCTGTTTGGACCAGTGAAAACTGCATCCATCAGAGGCAAGAAGTATGGTTTGGTAATTGTTGATGACTACAGTCGTTGGACATGGGTAAAATTCCTAAAGCACAAGGATGAGTCACATTCTGTGTTCTTTGACTTTTGCAAACAAGTCCAAACTAAAAAAGATTTCAAAATTGTTAAAGTTAGAAGTGATCATGATGGTGAATTTGAAAACAAATATTTTAATGAAAATGAAATTGCACATGATTTCTCCTGCCTTAGAACTCCACAACAGAATGGAGTTGTAGAGAGGAAAAATAGAACATTGCAAGAAATGGCCAGAACCATGATCAATGAGACTAATATGTCAAAACATTTTTGGGCAGAAGCAATTAACACAGCTTGTTACATTCAGAACAGAATGTCTGTTAGACCTCTTATGGAAAAGACTCCCTATGAATTATAGAGGAATAGAAAGCCCAACATCTCTTATTTCCATCCTTTTGGATGTATATGTAGAAGCATGCTTCATCTCAAGGTTTTGATGATGTCAACAACAAGTCTCAAGCTCATTCCATATGTGCAAAAAGTCAAGGCTTTCAAATTATCAAGATCATGGCTATGCAATGGAAGTGATCAAGATTCAAGCTTCATGCGTAATCGATCATCTTTCAAGACTTGGACACAAAGCTATGGTATATCAAAATTCTCTAATTTAATTGATATACAAGTGTTCAAATAGTTTATCATTTGATCATAGTGCATGAGCATGTTTTTGAATCAATTGGAATTGGTATAACATTGTTTTATTAAGAATATTTCTGAAAAATAACAGTGTTAACCGATTAACCATATAGGTTAACCGGTTAACCATTTCAAAACTTCAATTTTCTGGCCTAACGTTCCAGTGTTAACCGATTAACCATATAGGTTAACCGATTAACACTGAATGTTTTCTAAAAAATTGCTTTGTTTTTAATTCAAATTTTGTGTGATTGTTATACCATTTCATCTTTTGAATTATACACATTTATACCTTTTTGAATGGGTGTTTTTACTCATATAAATTCTGAGAATTTCAAATTGAAAAACACCTCCAATAATTTTCAAAAATAATCATTGAATCAAATTCACTACTTTTCAAATAATTTCAAATACTTTCAAAAGTGTTCATACTTGCATATCTTTCACATTCATTTGTTTGAACACTTGTAGTGAGATTAAGTTGTGAATTCTGATTAAAGGAGAATATCAATGTTTGTATTGATATTACTATTGTACTCTCAAGTTATAAAAGAATTACAGAATTTTCTGTTGTGACTTGTGATCCAGGATTGTTGGACACAAGGGTTAGTGTTTGCAAGAGGATTGTTCTTGCACACTAGTTTGTTTTGTTGTTAGATTGTAGGCCTCACCGGTTGATGGTGTGATAGGTTGTACTTTCTAAAACAATAGTGAAAACTCTCTTTCGTGTGGAAAGGGGAGTGGAGTACCTTCGGATTATGAAGGGAACCACTATAAATCACCGTGTCATCTTTTTACTTTCTGCCATTACTGCTTTCCTTTCCAAGATCATTAACCAACAAAATTCAAGAAACCATAAAAACCAAAAAAACTTTAAAAGTCTTAATTCACCCCCCCTCTTAGGCGTACTCTGAACTTACAGTATATGTTTTATGTTGAACACTAAAGAGAATCTTAACAAGTTTGATTCTAAAGCACATAAGTGTTTTATGCTTGGATATTCTGAACACTCTAAAGACTACAGAGTGTACAATACTGAAACACAGATTGTGGAGGAATCTATACATGTTAGATTTGATGATAAGCTTGGCAATCAAAAGCCAAAGCAACTTGAAAACTCTGCAAATAGAGAAGTTATTCTGACAGACTCTGAGGAATCAGAGGCAGATAAAGCTCAAGAAGAAGCTATGTCAGATGATACTCCACTAGCTGCTCAGATGAATAACTTGAATATTTCTGAAGAACCAACAGTTAAAGGATCATCCAGAATCAAAGCTTCTCATCCAGAGGATGTGATTATTGGAAAGAAGGATGACCCTATCAGAACAAGGTCTTTTCTCAGATCATCTGAAACGTTACTGTTTGGGTTGGTGTCTATTATTGAACCAACATTTGTGGATGAGGCTCTAAGTGATAATGATTGGATACTTGCAATGCAAGATGAGCTGAATCAATTCACAAGAAATGATGTTTGGGATCTAGTTCCAAGACCAAAAGGTTTCAACATTATTGGAACAAAGTGGGTTTTCAGAAAGGAGAAGTTGTTAAAAACAAAGCAAGACTTGTAGCTCAAGGTTATAGTCAACAAGAAGGAATTTATTACACTGAGACTTATGCTCCACTGGCAAGGTTAGAATCTATATGCCTTCTTATTTCCTTTGCTGCACATCATAACATCACTTTATACCAGATGGATGTTAAGAGTGCCTTCTTAAATGGTATTATAGAAGAAGAAGTTTATGTCCTTCAACCTCCTGGCTTTGAAAGTGATAAATTTCCAGAACATGTTTTCAAACTTAAAAAATCTCTTGATGGTTTAAAACAAGCTCCCAGAGCTTGGTATGAGAGATTAAGTAATTTTCTTCTGGAAAAGAACTTTATCAGAGGCAAAGTGGACACAACTCTTTTCTGTAAATCATTTAAGAAAGATTTGCTTATTTGTCAAATTTATGTGGATGATATTATATTTGGATCTACCAATATTATGCTGGGAAAGGAGTTTGCTTTGTCTATGCAGGCTGAATTTGAAATGAGCATGATGGGAGAACTTAGATTCTTTCTGGGAATCAAAGTAAATCAGACTCTAGATTGCACATTCATTCATCAGACTAAATATGTAAAAGAACTTCTGAATAAGTTCAACATGAATGAAAGCAAATTAGCAAAGACTCCTATGCATCCTACAAGCACACTTGGTAAGGAAGAGGTATGTAAGAAAGTTGATCAAAAACTTTACAGAGGTATGATTGGATCTCTCTTATATTTGACTGCTTCTAGGCCTGATATTTTATTCAGTGTTTGTCTGTGTGCTAGATTCCAATCAGATCCTATAGAATCTCACTTAACAGTTGTTAAAAGGATTCTAAGGTATCTGAAAGGTACTACTAACATGGGTTTGTGTTACAGAAGATCTGATGAATATAAATTAGTTGGATTCTGTGACGCTGACTATGCTGGAGACAGAGTAGAATGTAAAAGTACTTCTGGAAGGTGTCTGTTTCTTGGAAGTCATCTGATCTCATGGTTCAGCAAGAAGTAACCCACAATTGCACTTTCAACAACAGAGGCAGAATATATTGCTGCTGCTGGTTGTAGCACCCAGATGCTCTGGATGAAAAGTCAGCTAAAAGATTATCAGATTTTTTAGAGTAACATTTCTATCTTCTGTGATAATACTTCTACTATATGCTTATCTAAAAACCCTATTTTACACTCTAAAGCTAAGCATATAGAAATTAAACATCATTTCATCAGAGACTATGTTCAGAAGGGAATAATTAATTTAAACTTTGTTGATACAAATCATCAGTGGGATGATATCTTTACAAAACCCCTTGCTGAAGATAGGTTTAAGTTTATTCTGAAAAATATTTGTATGGATTTCTGTCCAGAATAATATTCATCAGATGCAAATTTACTCAGATGATAAATGTTTAAACTTGGAAGTATTTCTTCTGTTCAGCTCTGTGTTTATTTATTTGTGTGTTAATCTGAACTAACAAGCCTCAGAGGATCTGAACGTTGGCTAACGTTTCATTTCTCAAAGATGTTTCAGAAGCACATGCAAGCAAACATGTGTATCTCAGAATCTGAAAAGATGGAGTCCACCTTACTGAATTAACGTTTGAGGTACTGTTTTGAAAATTGAAAATCTTGATTTTCCTCCCAGCTGTCAGAATCATTAATGCTTAAAATGATTTTATTCTTTGCATTAAATGCTTAAAATGATTATTTTCGCTTCATTAATTGCTTAAGTGTATGAGTGATGTTTTTGTGTGTCTCTTGAATGCCCTAATTGCTTCTATATATATTCACAACACTTCTTATTTCACACTTTTCACTCTCTCTCACACTCTCTTATATGCATTTCTGCATTCTTCATTGCTTCCATCTTTCTTTAAAACCCAAAACTCCTCGTTACCCTAGACTTCTATCAAGAACATCAATGGCATCATCATCCTCAACAACTGCTCAAATGCAATCTACAACAGCTGCTGTTACATCTTCAAATGCTAATGTGTTCAAGGAACCTGTAAGAACTCTTCTTACGCCTACGAAGGATCTTGAGGTTCTCTGTGAAAACTTCGTGGATTTTGCTTCCATTATTGAGAATGGGTTTGATCTTCAACCCACCATTGAAGCTCAATGCTAGACAAATTACTTTTACAGGTTAATGGGTCCAGTTTACCCAACTTTAGTGAAATAATTTTGGATACACCCCCAAGTTTGCCCTAAGTTCATTCACTCTTCAGTTCTTGGTAAAGAAATTGTTATTACTGAGAAGTTAATCAGGCAATTGATTGGATACAATGCGACTGATGGAATCACAAGTCTAGCTGCTGCTCGTGTGGACTTAGCTGATGTTTATTAAGAGGTTTGCACCATTGGGGAACCATCTAACAAGGTCAGACATCTGAAGCCTATTTACAGAATTTGGGCGAAGATTTTTATGAGTTCCATTCATCATAGAAAACCTTTAAATTCTCCAGACTATGTCAACACAGAACAAATGTTCTTCATGCTCTGTATGAGTCAAGGTAAGAAGGTGGATTTACCTTACCTTCTATTTAGCCATCTTTTGACTCACATCAAGGAAACTAGAGAAGAAGTCAGAGTTAAGGTTGGGAAGATCAGAAATTGGATCCCTATGGGAAGGCTGATATCAGACATTCTGACGGAGAATGGTCTTGTGCAACATCTGACAGAAGCTGGAATGACAGATGAATTGTCTTCCACAGTAGGAACTGCTATCAATGGGAACACTCTGAAGAGGATGAAAGTCATCTCAGAGCTTGATGGCAAACCCAAGAAGATTAACTCTGAAGCTGTCAGCAAAAAGAGAATTCCTCTGGATGATTTTCTTATGTTCTCTGCAGATGAACCTAGAGAAGTGATTCTGACGTTCATTGCTGAGTGTCTAAGAGAAGGAATTACACTGCCTGCCAATCTCATTCATATGGAAGGAGAAGTTCTGCCAGATGTTCTGCCCGAAAGACGCAAGAAGAGGAAAGCAGCAGAAGGATCTGCTCCACAGCCAAAAAGGAAAGCATCTGATGCTGCTGCTAGACCTTAGAGGGTCAAGAAGCTGAAGACAAATCCTCCAGAAGCTAGTTTGGAGAATATAAGATAAACGGTTAAACATGTATTAACATCTGATCCACAACTTTCTGTACATTCACCATCTCCTTCACCTCCACCATCTCCTCCTAGACAATCTGATTCTCATCCATCTGAACCTATCCAATCTCAACCTACACACTCTCAACCATCTTCTGAACAACCACAATATGATCCCCCTCTAGAAAATCCATCATCTGTCCCCCAACAACAACCATCATCATCTAACCAACATCAACCATCCTCTCATATTCCATCATCTGAACCCCCTACTTCAAATCAACCACCAGAAGAACCAACCATCTCAGATCCCGAACCATTTATATCACAACCATCTGAAACCATTATATCTGATGAAGATGTTCTGGATATTCAACCTCTTGCTGTCATGTTTGAAATATCTTCCTCTTCATGTCACTCATCTGAATCATCTGATTTTGATGCTTCATCTGACTGTCCATCACCCTCTTGTCTCCACATCCCAGATCCCTACAAACCACTATCATCTGACCTACCTGCTAATGAACTTCACTCTAGATTTAATCTTAGATATTTTCAACCATCATCATCTGATACTGCCAAATCAACACCCATTTACTCTCGCCCTCTATTCATCATTCCACCTTTCACCATTCCAAAACCATCTGAACAACCTCCATCTGAACCACAAACAACCACCTTTGAAGACCTTCTGAAACCTAAACCCAGATTAGATGTTCATACTCTATTTAACGGTTTCAAGAAGGAGATGCGTATGTGGCTTACCTCTGTGGAAAAAGAGTGTCTGACTAGTGTGAATCCTACTGAATCTAAAGCCTCATGGAACAAATTCATCTCAAGGTTCAACACTGTTGCCTCTAATCTCAGCACAATTTGCTCTGACGATGCAAAGGCAAAGTTTGCTGAACTGATCAGACAAACTCTGCTAAGCATTCGCAGACCATCAGTACTACTTCTGGAAGATGTTGCTCCTACTGAAGACTCTGCATCTGAAGATGTTACTATGGAAGAAGTTACTGCTGTAGATCCTCTGGTGATCACTCAATCTGCTCTGATAACTGTGGATCAACCATCTTCTTCATGTATTTTGGAACCAGTTATTGGTGCTGCATCTGATATGGACATTGATCATCCTAAGGAAACTGCTTCTGCATATGCACCTCCAGCATCTGAGATCAAGACTGGGACTCCAGATCTTGTTCAAGAGGTTAAGGAAATCAGATCATGGATGGTAAAACAAGAACATACTACAGAAGAGATCAAAACCTGGATGGCTAAGCAAGAAGAGTCTACTGCAAAGATTACTGATCTTCTGACCCTGATTGCATATCGCCAGCCTTAGTTTTCTTTTCTTTGTTTCTACATTTGTTTTTCATGCTTGTTGATCTTCTGTTTATTTTGAACATCTGTTGAATGAATCTGGTTGTTTTCTTCTATGTGTTTTATTTATCTTTTCTTCTGCTATCTTTTGTGTCTCTTAAATTTTTTTGTTGATTATGATAAAAAGGGGCAGAAAAAGAAATTCTGATTGTTCAAATTATAAACAGTTACTAAAATGAAATTCAGACATAATGAATTAACTAACATTGAATTTTAAGTCTTTCAGATCTTAATGTTTCATCTGACAAAATTCATTGAAGTTACCCTGAGAATTACATAACCATGTTCTGATCCTTGAAGCGAAATTGAATATCTGATTCTGGAAGATAAACCAGACTCCATGTTTGAAAGAATATATTAGGCTCTAATTCTGGAAAGCAATCCAAGCTCTAATGTTATATTCTAACAAGGATTCCTACCAGGCTCTGAAATAGACTCAAGCAAAAAGGGAAGTATTCTCTTCTATTAGAGTATTCATTTTAGGGGGAGATTCTTAATCTCACGGGGAGTTATATATTTTATCCTTTTATTGAACAAAATTTCCTATGTTTTTGTCATCATAAAAAAGGGGAGATTGTTAGAACACAGATTGGTGTTTCTTATATCTCTATGTTTTGATGATAACTCTTATGGAATTTTGTATTAAGAAAACATATACTCTAATTTCGTTCAATTATTCTTGTTTCAGATATTTTATTAAATACTCTTAAGGAAGCAAAAATGCATGTGAACAAGCAACTACGCAAAGCTCTGAAGCATCAGATGCAAGCAATCAGAAGACTCTGAAGCGCTGCCAGAAGAATCTGAAGCAGAAGTTGTAGAAGAATCTGAAGCGCAGCTGAAGATCTGTATGAAGAGTTGAAAGATTTGATCAAATAGACTCTATAATACTTAACACTGCAAGTACAAAGGCTCTGATATTCAGACTCTAATCTGTTAATTCACGCTCAAGCAAAAGTAGCTGCATACTCTGATAAAGACTCTGATACATCAAGCTCTGATCATCTCAAGTATTTGATTCTTTTAAAGCTATGAGTCACAAGTTCTAAAGCGCAAACTCTGAGGAAAATTGTTTTAAGGAAGCTTGTTGAAGAAGCTGTACTTGATTAGACGTGGTGTTAATCCCAAGATAACCAACGACTCTTTTGTCCAAGAGAAGACGTGATTCTTATTCCAATGCCTCAACAACGACACTATTCCTACTTCGTGTGTGACACAAAGTCAGGCAAAAAGCATGTCTCTGCACATACCTTTTTGGTGAAGCAAAAGTCAAATATACAAATATAATATATTCAGCTACACTTTATCTAAGGCACTTGTGAAGGCTATAAAAGGAGAACTTCTACAATATGTGGAAGTTGACGACGTATTGACTCATTTGAGAAATCTATTGAAAATCATCTCTCAGCTCTCAAACAAATATTTCATTAAAACTGTAAAGTTTTATTTGTACTTAATCTTATGTTTAAAAATCACAGTTGTGATACAGATTTTTAGAAGCAACTCAAACACTTGTTTAGTTTACATTAACTTGTAAAAGGTTCCTTGAGAAGACCAAGTTGTGGTCAGTAGTTCTTGAGAAGACTAAGAAAGTGTTCTTAGTGAATGTTCCTTGAAAAGACCAAGTTGTGGTCAGTTGTTCTTGAGAAGGCTAAGAACAGTTGTTCTTAGTGGTTGTCTGTAATCAAGTTTGGTTATAGTGGATTAAGTCCTTGTTGAGAAAGGCAAATCATCCTTGATAGGGTGGACTGGATTAGTTGAATTCAACGAACCAGGATAAAAATACCTTGGTGTTTTTATCGTTATTATTTTCCAAAAGCTTATTCAACCCCCTCTTCTATGCACTTTTCTCACCTTCAATTACCAACCTAAGGGATCACAAGCAGCTTTCTGCGTCTAAAAAGCGAAGTTTAGAAGATTGCTTTGGAGAAGGTACTTGGTAAGAATCCATTGAAGACCTCCAAGATATTATCAGACAAAGAGAGTCGCTCGTCGAAGGGTTACTCACTCAGCCAGACTATCCCAAGACGAAGGAGTTGTTAAAAGAGTTTCACGCCCGTTGTCGCACTTGACTGCTTTGTATTCCCTTTGTGTTTCCTGATCATTGCTGTATGCTGACCATCACCAGGCTTGTTGGCTGAGGTCATGCCTTTGGTTTCACTTGTATTCAGTGACATTGTATTCTGCCTTGAAGGGCTTTTTCATCAATATATGAGGCGTTTTATCTCCACGACTAGATTTGGGCTTCTTATTACTATCACTGTCACTTTGGCACTAGAATCGGGGGAGAAATATCCCCAAAGCATAGACACACGTTTGCATTTGCATGAATCATTTGCATAACAGGTACCCCGAGCTGCTTTTTAACCCTTTGTGTTTACAGGTTTCTTTCAGGATTGATCGTAGGTTGACCCACCGATACTCCACAAGAGCAAACCAAATCAGACAGATGGAACAAGTGCAGGCTGATGTTCAGGAACTGAGGGAGAGGATGTCCCAGTTCATGGAAATGATGCAGATGGTCGTTAACGGCTAGGAACAACTCAAGACTTTGGTGCAGCCTTTGATTGCACGAGTCGATGAGAATGGGTTGCTGCACGGTGGCGAGACCACCAATCCTCCTCATGTGGAGACTCCCAGATCTGACAATTCTGGACCAGTCTTGGTCACTCCCACTATGGTTGGAATGGGAAACAATGGAGCAGGTGCTGGCCCAACTGGGGTTGGCAATGGTACAACTAGAGCTACTGCTGCTAATGGAGGTAACAATGGGAATTCTCACAGAGGTGATGCTGCTGGAATCATCCTGGAACCTGGTCCCCAGCCCTGGAACCAAGATTGTCAAGATGACATGTTCTCCTTGAGAGGAGCTGAAGGAGAGTTGAATGCTGAAGCACGTCTGAGGTTTAAAGCTCTGGAAGATAAGATGAAAAACTCTGAAAACATGAACTCTATGGGCCTTGATATGGCTAATATGGGGCTGATCCCCAACCTCAGGGTACCTCAGAAGTTCAAGGTGCCAGACTTTGAGAAGTACAAGGGAACGAATTGCCCCCGGGTGCATTTGAGATCATTCTACCGCAAGATGTCGGCCTATTCTGATGATGAGAAGCTGCTGATGCACTTCTTCTAGGACAGTCTGTCTGGGCCTTCTTTGGAGTGGTATATGGGCTTGGAGCCCGCCAGCGTTCATAGCTGGAAAGAGCTTGCTGAAGCGTTCGTCAAACACTATCAGTATAATAGTGATTTGGCTCCTAATCGTGTCCAACTACAAAATCTATCCCAAAAGAATGGGGAGGGATTTAAGGAATACGCCCAGAGGTGGCGTGAGATGGCATCCAGGGTTCAGCCGCCGATGGTTGAACGGGAACTTGTTGATCTGTTTGTGTCTACACTTCCGGGGATCTACTATGAGAAGCTCATTAGTGGGATGTCTGGAAGCTTTTCTGACCTTATTATTACCGGAGAGCGTGTGGAGAACGGTATTAAAATTGGGAAGATCCATTGCGAAGAAGCACCCTCAGCTGGCAGGAAGAAAGCCTTTGGTGGTAGAAAGAGGGAAGGAGAAACGAGTTCTGTATCCAGCTCCTGAGGTAGAGGGAGAGGTCAATACAAGAACAACCAGCGGCAACAGGTTGCTAGCATCGCTATCCCTGCTACTCCTCAGCAACCCCAACAGCAGGTTCAGTAGAATCAGCAAAATCAACAAGGTAACAGGAGGTTTCAGAACAGGGGGTCGTTAGCTAACCGTCACTTTGATGCACCGCCCACATCCTATGCTCAGCTGCTCCAAACCTTGTTGCGCTTACAGCTCGTGTAGAAGAGAACTATGCCTCCCTTGATAGGGACGCTGCCACCAGGTTATAATGCAAATGCACGCTGTGATTTCCATTCAGATGGAGCTGGCGATACAATTGAGAACTGCAAAGCCTTTAAGCACAAGGTCCAAGACCTGATCGATAGTAAGGCAAACAACTTTTCGAATGAGATTCCAAATGTTGTTGAGAATCCCATGCCGAATCATGGGGGCCCCAGGGTTAATTCCATCATTGAAGATGAAGACTTATAATTGATAAAGAAAGTGGGTGATCTGAAGACACCACTTGGCTTCATTAAAGCTAAGCTGGCGAAGAAAGGCATCTTCCCTGGATGTGGACAGTTAGGTATGGAGTGTGCGAATATGTCAGACGACTGTGATCAGTTGGTAGAGGGAATTCAAAGCCTGATGGATGAAGGAATTCTACAATTCAGCCGGAAAGTTGAGACAGAGGCTGGAAAGGTGATTCTGGAACAGGAAGATTAGGTAGCTACCATCACCATCCCGTATAGAACAATCACTATTGCCGCGGAAAGGCCGCCTACCATTACTATTACCAAGGCTGGTCCCATATCTTTTGAAAGCACCAACACTGTTCCATGGAATTACGGGGTAGAGGCTTACTGCAATGGACGGAAATTAGACTTGGACACACCTGCGCCGTCAATTGACAATCTAGTGGGGACTGGAGGAATGACGCGCAGCGGCAGAATATTTGCAGCACCTGAACCTGTACCTGAGAGGGCTGACTGGGCAGATAAGGGAAAGAGTAAGTTCGTTGAAGAAGCCTCCCGGGAGGTAGAGAAGGACCTACTTGTGAAGGACGCTGAAGAATTCATGAGGCTGATCAAGAAGAGTGATTATAAGATTGTTGATCATCTTCAACAGACACCATCTAAGATTTCAATTCTGAACTTGCTGCTCAATTCTGAGGCTCATCGTCATGCGCTGTTGAAGGTGTTGAATGCAGCTTATGTACCTCAGGAAATTTCTGTGAACCAACCTGAGGGTGTGGTTTCACATGTTAATGCTGGGAATGGTTTAGGGTTTACGGACCAGGAGCTGACGCCCAAGGGTCGTAACCATAACAATGCTCTCTACATTTCGATAGAATGCCGAGGGACTGTTATGTCCCATGTGCTGGTAGATACTGGATCTTCTCTAAATGTCCTTCCAAAGAAGGCTCTCATGAAGCTCAATATCCAGGAGATAGTGTGCACACCCAGTGATCTGGTGGTGAAAGCTTTTGATGGAACTCGCCGCTCGATGTTTGGCGAAATAACCTTGCCCATCCAAGTGCGACCAGAGACATTTGATGTCATCTTTTATATCATGGAAATTCAACCTGCCTATAGCTGCTTGTTAGGCAGACCATGGATCCACTCTGTGGGAGCAGTAACCTCCACCCTACATCAGAAACTAATGTATTCTGCAGGGGGCAGCATCGTGACCGTTTACGATGAAGAAGACATAATGGTGAGCCATTTGTCGTCCTTCAAATATGTTGAAGTGGATTGGGAGATCCACGAAACCTTGTGCCAAGCCTTCGAGACGGTTGAAGTGAAAGGTGAACCTTCTAAGGCAATCCCTGTGCCAGTGCTAGCTTTGTCGTCATTCAAAGAAGCTCAGGCCTTGGTTCAAACCGGTTCAGCCCTAGGTTGGGGGCATGTATTGAGTATTCCTAACAAGAAAGATAAGTTTGGGTTAGGATATTCTCCTGCTGCTGGTGCTTCATTGTCTTAGAATATGCATCATCGTAAAGGGCCGATACAGTTTACAAAGGGGGGAGTGATATTTGAGAATATCAAAGCCGTGTCTGAAGGCGACGGTGACATCGATTGCGATCTTGACTCTTGGATTCAGCCGAGCATACCAGGACAAAACCTCAGCAACTAGTCCATCCAGGAGGTCATCCAAGTGACAAACCAAGAGTAATGATTTGCTTTTCCAATTATTTTATAACCTTAGGTCTTACCCGAGGCATAACGGTTTATTGTCAGGGCCTTGCTTGGTTATGAATGTATATTTTGACAAATAAATCAAAGGGCGTTCCTTTTTGCATTCAAAATTTTGTGATCCATTTTATTCATGTTTTGTTTTTCCCTTTTTCTTATTTTGAAAAAGCTAAAAACAAATTAAATGGCAATGTCAGTTTGAGATAACATGCACATCATTTTAAGCATGTGACCATGTTTATTGCAGGACTCTTATTACAGATGACACCGCTCAAGAACTCCCTATGACTCTTTTCGACTTCGATCACCAGGTATATTAAGCTGAGGAAGAGATTAATGAAGACTAAGACCTTCCGGAAGAGTTGGTTCGCCTGTTGAAACAAGAAGAGAAGGTTATTCTGCCTCATGAGGAAGTGATTGAGATCATTAATTTGGGTTCTGAGGAACTTGTCAGGAATGTCTGTATATGGGCTGCGTTGCAAAATGATGTCAAGCAGAGATTGGTCGAGATGCTTCGAGATTATAGTGACATCTTTGCTTGGTCGTATGAAGATATGCCCGGGTTAGATATCGACATTGTGGTTCATCATCTGCCTTTGAGAGAAGATTGTCCTCCAGTTAAGCAGAAGCTTAGAAGGACACGACCAGACATGACCGTCAAGATAAAGGAAGAGGTCCAGAAGCAGTTGGACGCCGGATTCTTGGTTGTCGCCACTTACCCTCCATGGGTCGCCAACATCGTGCATGTACCGAAGAAGGACGGTAAAGTACGAATGTGTGTGGATTATCGGGATTTGAATAGGGCGAGCCCTAAGGATGATTTCCCGTTACCCCATATTGACGTATTGGTCGACAATACGGCTCAATTCTCTGTATTTTCATTCATGGACGGTTTCTCCAGTTATAACCAGATCAAGATGGCGCCGGAGGACATGGAGAAAACTACATTCATAACACCATGGGGTACCTTTTGCTACAAAGTAATGCCTTTCGGTCTGAAGAACGCAGGGGACTTTCCAGCGGGCGATGGTAACTTTGTTTCATGACATGATTCATCACGAGATTGAAGTCTATGTGGATGATATGATAGCAAAGTCCCAAATAGAGAAGGGACACCTGGTTAATCTGCAGAAGCTTTTTGAGAGGTTGAGGAAATTCAGGCTGAGGCTGAATCCTAATAAGTGCAATTTCGGAGTGCGGTCCGGTAAGCTATTAGGGTTTGTTGTAAGTGAGAGAGGCATTGAGGTTGATCCTGCCAAAATAAAAGCGATACAAGATATGCCAGCGCCGCATACAGAAAAAGAGGTATGTGGTTTCTTGGGCAGAATAAACTACATTGCAAGGTTTATATCTCAGCTCACGGCCACATGTGAACCGATGTTCAAGTTACTGAAAAAAGATCAAGTGGTGGTATGGAACGAAGATTTCCAGAGGGCATTCGACAAAATAAAGAAGTACCTGCAGGAACCTCCTATTTTGATACCCCCAGTCACTAGACGACCATTAATAATGTACTTGACAGTTCTTAAGAATAGCATGGGTTGCATTCTCGGTCAGCACGACGAGACAGGCAGAAAGAAGCATGCCATTTATTATCCGAGTAAAAAGTTCACAGATTGTGAATCTCGTTACTCGATGTTGGAGAAGACGTGTTGTGCACTAGCTTGGGCTACCAAACGTCTACGCCAGTATATGCTCAACCATACAACCATGTTATTTTCGAAGATGGATCCGATCAAGTAAGTCTTCAAGAAGCAAGCGCTTTCAGGGCGAATTGCCAGATGGCAAATGGTATTGAATGAATATGATATTCAATACGTGTCCCAAAAAGCCATTAAAGGGAGTATTTTTTCAGAGCATCTTGCTAAGTTACCAATCGACGACTATCAGCCAATGAAGTTTGAATTCCCTGATGAGGATGTCATGTTCCTCAAGATGAAAGATTGTGATGAGCCACTACCCGAAGAAGGGCCGGAGCTGGGTTCCCAAGGGAAGTTGATTTTTGACGGTGCAGTTAATTCCTATGGAAGTGGAGTTGGGGCAATCATTACAACTCCCCAAGGGTCTCACATCCCCTTCACTTCCAGATTAACATTCTCGTGCACCAACAATAAAGCTGAATACGAAGCGTGTATAATGGGCTTAGAAGAGGCCATTGATCTGAGGATCAAGAATCTTGATGTATATGACGATTCAGAGCTTGTTGTCAATCAAATCAAAGGAGAGTGGGAAACTCAGCAACCAAATTTGATTCTGTACATGAACTATGCCAGAAGGTTGTTACCTTTCTTTGATCGTGTGGAGCTCCACCACGTGCCTAGAGCCCAGAATCAGATGGCTGATGTCTTAGCCACGTTATCCTCAATGTACAAGGTCAATTTTTGGAATGAAGCCCCGAGAATTGTTATCTCTCGCGTTGATAGGCATGCGTATGTTTTTGCCATTGAGGAGGCGCCTGACAGCAAACGATGGTTCTACGATATCCAGAAATTCCTTATGACTAAGGAGTATTCGGTGGGTGCGTCAACCCAGGATAAGAAGACTCTGAGGAGGCTGTCTGGAAATTTTTATCTCAACCCTGATGGAGTTTTATACAAAAGGAATCATAATCTTGTGCTACTAAGAAGTGTGGACGAGAGAGAAGCAGAATTGCTTATGGAGGAAGTCCATGAAGGCACATTTGGTACGCACACCGGCATGCATGCTGTGACTAGAAAGATATTGAGAGCAGGGTATTATTGGCTAACAATGGAGTCGGACTGCTTCAAGTTCACGAAGAAGTGCCATAAATGCCAGATTTATGCTGATAAGATTAATGTGCCGCCGAGCCCGTTGAATGTCATGTCTTCCCCTTGGCCGTTCTCCATGTGGGGCATTGATATGATCGGAAAGATCGAACCCCCGACATCCAACGGACATCACTTCATCCTAGTCGCTATTGATTACTTCACGAAGTGGGTCGAAGTAGCGTCGTACGCTAACGTTACCAAGCAGGTGGTAGCGAGATTCAAAAAGAAGGACATCATCTGTCGATATGGAATTCCCGAGCGGATCATTACTGATAATGGTTCGAATCTCAAAAATAAGATGATGAAGGAGTTATGCCAGAGCTTCAAGATAAAACATCAATTTTCATCGCCCTACCGGCCGAAGATGAATGGTGTTGTTGAAGCAGCCAATAAGAATATTAAGAAGATTGTGTAGAAAATGGTTGTTACTTATAAGGATTGGAATGAGATGTTGCCCTTTTCCCTCCAGGGTTATCGTACGATGGTACGCACATCAACCGGGGCAACTCCTCTCTCGCTAGTGTACGGTATGGAAGTTGTCCTACCGCTGGAAGTCGAGATTCCTTCTTTACGAGTTCTGGTCGACGTGAAGCTCGATGAGGTAGAATGGATGGAGAATTGGTTGAATCAACTCAGCCTGATGGATGAGGAGAGGTTAGCCTCTATAGCATATGGTTGGATATACCAGAGCCGAATGAAGAAAGCTTACGACAAGAAGGTGCGCCCTTGAAGCTTTCAGACAGGTGATCTTGTGCTGAAGAAGATACTCCCGCCACATTCTGATCACAGGGGAAAATGGACACCGGATTACGAAGGTCCATATGTTGTTAATAAGGTCTTCTCGGGAGGAACCTTGCTGTTATCCACGATGGATGGTGAAGACTTCATGTCCCCTGTGAACGCGGACGCAGTTAAAAAATACTTCGCTTAAAAACGACCCGCTGGAAAGAAAAAAGAATATTCAGGCAAAAATATTTCATCACGGCGAACCAAAAAATGAAAAAGGGTTCGGGAAAACGTTAGGGATATAAATAAAAAAATGTACACTCGCAAAGTCGAAAACCTGAAGGGGCGACTTTGGCAAAAAAGGGTATCCCGGTGAATCGAAAACCCGAAAGGGCGGTTCAGGAAAAAGTTAGGGATTTGAAAGCAAATGACTGCGGTTCGTGTGTGATCTTGCCTTGCTCAGTGGTTCAGGAGTACCTGAGGGTCGTTTATCTGAATCAATTTCTTCTGAAGATGAGTCGTCGGGAAGCATTAGAGTCGAGTGAGTCATAGGAGGATCGCTTCATGGTGTTTATCTACGCCACATTGCCGATATTTGTACATACATGTTGTATATTTATGTTTGTGCTTGCGCAGCTTCCTCATTTAAGGAGCTTGCATCTGTTGTAAAACATTTCGCCTATTTATAGGCCATTCATCAATAAACATACTATTCAGTGAACTGTTTGTTTTTTTAACCTTTGCAGTTTTGTTTGCGAAAAACGCCCGATGTTTTTGTTAAAATACGCATACATAAACCTGCAGGCTTCGGCCGATGATTGTGAAAGCTTTGAATTATTTGAACAATGTCACAGGGGATAACCTGATGGTTCCCGTTGTGAAGGGTGTTGTGCCTTGTTTGTTCATTTTTGCAGGATCGTTATCCTCGGGGTAGGCGCTAGAGTGTATCCTTTACAGGATCAGCATATCCCCAACTGAGTCGTGCAGTGAGTAGCTAAGGATGGTTATCACCAGCAAGTGTTGGCACGTAAATATTCTTCACCAGACTAGATAGTCCAGCAGGTGTGTTCCCCGAAGGGTCAGTCTCTGTGAGACGTATGAAAGTTCATCCCTGAGCAAGTCCAGAAGGATGATTCAACAAGGTTGAAGCTTATCTCCCCAACACAGTGGAAGTGTGAAAGTTGACAAGAGTGTCTCCCTAGCCTGATGTGTTAGTCCCCAGAGAGCTGCATCTCGGAGAGCCGTTCGAGGCGTTATTCTTCCCCAAGCAGAGTGAAGTCGTTGGTCTAGCCTGATGTGCTATTTCCCCGGAGGAGTCCGTCATCCCCAGTTGAAGTCCAAGTGAGATTGGCAGGTTGCAGTTCCCCGCAGGGTGGCTCTTATTCCTCAGCGGAGTGGTTCATTCTCCCCGGCAGGACGTTTCTCTCCAGCATTTATTTTGCTGGAGCGTTTCCCGCATTTCTTTTCATGATTGCATAGCATTTAGTTAAATGCGTAGCATTTCCATTTAACACTGAGCATTACGCCATTGTCAAACATGTGCATGTGAAGCATAAACCAGGTGGTTACCGTTTGTGCACGGGCATATCTTTGTTTGGAGTTTTGAGTTCTCTAGTCTCCCCGCCAAAGTTTTGTGTTTGAGCCTTTCTTTTCCTTAGTGGAATATTAGCCTGATGGTTATCAGCGGTGATACGGTGTTCGCTTTTGTTTAGCGATAGTCTGACAAGGATGTCAGAAGAATAGCAACGTGATATGTTGCCCTGACTGGGATGTCAGATGTGAAGGTCGAATTCATCAACGCCTGACGGCGATATCAAAAAATCCCTGTGGATTCGGTTCCTATTGATGACTCAGTGTTTGTCTAACGAAAATATCAGAAGTCCGTATCTTCAGCTTCAATATGTGAGTTGACCCGCGTTGGTCCGACGGCCAGATCAGTTATCCTAAGATGATTACTGATTAATCAGAAGATTTTGCTCCGACTTGATGAGTAAGTCCGGTGGCCATTCTTCCAGTTAGCGCAGAGCGCCTCACAACAAAGGCATTTGACTTTGATTCGTGATCAAATAGCTAGTGGTTTTTCCCGACTTGATGTCGAGGCCTGAGGGCAATGGCAGATAACCAGACTCAGGTCGAAGTGTTTCTCTGTCTGAGGCAGAGTGCCTAAGGCCAAGTTAGACATCCTTGTGGGTACATGAGTGGCCAGGGACTCTATTTTTCAGACTGAGGTCAAAGTGTTGCTCTGACGGAGGCAGAGTGCTTGAGGGCAAGTTAGACATCCTTGTGGGTACATGAGTGGCCAAGGACTCTATTTTTTAGACTGAGGTCGAAGTGTTGCTCTGACGGAGGCAGAGTGCTTGAGGGCAAGTTTAGATATCCTTATGGGTTCTTGAGTGACCAAGGATTCTATTTGATAATGAATTTCTACGGTGAGTTCGGTTCAGATAAGTAATTCACCAGCGTAGTTGTTGTGCAACTATTATTGCAGTTTCTGGAGGTGACCCGCAGATCGGAGAGTGCTCGGTTAAGCATCTCATCCCCAACGGAGTATTTCGGATACTTAGCAGTGCAATTATTAGAGTCTGCAGTTTATTTCCGCGGTTGGCAAATTTCCGGGTTTGTGGGTATTCAACCGTCTTTTGCCTCGATTATTTGAGAGTCGCTCGCTTCTCGCCCAGTCGGGCCCAAGCCGTTTGAATAGGGGCAGCTGTTGCACCCCAAAATTTGCCTAACCTTTTTCTTACTTGGTTTATGTTTCATTGCATTCATTTTAGCATTAGCATATGTATTGCATTGACATGTGGGCAGGGATCAAGAGTTGTGCCCAACAAGAAAAGTATAACTAAGAGATTCAAAGCATTAAAGAGTGTATTGAAGTATTCAAGGGTTGACATCCTTATCAGAGAAGCCAAAGATCCTCAGGGAGAGGGTTGAATGCAAGAGTGTGTGCCTCCTAACTTGAGGGTTATGGGAGTTCTTCAGATGATTATGAATCCATAGAGATGGACTTGAATCCTTAAGAGAGCTCATAAGATGTATTGAAAGTCATTTTGAAGCCTAGACAAGTCATTGTATGGAGTACAAGAGGTTTTACCAAGATTGGTGCAGCTAGGGTTCATCTGGTCAACCCTAAGTCAACAGGTGAGTTGGAAGAAGGTTGAGACCTAGATTCAAGGCCATGTGATCATGGATTGATGTATTGATATGTACAAGGGATTATTCCAAGGTCAAACCATCATTATTTAAGAGTATGAGAAGTGCATGAGCTAGGGTTACTATGCTTGACAGTGTAAAATCCCCTAGTTTAGTGTCTGACTTCAAGACAGTATAATTCAAAATACAAGCCTCATCTCACCTTGACATGGTCATGAGACTTGTATAGGATGTTCATACCTTTAATTTGAGTACTATAACTGCTTGAGAGGATTTATGGAACTCAAGTTATGAGCCAGACAAGTTATAGGTCCTCAGATGAATGTGATTTTGGTACTTGAAAGTCAACCAACTTCCATGCAACGTTTGACCTAGAAGAGAGCTTCTACTAAATTTCAAGTGAACATGAATGTTCTTCCTTATCCTCTTATCTTTCCAAAAAGTCCTAGAAGTCCTTGATACGATTTGTAGAACTCGAGATATGGCTTTGACAAGTCAAGAGTATTTTGGGAAAGATGGATTATAGGTCATTTTGGATTATAGGTCCATTTCACTATCATACATGCCTCAAATGGAAATTTGTTCAACTTGAAAGTTGCTCAAAATGTAACTTTATACTCATCCAAGTATTAAGAACCCATTGAAATGGACTAGAGTGAAGAGTGTAAGAAAGAAAATTTGGAAAAGGCATTAAAATGAGAAGTTGCAAAATTATTCATAATGTCCCAAAATGGTGCAAGTTGATACATATTTTGAAGGTAAAGGACATTTTGAGAAGGTTGGAATTAATAGAATTTCATTTTGGGTCACATTTCATGAGCATTTCAAAGGTTTCTTGGAATTGAAGTAACACCACCAATCTACACCATAGGATTGAATTAAGCATTCAATCTGATCCATTCATGCTCAAGGAGTATTATGCAAGCTATTTGGATGGAGATGGAAGCCCCTAGAATCATAAATCTGTGACTGTCATGGAGGAAAAGAGAGAAAAACCAGAATTTTGGATTGGCTGAATTGGGCCATGATTGGGCCAAGCAATGATCCAAATCACTTCTATAAATGTTTCTGGAGGATTTCAGAAGGTGGTTGGTGATAGGAAAATATGAATTGAGTTAAGAAGCACTTTGAAAAGTTTGTTAGAAGTGAGAAATCGAGTTTCATCTTAGAGGCCATTTCAGAGGAAATCAAAGCTTCAAGAGTCTTCAACAAGCTTCACTGAAAGTTTTTGCACGAGTTTGATCCAAATTGAGCGACTGAATCATCACCAGAAGAAGCTTTTATGAGGTTTCTTTCCTTTCAAGATTCTTCTTAATTTATGCAAAATTAAGTTAGTTTGAACATGCAGTTAGGTTAGTATTGAACTCTAGTTGGATTTAGGTATGATTTGGAGAGGTTTTGAGATGATTCTTGATGATGATCCAAATGTTTAGAGGCTCGGTTAGGATTGATTATTGATGGATTTCAAGAATTGAATACATGTTTTTGCTCAGGATGAAGGGTAGAGTGGATTAGTATAATCAGATTGAAGTTTGGTGATGATGATTTTGGATGTGCACTTTCTGTTTCTGTTCGTATTTGCTTGTATCTTGAGAGATAGGATAATTGGAGTGTATCTTGGTGTTGCACCCCAAAATTTGCCTAACCATTTTCTTACTTGGTTTATGTTTCATTGCATTCATTTAAATATTAGCATATGCATTACATTGACATGTGTGCAGGGATCAAGAGATGTGATCATCTATTGAAAGCCAATAAGGGTTTGAGAACCTCTGAAGAATGTTATTGAAGTGTGCAAGGGTTGATATCCTCCTCAGATAAGTAAGAAGATCCTCAGAGATATGGTTGAATGCAAGATTGTGTGCCTCCTAACTTGAAAGTTGTGGGAGCTCTCTAGATGATTCTGAAGCATTAGAGAGGGACTTGAAGCCTTGAGATAGCCCATGAGATGCCTTGAAAGTCATCTTGAAGCCTAGACAAGTCTTCATGTGAAGTATGAGAAGCTTTTCCAAGATTGGTGCAATTAGGGTTTGTCTGGTCAACCCTAAGTCAACTGTTGAGTTTGAAGAAGGTTGAGACCTATATTCAAGGCCATGTGATCATGGATTGATGCATTGAGATGCCCAATGAATGATTCCAAGGTCAACTCATCATGATTAAAGAGTTTGAGAAGCGCAAGAGCTAGGGTTACTATGCTTGACAGTGTAAAATCCCCTGGTTTGATGCTAACATCAAGACAAGATAAGTCAAAATTCAAGCCCCATATTGTCGCTACTGCAAAAATCGGCGCCGCCAATGATAGAAGAGTCGCCACCGTGCGTTATTTATCCCAAAGGAGGGAAAGGAAACGCTCAGAGTAAACCTGACGCAAAACGGGAAAGGAATGGTCATCGCAACCAAATCTCAGGATTCAGGAGTCGGTTACGCAAGGGGAAGGTATTAGCACCCCTCACGTCCATCGTACTCGATGGGATCCACGCTTGTTTGTTGTCTGGACGGGTTGTTAATCTATCTACCTATCAAGGCTGGCTTAAAACGAAACAAAAGAAACTAAAAAGAGGACTCGACAAAGCATCGCGCTTTGGGCCTACATATTCTCATCAGAGAAAATCAGAGTCAATGTAGTTCGGCTAACTACGGGTGAAGGTGGCTCGCCAAGACGTCGCGTCTTGTGCCTACGTATTCTCATCAGAGAAATCAGAGCTAACGTAGTTCGGGACAAAACGGAACACAGGTTGTTCAGACAGTTTTTACCCGAGTAGGGTTAAACAACAGTTCCAGCAGTTAGGGACGAAACCTGTTTGCGGTGGCGCTGAAGTTTAACAACACTCTTTTCTTCAGAAAAGTTCTTCTTAATTTGCTGACCCCGAAGGAAAAAAGATTTGAAAGTTTGTTTTCTGTTTTTTACGCAAGAAGTGTTTTTTAAGGTGTTTGCAATTACAGTCGCACTAGAGACTATGACCTAGGAGTGAATGCGTCGCATGTCACCCAAAGGGTACCATACTAAACATCCCGACTATTGGAAAGAAGCTCTCCAACAGCCGTTTCCTAAGTAGCTTAAGGCTCGTAGGGTACAAAAGTAATCAGTTATAATTACTGTATCTTAAGCTATTTTTTAGATGAGAAGAGAACGCAACTAAGGATTCATCCTAGGGTTGTGTTTTGAAACCGGGAACTCCTAGAAGTTATCATGCAAAGGCTTTAGCCTAAAAGTCTAATCATCACTTCGTTATCAGAGGAAGTGAGAACCTAGGGGGAACCATGTCAATGGTGAACAAACAGACAGTAAGATAAATGGTAAATAAAAGCAATAAAGATGCATGCCATGCAACAATACAAGCGAGGCAAGGGAGTCACGTTCTACCTCGAACCTATTCACACAACAGGCAAGGGAAGACTAGCTTCCACTCAAGCCTATGGGGAATGCTTTCAAGCAAACACACAATACAGCAAAAGAAAAGAGACAGAGAAATCTGCATCAGCAGCTCCAAGCTATCTTCAACTGTAGACTCCACCTTCAGGCTTTGTCTTCAACAGCAAGTATCAACTTGCTTCTTCAGGCTTAAACTTTGACTAGCACAAGTATCAACTTGTATCTTCACTTTCTCTAGGCTTCAGCTTCCTCCTCAAGCCTCAACTTGATCTTCAAGAAGTCTTCAAACCAATCTTCACTCTTCAAGGAATCATCCTCTTCAAATCTTCAGCTTCTATCTTCAACAAGGCAACAGACTAATCTTCAAAGCAATCTTCAATATTCAAGGAATCATCCTCTTCAAAGCTTCTTAAACACTCTTCAATCCAAAGCATCATCTTCAAGCAAAGGCTCAAACACTCTTCAATCCAAAGCACCATCTTCAAGCAAGGGAGAGAAGTTACAACAAAAGTAGTATGGGATAGAGAGAAGCTAAATGACAACCAAAGGTTACCACTTAGAATTCCATTATCAAAAGAATGAACCCTCAAGGTTCTACCAGCTTGTGAAGAGCCACACATCCCTCCAAAGGAGGGATGAGGCCTTCACAAGGGGACCTCATTGTCGCTTCCGCGAAAATAAGGTGTCGGCAAAACAGAAGAGTCGCCACCTTTCGTTATTTATCCCTCAGAGCGGGAAAGGAAACAATCGGAAAAACCTGACGAAAAAGGTATAAGACAAGGTCATCGCAACCGTTGTCTGGGTTCGGGAGTCGGTTACCCAAGGGGAAGGTATTAGCACCCCTCACGTCCGTCGTACTCGACGGGATCCATGCTTGTTGTGTTTACTGGACGAGTTGGTTTATCTATCTACCTAACAAGGCTGGCTTAAACAGAAAAGAAAATGACTCGGCAAAGCGTCGCGCTTTATGCCTACGTATTCTCATCAGAGAATGAGAAATCAGAGTCAACGTAGTTCGACCTACGACGGGTTATGGGAAAGGTGGCTCGCCAATACAAAAGTATTGTGCCTACGTACTCTCAACAGGTATGAGAGATCAGAGCTTACGTAGTTCGGACTACTATGGATTACGGGGATTCAGATTCATCTGTTTTATCGAGTAGGGTTAAATAGCAGTTCCAGCAGTTAGGGACAAAGCCTATTTGCGTTGGCGCTGAAGTTTAACGACACTCTTTTCTTCAGAAAAGCTTCCTTTGAATTATGGGCCCACGGGGCAAAAAGGTTTGAAGTTTGTTTTCTGTCTTTTACGAAAAAAGTGTTTTTTATTGTGTTTGCAATTTCAATCGCACTAAAGACTATGACCTGAGAGTGAATGCGTCACATGTCACCCAAAGGGTGCCATACTAGACATCCAGACTGTTGAAAAGAAGCTCTCCAACAATCCTTTCTCAGATAGCTTAAGGCTCGTAACGTACGAAAGAAATCATTCATGATTACTGTATCTTAAGCTGTTTTGAGATGAGAAGAGAACAGGCTCAACTAAGGGGAGACTATCAAGTCCTACTGTTGTCATGCCAAGGATTCATCCTATGGTTGTGGTTTGAAACAGGGAACTCCTAGAAGTTATCATGCATAGGTTTCAACCTAAAGTTCTATCATCACTTCCTTATCAAAGGAAGTGAGATTCCTAGGGGATCATGTCAATGATAAATAGAAACACATAAAGCATCAACTTAAACAGTAAACAAATTTACAGTAAAATGCATGTAATGCAAGTGAGGGAGGAAATGTGTGTGGGGCAACAGCCTCCACAAGCTCATCTCAACCTCAAGCCAGATATGAATAGCAGTAATCATACAGAAAGTAAAACATGCTATCAAGCAAGGTATAAGAGACTGTAATCATACAGAAGAAAATAAAATGCTGTCAAGCAAAATAAACCACATGGGCAAGGGAGCTGGGCTCTACCGAATACCCGCAAGCAAAGCCATACAATAACAATACAAGCAGAGGGAGCAACTCAACCTCTAGTGCAATCATGCTCCTAGATTGAAGTCAGTCTAGATATGGACTTATTCTAATGCATCAAGCAAGTCAAACAAGGCACAGCAATACAGAAAAGAAAACAGACAAGAAAGCAGATCAACAACTCCCTTTTCCAATTCCAAGCTTCAGCTCTTCTGACAGCAATCCAGTCTTCAGACTTCAATCACCCTTCAAGGTTATCAGCTTCACTGGCAAGTATCAACTTGCTTCTCTAGGTTTCAACCCATCAACATAAGTTTCTACTTAACTTCACTTCTCCAAGCTTCAGCTTTTCAGTCAATTCCACCTTCAGGCTTCACTCCTAACTACAAGTATCAACTTGATTCCTTCAGGCTCTCAATGCATCAGTGTAAGTGTCAACTCACCCTTAATTCCTCAGGCCTCAGCCATATACTCAATCTTAATTGAATCCTCTGCATAAGTATCAACTTAGTTCTCAAGCTTCAGCTCTCTTTGCTTTACCAGTATCAACTTGGTCTTCTTCTCCTACAAGCTTCAGCTTCTCAGGGTAATCCTCAATCATATGGGAGTGTCAACTTCATCCTTCAATTCTTTCTCAAGCCTCAGCTCTCCATTCAATCTCCATTGGATCTTCAAGTATCAACCTGTTCTTCTTGCTCTTCAAGCTTCAGCTGCAATGGCAATGATCAAGGAATCATCCTCTTCCACACTCTTCAATGAAGTCCTCATCTTCAAACTCAAGTCCAACATCTTTCAAGATACTCAAACCAGAAGACAGTTGATTTAACAGGATGAATGGAAATGATAAACAGCTTACTGACAACCAAAGGAAGCCTGTAAGGGTTCATCATTATGAGAGACTGGTTCCCTCAAAGTTCTACTTCCCAGATAAAGCCACTCATCCCTCCAAAGGGGGGATGTGAATATCTTGGAAGGACTTTTAGTCATAGGGAGGAATGGAAGCACAAGATGCTTTCCATGTTTGTGAAAGAAATCATTCTAACTATAAGGCTCTCCCTATGTTCCCTATCTCCTAAATCTTCATCAGACACCTTCAGGCATAAGCAAATCCAAGCTCCAAGCAACTTCAAGCATCCTCATCTTGTCTTTAACTTGTCTTCAATCTCAACCAAAGGCAAACCAAGCACAAGTTTGATGTTGAAGATTTTTCCATTTGAAGCTTGGAAATAGGAGTTATGGCCTTATGCTTGAAATGACCTGTAATCTCCAAATGACCAAAATGCCCTTGACTTGTCAAAGCCATAACTTGAGTTCTACAAATCCTATCAAGGACTTCTAGTACTCTATAGAAATCTAAGAAGATAAGGAACAACATTCATGTTGACCAAAAGTTCATAGGAATCATCCTTCTTGGGCAAAAGTTTGATTCAAGTTGGGTAACTTTCAAGGCCCCAGATTCACATACCTCAGATGACCTGTAACTTGTCAAAGTCATAACTTGAGTTCTACAAATCCTATCAAGGACTTCTAGTACTCAAATTAAAGCTAAGATCATGCTCTACAACATTCATGTTGGGGGCAAGATGAGATGACCATCACATCTTGAGCTAAATTTCCTTGAAGATAGGGGTCAAACTAGGGGATTTTACACTGTCAAGCCTTAGAAACCCTAGCTTGAAACTTCTCAAACTCTTCAATCATGATGAGTTAACCTTGGAATCACCCTTATAGCATCTCAATGCATCAATCCATGATCACATGGTCTTTGAATTAGGTCTCAACCTTCTCCAAATCATTAGTTGACCTAGGGTTGACCCAGTCAAACCCTAATTACACCACTCATGGCTGGGGCTTCTTAATCTTGCACCATGACCTGTCTAGGCTCCATGATGGCTTTCATCTCATAAGCTCTCTCAAGGCTTCAAGTCCACATTCTTGGCTTTAGAATCATCTGAAGTCTTCCCACAACTCTCAAGTTAGGAGGCACACCTTCTTGGTTTCAACCATTCTCTCTAAGGCTCTTTTCACTTCTCTGACAAGGACATCAACCCTTGAGCACTTGAATAACCTTCTTAGCTAGCTTCAAACTCTTGTATAGCTCTTAATTGGTAATCATACCTCTTGATCTCCTGCATACATGTCAATGAAATGCAAATGATAATGCTAATGTGAATGAAATGAAACACAAGCTAGGTAAAGAAATGTTGAGCAAATTTTGGGGTGCAACAGCTGCCCCTATTCAAACGGCTTGAACCTGACTGGGTGAGAAGCGAACGGCTCTCAACCAATCAAGGTGCGAGACGGTTGAATACCGACAAACCCGGAAATTTGCCAACTGCACAAGTACACGACACTCTGATGGGAACAAATCTTCGAAAACTGAAATGCTAGCTGCACGGCAACTAGCTGGGGAATTGGTCACACGGTAACCGGTGATACACAGTCGATCATGCCGTCAGGAATCAAGATTCCTCGGGACTCATCAGGTCAACAATCAAGCTGGTCATGCCATCGGGCATTCAAAGAAATTTCTCGGGCATCCGCCGGACTTCATCAGTAAGTCGGGAATAGAATTCTCGGTCAATCATGAACCAATCGGGGATATCCAAACTTCTGCCGTTAGGCACTCCGCATCAGCTGAGGGAACTGCTTCGTGAATACGGTTGGACTTCAATCATCAAGTCTTCAAGGGAAGTTTCAACTTCGCCGTTCAGAAACCTGCTGGGGATGACACATCTCCGCTGGGGATTCTGGAGAACTATCAAGTAACTCTGCTTCGGGGGTCCAGAAATCATTCTGACTGAATCATCTCTGCTGAGGAAATCAAGAATCATCTTGAACAAATAACTCCGTCGGGGAATTCAAGAATCATCTTGAGTAAACCACTTCTGATGGAGATTTCAGGAATCATCCTGAGCAAACGCTCTGCCGGGGACTCCAAGCATCAACTTGAGCAACCCACTCTGGCCATTTCACTGGGGATTTTAAGAATCATCTTAAACAAGCACCTTCGCTGGAGAATTCAAGAATCATCTTGGGCAGAAGACTTTGCTGGGGAATTCGAGACTCATCTTGAGCGAGCGACTTCTGCTAGGGGGGTTCAAGAATCATCTTGAGCCAGCGACTTTGCGGAGGAACACCTGCAAAACAAGAACGGTAACGACCTAGCTCATGTTTCATATGCGTATGCTTTGACAATGGCGCAATGCTCCATACGGTGGAAATGCTATGCGTTTATGATAGATGCTATGCAATCATGCAAAATGCTGCGACCCCGTCAGCAAAATAAATGCTGAAGGGAGAATCCTCCTATCAAGGAGAAAGAAACACTCTGGTGGAGAGGAGGAATCATCCTGCCGCGGAGAAAAGGTCACACCGATCTCAAACGGACTCCGCTTGGGGAAACAAACTTCAGTTGACTGCTGCAGGGGAATAAAGCTCTACGAGAACCTGGACCTGCTGAAGAAAACGATGTCAATCGCAGAAATAAACTGCACGGCCTTCACGGCTAGCCCTCCTGGAGATAACGATTCCGGCGGGGAAATACGGCATCAGCTATTCAACACTCTACTGGGGGAAAACCAATCATGGTCCCAACTGCTTCCAAGGACTCGATTCTCTTGGGGATCTGCACACTCGGCTGGGGAAGAAGGAATCATCCTGCTTACAGGGGAGAGTACGACTCTGTGGGGAATCTCAATTCCTCTGGGACTTCAGTCTGGAACTATCAATTGCTGCATACTTCAGCGTAGGACTCAGCTGGGGAGATGTCGCTCCTTCAGGATACATCTGATTGGGGAGAGAATCTTCTCTGCCTAGGGGGACATATCAATGCTTATGATCTCACACTCAGACTCTGCGGGGAGAGACTGCTGAACTTTGCTGGAGAAGGAGGAATCATCCTGCTTGGGGATGCACACGGCGCACTGTTTGGAATATGCTACACCTGTAACAACACAAACAAACAGACAATATACCCTTCTCAAAGGGACCTATCAAGGTTATCATCTTGTGACAATGTTCAAGTAATTCATTGTTTCAACAATCAGTGGCCTAGGCCAGTAAGTTTATGTATGCGCATTTTGTCAAAAACATCGGCGTTCTTTTCGTAAACAAAACAGATAAATGCTAAACAGACAAACAAAATTGCTTAATAGTATATATTTTATTGATAACGAACCCCTGAATGGGTAAAGATGTTTTACAACAGATGCAAGCTCCTGGAATGAGGAAGCTGCGCAAAAAAAATAAAAACATAAATATACATCAGTATATACACAAATGTCGGCAACGAGGCGTAGACGGACACCATGAGTTGATCCCTCTATGACCCACTCGAATTTGATACTTCTCCGACGCTTCAGCTTCAGAAGAGATTGATTCAGATAAACGGCCCTCAAGTCTTCCAAACCACTAAACAATGAAAGTCCACACGCGGAACGCAGTCATTTGCTTTTTCAAATCCCTGACTTTTGCGTGAACCGCCCTTTGCGGGTTTTCGATTCACCGGGATACCCTTTTTTGCCAAAGTCGCCCATCCGGGTTTTCGACCTTGCGGGTGTACATTTTTTCAATTTACATCCCTAACTTTTGCCCGAACCTTTTTCCTTTTTTATGGTTCGCCGGGATGCCCCATTTTTGCCTGGATATTCTTTTTCTTTCCAGCGGGTCATTTTTAAGCAAAGTATTTTTTAACTGCGTCCGCGTTCACCAGGGATGCAAAATCTTCACCATCCATCGTGGATAACAACAAAGCTCCTCCCGAGAAGACCTTGCTGACGACGTACGGACCTTCGTAATTGGGAGTCCACTTGCCCCGGTGATCGGAGTGTGGAGGAAGAATCTTCTTCAGGACGAGATCACCCGTCTGAAAGCTTCTAGGACGCACCTTCCTATCATAAGCTTTCTTCATTCGGCTTTGGTACAGACGACCATGAGCAATCGATGCTAACCTCTTCTCGTCCATCAGGCTGAGTTGGTTTAGTCGGTTCTTAATCCATTCTGCCTCGTCGAGTTTCACGTCACCCAAAACTCGTAAAGAAGGGATCTCCACTTCTAACGGCAGGACAACTTCCATACCGTACACTAAGGGGAAAGGAGTTGCCCCGGTTGATGTACGTATCGTTGTACGATAACCGTGCAGTGCAAATGGCAGCATCTCGTGTCAATCCTTGTGGGTCACAACCATCTTCTGAACAATCTTCTTTATGTTCTTATTGGCCGCTTCAACGACGCCGTTCATCTTCGGCCAATAAGGAGATGAGTTGTGGTGTTCAATCTTGAAACTCTGGCACAACTCCTTCATCATCTTGTTATTCAAATTCGAACCATTATAAGTAATGATCCGCTCGGGAATTCTGTAACGACAGATGATGTCCCTCTTTATGAATTTAGCTACCACCTACTTGGTCACATTAGCATATGAGGCTGCCTCCACCCACTTGGTGAAGTAGTCGATAGCTACTAGAATGAAGCGATGACCGTTAGACGCAGTGGGCTCGATCTTGCCTATCATGTCGATGCCCCACATGGAGAACGGCCACGGGGAGGACATGGTATTTAACGGGCACGGCGGCACATGAACTTTATCAGCATAAATCTGGCATTTATGACATCTCTTCGTGAATTTAAAGCAATCCGATTCCATCGTCAGCCAGTAGTATCCTGATATCAGGATCTTCCTCGTCATGGCATGCCCGCCGGCGTGCGTACCAAATGTGCCTTCATGGACTTCTTCCATGAGCATACTCGCCTCTTTCTCATCTACACATCTGAGTAGCACGAGATCGTGGTTTCTTTTATACAACACTCCATCAGGATTGAGATAAAAATTTCCAGATAGCCTCCTCAGAGTCTTCTTATCCTGGGTTGACGCTCCCGCGGGATACTCCTTAGTCATAAGGAAGGTCTGGATATCATGGAACCATGGCTTGCCATCGGCGGCTTCCTCGATCGCAAAGACGAATGCAGGTCTATCAAGACGAGAAAGGACAATTCTTGGAGCTTCATTCCAAAAATTGACTTTATACATCGAAGCCAACGTGGCTAAGGCATCAGCCATCTAATTTTCGGCCCTGGGCACATGATGGAGTTCCACTCGATCAAAGAACGGAAGCAGCCTTCTGGCATAATTCATGTACGGCACCAAATTCGATTGACGAGTCTCCCACTCCCCTTTAATCTGGTTAATCACAAGCGCCGAGTCACCATATACGTCTAGGTTCTTGATTCTCAAATCAATTGCTTCTTCTAGACCCATGATGCATGCTTCGTACTCCGCTTTATTATTGGTGACTGGAAACGTCAGTCTCGCAGTAAACGGGATGTGGGATCTGTGGGGAGTCGTGATGATCACCCCAATGCCACTTCCGTAGGAATTAACCGCCCCGTCAAATATCAATTTCCACTGGGATTTCCTATCTGGACCCTCGTCGGGCAACGGCTCATCGCAATCCTTCGCTTTGAGAAACATGATATCCTCATCAGGGAATTCAAATTTCATCGGATGGTAATCTTCGATCGGCTGTTCGGCCAGATAATCAGACAGTACGCTGCCCTTGGTGGCCTTCTGGGAAACGTATTGAATATCATATTCCGTCAACACCATTTGCCATCTGGAAATCCTGCCCGAAAGCGCTTGCTTCTCGAAGACGTACTTGATCGGATCCATCTTCGAAATTAGCATGGTGGTGTGATTGAGCATGTACTGTCGTAAACGTTTGGCAACCCAGGTTAGTGCACAACACGTCTTCTCCAGCATCGAGTAGCGAGATTCACAGTCCGTGAACTTTTTACTCAAGTAGTAAATGGCATGCTCCTTTCTGCCCGTCTCGTCGTGCTGACCGAGAACACACCCCATACTATTCTCAAGAACTATCAAGTCCATGATTAATTGCCGTCCAGCCACTGGGGGTATCAAGATCGGAGGCTCCTACAGATACTGTTTTATCTTGTTGAATGCCTTCTGGCAATCCTCGTTCCAGATAATCGCCTGATCTTTTTTCAGTAGTTTGAACATCAGTTCACACGTGGCCGTGAGCTGAGAAATAAACCTTGCGATGTAGTTTATTCTGCCCAAGAAACCATGAACTTCTTTTTCGGTTTTTGGCACTGGCATTTCTTGTATTGCTTTTATCTTCGCAGGATCAACCTCGATGCCTCTTTCGCTCACGATAAACCCCAGTAACTTTCCGGACCGTACTCCGAAAGTACACTTGTTAGGATTCAGCCTCAGCCTGAACTTCCTAAGCCTCTCAAAAAGCTTCAGCAAATTGACCAGATGTCCCTCCTCCATTTGGGACTTCGCAATCATGTCATCAACATAGACTTCAATCTCATGATGAATCATATCATAAGTAACCATTGCTCGTTGGTAAGTGGCCCCTGCGTTCTTCAGACAATAAACGTAGTTTTCTCCATGTCCTCCGGCGCCATCTTGATTTGATTGTAACCGGAGAAGCCATCCATGAACGAAAATACGGAGAACTGAGCTGTATTGTCGACCAACACATCAATATGAGGCAGCGGGAAATCATCTTTAGGGCTCGCCCTATTCAAATCCCGATAATCGACGCACATGCGTACCTTACCGTCCTTCTTCGGTACAGGCACTATGTTGGCGACCCACGACGGGTAAGTAGTGACCGCTAAGAAGCCAACATCAAGTTGTTTCTGCACTTCTTCTTTGATCTTAACGGCCATATCTGGTCTCGTCCTCCTAAGCTTCTGCTTAACGGGAGGACAATCTTCTCGCAGCGGCAAGTGGTGGACCACGATGTCAGTGTCAAGTCCGGGCATATCCTCGTATGACCAAGCAAAGACGTCACTATACTCTCTCAGCATCTCGACCAATCTCTGCTTGACATCAATCTGCAATGCAGCCCCTATCCTGACGTTCCTAACGAGTTCTTCAGAACCCAAATTCACAATCTCGATCTCCTCTTCATGAGGTAGAATAACTTTCTCTTCTTGTTTCAACAAGCGGGTCAACTCTTCAGGAAGGTCTTCGTCTTCATCAATCTCTTCTTCGGCTTGATAGATCGGGCAATCGAAGTCGAAGTGAGTCGTAGAAGGTCCAGAGTCGATGTCATCTGTTATGTGGATCCTGCAATAACAAGGGTTAAGCTTAAAACAAGTATATGCAGGTTAGCACAAACCCCATTGCCATTTTATTGTTTTTCAAAACAAATATAAAACAGGAATAACAGAGATCACAACATTTGAATACGAAGAAAACGCCTTTTGATTTATTGGTAAAATGTATGTACATAATCCAACAAGGCCCTGACGATAAAACCACTATGCCCCGGGTAGGACATAGGGTTGTACAATGATTGGAAAAAGTAAATCATTACTCTTCGCTTGTCATCTGGATGATATCCTTGATGGACCAGTTGGTAAGGCCCTCGCCTGGCTTGCTTGGCTGGATCCAAGAGTCTAGGTCACAGTCGCTATCTCCGCTGTCTTCAGACACCGCGTTGACGCTTTCAAATATCACCCTGCCACGGGTAAACTGGATCGGTCCTTTACCTTGCGACGTACTGCTAGAAGAGGAATCTTCAGCTCCGGGAGAATATCCCAACCCAAACTTGTCTTGCTTGTTAGGTATCTCCAAAATTCGCCCCCAGCCTGGGGCAGATCCGGCCTGAACAACGGCCCGGGCTTCTTTGAATGAAGAGAGAGTCATCTCTGGCTTTTCAGTGACTACAGGAGCTACGTCCTTGACTTTAACAGCTTCGAACGCTTGGCATAGGGTTTCGTGAATTTCCCCATCCATCTCAACGTACTTGAAGGACGACAAATGGCTCACCATTATGTCTTCCTCGCCACAAACAGTCACGAAGCTACCTCCGACAACATACTTGAGTTTCTGGTGCAACGTGGAGGTCACGGCTCCAGCAACATGGATCCACGGCCGGCCTAAGAGATAGCTGTATGCAGGCATGATGTCCATAATGTAAAAGATTGCGTCGAACGTTTCCAGCCCGACTTGGATTGGCAACGTCACCTCCCCGAAAACATGGCGTTTGGTTCCATCGAACGCTTTCACAACCAGATCATTGGGTGTGCAAATCACTCCGCGAGTATCTAACTTCATTAATGCCTTCTTCGGAAGAACATTGAGTGACGACCCCGTGTCCACCAACACGTGCGACATAATCGTTCCCCTACACTCTATCGAGATGTGCAGGGCGCTATTGTGGTTCCTCCCTTTCGGCGTCAGCTCTAGGTCCGTGACCCTAAACCATTTCCAGCATTCACGTGGGCTACGACCTCTTCTGGCTGGTTTACCGATATTTCCTGCAGTACATATGCAGCGTTCAACACCTTCAGCAGCGCGTTGCGGTGTGCTTCAGAACAAAACAACAAGTTCAAGATGGAAATCTTTGAGGGTGTCTGATGGAGATGATCCACAATCTTGTAGTCACTCTTTTTAATCAACCTCATAAATTCCTCGGCGTCTTTAACAAGTAAGTCCTTTTCTGCCCCACGCGGGATCTCTTCAATGACTTTACTTTTACCTTTATCAGTTGCATCAGCTCTGTCCGCCTTGTCCGCCATGACCTCAGGTGGTGCAAACACTCTTCCGCTGCGAGTAATACCACTGATTCCCACAAGGTTCTCCACAGATGACCCAAACGGTTCTAGCTCCAACTTTTGTCCGTTGCAGTAGACCTCAGCCCCATAATGCCATGGGACAACATTAGTGCTTTCGAACGGTATCGGCCCAGCTTTGGTGATGGTAATCGTGGGCGGTCTGGGCACAGAAATAGTTATCGTCTGGCGAGGGATGGTGATGGTGGCAACCTCATCATCTTGCTTCAGCATTACCTCTCCTGATTCGACTTTGGCCCTCCGGCTAAACTGTAGGATCCCTTCAGTCATCAGACTTTGAATTCCTTCTACCAACTGCTCGCATCCATCAGGACTAGTCGCACAGCCCATACACAGCTCTCCGCATCCTGGAAAGAAACCTCTTTTCATCAGCTTAGCTTTAACTAAGCTAAGCGGTGTCTTCAGATCTCTGACGTCAGTCAACAAATCCAAACTCTCGTCTTCCATAATGGCGTTTACTCCCCCTCCCCTATGATTCGGCATAGGGTTTTTCGTGACATTTGGCACATTATCTGAGAAGTTGATGATCTTAGCATCCACCATGTCCTGCACCTTATGCTTGAAGGCTTTGCAGTTTTCTATGGTGTGGCCTGGTGCCCCTGAGTGAAACTCACAAGTTGCATTCGCGTCATAAACTGGCGGAGGTGCCCCTGTCAAGGGAGCCAAAGTTCTCTTCTGGATGAACTGTAGCTGAAGCAAAGTCTGCAATAGTTGCACGTACGACATGGGCGGTGTCTCGAGGTGACGACTCGACAGAGGTGCCCAATTCTGATACTTTCTGTACCCTTGTTGATTCGGTTGCTGCTGCTGCTGTGGCTGTTGAACTGCCGGGATAGTTATATTGGCCACCTGTTGGTGAGGGCCTTTACCCTTCCTTCGAGCGTTGGTCACGGCGCTCGTTTCTCCTTCCCGTCTTTTGCCACCATAAGGTTTCTTTCCGCCTCCTCCAACTGAGGATGAATCACCTTGAATTTTCCCGAGTTTGATCCCATTTTCAATGTGCTCACCCGTGATAATGAGATCTGAGAAGGTTCCAGACATACCGCTGACTAATTTCTCATAATAAACCCCTGGGAGGGTGGCTACAAACATCTGCACAAGCTCACGTTCAACCATCGGCGGCTGAACCCTGGCTGCCAACTCATGCCACCGCTGGGCGTATTCCTTAAACCCTTCGTTGTTCCTTTGTGATAGATTCTGCAGTTGGACTCGGTTCGGAGCCAAGTCGCTGTTGTATTGGTAGTGGTGCACAAATGCTTCAGCAAGGTCCTTCCACGTGCGCATGCTGGTAGGCTCCAGACTCATCTACCATTCGAGGGAGGGCCCGGACAAACTGTCTTGAAAGAAGTGCATCAGCAACTTCTCGTCATCAGAATGAGCGGACATTTTCCTGTAATACGATCTCAGGTGGACGCGAGGGCAAGTGGTGCCCTTGTATTTTTCAAAGTCAGGTACCTTGAACTTGGGAGGCACCTTGAAATCGGAAATCAGTCCCAACTTGGACATATCAACACCCAGGGTGTTCTGGTTCTCGATGTTTCTCATCTTATCCTCGAGTGCCTTGAACCTTAGACGTGCTTCAGCAGTCAGCTCCCCTTCAGCACCTCTCTGAGAGAACACATCGTCTTGACGGTCTTCTAACCACGGCTGAGGCCCGAACAGATTCCCAACACCTGCATTGTTGTTGCCCAGTCCAACATTGACGTTAGCTTCAAGACTCCCATTACTGACGCCCGTCGTATTGCCATTGAGTCCCATGTTAGCTATCACATTGCCGTTGGCACTGCCATTCCCCCCGGTCACGGGGACGCCATTCTGAAGAGTTTCAACTGGTGGAGGGGTAGGCACAGTCCCACCATGGAGTACGCCATTGCTATCGACCCTTGAAATTAGAGGCTGAACCAAGGTTCTGAGCTGATCCTGGCCATTGGCGACCGCTTGCATGAGCTCCATGAAGCGATCAATTCTTTCGCGGAGTTCCTGAACATCGGTTTGCACTTGCTCCATGATTCTGGTTTGATTTGCTCTGGTCGGATAGCGGTGGATAGGTCTCTGATCAATCCTGGAACAACCTGAAACAACCTGAAAACACAAGAGGGTTAGGAAAAACGACAAAGTGCTCGTTATGCAAATGCTTCATGCAAATGCAAACGTGTGTCTGTGTGTTAGGGAGATTTCCCCCGATCCTAGTGCCTGAGTGCTTGTGCTGATAATAAGAAGTCTGATCCCAATCATGGAAATAAAATCTCATATATAAAGAAAGCCCATCAAGGCAGTACACAACATCAGTGAGTACAAGATGAATCAATAGCGTGACCTCAGCCAACAAGCCTGGTGATGGTCAACATACAACAATGATCACAACAAAAGGAATACAAATAGTCAAGCACGACCACGGGCGCGAAACTCTTCTAACAACCCCTTCGTTTCTGGATGATCAGGACGAGTGAGTAACCCTTCAACGAGTAACTCCCTCTGCATAATGGTGTATTGAAGACCTTCGACCGAATCTTCCCATGCTCCTTCGCCGAAACAATCTTCTAGCTTCCGCTTCTTGGACTCAAACGCCAGTTTGCGCTCCTTCAGGTTAGCGAGAGCTCTGTTGAGATGGCCTTCAGCGGCATATCTGCGAGCGGTTTCTTCATCAAACCTCCTCTCACTAGCCTTCACCTGGGCCTTCAGCTTGGAGATCTGTTGCATCAGCTTATCCTCCCGCTCTTTCCTGTTGGCTAGGGAGGCCTTCCAGTGCTGGTTGAATTTGGATATCCTCCGATACGCTTCGTCCAAGTGCTGCTTCTTCGTGGCCAGTACATCGTTGACAGCTTTGAAGTCTCGACCCATGCGTTCACGCTCGGCTATCTGCTTAGTCAAATCTGTCCCCAGCTGGTTCACCAGCTCTGTCTGCCTTTTGAAGGAATGAACAGCTTCGTTTCTCTCGCTTCGGAGCTGAGCCAATTCTTTCTCCAGTTCTTCATTTTCCCTTTTCAATGCATCTCTCTCAGCTAACACCCGATTATGCTGCTGAATAGGCACAGTGGTAGGCTCTTCGATCACCAGAGGGCTTTCTGGCTTGGCAGGAGGAAACGACATCCCTATAGCATCTGCTCTGGCTCTGATCCACATCACGTACGAAGGGTAGGCTTGGCTATTGCTTCTCCCCAGCAATGGTTTTCCCCTCTTACTGATGCCATTCCAGGCGCGATGAAGCTTAGATAACAGATCCCCCTCTAGAAGACCAGTGAGGTATAGAGATTCCTACACCTCTTCCTCCTTCGGCGGAGCTCTCAAAGCATACGCAAACTGTCGGACCAACAAAGACGGATTATAGTTTATGCAGCCTTTCCTGCCTATCAAAGGCACGTTCGGGAACCCGCTGCAGCTGAAGATAATCTCGGTACCCAACCTATCTCGGTCAAACCAGTCAATATCCTCCGCTGATAGACTCATCAAACGCTCGGACCACTCAGTTGTGGCTGCAGACGAAGCAAAGGGACCCCTCTTGGGCAGATGACTATCAAGCCATTTATAAAGCAAGGGTACGCAGCACGAGACGTTCTTACCCCTTCTGTTCTCGTTTTTGTAGTGGATGGAATGGTAGACATCTCCTATCAAGGTAGGGACTGGATTCCCTGAAGCAAAGATACGAAATGCGTCGAAGTCTACAAAGTCGGGCATATTGGGGAACAGAATGATGCCATATATGCACAGAGCGAGAATGGCGTTGAACACGACCCAACATCCGTCTTTGGCGCACTGCTGAGCCTTACCCACTAAGAACTGCAAGGAGAAACCGGGAACCCTGTTCCAACTAGACAATACCAACTCGGAGGCATCCAGATGAAGTGACGGAGCTAGACCAGCCAGATTAGGCTCGGCATCCATATGAACAAAAGGCATCTGCCTCTTGATAGGCACACCTAACAAATCAACATATTCCTCTAGCATGGGTGCGAGAACAAAATCCGGAAAAGTGAAGCATCTCAACGGAGGGTCGTAGAACTGCATTAGAGCGTGCAACCCATTCAACTCGAACGCAGAAGGTTTACGAACCAAACTGAGCAACTTGCCATCAGATTTTCTGAACTCATCTCTCACAGAATCATCTGCTAAAGCAATCAAACCGGTCAGCTAAACCACATCAGGGGCAGGGAGCTTGTAAGCCAAGGTCTTCCTCAGAGAACCCATAACAATACAATAGGAGGCCAGAAATCCGGAATCAGGGGAAACGGTACCTGCAACACAGACACACGTTAATGAAATGCAAATGAGTATGCAAAGCACTGTAAAATGCAATCATGCAGCAGGAGATCAAGGCAATTGTGCTGTGGAGATTCTGCGTCAACAAAACCATGATGCTGCTCTGTCATGAACAACCACTATCTCTGATAATAAGAAGACCCGGGTATCGGACCACACATCTGCTCTGTCAAGAACACACACACATAGGACCATAAATCTGCTCTGTCAAGAACAAACATCTGATAACAGGACCTCTGATACAGGACCCTAACTCTGCTCTGTTAAGAACAAACATCTGATATCAAGGACCTCTGATACAGGACCAAAACTCTGCTCTATCAAGAACAAACATACATCTGCTGATGAGATCCTCTGATCCCAATCATAAACCTGTTCTATCAAGAACAACTACCCATCTCTGAAGATAAGGTCCTCTGATACAGGACCATAACTCTGCTCTATCAAGAACAACCATACATCTGCTGATGAGATCCTCTGATCCAATCATAAACCTGCTATCTGCTGGTAAGATCCTCTGATCCCAACAAAACTGATTCACTATCAAGAAAACCAGGTAGTCTGAAGGTCAAAGTTTCCTGCAATAAACCCAACCCTGCTCACAGGTATGGACCTAAACTGACTCAAGTTCGGCATCCTATGCGTTCATCAGCGTCACAGACATTCAAGAGGGGTGATACGATACCCAGAAGGTGTGGCATCACCAGCTCATGAAGCGGCCTCACTCGGCTGAATCACAAATGATCGGTCCCCAGAGTCGACAATCCTCCAAACCAACAACCCCTTCAACCCAAAGGGTTGAAAAGAAGTCAATCGGGAGAACCTCGTTTGAGCGTGGATTTCATGAGACACTAGTGCCTGCCAAGCAAGCACGCGCCCACTAATTTCCACAACTAATGCTATGTTCACTCAAGCCTGGGTCTGGCTTCTCACTCATCAGAATGCCCCTCCCACAACAACACAGATAATCATATCATACTGAAAATAAAGTGCGGGAAATAAAAAATACGATAAATAAACACAACCTAACAAGTAATCATACAAGCGCTAGGATTGACTCTCGCAGGGGACGTCGGATCCCCAAACTAACTCGCATTCGGGACGTTGGATCCCAGGAAACTATCAAGTCCCCAGCAGAGTCGCCAGCTGTCGCTTCCGCGAAAATAAGGTGCCGGCAAAACAGAAGAGTCGCCACCTTTCGTTATTTATCCCTCAGAGCATGAAAGGAAACGATCGGAAAAACCTGACGAAAAAGGTATAAGACAAGGTCATCGCAACCATTGTCTGGGTTCGGGAGTAGGTTACGCAAGGGGAAGGTATTAGCACCCCTCACGTCCGTCGTACTCGAAGGGATCCACGCTTGTTGTGTTTACTGGACGAGTTGGTTTATCTATCTACCTATCAAGGCTGGCTTAAACAGAAAAGAAAATGACTCGGCAAAGCGTCGCGCTTTATGCCTACGTATTCTCATCAGAGAATGAGAAATCAGAGTCAACGTAGTTCGACCTACGACGGGTTATGGGAAAGGTGGCTCGCCAATACATCAATATTGTGCCTACGTACCCTCAACAAGTATGAGAGATCAGAGCTTACGTAGTTCGGGCTACTACAGATTACGGGGATTCAGATTCATCTGTTTTATCGAGTAGGGTTAAATAGCAGTTCCAGCAGTTAGGGACGAAGCCTGTTTGCGTTGGCGCTGAAGTTTGACGACACTCTTTTCTTCAGAAAAGCTTCCTTTGAATTATGGGCCCACGGGGCAAAAAGGTTTGAAGTTTGTTTTCTGTCTTTTACGAAAAAAGTGTTTTTTATTGTGTTTGCAATTTCAATTGCACTAAAGACTATGACCTGAGAGTGAATGCGTTGCATGTCACCCAAAGGGTGCCATACTAGACATCCAGACTGTTGAAAAGAAGCTCTCCAACAATCCTTTCTCAGATAGCTTAAGGCTCGTAACGTACGAAAGAAATCATTCATGATTACTGTATCTTAAGCTGTTTTGAGATGAGAAGAGAACAGGCTCAACTAAGGGGAGACTATCAAGTCCTACTGTTGTCATGCCAAGGATTCATCCTATGGTTGTGGTTTGAAACAGGGAACTCCTAGAAGTTATCATGCATAGGTTTCAACCTAAAGTTCTATCATCACTTCCTTATCAATGGAAGTGAGATTCCTAGGGGATCATGTCAATGATAAACAGAAACAGATAAAGCATCAGCTTAAACAGTAAACAGATTTACAGTAAAATGCATGCAATGCAAGTGAGGGAGGAAATGTGTGTGGGGCAACAGCCTCCACAAGCTCATCTCAACCTCAAGCCAGATATGAATAGCAGTAATCATACAGAAAGTAAAATATGCTATCAAGCAAGGTATAAGAGACTGTAATCATACAGAAGAAAATAAAATGCTGTCAAGCAAAATAAACCACATGGGCAAGGGAGCTGGGCTCTACCGAATACCCGCAAGCAAAGCCATACAGTAACAATACAAGCAGAGGGAGCAACTCAACCTCTAGTGCAATCATGCTCCTAGATTGAAGTCAGTCTAGATATGGACTTTTTCTAATGCATCAAGCAAGTCAAACAAGGCACATCAATACAGAAAAGAAAACAGACAAGAAAGCAGATCAACAACTCCCTTTTCCAATTCCAAGCTTCAGCTCTTCTGACAACAATCCAGTCTTCAGACTTCAATCACCCTTCAAGGTTATCAGCTTCACTGGCAAGTATCAACTTGCTTCTCCAGGTTTCAACCCATCAACATAAGTTTCTACTTAACTTCACTTCTCCAAGCTTCAGCTTTTCAGTCAATTCCACCTTCAGGCTTCACTCCTAACTACAAGTATCAACTTGATTCCTTCAGGCTCTCAATGCATCAGTGTAAGTGTCAACTCACCCTTAATTCCTCAGGCCTTAGCCATATACTCAATCTTAATTAAATCCTCTGCATAAGTATCAACTTAGTTCTCAAGCTTCAGCTCTCTTTGCTTTACCAGTATCAACTTGGTCTTCTTCTCCTACAAGCTTCAGCTTCTCAGGGTAATCCTCAATCATATGGGAGTGTCAACTTCATCCTTCAATTCTTTCTCAAGCCTCAGCTCTCCATTCAATCTCCATTGGATCTTCAAGTATCAACCTGTTCTTCTTGCTCTTCAAGCTTCAGCTGCAATGGCAATGATCAAGGAATCATCCTCTTCCACACTCTTCAATGAAGTCCTCATCTTCAAACTCAAGTCCAACATCTTTCAAGATACTCAAACCAGAAGACAGTTGATTTAACAGGATGAATGGAAATGATAAACAGCTTACTGACAACCAAAGGAAGCCTGTAAGGGTTCATCATTATGAGAGACTGGTTCCCTCAAAGTTCTACTTCCCAGATAAAGCCACTCATCCCTCCAAAGGGGGGATGTGAATATCTTGGAAGTACTTTTAGTCATAGGGAGGAATGGAAGCACAAGATGCTTTCCATGTTTGTGAAAGAAATCATTCTAACTATAAGGCTCTCCCTATGTTCCCTATCTCCTAAATCTTCATCAGACACCTTCAGGCATAAGCAAATCCAAGCTCCAAGCAACTTCAAGCAAATTAAAGCATCCTCATCTTGTCTTTAACTTGTCTTCAATCTCAACCAAAGGCAAACCAAGCACAAACCCTAATCTAAGGGGACTAAGGAAGTTAAACTAGTTGAATCAGTAAATTAGGATCACCTAAAACCTAGTACTAAAGTTAGTCCTAACTAAAATACTAAAACTCAATTGTAAAATCTTACAAAAATATCTATGGAAACCTAGGTCAATCATGACTCTACCACACTAATTTCAGAGATCAAACCATCAAGTTAGACCTAGAACTAAATCCTACATTATGAGGTATCAAACCTAAACCCTAAAAGGAAGCACCTAAATATCAATCTAGAAAGCACACCTATTTTCATCACAAAAATGTGAGAAAAATAGTATGGGATCATACATGTCTAACCTAATCACACACAAAAAATTAGGATCAAAATCATCACCAAGTGATCACACAAAATTCCACAAAATTATGCATCAAACATAACCATTTTAATATCAATTAAAATGTAAAATTCCCATTGAATCATAAAATACATGAAATGAAAATATTTTTTCTCTAAAAAATATTAGACTCAATCATGAGTAAAATGCAAAAAGAATGGGTTTAATTGGATTAATTTTCAATTTATTATGAATTTTTCAAGAACCATGTATAAAATGAAAATTAAAAGAAAATCAAACTAAAATAATAACACGCGCGGTGTGGATAGCAACAAGAATCAGTACAAATCATGGGTTGGGCCATCAGGGGGTGTGGATATCACTTAATTCATTAAGCCCAAAACACTGAATAAATGAAACTGTGCGTTTCATTTATTCTGATGCTTCACAAAATGAGATTAAAATGTGGCCATTGGATTAAGCTTCTAGTCAAAGTCCAACCATCATCCAAGGGTGCTAACATCATCTTCAACCTTTTCAAACCTCTGCAACTCGCGCCCAGCTCCGGCCTCCGCCGGTGGTGCTCCGTTCGTCTTCCTCAACCCTAGTTCTCTCTAGGAGCCTCCATTGCAAATGGTCAAAACATGAAACTCATCCCAAATCTTGCCACGAGTTCAACCATACCCTTAGTTTCCTCTGAAACCTCAAGATTCATCATATCTAATTCTCAACCGAAAATGGTAATGCACCTATTTTGTCTCTAATCCTCCAATTAACTATCTGAAATCCATCCTACACCATTCTACAATGACCTATAACTTGCCTGACTCATAACTTGAGTTCTACAAATCCTATCAAGGACTTCTAGTACTAAAATTAAAGCTAAGATCATGCTCTACAACATTCATGTTGGGGGCAAGATGAGATGACCATCACATCTTGAGCTAAACTTCCTTGAAGATAGGGGTCAAACTAGGGGATTTTACACTGTCAAGCCTTAGAAACCCTAGCTTGAAACTTCTCAAACTCTTCAATCATGATGAGTTAACCTTGGAATCATCCTTATAGCATCTCAATGCATCAATCCATGATCACATGGTCTTTGAATTAGGTCTCAACCTTCTCCAAATCATCAGTTGACCTAGGGTTGACCCAGTCAAACCCTAATTACACCACTCATGGCTGGGGCTTCTTAATCTTGCACCATGACCTGTCTAGGCTCCATGATGGCTTTAAAGACATCTCATAAGCTCTCTCAAGGCTTCAAGTCCACATTCTTGGCTTCAGAATCATCTGAGGTCTTCCCACAACTCTCAAGTTAGGAGGCACACCTTCTTGGTTTCAACCACTCTCTCTGAGGCTCTTTTCACTTCTCTGACAAGGACATCAACCCTTGAGCACTTGAATAACCTTCTTAGCTAGCTTCAAACTATTGTATGGCTCTTAATTGGTAATCATACCTCTTGATCTCCTGCATACATGTCAATGAAATGCAAATGATAATGCTAATGTGAATGAAATGAAACACAAGCTAGGTAAAGAAATGTTGAGCAAATTTTGGGGTGCAACACTCATGTCATAGGGAAAGATGGAGGTGAACAATACACTCCATGTTTTAAGAAGGAAGAGAATCTATCTAAAGCGCTACCTAAATAACCCTAATCCTAACACCTAAACAAACTACAACAAAAAAGGAAGGAAATCTTCACATCCAAGCCTCTTCAACCAATCCAAAGCATCTTCAACTTGTCTTCATCAACAGCCAAGAACAAGAGAACCACCACCCTAATCTAAGGGGAACTATTGAATTATTCTAATCAAGTTAGTACACTAGAATCATCTAAACATTAGTACTAAACCTAATTCTAATTAAAATACTAAACTATCTTGTAAATTCCTACAAAAATTCCTAAGGGTACCTAAGTCTATCAAGACTAATCCATACAAAAACCAGGGGTTAATTCATCTATTAAGTCCTAATATTAAATCCTAAATCAAAGGGAACTATTCTTAAACCCTAAATCTACAACACCTAATGTTCAATATCCAAGTCAGTCCTAAATTCCCTCACAAAAATATGAGGAAATTTCTAGGGGCTCATGCACATCTAAGCTAACTAAGCCAAAAAGAATCAACTCAAAAATCGTCACCAATTATCCGTACAAAAATCAGCAAGACAATGCATCAACCATACTCAATTTTAATATCAATTAAAATACAAAAATGCAATTAAATTCAAAAAATGCATGAATTAATAAACTCTCAATCCTATAAAATTCTAAACCCTCTCAAGAGTCAGGGGGAAAAAATCTAACCTAAAAATACTAATTTTCCTATTTGTTATGGATTAAAACCTAAACTATATGAAATGACAAAATAAAAAAAAAACAAAAGAAAATTGGATAAAGGCATGTGACATATAGCAATTATATTCAGTTGTTTCTCCAGACTGGGCCATGTAGGGGGTGTGGGTATCACTTTCAACACTAAGCCCAAAACGAGATAGTAAGTGAAATGCTGCGCTTTGTATACTAATTCAATTCTCTTCATATTTCCAATTAAATCGTGGCCGTGGATTATCATCTTCAGTCAAGAGTCAAACTATCATCTAACAGACATCATGCACCGTCCCCAAACATTCAAATATGAGAGGGAAAGATTGGACGGTGGCCTGAGCTGCAACGCCACCATCGTCTCCGGCAAGACAATCTCAAAAGTGCACCAATTCTTGCAACTAAATACTCATTCTCACTCAGAATTTCAGCCTGAACTCAAATCTACCCTCCAAATTCATTAATTCTCACTCTAACTCCAAAACCGATCGAAAGTTCATAAATGCATCCAATCTTAATTGTCTCAATTCTTGAAACTAATGATCCTAATCTCATCTACACTTATCACTGATCAAATCTTGCTATCCAAACACAATTATAACCTCAAGAATCGTGAGATATCTTCATCAACAGAAATGTGTCACACCCTAAAGTGTCTCTAATTACTCGTTTCTTGCATCAAAATCCAACTACCTAATGTCAAGAACCTAACCTCATGCCAAACTCTATGCAACTCCCTATAAATTAAGCCAAAGTTTGAAATGTACAAACCTGGTATGAAGTGGTGAACAAATGATGATTTGGCTCGAATCAACCTTCAATCTCTTCCAGAATCACTCAATATCACACTCTGAAGCTTCTGCAACAAGCTATTTGCTCTGAATCTTCACCTAGCTCCAAACCCAATTTCTACTACAGCTCTGCAAAACTCACTTGCTTGCTCTAAAATCTGGATCAATCCTTGCCAAAAAACTATCTGAACACATTGCAATGAATATATAGAGGTGAATGGAAACCTCTAGAAGCTTCTGTAACCACCCAAATGAGAAATTCAATTTCTCATGCACTTTCAAAATCTCACATATCACATTCGGGTTTTGCTCTGTTCTAGCCCTCAATCTTACTTGCAATTATCATCTCATGATATTTTGAATTGAATGGCTATGGTAATTTCCTTGTTTCTGATCCCATGGTGTGGAATTGACGTGTTACTTCACCATGAAGTAACAAAATGGAAGTGTGTGAAAATGACCTCAAATCCAAAATGTGCCAATGCCATCATTCTTAAAATGTGTTTTCTGATCAATTTGACCTATAATATTGCCCCATTTGGACACAAATCAATTTATTTCATTTTTTTTGCCTTTTAATGCCTTTTTAAACTTCCTTTTCAAAATGCCTCCAAACCAACTCCTTCTATGATCCATTTCAATGTCTCATTGATAATTGGTTTGGGTTAAAACATCATTTTGAGCAACTTTCAAGTTGAAAAAAATTCCATTTGAGGTCTCTAAAGTGGTGAAATTGAGCCATTGTCAAAATGACCTATAATCACAACTTTACCAAAATACCCTTGACTTGTCAAAGCCATAACTTGAGTTCTGCAAATCCTTTCAAGTACTTCTAGGACTTTTTGGAAAGCTAAGAGGATAAGGAACAACATTCATGTTGGTCAAAAGCTCATAACAATCCATCTTCTAGGCCAAAAGTGTCATGCAAGTTGGTTAACTTTTAAGCTCCAAATTCACATGTCCCAAATGACCTGTAACTTGTCAAAGTCATAACTTGAGTTCTATAAATCCTTTCAAGGACTTCTAGTACTAAAATTAAAGCTAAGAGCATCCTCTAAAAGTCTCATGACCATCTCAAGGTGAGATGAGGCTTGTATCTCAACTTATTTTCTCTTGAAGTAGGCATCAAACTAGGGGATTTTACATTGTCAAGCATAACAACCCTAGCTCTTAAACTTCTCAAACTATTCAATCATGAGGAGTTGACCTTGGAATCATCCATTAGGCATATTAAGGCATCAATCCATGGTCACATGGCATTTAGGGTAGGTCTCAAACGCCTTCAAAATCATCTATTGACTTAGGGTTGACCAGTCAAACCCTAATTCCACCAATCTTGGAAAATCTTCTCATTCTTCACACAATGACCTATCTAGGCTTTATGATGGCTTTCAAGACATCTCAAAAGCTCTCTAAAGGCTTCAATTCCACATTCATGGCTTCAGAATCATCTGAATAGCTCTCACAACTTTCAAGTTAGGAGGCCTACAACCTTTGCATTCAACCCTTTCTCTAAGGATCTTTTTATTCGTCTGAGGAGGATATCAACCCTCACACACTTCAATAACATTCTTCAAGAGGTTTTCAAACCTTTATTAGCTCTCGATAGATGATCACATCTCTTGATCCCTGCTTACATGTCAATGTAATGCATATGCTAATGTTTAAATGAATGCAATGAAACATAAACCAAGTATCAACAAGGTTAGGCAAATTTTGGGGTGCAACACATATCACCTTGAGATGGTTAGGAGACTTGTAGAGGATGTTTCTAGCTTTAATTTGAGTACTAGAAGTCCTTGATAGGATTTATAGAACTCAAGTTATGAGTCAGGCAAGTTATAGGTCATCTGAGGCATGTGAATATGGAGCTTAAAAGTGAACCAACTTTCATGACACTTTTCGCTAGAAGGATGATTGCTATGAACTTTTGGCTAACATGAATGTTGTTCCTTATTCTCTTATCTTTCCAAAGAGTCTTGGAAGTCCTTGAAAGGATTTGTAGAACTCAAGTTATGGCTTTGACAAGTCAAGGGTATTTTGGGATGTTATGATTATAGGTCATTTTTGGTTATGGGTTATTTTCACCAACTTAGACATCTCAAATGAGATTTTGTTCAACTTGAAAGTTTCTCAAAATGGGATTTTAACTTCAACCATGTATCAAGGAGGCATTGAAATGGCTGAAGGAGAGACTTGGTTCAAGAAATTTTGAAAAGGGAAGAATTAAAAGGCATTAAAGATCAAAAATTCAAAATAAATGTTATGTGTGCAAATAAGGCAAAGTGTTACTTATTTTGAGTAGAAATTGCATTTTGAAAACATTGGCATCATTAGAATTTGAGTTTGAGTCCTTTTTCATGTCCTATTGCTTTGTTACTTCATGAGGAAGTCACACTTCAAATCTAAGCCATAAGATAGAAACAAGGAACAAATCATAGCCATTCAAGTTCGATAGTTCACGAGGATTGAATTGGAAGCTTCCTGAAGGAAAAGCTAGTGCAAATTCGTGGCCACCATGTGTGAAATTTTGAAGAAAAATTAAAATGTGGAATTCTAATTTTGGGCTTTGATTGGGCCCCTAGAACCTTCCATTGCACTCTATATAAGTTCATAATCACTTCCATAGCAAGTTTGGTGATTGATTCGTGGCTGAAGTAGAGAGAGAGATTGAAGTTTTAAGGAAGAAAGTGAAAATCGGATTTTGGATTCAAGGCCATTCCAGAGCAAATTGAGGATTCCATTACCTTCTACATACATCTTGGAGTGAATCTACACTTTTGTGGAGGTTGAATCGTGCCAGAACCACCTTAATTGAAAGCTCAAAGTCAGGTTGGTGTTCTTCTTGATTATGCTTAATTTAGGCTGTTCTAGATAGAATTGCATATGCGGTTAGGATCAGGATGAGATGTAGATGGATTTAGGATCAAGAAATTGGAAATTAGAGACATTTTTAGGTGAAGCACGTTTTCGGTTTGGACCTGTATCTCATTGATCTTGGAGTTTCAATGCTATTTGGTACCATATTCATGATCCTCATGGAATTTGCTCCAACTTTCGTTCAAGAATCGTTCAATTTCGTTGAGTTTTGAGAGAGATGTATGTTGATGAAGATCATCGGTGTATGCCTCCGGACACCGTCCATGAGCGCCTGCGTTTCCCTCTCTTTCTCTCATTCAAAACGAAGAAGATGAATTCGTTACCGTCGGATCATGATGGAAACGAAGACTCATTACGCGTATCCAACAGCCAGCAGCTTGCCACGTCCCCAGCTCCCTATACTCACCGTTTCATTTAATCCTCAGAATGGGCTTAAATTGACAATGATATTCACACCACCATCACAGGCCCAACCCAACTTTGAACTGTGTTATTTTTCTATCTACCACGCGAACTTATTTATTTTCCAATTCTTTTTCTTATTTTCTTTATTTTTGGCTTGTTAGGTTTTAATTCATAAAAAAATATGAAAATTAACCATAAAATCTAGAGTTTTTTTCCTGTGAATCTTGAACATGTTTAGAGATTTTAGAAGCCAAAAAAATCAAGATTAACATTTATTTTCATTTAGTTAGTATTTGTTTCTATTTTTTGGTATTTCTTTATTTGTACATTTGCTTCATCTGTTTGGTGAATTTTGTTTGAGCAATTGGTATAGATTCTTGGCTGGTGATTAGGTTAGATATGCATGCTCCTCTAGAATTTTTCTCACATTTTTGTGATGAGTTTAAGTGTTGTTTTAGAATTAGAACTTTAGGTGTTCCTTTTTAGGGTTTATTTGTAGTACCTTGTGGTTCAATATTTATTTAGAGGCCTTCTAATAGGATTTAGGCTCTGGTTTTTCTATGATAGACTCATAATACATGTAGGTCCCCTTAGATATTTTTGTAGGATTTTACAATTTGTTTTACTATTTTAGTTAGAATTAAAACTAGGACTAGGTTTTAGGTGTTTCTAACTTGACATTTCAACTAGTTTGATTTCAATAGTTCCCTTAGCATAAGAATTAATCTTCCATTCTTCTTAGATGTTGTTATAGACTAGTATAAGCCTCTGTAGCTTTGGTTATAAGCTTTGGTTTAGTGTTTAGTACCCCTTTTGGTAGCTTGTTGAAGCTAATAGGAATTAGGTTTATAAGGAGAGCTTTAGAGTAGTTTCCTTTCTTTCAATAAGCATGGAAAGCTTTTATTTGCTTCCATTCCTCCCTATGATACAGGTCCCAATGTGAAGGCCTCATCCCTCCTTTGGAAGGATGTGTGGTATATCACAAATTGGTAGAACCTTTGAGGGTACTTTCTCAGATAGGTGGTTGAGTGCCATGGTGGAATCCTTTGGTTTCCACCATGCTTCTCCCTATCTTACCTTGTTCTTGGTATTGAATCTTTCTCCCCTTGATATAAGATTGCTTGAAGTTTGCAAATGAAGCTGAAGCTTGAGGATGAAGATAGGCCAAGTTGATACTTGAAGAGGAAGAAGCTTGAAGAACAAGTTAATACTTGTGTTTGATGCTGAAGTTTGAAGAACAAGTTGATACTTGTGTTTGAGGAAGCTGAAGCTTGAAGAGCAAGTTGATACTTGTGTTTGATGGAGCTGAAGCTTGAAGAGAAATTTGATACTTGTGTTTGAGGGAGTAGCTTGAAGAGCAAGTTGATACTTGCAATTGAAGATGAATGCTTGAAGGTGGATTCTTTCATAAAGATAACTTGAAGACTGCTGTTGTTGGGCTTTGTTGTTTTCTTTTTATTGCTGTTTATTTGTGCTTGTTTAGCTTGCTTGTGGGTTTGAGGATGAGTGGGTCTCCCTTGCCCTTGTGTGTTCTGTTTGTCTGTAGGTTCGAGGTTGAGTTGGTCTCCCTTGCCTATTGTTTGTTAGGTTCGAGGTTGAGTTGGTCTCCCTTGCCTTGCTTGTATTGCTGTATGTTTTGTTTACTGTTTCTGTTTGCCTGTTTACCATTGATATGGTCCCCTAGGGCTCTCACTTCCTTTGATAAGAAAGTGATGTTTACCATTGATATGGTCCCCGGTTTCAAAACACAACTATAGGATAAATCCTTTGCCTGATAACAACTAGGCATCTTGATAGTCTCCTTAGTTGCATTCTCTTCTCATCTTCAAATAGCTTAAGATACAGTAATTATGATTAATTGTTTTCGTACGCTACGAGCCTTAAGCTATCTAGGAAATGGTTGTTGGAGAGTTTCTTTCCAATAGTCAGGGTGTTTAGTATGGTACCCTTTGGGTGACATGCGACGCATTCACTCCTAGGTCATAGTCTCTAGTGCGATTGAAATTGCAAACATCCTAAAAAGCACTTCTTTCGTAAAATATTAAAAACAAACTTTCAAACCATTTTGCCCTTTAGGGCCCGTTAATCAAGAAGAAACTTTTTTGAAGAAAAGAGTGTCGTTAAGTTTCAGTTCTACCACAAACAAGCTTTGTCCCTAACCGCTGGAACTGTTGTTTAACCCTACTCGGGTAAAAAACTGATTGAACAGCCTGTGTTCCGTTTTATCCTGAACTATGTTCGCTCTAATTTCTATGATGAGAATACATAGGCACGAGATGCAACATCTCGACGAGCAACCTTCCTTCCACCCGTAGTTAGCCGAACTACGTTGACTCTGATATTCTCTGATGAGAATACGTAGGCCCAGAGCGCGACGCTCTGTCGAGTCCTTTTTCTTTCTTTTGTTTTGTTTTAGATCAGCCTTGATAGGTAGATAGAATAAACAAACTGTCCGACAAACAAACAAGCATGGATCCCATCGAGTACGATGAACGTGAGGGGTGCTAATACCTTCCCCTTGCGTAACCGACTCCCGAAGCCAGAGATTTGGTTGCGATGACCGGTCTTATCCCGTTTTCGCGAGGTTTCTCCTGTTCGTTTCCTTTCCCGTCCCGAGGGATAAATACCGGTAGGTGGCGACTCTTCTGTTGTGTCGGCACCTCATTTTAGCAGTAGCGACAACTGGCGACTCTGCTAGGGAATTCTTATGCAGTCTCGCCTTGTGCTTTTGCCTAGCTGTTTGGGGCGATCCCCAGCAGCTGGCGACTCTGCTGGGGACTTCTTATGTCGTCTCGCCTTGTGCTTTTGCCTAGCTATTTGGGGTGATCCCCAGCAGCTGGCAACTCTGCTGGGGACTGCAACGGTTCCCTATGCGAGTCAATCCTAGCGTTTGTTTGTTTACCTGATGGTTTGCATTTATTTTATTGCACTTTACTTTCCGCACTTTATTTTCAGCATTATTATTATTTGTGCTGTTGTGGGGAGGGGGCTCTGATGAGTGAGAAGTCAGACCCAGGCTTGAGTGCACCTAGAATTAGTTGTGGAAAGTAGTGGGCGCGTGCATGCTTTGCATGTACTAGTGTCTCACAAAATCCACGCTCAGACGAGGTTCTTTTGGTTGACTTCTTTTCCAACCCTTTGGGTTTGAGGGGATGTTGGTCTGGAGGATTGTCGACTCTGGGGACCGATCACCTGTGACCTAGCTAAGTGAGGCCGCTTCAAGAGATGATGATGCCACACCTTTTGGGTATCGTATCATCGTTTCTTGAAAGTCTGTAACGCTGGGAAACGCATAGGATGCCATACCTTTTGTCAGTGGATAAGATTCCTACCTGTGAGCGGGATAAGGGTTATGCAGGAAACTTGACATTCAGACAATCTGGTTTTCTTGACAGTGAATCAGTGATGTTGGTATCTGGGTTTTCTTATCAGAGCAGTGTTATGGATCTGTTGAAACAGAATTTTGGGTCTCCTCAACAATACATCTCTTGATCCTTGCTGCATGACTGCATCTTGCATTTTGCATATCCATTTGCGTATCATTAACGTGTGTTTGTGCTGCAGGTGCATATCATATCCCTTGATTCTAGTGACCTGGACTTCTGTGTGCTAGTATGAAACTTCTGGAGAAGACTGTGTCTTATAAGCTCCCTACCTCAGATGTTGCTTCTCTACTCAGCTTGATAGCTTTGCCAGATGATATTGTGAAGGGGGATTTCAGGAAGACTTATGGGAGAGTGCTTAGGTTGGTTTGTAAACCGTCCGTCTATGAGTTGAATGGGTTGTATGGGCTGATGCAGTTTTATGATCCTCTTTTGAGATGTTTCACTTTCCTGGATTTCATTCTTGCACCCACCATGGAGGAGTATGCTGAGATTTTGGGTGTGACCATTCAGAATCAAGTGCCTTTTGTTCATATGGATGCTAAGCCTAATCTGGCTAATCTGGCTACTGCTTTACATCTAGATGCCTCAGAGCTATTGTTGACTAAGTGGAACGGGGTTCCCGGATTTTCTCTTCAGTATCTAGTTGGGAAGGCCCAACAGTGCGCCAAAGATGGTTGTTGGCTTGTGTTCAATGCCATCCTCGCCCTATGTATATATGGCATTATCTTGTTCCCCAACATGCCGGACTTCATAGATTTGGATGCTTTCCACATATTCGCATCAGGCAATCCAGTGCCTACTTTGATTGGGGATTTTTATCATTATTTGCACTACAAGAATGAAAACAGGAGGGGCAAGAATGTTTCCTGTTGTGTGCCCTTACTGTATAGGTGGTTTGATAGCCACATGCCCAAGAAGGGTATCTTTGTTGATTCTGCAGCCACAGTGGACTGGTATGAACGCCTGATAGGGTTATCTGCAGAAAATATTGTCTGGTTTGATAGAGATCTGCTAGGCACAGAGATTATTTACAGTTGTGCTGGGTTTCCTAATGTTCCCATGATTGGGAGAAAGGGTTACATCAATTACAATCCTTCGCTACTTGTCAGGCAATTTGGTTACGCCTTGAGAGGCCCGCCAAAGGAGAAGGAGGTACATGAATCTCTGTACTTCACCGACGATTTAAGTGGAGAGATGCTATCCAAGCTTCAGCATGCTTGGAATGATGTCAGCAAAAGAGGAAAGCCTTTGTTGGGTAAAAGCAACAGTCAAGCCTATGCTCCTTACAAGGCTTGGGTCCAGGCTAGGGAAAAATCAGGTGCTGATGCCATTTCCTGCAGTGACACCTTCTACTTCCCTCATGATTTAGGAGCACACTACGGTGTCCATTGAGAAGTATGAACAGGTTTTAGTTGAGAAGGAAGAACTGAGAAAAGCCAACGAGGAGTTGGAAAAGGAGCTTGTTCAACTCAGGAGTGAGAGGAATGAAGCAGTGTACTCTTTCAAGCAACAGACCGAGCTGGTGAACCGGCTGGGCACAGAATTGACTGAATAGAGGAAAAAGTGTGAACGTTTAGGTGTGGATTTCAAAGCTGCCAACGATGTGCTTACTGCCAAGAAGAAAGCATTGGACAGAGCTTACTCATAGATTTCAACGTTCAACCAGACCTGGAATGCTACGCTGACTAACAATAAGGAGAGGGAGGATAAGCTGAAGCTACAAATCTCCGAGCTGAAGAGTCAGTTGAAAGCTAGCGAGAAGAAGTTTGATGATGAGACTGCACATAGATATGCCACTCAAAACTTGTTGAACAAAGCCATCCACAACCTGAAAGAGCTCAAGTATCTGTCTGCGTCCAAGAAGTGAAGGCTGGAAGATTGTTTTGGAGAAGGTACTTGGGAAGAATCCCTCGAAGACCTCCAAGATGTTATCAAGCAAAGATAATTGCTCGTCGAAGGGTTACTCTCCCAGCCAGACCATCCCAAGACTAAGAAGTTGTTAGAGGAGTACTGTGTCTATTGTCGCACTTGATTGCTTTGTATGCTTTCTGATTATTGTTGTATGCTGATCATCACCAGGCTTGTTGGTTGAGGTCATTCCGTTGGTTTCTCTTGTACTCAGTACCATTGTATGTTGCCTTGAAAGGCTTTTCATCAATATATGAGGCATTTTATCTCCATGATTGGATTCGAGCTTCTTATCACTGTCACTGGCACTTTAGCACTAGAATCGGGGGAGCGATCTCCCTAAAGCACAGACACATATTGCATTTGCATGAATCATTTGCATGACAGGTACCCTGGGCTACCTTCTAACCCTTTGTTTTGCAGGTTTTATTTCAGGATTGATCGTAGACTGACTCACTGCTACTCTACAAGAGCTAATCAACTGCGAATCATGGAACAAGTTCAGACTGATGTGCAAGAACTGAAAGAGAGGATGGCTCACTTCATGGATATGATGCAGGTGATTGCCAACAGACAAGAATAACTCAAAACCCTGGTGCAGCCCTTGATTGCACGGATCGACGATGATGGCGTTCTGCATGGTGGCGAGACCTCCAATCCTCCTCATGTGGAGACTCCTAGAGTTGACAATTATGTGCCTATCTTGGTCACTCCCACTGTGATTGGAAACACTGGAAATGGTGCTGGCCCACCTGGGGCAGGCAATGGTACAACCGGGGCTACTGCGGCCAATGGAGGTAACAATGGGAATTTCCATGAAGGTGACGCTGCTGGAATCATTCTTGGGCCTGGCCCCCAACCCTAGAACCACGAACGTCAAGATGACATGTTCTCCTTGAGAGGAGCTGAAGGGGAATTGAATGCTGAAGCGCGACTGCGGTTCAAAGCTTTAGAGGACAAGATGAAAAACTTTGAAAATATGAATTCTATGGGCATTGACATGGCCAACTTGGGGCTGATTCCCGATCTTAGGGTCCCGTAGAAGTTCAAAGTGCCAGACTTTGAAAAGTACAAAGGCACAACTTTCCCCCGGGTGCACCTGAGATCTTTTTACCGCAAGATGTCTGCTTATTCCGATGATGAGAAGATGCTGATGCACTTCTTTCAGGATAGTTTGTCCGGGCCGTCTTTGGAGTGGTACATGGGTTTGGAACCCATCAGTGTTCGTAGTTGGAAAGAACTTGCTGAAGCATTTGTCAGACACTACCAATACAATAGTGATTTGGCTCCGAATCGTATCCATTTGCAGAATCTGTCCCAGAAGAACGGGGAAGGATTCAAGGAATACGCCCAGAGGTGGCGTGAAGTGGCTTCCCGGGATCAGCCGCCGATGGTTGAACGGGAACTTGTGGATTTGTTTGTGTCTACCCTTCTTGGAATTTACTATGAGAAGCTCGTCAGCGGGATGTCGGGTAGCTTTTCTGACCATATCATCACCGGAGAGCGTGTTGAGAACGACATTAAGATTGGAAAGATTCATGGCGAGGAAGCTTCCGCAGCTGGAGATAAGAGGACCTTTGGTGGTAGAAAGAAGGAAGGCGAAACAAGCTCTGTATCTAGCTCCCGAGGCAGAGGGAGAGGTCAGAACAGAGGTAATCAGTGCCCGCAAGTAGCCAGTATCACCATTCCTGCTGCACCTCAGCAACCGCAACAGCAGGTTCAGCAAAACCAACAGGGTAACAGAAGATTTCAGAACAGGGGGCCATTGGCTAACCGTCACTTTGACGCACCGCTCTCATCTTACGCTCAGTTGCTCCAAACTTTGTTACATTTACAGCTCGTGCAGAAGAGGACTATGCCTCCCTTGACAGGGACGATACCACCAGGATATGATGCCAATGCGCGTTGTGAGTTCCATTCAGGTGGAGCTGGCCATACAATTGAGAACTGCAAGGCTTTCAAGCACAAGGTCCAGGACTTGATTGATAGCAAGGCGATCAACTTCTCAAATGAGATTCCAAATGTTATTGAGAATCCCATGCCACTTCATGGAGGTCCCAGGGTTAATGCCATCACTGAAGTGGAGGAAGACTTAGAAGTGATAAAGAGAGTCGGTGATCTGAAGACACCGCTTAGCTTCGTCAAGGCTAAACTAGCAAAGAAAGGAATATTCCCCGGGTGTGGACAATTCTGCATGGAGTGTGCGAAGACGTCAGACGGCTGTGATCAGTTAGTGGAGGGAATCCAAAGTCTGGTAGATGAGGGGATTCTACAGTTCAGCCGAAAAGTTGATACTAAAGCTGGGGAGGTAATCCTAAAGCAGGAGGATGAGGTAGCTACTATAAATATCCCGTACAGAACGATTACTATTACCGCGCAGAGGCCACCTACCATTACCATTACTAGAGCTGGTCCGATACCTTATGAAAGCATGAATGTTGTTCCATGGCACTACGGGGTTGAAGCTTATTGCAATGGACAAAAGATAGACCTGGATACATCTGCACCGTCAGTTGACAGTCTAGTGGGGATTGAAGGAATGACACGCAGTGGAAGAATATTTACAGCGCCTGAACCTGTAGCTGATAGGGCTGAGCAGGCTGATAAGGGGAAAAGTAAAGTCGTAGAAGAAACCTCCTGAGAGGTAGAGAAGGACTTGCTTGTAAAGGATGCTGAAGAATTCATGAGGCTGATCAAGAAGAGTGACTACAAGATCATTGATCATCTTCAGCAAACACCGTCCAAGATCTCTATTCTGAACTTGTTGCTCAGTTCAGAAGCTCATCGTAATGTGCTCCTGAAGGTGTTGAATGCTGCTTATGTTCCTTAGGAGATCTCTGTAAACCAGCTTGAAGGCGTGGTTTCACATGTGAATGCCGGGAATGGTTTGGGATTTACGGACCGGGAGCTGACGCCCAAAGGTCGTAACCATAACAGTGCTCTCCATATTTCAGTGGAATGTCGGGGAACAGTTATGTCTCATGTACTGGTTGATACTGGCTCTTCTTTTAATGTTCTCCCAAAGAAGGCTTTGATGAAGCTGAATATTCAGGGGATAGTGTGCACCCCCAGTAATCTGGTGGTAAAGGCTTTTGATGGAACTCGCCGATTGGTGTTTGGAGAGATAACTTTACCCATCCAGGGGGGACCAGAGACATTTGACGCTGTCTTTTATATCATGGAGATCCAACCTGCCTACAGTTGCTTACTAGGCCATCCATGGATATATTCTGCGGGAGCACTAACCTCTACCCTACATCAGAAGCTGAAGTATTCTGTAGGGGGCAGTATCGTGACAGTTTGTGGTGAAGAGGACATAATGGTGAGCCATTTGTCATCCTTCAAGTATGTTGAGGTGGATGGGGAGATCCACGAAACCCTGTGCCAAGCTTTCGAGGCTGTGAATGTGAAAGGTGAACCTTCCAGAGCAGTCCCCACACCAGTGCTAGCCTTGTCGTCATTCAAGGAAGCCCAGGCATTGGTTCAAACCGGTTCAACCCCAGGCTGGGGGCGAGTATTCGAAATTCCCAACAAACAGGATAAGTTTGGGCTGGGGTATTCTCCTTCTGCTGGTGCTTCATCGTCTCAGAGTTCGCAGCGTCATAGAGGACCAATACAGTTTACGAGGGGACGAGTGATATTTGAAAATATCAACGCCGTGTCTAAAGGCGACGGTGATAGCGATTGTGATCTCGACTCATGGATACAACCGAGCATTCCAGGGCAGAGCCTCAGCAACTGGTCCATCCAGGAGGTCATTCAAGTGACAAGCCCAGAGTAATGATTTGCTTTCCCAATTATTGTACAACCCTATGTCTTACCCGAGGCATAGTGGCTTATTGTCAGGGCCTTACTTGCTTATGAATGTATATTTTGACAAATAAATCAAAGGGCGTTCCTTTTTGCATTCAAAACTTTGTGTTCCATTTTATTCATGTTTTATTTTCCCCTTTTTTTCTTATTTTAAAACCTGAAAAACATTAAAATGGCAATGTCGGTTTGAGCTAACCAGTGCATCTTTTTAAGCATGTGACCATGTTTATTGCAAGACTCTCATTACAGATGACACCGATCAAGAACTCCCTATGACTCTCTTCAACTTCGATCACCCGGTTTATCAAGCTGAAGAAGAGATTGAGGAAGATGAAGATCTTCCGGAAGAGTTGGTTCGCCTGTTGAAATAGGAAGAGAAGGTTATTCTGCCTCATGAGGAAGCGATTGAGATCGTTAATTTGGGTTCTGAGGAACTGGTCAAGAATGTCCGTATAGGGGCTGCGTTGCAACGCGATGTCAAGCAGAGATTGGTCGAGATGCTTCGAGAGTATTGTGACATCTTTGCTTGGTCGTACGAAGATATGCCCGGGTTGGACACCGATATTGTGGTTCATCACCTGCCTTTGAGAGAAGACTGTCCTCCAGTTAAGCAGAAGCTTAGAAGGACCAGACTTGACATGGCCGTCAAGATAAAGGAAGAGGTCCAGAAGCAGTTGGACACCGGGTTTTTGGTTCTGGCCACTTACCCTCCGTGGGTCGCCAACATCGTGCCTGTACCGAAGAAAGATGGTAAGGTACAGATGTGTGAGGATTATCGGGATCTGAACAGGACGAGCCCTAAAGATGAGTTCCCGCTACCTCATATTGATGTATTGGTCGACAATACGGCTCAATTCTCTGTATTTTCGTTCATGGACGGTTTCTCCGGTTATTACCAGATCAAGATGGCGCCGGAGGACATGGAGAAAACTACATTTATAAAACCATGGGGTACATTCTGCTACAAAGTCATGCCCTTCGGTCTGAAGAACGCAGGGGAAACTTATCAACGGGCGATGGTAACATTGTTTCATGACATGATTCATCACGAGATTGAAGTCTACGTGGATGATATGATAGCAAAGTCCCAAACGGAGGAGGGATACCTGGTCAATCTGCAGAAGCTTTTTGAAAGGTTAAGGAAGTTCAGGCTGAGACTGAATCCGAATAAGTGCACTTTCGGGGTGCGATCCGGTAAGTTACTGGGGTTTGTTGTAAGTGAAAGAGGCATTGAGGTTGATCCTGCCAAAATAAAAGCGATACAAGATATGTCAGCGCCGCATACAAAAAAAGAAGTACGTGGTTTCTTGGGGAGAATAAACTACATTGCAAGGTTTATATCTCAGCTCACGGCCACATGCGAACCGATGTTCAAGCTTTTGAAAAAAGATCAAGCGGTGGTATGGAACGAAGATTGCCAGAGGGCATTCGAAAAAATAAAAAAGTACCTGCAGGAACCTCCTATTTTGATACCCCCAGTTGCCGGACGGCTACTAATCATGTACTTGACAGTTCTTGAGAATGGCACGGGTTGAATTCTCGGCCAGCACGACGAGACAGGCAGAAAGGAGCATGCCATTTATTATCTGAGTAAAAAGTTCACAGATTGTGAATCCCGTTACTCGATGCTGGAGAAGACGTGTTGTGCATTGGCTTTGGCTGCCAAATGTCTCCGACAGTATATGCTAAACCATACAACCATGTTAATTTCGAAGATGGATCCAATCAAGTATGTCTTCGAGAAGCAAGCGCTTTCAGGGCGAATTGCCAGATGGCAAATGGTACTGACTGAATATGATATTCAATACGTGTCCCAGAAAGCAATTAAAGGGAGCGTGTTGTCAGAGCATCTTGCTGAGTTGCCTATCGAAGACTATCAGCCGATGAAGTGTGAATTCCCTGATGAGGATGTAATGTTCCTTAAGATGAAGGATTGTGATGAACCACTGCCCGACGAAGGGCCGGAGCTGGGTTCCCAATGGAAGTTGATTTTCGACGGTGCGGTTAATTCGTATGGAAGTGGAATTGGGGCAATCATTACAACTTCCCATGGGTCTCATATCCCGTTCACTGCCAGATTAACATTCCCGTGCACCAACAACGAAGCTGAATACGAAGCGTGTATAATGGGCTTAGATGAGGCCATTGATCTGAGGATCAAGAATCTTGATGTGTATGGAGATTCAGCGCTCGTTGTGAATCAAATCAAAGGAGAGTGGGAAACTCGGCAACCGAATTTGATTCCGTACATGAACTACGCCAGAAGGTTGTTACCTTTCTTTGATCGTGTGGAGCTCCACCATGTGCCTAGGGCGGAAAATCAGATGGCTGATGCCTTAGCTACCTTATCCTCGATGTATAAGGTCAATTTTTGGAATGAAGCTCCAAGAATTGTTATTTCTCGCCTTGATAGGCCTGCGCACATTTTTGCCATTGAGGAGGCACCTGATGGCAAGCCTTGGTTCTACGATATCCAGAACTTCCTTATGACTAAGGAGTATCTAGTGGGAGCGTCTACCCAGGATAAGAAGACTCTGAGGAGGCTGTCTGGAAACTTTTATCTCAACCCTGGCGGAGTTTTGTACAAAAGGAATCACGATCTTGTGCTACTAAGATGTGTGGACGAGAGAGAAGCAGGATTACTTATGGAAGAAGTCCATGAAGGCACATTTGGTACGCACGCCGGCTGGCATGCTATGATGAGAAAGGTATTGAGAGCAGGGTATTATTGGCTGACCATGGAGTCGGACTATTTCAAGTTCGCGAAGAAATGCCATAAATGCCAGATTTATGCTGATAAGATTAATGTGCCGCTGAGCCCGTTGAATGTCATGTCTTCCCCATGGCCGTTCTCCATGTGGGGCATTGATATGATCAGAAAGATTGAGCCCACGGAATCCAACGGACATCGCTTCATCCTAGTCGCTATCGATTACTTCACGAAGTGGGTCGAAGCAGCATCGTACGCTGTTACCAAGAAGGTAGTAGCGAGATTCATAAAGAAGGACATCATATGTCGGTACGGAATTCCCGAGCGAATCATCACTGACAATAGTTTGAACCTTAACAACAAGATGATGAAGGAGTTATACCAGAACTTCAAGATAGAACATCATAATTCATCGCCTTACCGGCCGAAGATGAATGGTGCTGTTGAAGCAGCCAATAAGAATATTAAGAAGATTATGCAGAAAATGGTTGTTACCTACAAGGATTGGCATGAGATGTTGCCATTTGCCCTCCACAGTTATCGTACGACGGTACGCACATCAACTGGGGCAACTCCTTTCTCGCTAGTGTACGGTATGAAAGTTGTCCTACCGCTTGAAGTCGAGATTCCTTCTTTGCGAGTTTTGGTCGACGTGAAGCTCGATGAGGCAGAATGGGTGAAGGATCGTTTGAATCAACTCAGCCTGATGGATGAGAAGAGGTTAGCCTCTATAGCATATGGTCGGATATACCAGAGCCGAATGAAGAAAGCTTATGACAAGAAGGTGCGCCCTCGAAGCTTTCAGACGGGCGATCTTGTGCTGAAGAAGATACTCCCGCCACATTCCGATCACAGGGGCAAATGGACGCCGAATTACGAAGGTCTATATATCGTTAGTAAGGTCTTCTCGGGAGGAGCCTTATTATTATCCACGATGGATGGTGAAGATTTCTCGTCTCCGGTGAACGCGGACGCAGTTAAAAAATACTTTTCTTAAAAATGACCCGCTGGAAAGAAAAAGAATATCCAGGCAAAAATGGGGAATCCCGGCGAACCAGAAAAAATGAAAAAAGGTTCGGGAACAAGTTAGGGATATAAATGAAAAGAATGTACACCCGCAAAGTCGAAAACCTGAAGGGGCGACTTTGGCAAAAAAGGGTATCCCGGTGAATCGAAAACCCAAAAGGGCGGTTCAGGCAAAAGTTAGGGATTTAAAAGCAAATGACTGTGGTCTGTGTGATTTTCCTTGCTCAGTGGTTCGGGAGTGCCTAAGGGTCGTTTATTTGAATCAACCTCTTTCGGAGATGAATCATCGGGAAGCATTGGAGTCGAGCGAGTCATAGGAGGGATCGCTTCATGGTGTTCGTCTACGCCACATTGCCGACATTTGTGCATACCTGTTGTATATTTAAGTTTGTGCTTGCACAGCTTCCTCATTTCAGGAGCCTGCATCTGTTGTAAAACAATTTGCCTATTTACAGGCCATTCATCAATAAACATACTATTCAGTGAGATGTTTGTTTGTTTTGTTTTGTTTCTGCAGTTTTGTTTGCGAAAAACGCCCGATGTTTTTGATAAAATACGCGTGCATAAGCTTGTAGGCTTCGGCCGATGATTGTTAAAGCTTTGAATTATTTGAACAATGTCACAGATGATAACCTGATGGTTACCTTTATGAAGGGTATTGTGCTTTGTTTGTTCATTTTTGCAGGATTGTTATCCTCAGCGGTCGCCAGAGAAAGCGTATCCTTGACAAGATCAATATATCCCCAACTGAGTTGTGCGGTGAATAGTTAAGGATAGATATCCCCAACAGTGTTGACACACAAGTATTCCTCATCAGACTAGATAGTCCAGCAGGTGTTTCCCAGAAGGGTCGGTCTCCGTGAGGTGTATGCGAACCGGTTATCCTCAACAAGTCAAGATTGATATCCCCGGCAGAGCGTAGCCATCCCCGGCAGATTGATAGTGTATTCCCAAGCAGATCTAGAAGGATTGTTCAACGAGTTGAAGCTTGTATCCCCACAGTGGAAGTATGAAGAGTTGACAAGACTGCCTCCTTAGCCTGACGTGCTAGTCCCAGAGAGTTGTATCTTCGAGAGCCGTTCGAGGCGTTATTCTTCTCCCAGCAGAGTGAAGTGTTTTGATTAGCCTGGTGTGCTATTTCCCCGGAGGAGTCCGTCATCCCCAGCTTAAGTCCAATTGAGATTGGCAGGTTGCAATTCCCCAGCAGGGTAGCTCTTATTCCCCAGCGGATTGGGTCATTCTCCCCGGTGAGACGTTTCTCCCCAACATTTATTTTGCTGAAGCATTTCCCTGCATGATTGCATAGCATCTACCTAAATGCGTAGCATTTCCGTTTCGCACGGAGCATTACGCCATTATCAAGCATGTGCATGTGAAACATAAACCAGGTGGTTATCTGTTTGTGCGCAGTTGGAGTTTGAATTCTCTAGGTTCTCCACCAAGATTGGTTGGGTGAACCCTTTCTTTTTCCCCGGTAGAGTATTGACCTGATGGTTATCAGCGGTGATCCGGTGTTTGCTTTTAGTTAGCGATGGTTTGACAAGGATGTCAAGAAAAGAAGCAACGTGATATGTTGCCCTGACCAGGATGTCAGATGTGAAGGTTGACTTCATGCGCGCCTGAAGGCGATATCAGAAAGTTCCTGTGGATTCAGGATCCCATTGATGATTCAATGCACGCCTGAAGGCGACATCAGAAAGCTCCTGTGGATTCAGGTCCCCAGTGATGATTCAATGTTTGTCTGATGACAATATCAGAGGTTTGCATCCTCAGCTTCAGTAGGCGAGTTGATCCGCATTGGTATGACAACCAAACCAGTTATCCTGAGGTGATTACTGATTAATCAGAAGTTTCCTTCTGACTTGATGAGTAAGTCCGGTAGCCACTTCTCCAGCTAGCGCAGAGCGACTGACAGCGAGAGCAGTTGTCCTTGATTCGTGATCGAATAACTAGTGGTTTTTCCCGACTGATGTCGAGGCCTGAAGGCTATGGCAGATAACCAGACTAGTGTTCCTTCAGACTGATGTCCAAGATATTCCCCAGCTGACGCAGGGTGCCTGAAGGCAAAGTTTAAAATCCTCACGGAGTCATGAATGGCCAAGGATTACATTCTTCAGACGCGGGTCGAAGATTTTCTCCAGCTGATGCGGAGATTGCCAGAAGGCAAGTTTAAACATCATTATGGGTTCAGGAGCAGCCAAGGATTTATTTTCCGGACTGATGCCAAATCGTTTCTCTGACTGATGTCAAAGATTTTCTCCAGCAGAGGCGACGTTGCCTGAAGGCAAGCTTAGATATCCTTGATGGTACATGAATGACCAAGAATTCCATTCTTCAGACTGACGTCGAAGATATTCTTCAGCTGATGCAGGGTTCCTGAAGGCAAGCTTAGATATCCTCGTGGATCATGAATGACCAGGGATTCTGTTTCCTAATTTGATGTTGAAGTTCTACGGTGAACTCAGGTTAGATCAATAATTCAGCAGTGTTTTGAGTACAATTGTCATTTTAATTTCTAAGGGTGATCCCCCAGATAGGAGGGTGCTTGGTTAAGCCTCTCATCCCCAGCGGAGTATTTTGGATGCTCAGGTGTGCCATTATCATTTCAGTTTCTAAGGGTGATCCCAGATCGGAGAGTGCTCGGTTAAGCATCTCAGCGAAGTATTTCAGATACTTAGCATTGCAGTTATCAGAATTTGCAGTTTACTTATGCGGTTGGCAAATTTCCGGGTTTGTTGGTATTCAACCGTCTTTCGCCTTGATTGTATGAGATCCATTCAGGCCCAAGCCTTTTGAATAGGGGCAGCTGTTGCACCCCAAAATTTGCCTAACCTTTTTCTTACTTGGTTTATGTTTCATTGCATTCATTTAAATATTAGCATATGCATTACATTGACATGTGTGCAGGGATCAAGATATGTGATCATATATTGAAAGCCAATAAGGGTTTGAGAACCTCTGAAGAATGTCGTTGAAGTGTGCAAGGGTTGATATCCTCCTCAGATAAGTAAGAAGATCCTTAGAGAGAGGGTTGAATGCAAGATTATGTGCCTCCTAACTTGAAAGTTGTGGGAGCTCTCCAGATGATTATGAAGCATTAGAGAGGGATTTGAAGCCTTGAGATAGCCCATGAGATGCCTTGAAAGTCATCTTGAAGGCTAGACAAGTCTTCATGTGAAGTATGAGAAGCTTTGCCAAGATTGGTGCAATTAGGGTTTGTCTGGTCAACCCTAAGTCACTTGTTGAGTTTGAAGAAGGTTGAGACCTATATTCAAGGCCATGTGATCGTGGATTGATGCATTGAGATGCCCAATGAATGATTCCAAGGTCAACTCATCATGATTGAAGAGTTTGAGAAGTGCAAGAGCTAGGGTTACTATGCTTTACACTGTAAAATCCCCTGGTTTGATGCTAACTTCAAGATAAGATAAGTCAAAATACAAGCCCCATATCACCTTGAGATGGTCAAGAGACTTGTAGAGGATGTTCCTAGATTTAATTTGAGTACTAGAAGTCCTTGACAGGATTTATAGAACTCAAGTTACGAGTCAGGCAAGTTATAGGTCATCTGAGGCATGTGAATTTGGAGCTTGAAAGTCAACCAACTTGCATGACACTTTTACCCTAGAAGGATGATTCCTATGAACTTTTGGCCAACATGAATGTTGTTCCGTATTCTCTTAGCTTTCCAAAAAGTCTTGGAAGTCCTTGAAAGGATTTGTAGAACTCAAGTTATGGCTTTGACAAGTCAAGGGTATTTTGGGAAGTTATGATTATAGGTCATTTTTGGTTATGGGTCATTTTCTCCAACTTAGACATCTCAAATAAAGTTTTCTTCAACTTGAAAGTTGCTCAAAATGGGATTTTAACTTCAACCATGTATCAAGGAGGCATTGAAATGGCTTAAGGAGAGACTTGGTTCAAGAAATTTTGAAAAGGGAAGAATTAAAAGGCATTAAAGATCAAAAATTCAAAATAAATGTTATGTGTGCAAATAAGGCAAAGTGATAGCTTATTTTGAGTAGAAATTGCATTTTGAAAACATTGGCATCATTAGAATTTGAGTTTGAGTCCTTTTTCATGGCCTATTGCTTTGTTACTTCATGAGGAAGTCACACTTCAAATCTAAGCCATAAGATGGAAACAAGGAACAAATCATAACCATTCAAGTTCAATAGTTCACAAGGATTGCATTGGAAGCTTCCTGAAGGAAAAGCTAGTGCAAATTCGTGCCCACCATGTGTGAAATTTTGAAGAAAAATTAAAATGTGGAATTCTAATTTTGGGCTTTGATTGGGCCCCTAGAACCTTCCATTGCACTCTATATAAGTTCATAATCACTTCCATAGCAAGTTTGATGATTGATTCGTGGCTGAAGCAGAGAGAGAGATTGAAGTTTCAAGGAAGAAAGTGAAAATCGGATTTTGGATTCAAGGCCATTCCAGAGCAAATTGAGGATTCCATTACCTTCTACATACATCTTGGAGTGAATCTGCACTTTTGTGGAGGTTGAATCGTGCCAGAACCACCTTCATTGAAAGCTCAAAGTCAGGTTGGTGTTCTTCTTGATTATGCTTAATTTAGGCTGTTCTAGATAGAATTGCATATGCGGTTAGGATCAGGATGAGATGTAGATGGATTTAGGATTAAGAAATTGGAGATTAGAGACATTTTTAGGTGAAGCACGTTTTCGGTTTGGACCTGTATCTCATTGATCTTGGAGTTTCAATGCTATTTGGTCCATATTCATGATCCTCATGGAATTTGCTCCAACGTTCGTTCAAGAATCGTTCAATTTCGTTGAGTTTTGAGAGAGATGTATGTTGATGAAGATCACCGGCGTATGCCTCCGGACACCGTCCACGAGCGCCTGCGTTTCCCTCTCTTTCTCTCATTCAAAACGAAGAAGATGAATTCGTTACCGTCAGATCATGATGGAAACAAAGACTCAGTACGCGTATCCAACAGCCAACAGCTTGCCACGTCCCCAACTCCCTATACTCACCGCTTCATTTAATCCTCAGAACGGGCTTAAATTGACAATGCTATTCGCACCACCATCATAGGCCCAACCCAGCTTTGAACTGTGTTATTTTGCTATCCACCACGCGAACTTATTTATTTTCCAATTCTTTTTCTTATTTTCTTTATTTTTGGCTTGTTAGGTTTTAATTCATAAAAAATATGAAAATTAACCATAAAATCTTGAGTTTTTTTCCTGTGAATCTTGAACATGTTTAGAGATTTTAGAAGCAAGAAAAATCAAGATTAACATTTATTTTCATTTAGTTAGTATTTTTTTCTATTTTTTGGTATTTATTTATTTGTACATTTGCTTCATCTGTTTGGTGAATTTTGTTTGAGCAATTGGTATAGATTCTTGGTCGGATCTTTGGCTGGTCATTAGGTTAGATATGGATGCTCCTCTTGAATTTTTCTCACATTTTTGAGATAAGTTTAGGTGTTGTTTTAGGATTAGAACTTTAGGTGTTCCTTTTTAGGGTTTATTTGTAGTACCTTGTTGTTCAAGATTTATTTAGAGGCCTTCTAATAGGATTTAGGCTCTGATTTTTCTATGATAGACTCATAATACATGTAGGTCCCCTTAGATATTTTTTTAGGATTTTACAATTTGTTTTACGATTTTAGTTAGAATTAAAACTAGGACTAGGTTTTAGGTGTTTCTAACTTGACATTTCAACTAGTTTGATTTCAATAGGTCCCTTAGCATAAGAATTAATCTTCCATTCTTCTTAGATGTTGTTATAGACTAGTATAAGCCTCTGTAGCTTTGGTTATAAGCTTTGGTTTAGTGTTTAGTACCCCTTTTGGTAGCTTGTTGAAGCTAATAGGAATTAGGTTTCTAAGGAGAGCTTTAGAGTAGTTTCCTTTCTTTCAATAAGCATGGAAAGCTTTTATTTTCTTCCATTCCTCCATATGATACAAGGTCCCAATGTGAAGGCCTCATCCCTCCTTTGGAAGGATGTGTGGTATATCACAAATTGGTAGAACCTTTGAGGGTACTTTCTCAGATAGGTGGTTGAGTGCCATGGTGGAATCCTTTGGTTTCCACCATGCTTCTCCCTATCTTACCTTGTTCTTGGTATTGAATCTTTCTCCCCTTGATAGAAGATTGCTTGAAGTTTGCAAATGAAGCTGAAGCTTGAGGATGAAGATAGGCCAAGTTGATACTTGAAGAGGAAGAAGCTTGAAGAACAAGTTGATACTTGTGTTTGATGTTGAAGTTTGAAGAACAAGTTGATACTTGTGTTTGAGGAAGCTGAAGCTTGAAGAGCAAGTTGATACTTGTGTTTGATGGAGCTGAAGCTTGAAGATCAAGTTGATACTTTTGTTTGAAGAAGTATCTTGAAGAGCAAGTTGATACTTGCAATTGAAGATGAAAGCCTGAAGGTTGGTTCTTTCATAAAGATAACTTGAAGACTGCTGTTGATGGGCTTTGTTGTTTTCTTTTTATTTCTTTCTGTTTGTGTTTGTTTAGCTTGCTTGTGGGTTTGAGGTTGAGTGGGTCTCCCTTGCCCTTGTGTGTTCTGCTTGTCTGTAGGTTCGAGGTTGAGTTGGCCTCCCTTGCCTATTGTTTGTTAGGTTCGAGGTTGAGTTGGTCTCCCTTGCCTTACTTGTATTGCTGTATGTTTTGTTTACTGTTTCTGTTTTCCTGTTTACCATTGATATGGTCCCTTAGGGCTCTCACTTCCTTTGATAAGGAAGTGATGATTAGACTTTAGGCTGAAGCCTTTGCATGACAACTTCTAGGAGTTCCCGGTTTCAAAACACAACTATAGGATGAATCCTTTGCCTGATAACAACTAGGCATCTTGATAGTCTCCTTAGTTGCATTCTCTTCTCATCTTCAAACAACTTAAGATACAGTAATTATGATTAATTGCTTTCGTACGCTACGAGGCTTAAGCTATCTAGGAAATGGCTGTTGGAGAGTTTCTTTCCAATAGTCAGGGTGTTTAGTATGGTACCCTTTGGGTGACATACGACGCATTCACTCCTATGTCATAGTCTCTAGTGCGATTGAAATTGCAAACATCCTAAAAAACACTTCTTTCGTAAAAGATTAAAAACAAACTTTCAAACCATTTTGCCCTTTGGGGCCTGTTAATCAAGAAGAAACTTTTCTGAAGAAAAGAGTGTCGTTAAGCTTCAATTCTACCGCAAACAGGCTTTGTCCCTAACCGCTGGAACTGTTGTTTAATCCTACTCGGGTAAAAAACTAATTGAACAGCCTGTGTTCCGTTTTATCCCGAACTACGTTCGCTCTGATTTCTCTGATGAGAATACGTAGGCACGAGATACGACATCTCGACGAGCAACCTTCCTTCCACCCGTAGTTAGCCGAACTACGTTGACTCTGATTTTCTCTGATGAGAATACGTAGGCCCAGAGCGCGACGCTCTGTCGAGTCCTTTTTCTTTCTTTTGTTTTGTTTTTGACCAGCCTTGATAGGTAGATAGAATAAACCAACCGTCCGACAAACAAACAAGCGTGGATCCCATCGAGTACGATGGACGTGAGGGGTGCTAATACCTTCCCCTTGCGTAACCGACTCTCAAATCCAGAGATTTGGTTGTGATGACCAGTCTTATCCTGTTTTCGCGAGGTTTCTCCTGTTCGTTTCCTTTCCCGTCCCAAGGGATAAATAACGGTAGGTGGCGACTCTTCTGTTGTGCCGGCACCTCATTTTTGCAGTAGCGACACTTGGTGATCCTCATGAGAAAAGGAAGAGATCCATGTTATTTTTATGTGTTTTGGTCATGATTTGATCTCTGGTGTTGTTGGTGTCACCGTAGAAGACGACTGGAGTCTTCTCCACCACCGTGAGACTCCCCCCCCCATATTTCTCAGTTTGAATTGGAGAAGATGAACTGAGGCCCTTGGATTAAGTTGATTTAGTTGACTAGGTCTGAAGATCTAACGCATGGGAATCATTCTGAGAGAGTCTTGACTTTGACTGCTGAGGTGTCAAGTGGTAGAGCATTAGATATGCTTACTTTTTGAGTGAAGAGCTGAGATTAAGAACTACCGTGTATCCAAGTTAAACGCGTAGCATCATGTACACAATAAAATGAACCGTTTCACTTAAGTAGTCTGAAGGCTACGTGGCACATCCCCCTCCCTCTAATGAGTGGACCAGTCCCCTCATCCAGTGGCCACGATATTTTTGATCTTTTCGGAATTTCTTTATTGTTTTGTTATTTTCTTTAATTCATTTTGTCATATAAAAGGCATAAAAAATAGTTTTAATGCTCTAAAAAATATGAGAAAATTCATGAGTGATCTCTTGCATGTCTCTGATTTTTGTATGCCATTTATTTTCATTTTTGGATAATTTTCCATTTATTTGGCATTTTTCTATTTTTAATAGTTGATTAAAAATGTATAAAATGACTAGTTAAATTTCTGATTTTTGTACCAACTCATCCTTTAGAATTAGGTTGTAAAAGTTTGCATTCTTGCTATAAAGACCTTGATAGGTTTGTGTGATTTTTGTTGGATTGTTTAGAAGCTTTTAGGCATACCTTTGAGATAGATTTTTAGGAGCCTTCCATGGTTGATACCATTTAGCACCTCCTTTAAGCCTAAATTTGTTTAGGACCTTTAGAATTAGGTCTAGCCTTTGGTTTTTGTAGTAGGATCCCTTAAGACACTTAGGAAAACATAGAAATTTTCCTAGATTTTATAGAAGTGATCTTCTATTAGTTCCCCATTTTACAAGTTAAAGATGTTTAGGTGATCCTAGTCTAGCTTATCTTGTAGTTTAGCACTAAAGGTGAACCTTTAGCTAACTCCAGGCTTTCAATTATTCCTTGATAAGATAAATGTTAGGTTGATACCTATTAGGAGCCTTGATAAAGCCTTTGAATCATTTTAGGAAACCTTCTTGGGGTAGTGTAGTCCCTCCTGTGGAGGAACTTTACTTATCTCCTGAAGGAGTTGATTCCCTAAGTTTCCTAAGTTCCTTGAGATGGTTGAGTGTCTATGGTAAGTTCCTGTGGAGCTTACCTTGTTTCCCATCTTCATTCTCCATTCTTTCCGTATCCAATAATTTAGGAAACCTTTGTGGAGTAGTATAGTCCCTCCTGTGGAGAAACTTTGCATCTCCTGAAGGAGTTGGTTCTCTAGGTTGAAATGGTTGAGTGTTTATGGTAAGTTCCTGTGGAACTTACCTTGCTTCTCATCTCATTGTTCAAACCTTCCTTGAAATCTTTTTGGAGTAGTATAGTCTCTCCTGTGGAGGAACTTTACATATCTCCTGAAGGAGTTCAATTCCCCCCTAACTTCCCAAATTCTTTGAGTTGGTTGAGTGTCTGTGGTAAGTTCCTGTGGAACTTAGCTTGCTTCCCAACATCCAATTCTGATCTCTAGGTAGATGCCTTGAGTGATTATTTGTGGAATTAATTCCTTATTTGTCATACTTCCAATCCGTTTCCTTGCATTCATGATTGAGTGGTGTGTTAGGATAGTTCATGTTAGAATAGTCTAAGTGTAGGTGCATGACTGCATCAAGAGGTTGAGTGGGTCTCCCTCTGCTTGTTTGCATTAAGGGTTGAGGTGATCCTCCCCTTGCTTGTGTGTTTTTTTCTTTTTTATATGTGACATGTTTGCATTTAAAGTTTGAGCTTGGCTCCCTTTGCTTGAGTGTTTTTCTTTTGCTTTCCTGTTTTAGAGGTTGAGTGGGACTCCCTCTGCTTGTATTGCTACATAGAATTTTCATCTTTACTGTTGTTTCTTTTCTGTTTATTTTCTTTACTGATGTTTAGCAGATGTTTGTCTGTTTTCTGTTGCCCATTCACATGATCCCCTAGGAATCTCACTTCCTTATTTAAGGAAGTGATTATTAGACTTTAGGTTGAAGCCTTTGCATGATAACTTCTAGGAGTTCCCTGTTTCAAACTCACCCCTTAGGTTAAAACCTTTGCATGACAACTATTAGGACTTGATAGTTTCCCCCTAGTTGTGTCCTTTCTCTTCTCACTTTCAAACAAATTAAAATACAGTAATAAAAGGTTAATGAGTATTGTACGCTACGAGCTTTGAGCATTCAGGAAATGATGATTGGGTGGTTGCCTCTCAATTATCTAGAGTGTTAGCGTATGTCCTTCGGACGATATGCGATGCATTCGTTCTCGAATCAGGAATCTTTAGTGCAATATGAATTGCAAACATCCCTAAAAAACACTTCTTTCGTAAAAGAAAAAAACAAACAGTTAAACCTTCTTTTACCCTTTGGGGTCCTTTAATCAAGAGAAAACCTTTTCTGAAGAAAAGAGTGTTGTTAAGCTTCAGTCCCACCACAAACAGGCGTTGTTCCTAACTGCTGGAACTGTTGTTTAACTTTACTCGGGTAAAAACAATTGAACAGCCAGTGTTCCGTTTTATCCCGAACTATGTTCGCTCTGATTTCTTTGATGAGAATACGTAGGCACAAAATGCGATATCTTGGCGAGCCGAACTAAGTTGACTCTGAATTTTCCATTGCACGAGGGAATACGTAGGCCCAGAGCAGCGATGCTCTGTCGAGTCCTTTTCTTTTCTTTTTCTTTTCTTTTAAACCAGCCTTGATAGGTAGATAGATAAACATCCTGTTAGATAAAAAAACGAGCATGGATCCCATCGAGTACGATGGACTTGAGGAATGCTAATACCTTCCCCTTGCGTAACCGACTCTCGAATCCAGAGATTTGGTTGCGACGACCGGTCTTATCTGGTTTTTGCAAGGTCTCTCCTGTTCGTTTCCTTTCCCTCCTTTGGAATAAATAACGATAGGAGGCGACTCTTCTGTTGTGCCGGTACCTCATTTTCGCAGTAGCGACACTACTGCCCCACACTATTTTCCTCCCTCACTTTCATTCTACTTGTGCATTCTATGTGTGCATCTTTGCATTTGCACGTTTCTTTCTTCTTCTTCTTATTTTGTCTTCCTTCCCTTAGGATCTCTAATCTCTCTTGTTCAAGAGATATTATGATAGACGTTAGGTGCTTAACCATGCATGATAACATTAGGTAGTCCCCTTTTATATCACAACTTTAGGACCATTTTGCATGACAACTTTTAGGGTTTGAGCTAGTTCCCCTTAGTTGTGTAATTTCTCTTCTCATCTTCAAACACTCTAATTCACTTAATAAAGGCTAATGAGTATTGTACGCTACGAGCTTTAAGCTACTTAGGAAATGGTTGTTGGAGGGTTTCCTTTCAATGATCAGGATGTTTAGTGTGGCACCCTTTGGGTGACATGTGACGCATTCACTCCTAGGTCATAAGTCTTTAGTGCAATATGAATTACAAACATTCATTCAAAACATTTCTTTCTTAAAAAACACAAACAAACACTTCAAACTGTTTTTGTCCCTTGGGACCCTTAAATTTGGAAAACCATTTTCATAAACAAGAGTTTTGTTAACTTGTAGTTCTACCGCAAACAGGTAACACCTAAGTCTCCAATGGTCGAGCTTGTAAGTTATATGTATGCCTAAGAAGGGGGGGGGGGGTGAATTAGGTTCTTAGACACTTTTTCCGGTTTTTGACGATACTTGGATTTTACTTGATTAAGGCTTTTTGGTGATGAAAGGCGGTAAATGCTGAAAGTAAAGAACACAACGATGTATAATGGTTCCCCTTACAATCCGAGAGTACTCCACTCCCCTTTCAACATGAAAGAGTATTTCACTATCAATGTTAGATTTCTACACAAGACAATTCTAACAACCAAGAACACCCTTCTTGGATTTACACAAGTTTAAAGTCCTACCGAGAATGAATATCTCACACAAGGACTTCTTGTATCCACAATCCAGATAACAAGGAAACAACCCTACACACTTATCTTTTATAATTCTAAGAATAAGTTGTAGTGAATTTTAAATTTTGTAGAAGTAATAATTTGAATGGTTATCGATATAAATATTGATCTTCTTCTCGAAACAAAGATTACTCAGAAATTTTACAAGTGTTCTTTTTGTGAAAGTAAGTTGTGAAGATATGAAAGTTTATTTCAATGACTTCTTTCAAAATTCTGGTTTGAACACTTTTATGAAAATTCAAGAAGTAGAAGACAAAGAGTAATTTTTGAAATTTGTTTCTTGAAGGTAATTTTGAAATTGAAATTGAAATCAATTTATACTGATCAAAAACCTTTCCAAAAAGTTGTGTTTTTGGGACATCAAAAATAGCCAGTAAGAAGATCATAGAGCAATGCAATTCTCCATGAACAATTGCTATTTTTGCTTGCTGTTACAGTGTTAATCGGTTAACCAAATAGGTTAATCGGTTAACACCTTCACAACGTATAAAAATATTTGAATTTTACATGTGTTAATCGGTTAACCATGTAGGTTAATCGGTTAACACTTTTGGAAATCCCAAAAATACTTAAAATTAAAGTGTGTTAATCAGTTAACCATATAGGTTAATCGGTTAACATTGAAAGTTTTTGCAAAAACACTTAATTTAAAATGTAAAGAGTGTTTTAAAAAAAATGTTATTGAAAGTGTTGTAGTGAGGTGTGATTTAAGGAACACTTGTATAGATATTCTCTGAGTAAGGTTTGTTATACCGTCCCTTAAATGATCAATACTACTTGATGCTTGAATACGAATCTTGATCCATATCTTGATCTTGAAAGATGATTCTTGATTACTTACGCTTCTTTCTTTTTGCGAACGTGAACATTACTTGCATGAGTTGTCTTCATCAAAACATAAAGGCCTTGAAGCTTGATTCTACAATCTCCCCCTTTTTGATTATGACAACCGTTTCTTTGAAAGTTTTGATTTTGATACTTGTTTCACAATAATTCTTGCTTTCTCCCCCTAAGTTGGATCTCCCCCTAAATACAAGAGGGATAGAACTTTTTCTGCATGTGGAGATGTTAGAAGCACAACCCTTCATCCCCTTTGTCATTAGCAAAAAGGAAGAGGGACAAAGAAATAGAAAAGAACACAAGCATGCATAGTAAAAAGCATAAACACTTATCATAAAGAAAGCATAACATGATTGAAATTAACATGAAGCAAACATTGTACGAGTACAAGAACGAAAATGAAACTTAATCATAAACAATAAACAACAATAGCAAATGTTCTTTAAATATAATTAGCTGACATGTCCTCTTCCTCGCTACCACCCTCTTCTGCATCCGCTTCTTCAATGTTTCCAGGGTTAGAATTTTGAGAATTTAGCACTAGGTTACGAAGAGAGGTAATGGCTCGGGAGGTCTCCCTGTGAAGGTTCAAGGTTTCTCTGTGTTAATTCATCATGGTTATATAGAGAAACTCATTTGTTATGCCTCCTTCAGGAATGGGATAGGACTGGTTAGAAGCAGAAGATCATTCATCGACGTACTTATAGATTTCGTCGATGTATTTGATGATGTCGGTGTTCTTGACAATGGTAATCTCATTAATCTCGTTAGCAATAGGTTTCATTTTGATTGAGGGTTCCTAGTTGAGTTCCAATTCCGTTAACTCAAGAAAATCCTTGAAATTAACCTTGCATACAGAAGCCTCGTTTATAGGGATAGTTGCTGCTGCAGATGATACATCATAGTGAAAATCCAGTTTACCTTAATCTTATTTTTGATTGCAAACATCAGTTGCATTTCCAAATCATTGATTTGAGAGTGATTTGAATCTTTCGGAATCAGCACATAAGAAATAATATAATGCAACATTCTGTCATTAACCGTCAGATTCTTCACGTAGCATAGAGTGCGAGCAGTTCTCTAATTTGCAATAACAGATTCTTTCGGAAACCTGCAAATACGATAGTAATACTCCATTTTATCGTAATTTTCCCACGAACCATCCACGTGGTTTACTCCTTTCTTAAGGAAACAACCTTTGTAGGGTATTTCTAAGGCTGCAGCAATGCCGTACAGGTTTTCATTCAATTCACTGTCTCGAACCGTAGCCATTAACATATGTTCATCATTAGCATTAAAAAAATGGACAGTTTATTCATAAACGCTTTTACCAGATCAGGATAGCATATTCCATTGTCAGATACAAAATTATCTATCCTTTGAAATTTCAACAGAGCTGGAAAATCAAAAGTCGAAGCAAGAAAAGCTTTGAGATTTACGTACTTTACCGGGAAGAGATGACGAACCCGGACCTTGAAATCCATTCTTCGCTTCTTTGTTGATTCCATGGGAATATTATCTTCATCAGAGGCATAATTGTGTTCAGGTAGTTTGCCTTTGCCTTTGTTGTTGGGTGCCATTGAGGAATGTTGGAGCTACTGATGGTTGGAAGTTCTGCTGAGGTTTGAGTTTTAGGTTTTGAGTGAGATGAAGATGGTAATGGGGAATAGGTTTACATAGATAGGGTTTTAATGGGTTTTTAAATTTAGGGTTGGAAGTTGGAAGAGCATTCACTTTGTAGTCAAACAAGAAGAAGTGATTTCCAAGGATTGTAGGTGTGATATTTAAAATACACATGCACCACATTTAAAACACTTTTAAAACCCATTAATCTAAAATTTGACTAATTTTTCGTTTCTGATTTTTTGAAAAAATTAATAGTTTTAATCGGTTAACCATATAGGTTAATCAGTTAACACATTAAAATTTTAATTTTCAAAATAAAAAGTAACAGTGTTAATCGGTTAACCATATAGGTTAATCGGTTAACACATTAAAAAATTAAATCAGAATTGAAAAACTAACAGTGTTAATCGGTTAACCCTATAGGTTAATTGTTTAACACACACAAATTTTAGAAAAATGTTTGAAAACAGAATGCAAACAAGTTTAAAAACATACACACATCACATATAACTTTAGAAGAGATTAGATATCACCTTCATCGAGAATTATGAGTTCTCGTCTAATCTTGTAGAACGGTTCTTTTTCCAGTGGCTTTATGAAAATGTCGGCGAATTGGTTATGTGTATCCACAAAGGTAACTTCGACATCTCCTTTGAGCACGTGATCGCGGAGGAAATGATGTCGGATGTCGATGTGTTTGGTTCTTGAATGCATGACCAGATTCTTTGTGATATTGATCACACTTGTGTTGTCGCATCAGAGAGGAATGCATCCAAGATTAATCCCGTAGTCGCTTAATTGTTGCTTTACCCATAGATTTTGTGCACAACAGCTTCCTACCGCTATGTATTCTGCTTCAGATGTACTAAGAGCAACACATGCTTGTTTCTTGCATGACCACGAAACCAATGCATTTCCAAGGATGTGGCAGGTTCCACTTGTACTTTTGCGATCGGTTTTACATCCTTCATAATCCGCGTCAGAATAACCAATTAAAGTACAAACACTACCTTTCGGATACCATAGGCCGACGTTTGATGTTCCCTTGAGATATTTCATGATCCTTTTGGCAGCCGTGAAGTGTGACTCCTTTGGATTTGCTTGGAAGCGAGTACATAAACACATACTAAACATTATGCCAGGACGGCTTGCCGTCAAATATAATAAAGAACCAATCATACCTCGATACTTTGTAATATCAATTGATTTTCCTGATTCGTCTTGATCAACGTAGGTTCTGGATCCCATTGGTGTTGACATAACTTTGCATTCATCCATAACAAATCTCTTTAGCAATTCTTTGCAATACTTTGATTGGTTGATAAATATTCCGTCTTTTAGTTGCTTGATTTTCAATCCAAGAAAGTAGTTCATCTTTCCCATCATAGACATTTCAAACTCGCCTTGCATCATTGAAGCAAATTCTTCACATAATTCCTTGTTTGTTGATCCGAAGATGATATCGTCCACATAGACTTGAACTAGTAAGGTATTATCCTTTATCTTTTTAATGAATAAAGTCTTGTCTACCTTGCCCTTTTCAAATCTCTTTTCGCATAAGAAATTGCTAAGACAATCATACCATGCCCTTGGTGCTTGCTTTAGACCATAGAGAGCTTTCTTCAATTTGTATACATGTGAAGGATGCTTGAAGTCTTCAAAGCCTGGGGGTTGTTTGACATAGACTTCTTCGTTGATGTGTCCGTTCAAGAAATCACTTTTGACGTCCATTTGGAAAAGTTGAAAATTCATTGAACATGCATAAGCAAGTAATAAACGAATAGCTTCTAACCTTGCAACCGGAGCGAATGTTTCTTCAAAGTCAATTCCTTCCTCTTGATTGTACCCTTGAGCCACCAATCTTTCTTTGTTTCGAACAATTATTCCATTCTCATCAAGTTTGTTCTTGAATACCCATCTTGTTCCGATAATATGTTTATCTTTTGGTCTAGGAACAAGTTCCCAAACTCGACTTCTTTCGAATTGGTTTAATTCTTCTTGTATAGCAGTAATCCATTAATCATCTTCAAGAGCTTTATCAATTTTGGAAGGTTCTATTTGAGAGACAAACGTCATATTCAAGCATGCATCTTTGAGATTTAATCTTGTAGCAACACCTTGACTTATGTCTCCGATCACTTTGTCAATAGGATGATCTCTATGAGTTCTCCATTCTTTTGGTAGATCGTTGACATTGGAATCTTGTTGAATCGGTAAATCTTGTTCTTTCATGATATCTTTAGAAGTATCTTCATCGAGAATTTCTACAAAATCATCATCATTATCACAAAACACAATATCCTCCTTGGAGGGGTTAGATTCATCAAATTTGACATGCATAGACTCTTCAATAGTTAATGTTCTTTTATTGTAAATTCTAAAAGCTTTCCTAGTAAGATAATAACCAAGAAATATACCTTCATCTAATTTTTCATCAAACTTACCAAGGTTGTCTTTGTCATTGTTGAGGAAAAAGCACTTGCATCCAAAGATATGAAAGTAAGCAATGTTTGGTTTCCTTCCTTTGAATAGTTCATATGGTGTTTTCTTGAGGATCGGTCTAATATTAACTCGGTTACTCACAAAACATGCCGTACTCACTGCATCCGCCCAAAAATACTTCGGTAGATTTGAGTCACTTAACATTGTTCTTGCAAGTTCCACTAATGAACGATTCTTCCTTTCCACGACACTGTTTTGCTGCGGAGTTCTTGGTGAAGAAAAATTGTGTAAAATTCCATGTTCTTCACAAAACTCGTCAAAAGAGGTGTTTTGAAATTCTCCACCGTGATCGCTTCTTATCGAGGCAATTGTGAGAGACTTCTCATTTTGGATTTGTTTGGCAAACTTTTTAAATGCTTTAAAGGCATCACTTTTCTGCACCAAAAAGTAAGTCCAATAAAATCTAGAATAATCATCTACAATTTCTAAAGCATAAAAATTACCTCCAAAGCTTTTTGTTCTAGATGGACCAAAAAGATCCATATGCAACAATTGTAGTGGTCTTGTTGTAGACACCACATTTTTGGATATGAAAGTTGATTTAGTTTGTTTCCTTTTTTGACAAGCGTCACACAATCTATCTTTGACGTATTTGATCTTCAGCAATCCAATAACCAAATCATGTTTAATTAATTTGTTCAAGTGTTCCATGTGAATGTGAGCAATCCTTTTATGCCATAGCCATGACTTGTTGTTGTTCACCATAAGACATTTAACCTTCAAAGATAAATTGTCAAGAGAAATCATAAAAATATTATTGATTCTATTACCTTTTAACATAACCTCCTGAGTGACTTCGTCTTCTATCAAACATTCATCTTTGTTGAACTTGATTTTGAATCCTTTGTCACAAAGTTGGCTAATACTAAGAAGATTGTGCTTGAGCCCTTCGACATAAAGTACATCTTCTATTGTTGTAAACGGTAGTGAACCAATAGTGCCTATGCCAAGAATCTTGCCTTTATTATTATCACCATAAGTAACATAACCCTTGGCTTTCACCGTTAGTTGTGAAAATTTGTTTATATCTCCTGTCATATGCCTTGAACACCCGCTATCAAGTTACCAATGATTTCCGGAGGTCTTCAAGCATACCTACAAAACAGTATTAAGTTTGGTTAGGTACCCAAATTGCTTTGGGTTCTTGATAGTTAGTTCCCTTTTTCACCCATACATAATGCCCTTGTGGAACACTAAAGTTACGAACATAGCAAACATTAGATGTGTGACCTTTAATACCACAATAAAAACAAGTTGGTTCAAAATTGCTTTTATATCTAGGAACATAAGATTTCTTCTTAGCAACCAATTTCTTTTTAGGATGTTGATGCACAATTTTAGGATTTTTTACTTTTTCCTTAGGAGTTTTGTCTTTAGGCCTAACAAAGATGGTTTCATTTGATGTTGGTTTAGAGAACTTGGAATATCCTAGTCCACTTTTATCATTAGAAAATCTTTGATGCCTAAGAACTTCTTCCAAACCAATTTGACCTTTCTCATATCTTTCAATAACCCTTTTAAGTTGAATAATTTGGAATGAGAGAGAGTCACAGTCTTTACATACAAAATTTTGTTTTTCACTTATTATTTTTTGTTTCTCATCTTCAACATACTTTACTAATGCATAATTGTTTTCTTCTAGAGATGCCATTAGTTTCTTTTGAGATGATATAGTCTTATACAGATTTTTGTATTCTAGTAACAATTCCTCGATAGCGTCTTGTGCATCATTATCATAAATAGAAAAGTTGCTACTAAGCTCATCTTTTTCGTCATCGGAGTGGCGTGAAGCCATTAGAGCTATATTTGCACATTCTTCGCTTTCCGATTCTGATGAGGAGCTTATTTCATTATCTTCCCAAGCAACATATGCCTTCTTGTTCTTGAAGTCCTTCTTGCCTTTGAATCCTCCTTTCTTTGGAAGTTTTGGACAATCTGGTTTTATGTGGCCTTGCTTTCCACACTCATAGCATGTAACATCTTGTGTTGATGTGGATGCCTCCCTTTTTCTAAAATGTCTATTCTTTTTATCATAAAGGGGTTTATCATTTTTATTGAAAAACTTTCCAAGCCTTTTAACAAGGAGCATAAACTGTTCATCTTCCTCCAACGCGTCATCATTTTTATTTTCTTTTGACTCCACTTTTAAGGTAATTCCTTTGGACTTCTTTTCTTGAATTTCATGTTTTTCAAGCCTTCCGAGTTCTAACTCATGTTCTTTAAGTTTTCCAAAAAGTGATGCTGACGTCATTGTTGAAAGACTTTTCTTCTCTGAAATTGCTGTCACTTTTGGTTGCCATTCCCTGGTTAAGGATCTAAGAATTTTAAGATTCAAATCATCGTTAGTAAAATTCTTACCGAGAGCAATTAAGTGATTTGTCAAGTGAACAAATCTTTTCTGTAATGCCACAATGGATTCTCCGGCCAGCATTCTGAACATTTCATATTCTTGACTTAGTGTGTTCAATCTGGATCTCTTTACTTCGGCGGTGCCTTCATGTGTTTCCACTAAGGTATCCCATATTTGTTTTGCCGACTTGCATTGAGAGATTCGAAAGAACTCATCCATACTCAAAGCACTTTGTAATATGTTGATTGCCTTTTTCTCATTAAGAATCTTTTTCTTGTCATCGTCATTGTATGATGATTTAACCTTTGGAGTTCCTACACCATTGACGAGACTTGTCGGTTCATGATGACCATTCTGAACAGTTTCCCATATTCCTTCTCCTTGGGCTTCTAGATGTGCCTTCATGCGAATTTCTCAAAAATCAAAGTAATCTCCAGAAAACAGTGGTGGTTTGTCACTACTTTCACCGTCTTTGAAAACCGGGTTGGTGATAGCGGAAGTCATTCTGGATCGATAGAAACAGGTTACCTTAACCTGCTCTGATGCCAATTGTAAGTTATATGTATGTCTAAGAGGGGGGTGAATTAGGTTCTTAGAAAATTTTTCCGGTTTTTGACGATACTTGGATTTAACTTGATTAAGGCTTCTTGGTGATGAAAAACAGTAAATGCTGAAAGTAAAGAACACAGCGATGTATAGTGGTTCCCCTCACAATCTGAGAGTACTCCACTCCTCTTTCAACATGAAAGAGTATTTCACTATCAATGTTAGATTTCTACACAAGATAATTCTAACAACCAAGAACACCCTTCTTGGATTTACACAAGTTTAAAGTCCTACCGAGAATGAATATCTCACACAAGGACTTCTTGTATCCATAATCCGGATAACAAGGAAACAACCCTACACACTTATCTTTTATAATTCTAAGAATAAGTTGTAGTGAATTATGAATTTTGTAGAAGAAATAATTTGAATGGTTATCAATATAAATATTGATCTTCTTCTCGAAACAAAGATTACTCAGAAATTTTACAAGTGTTCTTTTAGTGAAAGTAAGCTGTGAAGATGTGAAAGTTTATTACAATGGCTTCTTTCAAAATTCTGGTTTGAACACTTTTATGAAAATTCAAGAAGTAGAAGACAAAGAGTAATTTTTGAAATTTGTTTCTTGAAGGTAATTTTGAAATTGAAATTGAAATCAATTTATACTGATAAAAAACGTTTCCAAAAAGGTGTGTTTTTGGGACATCAAAAATAGCCAGTAAGAAGATCATAGAGCAATGCAATTCTCCATGAACAGTTGTTATTTTTGCTGGCTGTTACAATGTTAATCAGTTAACCAAATAGGTTAATCGGTTAACACCTTCATAACGTATAAAAGTATTTGAATTTTACATGTGTTAATCGGTTAACCATGTAGGTTAATCGGTTAACACTTTTGGAAATCCCAAAAGTACTTAAAATTAAAGTGTTTTAATCGGTTAACCATATAAGTTAATCGGTTAACACTGAAATTTTTTGTAAAAACACTTAATTTAAAATGTAAAGAGTGTTTTAAAAAAAATGTTAGTGAAAGTGTTGTAGTGACACCCTTTAGCGTAGATAGTTTACACACCCTTTAGATAGACAACAAGCGTGGATCCCGTCGAGTACGACGAACGTGAGGGGTGCTCATACCTTCCCCTTGCGTAACCGACTCCCGAACCTAGGACTTGGTTGCGATGACCGGTCTTATCCCTTTTAGTTAGGTTTCTCTTGATCGTTTCCTTTCCCTTCCTTGGGATAAATAACAAAATAACAATAGGTGGCGACTCTTCTGTTATTGCCGACACCTTTTTTTCGCAGTAGTGACAGCTGGCGACTCTGCTGGGGACAGGAATATTCCCTATGCGAGTCAATCCTAGTGCTTGTTTGTTTTCGTAGGTGTATGTATATATGTGTTGTACTTTATTTACTTTCGCATTTTACTTTCCGCATTGTATCATTATTGTTATGCTGTGGGGAGGGAATGTTCCATTGAATGAAAAGCCAAACCTAGGCTTGAGTAAAAACATAGCATTAGTAGTGGAGATTAGTGGGGGGCGTGCATGCTTTGCATGTACTAGTTCCCCATGAAATTTGCGCTCAGACGAGATTTTCTTTGATGATTTTCTTTCCAGCCCTTTGGGCTGGAGGGGATTTTGGATCTGAGGGCTGTCGACTCTGGGGACCGATCATTTGTGAGTCAGCTAAGTGATGCTTCTTCGGGAGATGATGATGCCAAACCAGAAATGGTGAACGTATCATCGTTTCTTGAAAGTCTGTGACACTGACGATGAACGCATAGGATGCCGAACCTTGTCAGTGGATAGGTCCATACTTGTGAGAGTGATTGGGTTATGCAGGAAACCTTGGCTTTCAGACTACCCGGTTTTCTTTACAGTTTGAATCTGTGCTCTAGACATTAGTGGGTTCTATTATCAGAGTTGTGTTATGTTCTTGGAAAAGAAAAGCGCCGGTTCTTCTCAAGCTACAACACAACAATCTTGATCCGTTGTTTGCATTTTGCATATGCATTTTCATCTGCATTTTCATTAACATGTGTTTATATTGCAGGTGCATTTTTCTTCCTCGATTCTAGTGATTCTTATTCCGTATTTCTGACATGGAACCCTTGAAGAGAACAGTGGCCTACAAGCTTCCCTCTCCTGATATAAGTTCCTTGTTGAGTTTGGTTGCCTTGGCTGATAGGAAGGTGTTAGAAGATTTCAGACATTCATATGGGAAGCTCCTTAATTTTATTTGCAAGCCTTTAGTGTACGAGATGAATGGTCTATATGCTCTCCTGCAGTTCTATAACCCACAGTTGAGGTGTTTTGTGTTCCCTGATTATATCCTGGTGCCCACCTTGGAGGAGTATTTTGTGTTGTTAGATGCGCCTATTCTGGATCAGATGCCATTTGTCCATACTGACCTAAGCCTAATCTGGCTAAGCTAGCTGCCGCTTTACATCTAGATGCCTCGGAGTTGGATGGGAAGTTGACTAAGTGGAATGGGTTGCCTGGTTTCTCTTTGTAGTTTCTGGTTGAGAAAGCTCAGCAGTGCGCCAAGGATGGTTGTTGGATCATATTTAGCGACATTCTAGCTCTCTGTATATATGGAATTGTCTTGTTCCCTAACCTGCCGGAGTTCGTAGACTTGGACGCATTCCATATCTTTTCCTTGGGGAACCCAGTACCTACGCTGCTAGGTGATGTTTATCATTCGGTTCACTACAAGAATGAGAACTGAAGGGGAAAGAATGTATCCTGTTGTGTTCCTTTGCTATATAGATGGTTGATGAGTCATATGCCTAAGACCGGTCCGTTTGTAGATACTGCTGGTACTTCAGAGTGGTCGAAGAGGTTGATGGGTTTGTCGGCAGAGAACATCACCTGGTTTAATAGGAGTATGCTTGGAACAGAAATCATCTATAGCTGTAGTGGATTTCCTAACGTGCCTTTGGTCGGAAGGAAGGGATGCATCAACCACAACCCAACTTTGTTGATTAGGCAGTTTGGATATGCGCTGAAGGATTCTCCCAAGGAAGAGGAGATACAGGAATCTTTGTATCTCACCGGGCTGTTGGAGAGTGATATGCTAGCCAGACTTGAGCATGCATGGAACAACATCCATATGAGAGGTAAAGCATTGTTGGGTAAGTGTAATATCCGAGCCTATGACCCTTACTTGATTTGAATTCGTGAAATGGCTGCGAAGTTTTTAATGTCGTTCCCTTCAGTGAAGCCTGTATATCCCCTCATGATTGAGGAACCTACTACCGTTGACATTCAAAAGTATAATCAGTTGTGGTTTGAAAAGGAAGAGTTACGAAAGACAAATGAGGAGTTGGAGAAAGCGGTTGCTCAACTCAGAAGTGAGAAGAATGAAGCAACTTATTCTTTGAAGAAACAGACTGAACTGGTGAACAGGTCAGGTACGGAATTGACGAAGCAGATTGGCACCAGAGAACGATTGGGTCTAGATATGAACGTTGTTAGTAGTGTGCTTGCTACTAAGAAGCAAGATCTGGATAGGGCTTACTTAAGGATTTCCAAGTTTGATGCCCAGTGGAACACTCTCTTGTCTAACAACAAGGAGCGTGAGGACAAGCTGAAGTTGCAGATCAGCTCACAGCGAAGGATGAGAAGATTTCAGAGGAAGCTTCGCTCATACGACATAGTGATTGTAAACTACATGAATCGCTTGCAACCTTGGAAGATTTCAGAGCTAGGGCTGATTCCAAGAGACGTAGGCTTGAGGAGGTTTTTGGAAAGGAAGACTCTGTTGAGGGGTTGCAGTCTACCATTAGCCAGCAGGAGCTACTCATACAGGGTTTTCTCACTAGACCTGACCATCCCGAGACGCAGATGTTACTAGCAGATTTCCGGTCTCGTCATCCAACTTGATTAGCTTTATCTTTTCCTTTGTATCTTGTTACTTATGCTTGTTATATTGACCATCACTGGACATGTTGGTTGAGGTCCTTTCTGATTGTACTCAGTTGATGTTGGTACATTGCTTGTTGGCCTGTGTTTATATATGAGGAGTTTCTGCTATATGTTTGTCTATGGGGTTCTCCATTGTGATCTTTGCTATCCTGGAACTAGAATCGAGGGGGAAATTTCCCTGTTGCATACATAAATGTTTGCATTTAGCACTTTTTGCATTGCAGGTGCATCAGAGCTGTTAATCTTATCCTTTTTCCTGGGCTCGGTTAGTTGGTTGCAGGATAGGCGGTCAGACAGTTCACAGGAATCAACACCGGTTATGGATCAGGTTCAAGCGGAGTTGTGGGAAGTTCTGAGCCAGATGGGGCAGTTTACGGTAGATATGTGAGTGTTACGTCTGAATCAGGGGATGCTTAGAAAGGAAAACCATTAGTTGAAGACTCAGATGGGTATGATCACGGAAGTAATAAGAAGTGTGCTAAAAAAGGAAGGCGATTAAGTGCCTAAGGCTGTAGCAGAAATGGTTGGTCCACTTTTACCTGTGGAATCTCTTCCTAGGCGTGGTGTGCCTCTAAGATCTACTGCACAATCTGAGAACCCAGAATCTCCTCAACGGCAGATACCTTATGATTCCCGAGACGATCCTAGGGCTAAGAGGTATACTCCAAGGCCGAGGGGGTCCGACATAATTTTTGACCACGTCCCTATGCCGTATGCTCATTTGTTGTAAGTCTTGCGTCGACTTCGGTTGGTCAAACTTAGGACTCTGTCTCCATTGACTGGGGAGCTGCCCCCAGGTTACGATGCAGGTGCCTTTTGTGACTTCCATTCTGGGGAACCCGGGCATAATGTCGAGAACTGCAAAGCTTTTAAACACAAAGTTCAAGACTTAATTGAGGCCAAGGCCATGGAGTTCGCGTCGGGCGGCGTAAGGACAACAAGTGGTCTTAGTCCATTCACCGCAGCCGAAGTGGAAGTTCCCATCCCTTCCCATGGAGACGTGACAGGTTAGGAATATGCTTTGCAATCCCCTTGCCCACGGCTATTGCCTGTTCCTAGGCCAAGTATGAGAATGAAAACCGTTGAACATGAGGAATGCCCTAGTTAGCAACTTGTTGGGTCTGTGTGCAAGATATTGGTTCCCCTTCAGAGTCAAAGGTACCATCATCAGCCGCGTCAGCACGCCCGACCAAGACCGAGGAGGCCAAAGAGGCATTTCACCCGCCAATGTCGTACAGTCAGTTATTACCAGACTTGATTTGAGGTGGATTAATAGTGCCGAAGAAGATTAATCCAGAGATTCCTCCATATCCCCCAGGTTTCAATGTCAACGCCCACTGTGAGTACCATGCTGGGGCACAAGAGCATTCAACTGAAGACTATAAAGTGCTTACAAGCCAGGTTCAGACTCTGCTGGACTCCAACACATTTTCGATCACGCCTCAGGGTATTCAGATCAATGATCTTCCTTCATCCAGTCGGAGGTGTATCAATTCATGTTATGGATGAATTCGCTGAGAGCAAGTATTCAGAAGAGTGTCAGACCGACTTCGACGAGCAATTCTGAAAAAGGTTGATTCAGCAGCAAATCAAGTTTGAAAGCCCAGTTCCCAGAAGCTGGAAATTTCTTTTATCCTGTCATTTCTTTGCATTTGTAGTTTCTTTTCTGTTTAAGTGCAAATCTCTTTTGTAAAACTTGTTCGTTTTTCAGTTGATAATGATAATGAAATGAATATGCATGTTTTGATTTAATCCATTTGTGTTCACTTAATTGCTTTTTACTAATGTCAAACGCTTGTTTAAGCGGAATCTGGGGAGGATGGTGAAGTTTAAAGACGCGCAGGTTTTCGATTGTATGCTTTTGAATAAAAACCTGCTGATGATGTACAAGCATTGTTTCAAATTCCTAAACACTGGAGATATAAGGATGATAATCCTTTGTCAACCCCTTTGAGCCTAGTAGTAGGAGTTTCTTTCTGAAAACGAAAAACCCTCAATCTTAACCTGGGGCAGGGTAGGTGTCAGCTAATTTGACCGAGCGTTCAAATTGCAAAAGGGGTGTTCCAGTTCGAGGATAAATCACACCTCTAGAGGTCGTGCCTAAAAAAACCGCGACGGTTATCCATTACCGACCAAGGAGTGAAACAGTCACAATCTCTTTAACGAGTCAGACAAGCCGGTGTCACATGATTTGTTTCAGAAAAAAGAGAAAGAAAAAGAATCAAAAGAAGAAGCCCGCTAAGTCGAATCTTGGAAATAAGCGTCTCGAGAAAAAAATGAGGGCATCCCGCTGGGCTTCGAAATCAAAAGATACTCGAAAGAGTCAGTCCAAGCAAAAGTTAGGGAACGAAAAAAACGAAAAGCAGAAAAGCGAAAAGGATTACAAAGAAAAATCATCAAACAAGAACAAAGTCGTGTGACTCCAGGCACCAAAGAAGAAAAGTGAGTGACTGTCAGTCCAAAAACGTGTGGTTTCCCGAACCATCACTCCTGTCATTCAACCTTTGAAAGGTGAGCGCTTATGTCAAATTAGCTGAATGTAGGATTGGAGAACATCAAGGAGAATGGGTGGGTTAAAATAGATCTTAAGCCTTATATCTTTTCTTTTTAAACCGTGAACATGACCACGTTACAACCCTCAAAAGTCCTAATTGAAGCAGTGTTGTTTCGAAAGCATACTTCGGTAAAGATCGCATTAAAACTGACTCCTAAAAGGATTCCTCTTGCACCGTTAGTCTTAATGTTGACATTTTGATAATTGATTCATTATATGTCACAAACTTTTTCCAGTGAATAGACTTGGATTTCGAAACTGTCATATGCATTGCATTTAATATATCTTTTATGCAGAATAATTTGTTTTACTTGCGAGCAAGCGAATGACGATAGGAAAGTTTTCGTAGTGGAAAATTTTGACCAGGACAGCACGCAGAACGCCTGAGTTCCCCGGTGAACCGGGGCAAGCTATATCAAATGACCGCATCAGGAGAGTCGGTCGTCCAAAAGATAGTTAGTCTGGGGCAATCAGGCCGAGATTCGGAAAATCTCTCGCGGCTAAGGGTACTTCTCAATAGGTCAGCCAATTAGAAGCAAGATTACTTCGAGGTTGGGGAAAACCACCCCAAGAGCACAGAAGCCAGGCTCACCCAAAGGCCGTTAACTTGAAATATGTCTTCAAGGTCCAAAGTTCCTAGAGTCCAAGCAGGGTGTAAGGTGAGTTACCCTTGGGGCAAGTTTCTTGGAAGGTACGAATGGATTCATTTCCCTAGCCAGAGTTGTTTCTCCAGCAATTGAAGATTGCATCTCTATCCCAGTAGATTTGCATGCAGTGTGTTTCAATGTCCCTGGCAGTTTGCCGATACGCATTTAACCCCCGTAGAGTACATGTGCGTGCTTACTCCCCAGCGAGTCGAGATTCGGGTGTATCCCCACTAAGTTGGAGTGGAGCCTTTCCCCAACAGTGGTTTGGTGCTCGTTGCCCTCCAGCAGTTTGTTTGTGTATGCTCAGCTTTCAGCGATGCAGGCCGAGGTCTCCGGCAGAGTTGATTCCCCCGTAGTATCATTTGATTTCCCTGGTAGGTAAGGTGTAATCCCAGTGTTTGGTCATCTTCCCTCAGCCAAATCGTCGTTCCCCAAGAGAGTTGCATCCTGGAAGGCCGTTCAGGGCGTTGTTCTCTATCAAGTGAGATAGGCTGTTTAGCCTGGTTGTGTTAAGGTGAGTTATCTGTTTCCAAAAATGTTTGTATTCAGGAAGGCCGATCAGGGCATTTTCCTCAGCGAGTTGTGACTTGCATCCCCAGTTGAGTTTGGATTCCTCATTCTCGTACGAACTTTTATCCCTGATAGATGAGCCATCCGAGGCCCATTTGTCTCAGGTTAAGTCCAATTGTTATTGGCATGGGTAAGCCATCCCCTGCAGAGTTGTTTTCTTTTCCAGGAAGGGTGGTTTCTGTATGCCTAGCATTTATTTTGTTGTCTCGGTTCTGTTACATCTGTATGCGTGCATAACATCTACCTAAACGCGTAGCATTTCCATTTTGTATGGAGCATTACGCCATATTTAAACATACGCATGTGAAACATAGATCATGTTGTTACCTCTTTATTTGCAGGGGTGTCTCCGACAGTTTGATTAATATCTTTTCCCGTTTGGTGTCCAGACCTTGGCAATTGGATGAGTTTCCATTAGCCCGCGTGGTATCCAGACCCCGACTTGTGTTTTCCCCGGCAGGTTGATTTTATGTTTCCCAAATGGTATCCAGACTATGGTGATTTCAAACTTAGTTGATGATTTGAGTATCCAGACTCCGACCGATCTCGTTGACTGTTCGGACTCTGGAAACTCAAACGATTATCTTCGTCTGCATGGTATACAGACCACGACAGTTTGTTCGTTAGCCTACATGGTATCCAGACCCTGGCTTACGTTTCTCCCCAGTGGCGTCGACGGACTTCGGTTGGTGGGGCTGTCTTTAGCCCTATATGGTATCTAGACCATAAAGATTCAATATTGTTCTGTTTTGTTCGTTGAGTATCCAGACTCAGGTCAAGTCAGTTGGGTATCCATTCCCTGGTGAATTTTGTTATTGTGCTTCCTCCATTGAGTATCCAGACTCAGGTAAAGTCAGTTGGGTATCCAGACCCTGATGAATTTTGTTATTGTGCCTCCTTCATTGAGTACCCAGACTCAGGTAAAGTCAGTTGGGTATCCAGACCCTGATGAATTTTGTTATTGTGCTTCCTCCATTGAGTATCCAGATTCAGGTAAAGTCAGTTGGGTATTCAGACCCTGATGAATTTTGTTATTATGCTTCCTCCATTGAGTATCTAGACTCCGGTAAAGACAATTATGGTATCCAGACCATAATAGTTTATTTGATGCTCTGTGATATCCAGATCATAGTAATTGTTGTTATCTCATGTCGTCATATGATATCCAGACCTTGGAAGCTAGTGATTTCTTTTAGCCCATGTGGTATCCAGACCACGACTCATATTATTTCCCAGCAATGTCGTCGGACTTCAGCTGGTCTTGTTTGATTCGAACTCATATGATATCCAGATCCTGATGAGTACATTTCCCTCACCTTGAGCATCCAGGCTCCGATCACCTTGAGCATCCAGGCTCCAATCACCATGAGCATCCAGGCTCCAATCAACTTGAGCATCCAGGCTCCGATCACCTTGAGCATCTAGGCTCCAATCACCTTGAGCATCCAGGCTTCGATCACCTTGAGCATCCAGGCTCCGATCACCTTGAGCATCCAGGCTCCGATCACCTTGAGCATCCAGGCTCCGATTACCTTAAGCATCCAGGCTCCGATCACCTTGAGAATCCAGGCTCCGATCACCTTGAGCATCCAGGCTCCAATCACCTTGAGCAACCAGGCTCCAATCACCTTGAGCATCCAGGCTCCGATCACCTTGAGCATCCAGGCTCTTATCACCTTGAGCATCCAGGCTCCGATCACCTTGAGCATCCAGGCTCCGATCACCTTGAGCATCCAGGCTCCGATTTGCATTGAGCATCCAAGCTCCGATTTCCATTGAGTATCCAGACTCCGGTTTATTGCATTGAGCATCCAGGCTCCGATTTGCATTAAGCATACAGGCTCCGATTTCCAGTGAGTATCCAGACTCTGGTTTACTGCATTGAGCACCCAAGCTCCGAGTTCTATTGAGCATCCAGGCTCCGGTTTATTTCTTTGAGCATCCAGGCTCCGTTTCCATTGAGTATCCAGACTCCGACAAAGTGAATGTTACCTTTCGCCAATTGGGTATCCAGACCATGGTGCTGCTTTTGATGAATGTGTTCATCTTGTTATGTATTTCCCCGGCGGAGTATTTTTGTGATCAGTGCGGTTATCTTCAGAGATTATTGTGTACAATTTCTATTTTTTGCGGTTGGAAAATTTCCGGGTTGTTTGGTATTCAACCGTCTTTTACCTCGACTGTTTGAACGCTTTTCGCGTTTCACTCATTCAGGTCCAAGTTGCTTGAATAGGGGCAGCTATTGCACCCCAAAATTTGCCCAACCTTTTCTTTACCTGGTTTATGTTTCATTGCATTATTCTAGCATTTGCATTGCATATCATTGTTCATTTTGCAGGGGATCAAGTGAGGTTCTCTTAGCAAGAAGAGATTACCAAAGGTTGTGGGCTAGGCAAGAGGTTCTACTCAAGCATGAGTACTCATCAAAGTCATCAAGAAGTGGTTGATGCTCTCTAGAAGAGTTGATGGATGTATGTGACTCATCTCCTAACTTGGAGGCCAAATGGGGATCATCAGAGCATTGTGGATTCATGATTATGAATAAAGGATGTTGAGGAAGCTCATGGAGTGCTTTAAGAGCCAATATGGAGCTTATTCAAGTTGTTGTGTCATGTGAAAGAAGCCACAACCAAGAGTGTTGCATCTAGGGTTTTTTATCTAGTCAACCCTAAGTCAATTATGGATTTTACGGAGATTAAGATTCAACTCTAAGTCATGGTGATCATGCTGTTATGTTGAGGCATTTGAGATTTTATTCCAAGATCAAATCAAGAAGAATCAAGAGTGTGAGGAGTTACTAAATTAGGGTTCACAGTGTAAAATCCCCTATTTAGTGCCTAACTTCAAGACCACATATCTTAAGATACAAGTTTCATCTCATCTTGACCCCAACATGAGACTTGTAGTACATGTTCTTAGCTTTCTTTTGAGTACTAGAACTCATCAATCTGATTTCTAGAACTCAAGTTATGAAGCAGACAAGTTACAGGTCCTCAGATGAATGTGTTTTTGGTCAACAAAAGTCAATCAATTTCCAAGACACTTTTGACCTAGAAGGATGTTTCTCCTGACCTTGACCCAAACATGAAAGTTGTTCCTCGTGATCTTAGCTTTCCAAAAAGTCCTAGAAGTCCTCTTTCTGATTTGTAGAACTCAAGTTATGAGCCTGGCAAGGCAAGGGTATTTTGGGAAAGTGAGATTATAGGTCATTTTTATTATAGGTCCATTTCACCATCTTCCACATTTCAAATGAAACTTTTCCCAACATGAAACTTGCTCCAAATGGTCCCAATTTCATCATAAAACATTCAAGTGGCATGAATTTGGCTAGGGTTGGAGATTAGTGTGAGATTTCTTCATGAAAAAGTCTTAAAAGGGGAAAATGGAATTAATTAATTTTGGACCAAAACAAGGCATGTTTATACATATTTAGAGTCACAAAGACATAACAAACATGATGCAAGCATTTGATTTGAGTTTTGGTGCCATTTTCATGTGTAATCACATTGCCATTTCAAGTGGAGTTTTGACAATCCAATCTCCACCATTTGATCAAACCAAGGGTTGAATATCATCCACATGATCAAAGTGAACTCCCAGCAAGCTTTTTGAACGAAAAAACAAGGCAATTGAGGTGGTTTTCACGTGTGCATGAGCTAGAAAAAGTGGAATTGGGCATTTTGCAAATTCACACAATTATTGAGCTACAATTGGGCCTCCATTAGTTGCTATATCTATAATATAAAAGGTCTGGGTCATTTTTGAATCAAGGGAGAGGCATTTTGATGGAGAATTGATAAGAACACAGTTGGATCAAGCAAACCAAAATCCAAATTCGTGAATCTTATGTTGCACCACAAAATTTGCCTAACTTTTTCTTTACTTGGTTTATGTTTCATTGCATTCATTTGAACATTAGCATATGCATTGCATTAACATGTATGCAGGTATCAAGAGGTTGTGCCCAACAAGAAAGGGTAACCAAGTGTTGCGGTGAGAATCGAATATCAAGCTATTGAATTAACTTGAATCTTTAATTCTTAAATTCACAATCAAACTTTAATTTATCCAAAAAGGAAAGGTTTAAAGAAAGAAAAACCTATAAAAATGAAAAGCAAAAAGAAGGCCTAAAGCTAAGCAAAAAGAGATCTAAAGGTTCGGGGGTTGGTTATACCTAGGGAAGGTGTTAGCATCCTAAGTATCTGTAGTACTCTACAGGAACCTCTTGTTAATATTTGTGTTTGCTAAAGTTTGCTTGCTAAAGGAAAAGTGCTAGGGTAAAGATATAAAGTATATACAAAGTATGCTCGCCAAGACATTGCATCTCGTGCCTACGTATCCTGACGGGAATGGAATCAGAGAAATCATAGTTCCCCCGGTGGGGATGAGGAACTCTTGACTGTGGTCAAGGTTCCAAGGGGATATAAGCATTCATAAGGAAGTACTTACATGGAGTGCGGCGACTCCTAAATCTACGTTGAGATTGTTATGGGAGAATGTCCACGGCGGGACTCTAAACATGAGTACGGCGACTCAGATCCTAAGGTTAGGAAAAAGGGTAAAGAATGTCCACGGCGGGACGCTAAATAAAGCACGGTGACTCCAATCCTAAGGTTAGGATAAAGGATAAAGGATGTCCACAGCGGGACGGTAAAAATGAGCACGACGGCTCAAATCCTAAGGCTAGGATAAAGGGATAAAGGGCGTCACACATCATGTGAAAATATACATCAACACAAGATTTTAGCAAAAAGAAACACTAAAAAAGGATTAAAATTGAGAACGTTATGGATTTTTGAATTTGTGAAGAAGACATGAAAAAATAAAGTAATTAAAAAAAGTGCACTAGGTGGGTGTTGAACTCACCACCTTTGAATCACAAGTGTAACACATCACCAACTCAACCACATGTGCGCGTGTTAAGTGAGAGGAAAGAATGAGCAAAACATGAAAACATGGCAAAACATGAAAAATAAATAAAAGGGTTGATCTCCACTATGGATCGAACCCAGGTTCTAGAGGTGCAAGGCGTGTGAAAGAGTGACGGTTTAACCACTGGGGTGGCAATACATCCGTGTATTTAGCCACCCCAAATAATACAAAAGGCTTCTTTTTTGCAAAACTTCTGGGCCAGGCTTCAAGCAAAATACAAGGAGGCGGATTGGTTTCAAACTTCCTCAAAAGGGCATCATTTTTTACAAACTTAGAGTCTAAATCACTTAGAATTGAACAAGGATGAAGATGGTATCTTTGGATTTCCAAAATTATGCATACACAAATAGATTCGATAGAAAATGCAACATGGTAGTTTGAGGTGCATAAAGAACATCATGGCATGAATTGAGTGGATTCAGATCAAACAATTATTACACACAAGCTATAAACATGTTGACAGATGATTCTACACTCAAAGCTCAAACGCAAGTCAAGCAAAACGGAAAAATGGCTCATTAGTTGCAACTTATGATATAAAGGGATGCAAGCTGTCATGGTTCCAAATGAGTAGGGTCAATTCACACACACATTACATACAAACTTCAATCATGTTGACAGATAATTTTATGCTCAAAACTCAGTCACACCTCTTTTCAAAACAGAATCTGGTATGGTGTTGCAAACATATTTGGAAATGCAAGGTTGTTGAAACAAGACATCAGCTGCTGATGCAATAGGGGAAGTCATGGCATATACAAGGCAGTTAAACATCATACACAAGTCTTAAACATGCTAACTACTGGTCCTAGACTCAAAGCTCAATCAGAAGCACATTAAAACAAGAATTGGATATGTTGTTGGCAAGCACAATGAAAATGTTGTGCTGTTTAGAAAATGGAAAATGAGTTTAAATGCAACATGGTGATCATGAGAATCTCAAACAGTGGTTTTCAAACTAAGGATCAGTCAGTTCCATTTCAAACGGAGCAGTTAGCAAAATCTTGACAAAGATTAGATGTTCACAATGGTAACAACATAGTATAGCTTTTTGAACAAACAAGGATGAAAACACACATGTGCTGGACAGAGCAAACTTTAATCCATGATACATACCAAACATGACAATGTTAAGTAGAACAAAAATCTCCAACAGTCAAGACATGTAATTGTTGCAAGTCAGTTTGAAACATATTGGCATATTGCAGACATCATGTTAGGCACATAGCATCCCATCCTGAGCTAACAAACAGAACCATCATCACAATGTTCATGAAAGTAAAACATGGTATAGCAACCGAAACACACACATCAGCTGTGAAATAAAAACCCTCCAAGTTCAAGCATTGCCTAGGTGCATAGATATATCATGAAGTAATTAACAAACTACCAAGACACAACAAAGATCAAAGCAAATAACAAAAGCTAGCAGATTTGCATACAAGCTGGATTTTTTGCATTTTTAGCACCAAACATGTCAAGAAATGCTTATGACAGAAAATGAAAAGGATGGTAACCACCAACCTCTTGTAGACCTCCAAACGAGTGTGCTGCAATAAGGAATGCCTTGAGGAAGCTTCAGCTGCTGTCCAACTCTACCTTGATGGAAACTGCCTTTGCTTACACTTGAAGCAACTTGTGACAAATCTCAAAATAAATGAGGATGGTGTTGTTTTATGTTATGGACAGTTGATACATCATATATCAAAGGTGTATGGAGGGTTTCAAAGATCAGAACAGGCCTGATGTGTGTTTTGGCAGATTTTGAGTATGAGGTCAAACTTTCCTTGATTGAAAGTTGACTTTTGGGAAAATGAAGGTTTTTTCTGGTTTAAAGGCTTGAACACCTTCCACACATCATTTGTGGATTGTGTGGAGGTTTTGTGGTGGTTTTGGTTAAGTGGAAATGATTTTGGTGGTTGTTTTGCTCAAGGCAGATTTTTGAAGGGTTTTGGAATGGTTTTCTTCACTTGTAAGAAAAACAAGACAAGAGGAGAGCTATGATTTTCTCTTAGGTTTTAGAGTGCTCTGGTATGATTTGAAGAGTGGAATGAGCTCCCTTTTTATAGGCCAAGGAAGGTTGGGGCAGAATTGGTATTTGGCCAAGCAAATTGCATTTTGGTGGGAAAAAACTTAGAAGTTCAAATGTGATTCCATACCAGCTGGCTTGAGCCTTTTTCCATCAGTTATTGTCTTTATTTAACAGCTGCATTTTGAGCTGGTGTGTAGGGCTGCAGAGCTGTTTAAGGTAACCTCCTCAGCTGCAGCAGAACAAAGTTCTCTCTCATATACATTTTGGTATTTTTATATTCAAACAAAATGGATTATGGATTAATTCTTGGCTTTGCTCTGATTCTCTTCATACCTGGTTCAAATATCCCTCTAAAACATCAGATTAGATGTCTGTTCATGGTTGAAAATGAACTACATGGTTGGAAACCAAGTCCTTGTTGAGTTTTGACAAGATGACAATCAAGTGTTCAGGCCCAACTTGCTCCATTCGAAACTCTCATCTCACGAGGGCTATGGAAGAGTTCTAGCACTTTTTGGAAAGCCCTCATGTAGCTCTACAACTTTCATGTTTACATGGTCTTCAAATTCCAAGTGGAACTAGGTTAAAAAACCCCTCCAAGTTGGCTGAAAACATGATTCGCAAGGCCAGAAAACTTAGAAATTTTCTGTGTTTTTCCTTCTTATAATGTTTTTTTTTATCATAACTCCTAATCTACTCAGTTTTTGAACATGGAACCCTGTGAGACTTTTGTAGGAATTGTCAATATCTTTCAAACAAGCTTTGAACCATCTCAATTGGATGTGTGGTTAGGAAGTTATGCTCTTGCCCCTTCCAAAATCCTAATTCCCGATTTTTCTGATTACTCCCCAATCCTTGATCCAATGGTCATGAAACTTCATAGATAGGTGTAATATAATATGAGGAACATTTTTGATTCACACCTTGAGGTCAAAATCCTTTGGGTCAAGGAGTTTACTTTTCGGTCAACGAAACGATCGATCGATGACGATCAGATCGACTATTGAAGCTCTGAGTCTTTTGAGGTCTTGAAACTCCTTGAGTGAACTTAATTAAGCCATATGAGCTTCATGGAACATGATCCTACCATTGGAACACCTTTTAGATGAAAATTCAAACCACAGTTGACTTTTCCTGATTAAAAACCCTAATTCACCTGTATTTGAACAAACACAATCTTGAAATAGGTTAAGGTTAGATGATCAAATGAAAATGACCCTAGAATGATTATGAGGATATAAGAGGTCAAAATTTGGGGTGCAACACCAAGAGATTCAATGCTATTGAAGAGTGTTATTGAAGTATTCAAGGGTTGATATCCTTCTCAGAGAAGCCAAAGATCCTCAGAGAGAGGGTTGAATGCAAGAGTGTATGCCTCCTAACTTAAAGGTTATGGGAGTTCTTCAAATGACTCTGAATCCATAGTGTCGCTACTGCGAAAATCGGCGCCGGCTGAACAGAAGAGTCGCCACCGTGCGTTATTTATCCCACGGGAGGGAAAGGAAACGCTCAGAGTAAACCTCGCACAACACGGGAAAGGTATGGTCGTCGCAACCAAAACCTGGATTCGGGAGTCGGTTACGCAAGGGGAAGGTATTAGCACCCCTCACGTCCGTCGTACTCGACGGGATCCACGCTTGTTTTCGGGTATGGATTGTTATTCTATCTATGCTAAAGGTCTGGGGTTAAAAAGAAAATAAAATAAAAATGACTCGGCAAAGTATCGCACTTTATGCCTACGTATTCCCGTCTGGAACGAGAAATCAGAGTCAACGTAGTTCGCCTACCTACGGGAAAGGAGGGGAAGGTTGCTCGCTAGGATATCGCATCCTATACCTACGTACTTTCACACGACATGAAAGATCAGAGCAAACGTAGTTCGGGCCCCGGAAGACACAGGCTTGTCTTGATTGATTTTATTCCTTCTGAAAAAGGTATTCTTGATTAACAGTCCCGGCGGACAAAAATGACGTTTTGGTGAGTTCATATTCTTTTACGGAAGAAGTGCCTTTTATTGTGTTTGAAATCTTTATGTGTTTTTCTGTTTGTTTTGAGAAAGAAGAGACAGAACTCTAACCTACGGTTGCGAAGGGAATCAAACTAACCTAATGTTATCATGCATGGGTTAAGACCTAGTGTCTATCGTGCTCCTCTCTTGCGCAGAGAGAAACAGAGATCCTAAGGGAATAGACGGAAACAGAAACAATATCAAATATATACAGTAAAACAGTAAAATGCATGGATGCAACAATACAAGCGAGGCAATGGAGTCCCACTCAACCTCGAACCTAGAAAACAATAGGCGAAAGTGAACAGGCTTCACTTTCAACCCAACAGGGTAAACAGCAAACAATACAGTCAGGAAAACCAATCAATACATCAGAAATGAAATACAACAGCAAAAGAAACAGCATCAGCAGCTCTGAATCAACATATGGCTTCAAGTAATCCCCAATCAGTTACAGGCTTCAACAAGCATCAATCTCCATCTTCATGGCCTTCAGGCAAGGTCTTTGATCATCAGTCTTCTATCTGCAATGGCTTTTCTTCAAGCTCAAACCTCCAGGATGAGGGATCAGTCACAAGAGTGGATTGGGTGTTAAGCAATCAGTTGACTACCAAAGGTGGTGAACAGACTGCCTCTAACACATATGACATTTTCTCTCAAGAGTTCTATCTCTTAGACACTATCACCAAGCCTTCCAAAGGAAGGGGGTGAGTGTCTTAGAGAGACTCTGAATCACAGAGAAGAATGGATGCAGACAAGGCAATCCATGTTTGAGAAACAAGCTTTCTAATCTAGAGCTCTGCCTAGCTCCTAAACCCTAGTTCCTCAGCATCTGCCAGCAAGAATCTCCTCTTCAACTCTGGAAGTTGATCTTCAACATCTGGATCTCCAATGGCTTTCATCTCCTCAAGTCTTCAACTCTCCCAAGTCCCCAGACAATCCCAATACCCACACAGACAAATCAATAATCCCCAGAGGGCACACCACACCAGTCAATCAGATATACAGTATATTAATAGCAGTAGGGAGAATCCTAACTTTTTCTAGGGGATCTACTAACTACCCATAGCCCCTATAGTCCCATAACTAAACTAGTCAAACCCTAAGTCCTAGGGGAAAAGAATCAAATCTCCTAAGTCATCACCTAAAACCCTAGTTTTGTTCATGTTATTCACACCTAAGCTAAACACCTAAAATTAATTTCTAAAAATGGGAACTAAATTGTATCTACAAGTTTAATGTCTAAACTAAACAACCTAAAAAGAATGGACAAAAAATATTGAAGCATTTAATAGAACAAAAAATAACAAAATCATGTATGAAAGGAAACTATTTAAAAGGTTATTTATTTAGAAAATATGGGAAAAATACCAAATAAAAAATAAAATGCAATTTTTATTTTTTATAATTTTCTAGACATCCTAAAGAAAAATATGCAAAAAGAATGAATTAAAAATAATGTTTTTTCCATTTATTATGAATTTTAGAAGATGCATAAAAATGAAAAGAAAATAAAAATGAAAATATAAAGAAATAAGGGAGGGGGTGAGAAAAGTAAGGAAGTCCAGTTCAGCGCGTTGGGCCCATCAAATTGGGGGGTGCGAATAGCTGTCTGAGCCCAATTCCCCCCCCAATAAATGAAACGGTGCGTTTCATCTTTTAAAATTTCCCTCCGTTTCTCAGAGTGCACGTGGACCGTTGGATGGGAATTCTAGTCAAAGGTCAAGGCTTCATCGTGTGGTCTAGCCATTGTCTTCAACCTTGAGCTCTCCTAGGGTTTCAGAAACCCTTCCCATGCACGATACTTCCATCTCTTCATGCTCTCTCCACACGCCATGAAAACACACGATGTAAAAAGCAAAATTCATCCCTTTCTTTCCCTCTGCAAGTCTATGCCCTTAGTTTACCTTAAAACTCAAACAATCAGCCAATTCGAAGAAGGTAACAGATGGAAACCACCATTGGTGTCTGATATCGAACCTCTCCAATTCTCCACGAAACTCATCCTAAACTGATCTACACTTCACTCTGATCATAGCATGCTACTCTACTAACAATCTCAGGCCTTATCTTAGCAATTACAAACCTCAACAGTTTTGATGCATCATGCTCAAACTTCATGAAATCTCCTCAAATTCATCCAAAACAATCCTCTACCCTACCTTAACCGTTCTACTCTATCAAAACCCTAAAATTTTAACTAATTCATGCCATACGAAGAGAAAACAAACCTGGTGTAATTTCTTGATACAGGTGCTAAGATCTTCAAATCAACTGCTTGTGATGAAAGGAAAGTGATCAAGAGGCTTGGTGATTGCTTCTGTATGCAACAAGTATGGTTCTAAGGCCTTGAATCACTCACTTCCAAAGTTCATGCTTCTTGAATGATAATGGTGAATGGTACAATTCCTTCCTCAATTTGACAAATGAAGGTGTGGATTCTGATCCTTGTGTGATGATGATGAAGATTGAATCAAGAATAGTGAAGATTGATGGAGATTATGGAGATTTTGGAAAGCTTATGCAAGTTGAAGAAAGTGTGGAAAAGTTGGGGTTTTGAACAAATGGGAGCACCAACCCTTGCATGAACCAACTTGTATGAATATATAGATGAGTTTAGAACTTCCTAGAAACTTGGAGAAGTTTCCCTTGCACTTTTCCCTTTCAATTTGGTTTATGTAACTTTCAATTCAAGCAACCATGGATAACCATCAAATTATGAACTAAACTCAAAATTCCACTTTAGCCAATGTCTTTAAAATGCCCTTTCCATTCAAAATGACCTATAATTTTGCTTCATTTGGCCAAGATATGAAAAATCTCATTTTTAAGGCCATTTTTCTTCATTAAATTCAACAATTTTGAAACCTTGTGCTATGAACATTTTCAATCTCCCATGGTCACTTTTATAGACTCAAAATGTCATTTGGAGCAAGTTTGAGGTTGTAAGTTTTTCCATTTGAGGCCTCCTTGTATGAGTTTTGGACATAGGTTAAAATGACCTGTAATTCACAAATGACCAAAATACCCTTTGCTTGCCAAGACCATAAGTTGAGTTCCACACATCATATGAAGGCATACTATACCATTCTATAAAGCTAAGACAATAAGGAACAATTCTTATGTTGACCAGAAGTTCATTTGAAATCTCCTTGAGGGGTAAAAATTGCTTGGAAGTCAAGTCACTTTCACAGACAAAATTTCAGATACCTCAGATGACCTGTAACTTGCAAGGACCATAACTTGAGTTCTATAAATCTCCTTGATGTCTTCCACCACTCAAATTAAAGGTCTTGAGATCCTCTACAAGTTCCATGTTGGCCAAGAAGCCATTTGAAGCTTTCATTTTGACTTATCTTGCTTGTAAATTTGACCTAAACTAGGGGATTTTACATAGAAACCCTAATTTAGAAACTCCTCTTCTCCTTGATTTCTCCTGAATTCTCCTTAGCACAACAACATATCCTTATTCTCCATGTCAAATGATGAACCCCACATTTCTCCAATAGCCCTTAATGCCTTTCAATCAGTCAATTGACCTAGGGTTGACCTAGGGTTGACCCAGATGAAACCCTAGTTGACTGTCTTCAACTGCAATACTTGTGATCACATCAACAACTTGTTTTCTTCTCCAACTGACTTTCTAAGTCCTCCAAGATGTCTAGATACTCCCCATGCTCAGCCCATAGCTCACAATTTCCTTGGTTGACCCACAGATACCCTCAGTTAGGAGATATACTCAATGCTTGATCCACTGAACTCCCTGCTTTCACATTCTTTTCTGATGACTTGAATGAGATGGAATTAGGATAATAACCTCTTGATAGGCCTCTAGAGATGATGATAATGATTGGACCCCTGCTGGATGACTTGCTATGCTTATGCTATGCAGATGGTTAGGCTATGGACATGACTCTATATGCAAATGCTAATGCTATTGAAACATAAACCAAGTGAATAAGGTTGGGCAAATTTTAGGGTGCAACAGCTGCCCCTATTCAAGCGACTTGGACCCGATTGGGTGAAGGGCCCGGAGCCTTCATACATTCGCGGTACGAGACGGTTGAATACTTAGTGAAACCAGAAATTTGCCAACCGCAAAACTAAATTGCGCTCCTGCTTGAGGAACTACATTCATCAGCTGAATCTGACTGTTATGACAACCCACTGATCTCGCGCGACCGTGCTACGGATTATTTTCATCGCTCTGAAAAAGATTCTATAATTGCAGAGACAGGACCCTGTCCACGTCAGGACGCCTGCTTCGTTGATTTGGACAACCTCAATAACTTTGCTAGGGATGGCGCGTCTGCCTTCTCGTCAGAAATAAATCGTCCATGGTAGGAATACCTTTTCACGTTAGGAGTAACACCTCGATTTGAATCTGTCCACGTAATGACCCCAATCTTTCCACGTGAGGAATATAATCTCAATCTGAATCTGTCCACGTCAGGACTGCGACTTGATACGTCCGCGTAAGGACCCCATCTTTCCACGTAAGGAATTACATCTTGGTATGTCCGCGTATGGACTCAATTTTTCCACGTAAGGAATAAACTCGTCTTTCCACGTAAGGAAACCATTTCTCTTCCACGTAAGGAACGCTCTTGATATGTCCACGTCAGGACTCTAATCTTTCCACGTAAGGAATCATCATCTCCGACCTTTCCACGTAAGGAATCTTCATCTTTCCCCGTTAGGAACCACATCTGCTCCGCGTAAGGAATCAGCTTTTTCTTTCCACGTAAGGAATAAATCTTTCCACGTGAGGAATCATATTTTGATATGTCCGCGTAAGGACCCATCACTTTCCACGTAAGGAATACAATCTCTTTTCTGAATCTGTCCACGTCAGGACTGCACTTGCTTTTCCGCGTAAGGAACTGAAGCCTCTCTTTCTTCGTAAGGAATAAACTTGTCCACGTCAGGACTCACGTTTCGTCTTGATTTGTCCGCGTCAGGACTCCGCTGAGGAAATAAAACTTGTCCACGTTAGGACCCATGCACCTTTGACCCACTGGGGAAGTGAGACTTGTCCACGTCAGGACTCCCACTTTGCCCACAACACAAAGAAGGATAAACTTGTCCACGTAAGGACTCTCACATCTTGTCATCTTAAAGAACTATAAACGTCCATGTCGGGACGCTCCTTTCACCATTACGAATAAAGCTATCTGCAGGAAATAAATTGTCCACGTCAGGACACCAACACGAAGGGTGATCAATCTTGTCCTCGTCAGGACTCCACACTCAATCAATACCGAGTACTTGCACCTGCCCACGTTAGGACTAACACACATCGTCAACTTGAGGAAATGTCCACGTCAGGACTCCACATTCCAACAACCTTCTCTAGCATACAGAAAACCCGTCAATAAAATTTGTCCACGTTAGGACTCATCCTTCCATCGGTCCACAAATTTCTTATCACTGACGTTACAGTAACTTTGAGGCTGGCTCTACTGGGGATATTTGAAAATCATACTTCCGGACGCCTGTTCTGATAACCGGCGGTAGCCTCTGAAATTCTGATTCATGAATCTTTTGATGACCAATAGCTCTGCTTGGGGATAAGGAGAAACTTATCCTGCTGACTCTGTCGGGGAAAACACAAGAAATTCATAGATAACTCTGCTCGGAGACAAAGAGAACTCCATCTTGACAACTCTGTGGGGAGTAGTGCCAAAGCTGACACTTCGTGGAATATCTCACGTCGACATCCTGAATATTTATTGATTCACCTGAGCAAGGGCTCTCTCTTCCTGCAAAAGAAACAATACTTGAAACAAACAGCTAACCAACCTGGTTTATGTTTCAAAAATGCGTATGTTTGACGGCGATGCACTGCTCCATTTGACATGGAAATGCTACACTTTTATTTGGTGGATGCAAGTACGACCCTATATGCCAATGCAACTGCAGACTTGAACTGCTGGGTACAGAAACTGCTTCAGCAAAATAAATGCTGAAGATAATGCCAACTCCGCTGGGGATAGCCCGGTGCTACAGAATTATTCTAGCAAAATAAATGCCGGAAGAGTGAAGTCGACTCAGCCGGGGAATGGGGATTTAAACCAACCACCTCACTGAAATAACATCCTGTTGGGGGGTGTAACTCTGCTGGAGAATAGCAGATGTGTCTTGTATGATTGAACTTCTGCGGGAAAGTGAATGGATATCATACGGTATTTTGACAAAATAAATGCCATGATCCACACCAACTCTGCCGGGGAGAGCCTTAATCTTCGAGTTCCACTGGGAGGAGTACTTGCTGAGAAAAGAATTCCGCTGGGGATAGGATGATTCTCTTGGGAAAAATCCATTGAAACCGCTGGGGGAGAGTAAATGGCCCTGCGAGGAAAGGTGAACTTGTCTGAATACAGCTCACAACTATTAATCTTCGGAGGCTAAACCACTCTGCTTGAGATACACTGTCTGAATACAGCCTGCAATCTTGGAACCGCCAATTCTGCTGAGGGTAAACGACTCTGCGGGAGCACGTCCTTTTGGATAGATTACGACTAGCTGGGGAATTCTGTCCTTCTTCAGTAAGGAACATGCATGACCTCCGTGAGGGTCGAGTCTTTCATTATTGCAATCTTTTGATCATCTTCCTCGTACGGTTATGAAACCTGCAACCACACAAACAAGACAAGACAAGCCTATGCAGCCAAATCAATTCAGGTTAGTGACGTTATTTTCAGTTAATTCAAAGCCTTATCAATCGTTGGCAAGGGCCAGTGATGTTATACACATGCTAGTTTCATCAAACTTAGGCGTTAATCATGCACAAAACAGTAAAGAACAGTGTCAAGTACTGAATAACGTATTTTATTGATTGGGCCCCTGAATGGGCGGAGTTTTTGTACACGGGATGTAACTCCTGAAAAGAGGAAGCTACACAAAGCAAATATACAAGTATACACAGGAAGCATAAATATATCGACAAACTAAATTTGTACACATGTCGGCAACGGGATGCAGATGAACACCACGAACTGATCCTCCTATGACTCGTCCGACTCTAACGCTTTTCCCAGTATTCATACTTCTGAAAAGGTTGTACCAGATAACCGATCCTCCCCGTTATATTCTCCCGCATTGATGCTCAGTGCAATATCAAATTCGGACCGCAGTCATTTGCTTTTCGAATCCCTAACTTTTGCGTGAACCGCCCTTTACGGGTTTTCAGTTCACCGGGATACCCCTTTTTGCCGAAGCCGCCCATTGTAGGTTTTCAACTTCGCGGGTGTACATTTTTTCAATTTTATCCCTAATTTTTGCCCGAACCTTTCATTCTGTTTTTGGTTCGCCAGAATGCCCCATTTTTGCCTGGACTCTCTTTTTTCTGTCCAGCGGGTCTATTTTAAGCAAAGTATTTTTTAACTGCGTCCGAATTCACAGGCGACGTAAAGTATTCTCCGTCCATGGTGGACAACAACAATGCTCCTCCTGAAAAGATTTTCCTGACAACGTATGGCCCTTCGTAGTTGGGGGTCCACTTGCCCCTGTGATCTGCTTGCGGCGGGAGAATCCTTTTCAGCACAAGGTCGCCCGTCTGAAAGCTTCGCGGATGTATCTTCTTGTCGTATGCTTTCTTCATTCGGCTCTGGTATAAACGACCATATGCTAGAGAAGCTAGCCTCTTCTCGTCCATCAAACTCAGTTGATTCAACCTGTCTTTCACCCATTCTGCCTCGTCCAGCTGAACGTCTCGCAATACCCTCAGAGAAGGGATCTCGACTTCTAATGGTAATACCGCTTCCATTCCGTATACTAACGAGAACGGGGTTGCCCCGGTTGATGTGCGTACCGTCGTACGATAATCGTGCAAAGTGAAAGGTAGCATCTCATGCCAATCCTTATAGGTCACCACCATTTTCTGAACGATCTTCTTGATATTCTTATTGGTCGCCTCGACGGCGCCATTCATCTTGGGTCGGTAAGGGGAGGAGTTGTGATGTTCGATCTTGAAATTCTGACAGAGCTCCTTCATCATTTTGTTGTTCAGGTTTGAACCGTTGTCCGTGATTATCCGCTCGGGGATCCCATATCGGCAAATGATATCTCTCTTGATGAATCTGGCCACCACTTGCTTCGTTACATTTGCATAAGACACCGCTTCCACCCACTTGGTGAAGTAATCGATTGCTACTAAGATGAACCGATGCCCGTTAGAAGCTGTCGGCTCGATCTTTCCAATCATATCGATTCCCCACATCGAGAATGGCCATGGCGATGACATCACATTTAGAGGACTTGGAGGAACATGGATCTTATCAGCATAGATTTGACATTTGTGGCACTTCCTCGCAAACTTGAAACAATCAGTTTCCATAGTCAGCCAAAAATAACCTGCCCGCAGCAGCTTTCTTGTCATAGCATGCCCGCCAGCATGCGTACCGAAGGTACCCTCGTGTATTTCCTCCATGAGCAACTTTGCCTCTCGTTCGTCTACACAACGCAACAGCACCAAATCGTGGTTTCTTCTGTATAAGACGCCATCCGGGTTCAAATAGAAATTGCCTGCTAATCTCCTGAGAGTCTTCTGATCTTGACTGGATACCCCAGCCGGATACTCTTTATTCTTCAGGAAATTAAGGATATCGAAATACCATGGTTTGTCGTCGGATGCTTCATCAATAGCAAATACATAAGATGGTCTGTCAAGTCGAGAGATAATGATTCGGGGAGCCTCGTTCCAGAAGTTGACTTTGTACATGGACGACAAAGTGGCCAGGGCGTCAGCCATTTGATTCTCCGCCCGCGGTACGTGATGCAATTCAACCTTGTCGAAGAAAGGCAACAATCTCCTTGCATAATTCATGTAATGTATCAAATTGGGCTGACGTGTCTCCCATTCCCCTTTGATCTGGTTCACCACCAGAGCTGAGTCTCCATATACGTCCAGATGTTTGATTCGCAAATCAATGGCTTCTTCAAGCCCCATTATACAAGCTTCGTATTCGGCCTCATTATTGGTAACAGCAAAGGTCAATCGGGAAGTAAACGGGATGTGCGACCCGTGTGGCGTAGTGATGATTGCCCCTATTCCGCTACCGTAAGCATTCACAGCTCCGTCAAATATCATCTTCCATTTGGAACCCAACTCTGGTCCCTCGTCTGGCAACGACTCTTCACAATCTTTCATCTTTAGGTACATGATATCCTCGTCAGGAAAATCAAACCTCATCGATTGGTACTCTTCAATAGGCTGCTCCGCCAGATACTCAGACAGCACACTCCCCTTTATAGCCTTTTGCGAGACGTATTGAATGTCATATTCAGTCAAGACCATCTGCCAACGGGCAATTCTACCTGACAACGCCTGCTTTTCAAAAACATATTTGATAGGATCCATCTTCGAGATGAGCATGGTTGTATGATTCAGCATGTACTGCCTCAAACGCTTGGCGGCCCAGGCTAGCGCGCAACAAGTTTTCTCCAGCATTGAATACCGAGATTCGCAGTCTGTAAATTTCTTACTCAAGTAATAGATTGCATGCTCTTTTCTCCCTGTCTCGTCGTGCTGACCGAGAATACAACCCATGCTTCCCTCAAGAACCGTCAAATACATTATCAAGGGTCTACCTGCCACTGGGGGTATCAAAATAGGAGGCTCCTGCAAATACTGCTTTATTTTGTCGAACGCCTTTTGACAATTTTCGTTCCATGTTACAGCTTGATCTTTCTTCAACAGCTTGAACAATGGTTCACACGTAGCAGTTAGGTGGGATATGAACCGAGCAATGTAGTTCAACCTTCCTAAAAACCCGCGCACCTCCTTTTCTGTTTTAGGCGTCGGCATTTCTTGAATTGCTTTTATTTTAGCAGGATCGACCTCTATTCCTCTTTCGCTTATGATAAACCCCAACAGTTTACCCGATCTCACCCCGAAGGTGCATTTGTTAGGGTTCAGTCTCAGCCTGAACTTCCTAAGTCTTTTAAATAACTTCAACAGATTCACCAGATGCTCTTCCTCCGTCTGGGATTTGGCAATCATATCGTCAACATAAACTTCGATCTCTTTATGCATCATGTCATGGAAAAGAGTCGTCATCGCACGCTGATATGTTGCCCCAGCATTCTTCAAACCAAAGGGCATCACTTTGTAGCAAAATGTTCCCCAAGGCGTTATGAAAGTAGTCTTCTCCATATCCTCTGGCGCCATTTTAATCTGATTATAGCCTGAAAAGCCATCCATGAAGGAGAATACGGAGTATTGAGCAGTATTATCAACTAACACGTCAATATGAGGAAGTGGAAAATCGTCTTTTGGGCTTGCTTTATTCAAATCCCTATAATCCACGCACATCCGAACCTTGCCATCTTTCTTTGGCACTGGTACGATGTTAGCAACCCAGGAGGGATACTTTGTCACAGCCAGGAAACCAGCGTCCCACTGTTTTTGAACTTCCTCTTTGATCTTCACTGCCATATCTGGTCGAGTTCTGCGAAGCTTTTGCTTCACTGGCGGGCAATCTTCTTTCAGTGGCAGGCGGTGCACAACCATATCTGTATCGAGCCCTGGCATATCTTCATACGACCAAGCAAATACATCATTATACTCTCGAAGCATTTCAACCAGTCTTTGCTTGATATCACTCTGCAGCGCGGCTCCGATACGAATATTCTTCTCAACCCCTTCCGACCCCAAGTTGATAATTTCGATGACCTCATCGTGAGGCAGAATGGCTCTTTCCTCTTGCTTCACCAACCAAGACAGTTCTTCAGGAACATCACTATCTTCGACAACCTCTTCTTCGGCCTGAAATACCGGGCGCTCAAAGTCAGGACGAGTCATAGGTGGTTCAAGAATGTCATCTGAAAATGTTATCCTACAAAAGGAACGGTTAAGTGCTTCAAAATGCGTATAAAGCGAATAACCACGTTGCCATTTTATTGAAAAACATAAAACAAGAAAGACAGGGATTACAGTATTTACACATGAAAAAACGCCATTTATTTAATGATTAACACGCAATGTTCATAACAACACAGCCCTAAGCAATCCCTGATGCCCCGGGTAAGACATCAGATTATTCAACAATTAATAAAGCAAAGCATTACTGTTTAAAAGTCACAGGAACAAGCTCCTGAATAGACCAGTTGCACAGTCCTTGTCCTGGCGTGCTTGGCTGAATCCAGGCATCCATATCACAGTCGCTGTCTCCTTCGTCAGACTCCAAAGCAGCATTGACGGTTTCATGACACACTCCACTGGCAGAGATGGTGATTGGCCTTCTGAAATGGGGTGCCCCCACGGAAGGAGTTGATGACGACGGTTGGTATCCCAGCCCGAACCGGTCCATCTTCACAGGAATGTCCAGCACTTTACCCCAGCCCTTTGCTTCTCCTGCCTCCACTAGAGCTTGAGCTTCTTTATACGATGAGACGGCTATCTCTGGCACTTTGCTCGGCCCGGGACCTTTGTCCTTGATGCGCAAACCTTCAAATGCCTGGCAGGGTGTTTCGTGGATCTCTCCGTCGACTTCCACATATTTAAATGACGATAGATGGCTGACCAGGATGTCTTCTTCTCCGCATACAGTGACTACGCTGTCTCCGACCATATATTTCAACTTCTGATGCAGGGTAGACGTGACTGCCCCAGCCCCATGGATCCAGGGTCTTCCAAGCAAGCAGCTGTACGCAGGCTGTATATCCATGATATAAAACTCAGTTGCAAACACCTCCGGCCCCACCTGTAGAGGCAACGTTATTGATCCGAAAACATTTCTTCGCGTACCATCAAACGCCCTAACCACCAAGTCACTGGGCGTGCACCGGATTCCGCTAACATCCAGCTTCATCATTGCCTTCTTAGGCAGCACATTCAGAGACGACCCGGTGTCAACCAATACGTGCGACATTACTGATCCTCTACACTCGACAGATACGTGCAGCGCCATATTATGATCTCTCCCTTTCGGGGTCAAGTCAAAATCAGTAAAGCCCAAACTGTGGCCTGCATTCACATGTGCCAACACTCCTTCCAGCTGATTCACGGAGACGTCTTGGGGTACAAAAGAAGTATCCAGGACTTTCAGCAAAGCATTTCTGTGAGCTTCCGAACACAACAGCAATGACAGGATAGATATTTTGGACGGCGTCTGCTGCAGATGCTCCACAATCTTATAATCACTTTTTCGAATCAAACGCATGAACTCTTCTACATCTTTCGATGCCGATTCTTTTTCGCTCGCTTGCACTGGAACATTCTCAACCGCTTTCCCTTTTCCTTTTGCTAGTCTTTCGGCCTCCACTTCAGGGGATATAAAGATCCTACCACTTCTTGTCATACCTCCTGAACCAACAACATTATCCACAGTCTCGGCTGGCTGCTTATTAACATCAATTTTTATCCCGTCACAATACACCTCCAACCCATATGACCATGGGACTGCTTTCGTGTTCTCGTACGGGATTGGCCCGGCCTTAGTTATGGTGATCGGTGGTCGCTGAGCTGGTGCTGCAATAGTGATCGTCTTCCGAGGAATCGTTACCATGGCCACATCACTCCGATTATCTGTTACTGCCCCTGCAGGCTCTTCAGTTGTTGCCCGGTCAAACTGCAATATGCCTTCATCAATTAAAGCCTGAATGCCCTTCTTCAAATCATCACACCCCCCAGCTAGGGTCCAACATTCTAAGCAATACTCGTCACACCTCGGGTAAACACCCCCTTGCAACAGTCGGCTTTTTATCTCGCTCAGCGGCGTCTTTAAATCTTCGACACTCACGATCAGATTCAACCCTTCCTCAGTCAGAATGGCGTTGGCCCCATGATTAGGCATGGGCTTCTGCACTATATTCGGACCTGCCGTCCCGAAATTGATAGTCTTATTGTCCAAAAGATCCTGCACAACATGCTTAAAAGCATGGCAGCCCTCTATATCGTGGCCTGGGGCCCCAGAATGAAACTCACAGTGCCTGCTTGCATCGTAACCAAACGGGGGAGCTCCCGTTATCGGTGCCAGAGTTCTTTTCTCTACCAGGTTCAATCCCAACAATGTCTGCAACAAATCTGCGTAGGTTGAGGGAGGCTTCTCAAACACTCTTCTCGGTTTGCCACCCTGGAATCTTCGCTGAGCCTGCTGTGCCCCCTGCTGAGGCTGCTGCTGCTGCATTGGCTGCTGCTGAGACGGTTGTTGTTGCTGAAGTGGTTGTTGCTGGTACGAGATAGTAACACTCGCCACCTGCTGCGGCTGATGATATTGGTTTCGTCCCCTGCCTCGGCCTCGGCCTCAGCCTCCAAATACTGCGCTTGCCTCGCCCTGACGGCGCCCACCAAAAGCCTTCCTATTACTGCCAGATGCAGCCGATTCCTCAACCTGGAACTTTCCTTGCTTAATGTTACGCTCAATCTTTTCTCCCATCAGAATTAGGTCTGAAAAGCTGGCCAGAGACGTGTGAAATAGCATGTCATGAAACAAGCCTGTGAACGTGCCGACGAACATGTCATTCATTTCCTTATCTTCTACAGGAGGACGGACCCTGGCAGCCATATCGCGCCACCTTTGCGCGTACTCTTTAAAGCTCTCCCCCTTCTTCTGAGACAGCCCGACCAATTGGACCCGATTGGGCGCCAAATCGCTGTTATACTTGTAGTGAGCTACAAATGCCTCTGCCAATTGCTTCCATGTCTTGATATTGGTTGGCTCCAACCCCATATACCATTCCAGGGATGGGCCTGACAAACTATCTTGAAAGAAATGCATTAGCATTCTTTCATCAGTTGAGTACGCAGACATCTTTCTGTAATAGGCTCGCACATGCACTTTCGGACATGTGTCCCCTTTATACTTATCAAACGCAGGAGCTTTGAATTTGATTGGCACCCTCAAGCCAGGTACCAACCCCATTGTTGCCATGTCCAAGCCTACAGCGCTTTGGTTCAGGACCCCCCTCATCTTCTCTTCTAGCATTCTGATCTTCTGGGAGTCGTCCATTGGCCCTTCGAAACCTCCACCGGAGAAAGCGTCCTCCTGCTGATCTTCCTGCCACATACCATTTCCAGCTCCATACCCATCATATCCATTATTACGTCCAGCCCTGATATGATTCATCCCTGGACCTCGGCCTCTGTTGCCGTACCCTTGAACTCCTCCAGCAGGACCAAAAGCCATAAACCCCGCGCCGTTTCCATTTCCAAAACCTCCGTGACCCTGATTGGTCACACCATAACCATCCTGCCCAAAGCCTTGAGCATTAAAGCCATATTTCCCAGCGTTATCGAATCCCTGATCGTTGAATCCGAATCCGGCATTAACAAAGCCGTTGCCTCCCATATTATCTCCCAAGTTGACATCACCCAGCCCAACGTTATGGACAACAGTCTCATTCCCAACTCCGACGTTACCATTCACAGCAGCGGTAGCGTTGTTGACATTAGCAGCAGGTATATTGACTACAGGTGGAGCCACTGGCGTGGGAGTGCCGTCTCCATGAACAGTATCGACCCGTACAGACTGATGATCTTCATTACCGTGACCAGCATTTCGAGCCAACAGAGGCTGGACCATGGTTTGCAGATTTTCCTGACCTTTCACAATAGCTTCCATGGTCTGCATAAAGAGAGCGAGCTTCTCGCGCACATCTTGCATCTCGTTCTGCATTTGATCCATGATTCTTCGACAGTTGGTGCGGGTAGAATAGCGGTGCGGGTGTTGATCTGCAATCCTGGAAAGTACCTGGTACAGAGCAGGAAATAAGACACTATTCAAAGATTACCTGTAATGCAATATGAATATGAATGCAATGCAATGTGTCTGTGCATTAGGGAAGTTCATTCCCCCAGTTCTAGTGTGAAGGTGCCAGTGCAGTGACAGTGTTGACAATAGGAATATCGGAGCTGAATCATAGAAGGCCTCATATATTGCTGAGAAAATCAGAATACAATGTCGCTAAGAGTACAGCAAGAAGGCATGACCTCAACCAACAGTCCTGGTGATGGTCAGCACTATGCGAATAAAGCATACAAGTTAATACATGAAATGATCAAATCCTCCCAAAAGTCTGGTACTCTTCTATCAACTTCTTGGTCTCTGGATGACTTGGTCGATCAAGCAGCCCTTCAACAAGTTGGTTTCTCTTCTTAAGAACACGGCGCACGTCTTCAGCAGTTTCTTCCCATGTCGCTTCTCCGAAGCAATCTTCTAGCTTTCGCTTTTGAGACACCGCTTCATCTCTGCATTTGATTGCCTTGTTCAGTGCATGCTGGATACTATACCGGGTCATCACTTCTTCCTCGCACTTCTTGATGCTAGACTTCAACTTCTCTTCGAGGTCGGAGATTTGCTGCTTCAACTTATCCTCCCTCTTCTTGTTGTTAGTGAGCGTGGCATTCCAAGTCTTATTGCAAGAGGAGATCTCTCGGTGAGCGATGTCAAGCGCCTTCTTCTTGGATTCAAGCATGTCATGGGAACTTCTGAACTCTTGCCCCAGACGTTCGCGCTTCTTCTTTTCCTCAGTCAACTCAGCCCCTAACCTGTTTAACAGCTCGATTTGTTGTTGGAAAGCATATACGGCCTTGTTTTTCTCACTGCGTACCTGAGCTAGCTCCTGCTCCAACCCTTCGTTGATCTTCATCAAGGCTTCTTTCTCTCTCACAACTTGCTCGTAGGCTCCCCTAGAAACAGTAGTTGGCTCTTCTGCCGGAATAGGAGCAATGACGGGTGCAGCTGGAAACGGCATTAATAACTGACTTGCTCTCTCCTGGACCCAAACCCTGTAAGGTGCATAGGCCTGGCAATCGTTCTTACCTAACAGTGGCTTCCCCTTGCGGTTAATACGTGTCCAGGCATGTTGCAACTCAGCTAGCAATTCTCCCTTCAAATCACCTGTGAAGTACAGAGATTCCTGTACTTTCTCCTCCTGAGGTGGATTCTTCAGTGCATATCCGAACTGGCGAATGAACAGAGAAGGGTTGTAATTGATACACCCTTTTCTTCCTATCAACGACACATTAGGGTACCCAGAACAACTGAAGATGAGCTCGGATCCCAACAGGTCTCTATCAAACCACTACATATCTTCTGACGATAGCCTCATCAGGCGCTCTGGCCAACCAACTGGGACCGTAGTCTCTGCAACAGATCTTCTCTTAGGAAGGTGGCTCTCAAACCACATACTCACCAAGGGTACACAAAGATGAACATTCTTCCCTCTTCCCTTCTCATTCTTGTAATGCAGTGAGTGGTAGAAATCTCCGAGTAAGGTAGGTACAGGATTACCAGCGGCAAACAAGTAGAAAGCATCGAAGTCCACAAAATCCGGTATATTGGGAAACAAGACTATGCCATAAATGCACAAGGCCAACACAGCATTGAAAGCAACCCAGCACCCGCTCTTGGCATACTCTTGGGCTTTACCAACTAGGAACTGAAGTGAGAAGCCTGGAACTCCACGGGAAACAGTAGTTAATAGCTCAGAAGCATCAATATGCAAAGCTTTTGCCAAGTCCTCCGGCTTGGGCTTGGCGCCAGAATGGATGAATGGAACCTGGTTCTGCACGGGCAGCTCAACATACTCAGCGTATTCCTCCAGGGTTGGTCCCATAATAAAGTCAGAGAACGTAAAGCACCTCAAAGCAGGGTCATAGAATTGCATCAAAGCATACAACCCATCCACCTCTACCTCTGTAGGTTTACACACCAATCTCAGTAATCTGCCATAGCTCATCCGGAAGCTTCTACGGACATTCTCATCAGCCAGAGAGATCAACCCAAGTAAAGGAACAATGTCAGGAGTAGGCAATTTGTAAGCAACTGTTCTCCTTAAGCTAGTCATGATCAAACACTCAGAAGTCCGGGCACTAGAACTTAGGGAAATGCAAATGCACCTGCAGCACAGACACACGTTAGTGAAATGCAAATGGTAATGGATATGCGGTAATGCAATGCAAGTAACATGCAACAGGGACCAAAGCTGTAGTTGAATAGCCTGGACCATATCAAGAAGTCTCAGATAGATTCTCTAGAAGCCCTCAAACCCTGGTCTCAGATAGACCTAAAATAAAGCTCCAATACTGGTCTCTGATAGACCCCATAATCACAACCTGAATGGTCTCTGGCAGACCTCAAATCATATCTCCCCCTGGTCTCTGATAGACCCCAAAACACATCTCCAAATAGTCCCTGACAGACCTCGGAACACACCAACTGGTCTCTGACAGACCTTAGAACACATCTCCACCTGGTCTCTGACAGACCTTAGAACCCTCCATAAATATCCAGGATCCTGATCAAGAAACAAACCGGTGGTTTGAAGGTCTAGTTACCTGCATAACCCTGAATCCCCTCATAGGTGGGTGGCCCTATAACTGGCACAAGGTACGGCATCCTATGCGGTCGTCGGCGTCACAGACTTTCAGGGTTGATGATACGATTCCCAGAAGGAGTGGCATCATCAATTCCTGAAGAGGCCTCACTTAGCCAACTTCCAAATGATCGGTCCCCAGAGTCGACAATCCAACTAACCAGCAACCCACGCCAACCAAAGGAAGGGGCAGGAGGCCAACCAGAGGAACCTCGTCTGAGTGTAGATTTCATGGGACACCAAAGCAAGCAAAGCAAGCGGGCGCCCACTAATTTCTACTCTAATTTTAGGTGCACTCAAGCCCAGGTCCGGCTTATCTCTCAATATCAGAACACCCGTCACACCCCAAGATACAGCAACAATAATCAATATATAAAGCTGAAAATACAAGGTTAGACATATAAAATAACTCCATACAAAATCCTCGACGGGAAAACAAGCATTAGGATTGACTCTCTTAAGGGACGTTGGATCCCAAATGCATAAGAACTATCGCAGTCCTTAGCAGCCAGGGGACGTTGGATCCCCAGCAGAGTCGCCAGCTGTCGCTACTGCGAAAATCGGCGCCGGCTGAACAGAAGAGTCGCCACCGTGCGTTATTTATCCCACGGGAGGGAAAGGAAACGCTCAGAGTAAACCTCGCACAACACGGGAAAGGTATGGTCGTCGCAACCAAAACCTGGATTCGGGAGTCGGTTACGCAAGGGGAAGGTATTAGCACCCCTCACGTCCGTCGTACTCGACGGGATCCACCCTTGTTTTCGGGTATGGATTGTTATTCTATCTATGCTAAAGGTCTGGGGTTAAAAAGAAAATAAAATAAAAATGACTCGGCAAAGTATCGCACTTTATGCCTACGTATTCCCGTCTGGAACGAGAAATCAGAGTCAACGTAGTTCGCCTACCTACGGGAAAGGAGGGGAAGGTTGCTCTCTAGGATATTGCATCCTATGCCTACGTACTTTCACACGGCATGAAAGATCAGAGCAAACGTAGTTCGGGCCCCGGAAGACACAGGCTTGTCTTGATTGATTTTATTCCTTCTGAAAAAGGTATTCTTGATTAACAGTCCCGGCGGACAAAAATGACGTTTTGGTGAGTTCACATTCTTTTACGGAAGAAGTGCCTTTTATTGTGTTTGAAATCTTTATGTGTTTTTTTGTTTGTTTTGAGAAAGAAGAGACAGAACTCTAACCTACGGTTGCAAAGGGAATCAAACTAACCTAATGTTATCATGCATGGGTTAAGACCTAGTGTCTATCGTGCTCCTCTCTTGCGCAGAGAGAAACAGAGATCCTAAGGGAATAGACGGAAACAGAAACAATATCAAATATATACAGTAAAACAGTAAAATGCATGGATGCAACAATACAAGCGAGGCAAGGGAGTCCCACTCAACCTCGAACCTAGAAAACAATAGGCGAAAGTGAACAGGCTTCACTTTCAACCCAACAGGGTAAACAGCAAACAATACAGTCAGGAAAACCAATCAATACATCAGAAATGAAATACAACAGCAAAAGAAACAGCATCAGCAGCTCTGAATCAACATATGGCTTCAAGTAATCCCCAATCAGTTACAGGCTTCAACAAGCATCAATCTCCATCTTCATGGCCTTCAGGCAAGGTCTTTGATCATCAGTCTTCTATATGCAATGGCTTTTCTTCAAGCTCAAACCTCCAGGATGAGGGATCAGTCACAAGAGTGGATTGGGTGTTAAGCAATCAGTTGACTACCAAAGGTGGTGAACAGACTGCCTCTAACACATATGACATTTTCTCTCAAGAGTTCTATCTCTTAGACACTATCACCAAGCCTTCCAAAGGAAGGGGGTGAGTGTCTTAGAGAGACTCTGAATCACAGAGAAGAATGGATGCAGACAAGGCAATCCATGTTTGAGAAACAAGCTTTCTAATCTAGAGCTCTGCCTAGCTCCTAAACCCTAGTTCCTCAGCATCTGCCAGCAAGAATCTCCTCTTCAACTCTGGAAGTTGATCTTCAACATCTGGATCTCCAATGGCTTTCATCTCCTCAAGTCTTCAACTCTCCCAAGTCCCCAGACAATCCCAATACCCACACAGACAAATCAATAATCCCCAGAGGGCACACCACACCAGTCAATCAGATATACAGTATATTAATAGCAGTAGGGAGAATCCTAACTTTTTCTAGGGGATCTACTAACTACCCATAGCCCCTATAGTCCCATAACTAAACTAGTCAAACCCTAAGTCCTAGGGGAAAAGAATCAAATCTCCTAAGTCATCACCTAAAACCCTAGTTTTGTTCATGTTATTCACACCTAAGCTAAACACCTAAAATTAATTTCTAAAAATGGGAACTAAATTGTATCTACAAGTTTAATGTCTAAACTAAACAACCTAAAAAGAATGGACAAAAAATATTGAAGCATTTAATAGAACAAAAAATAACAAAATCATGTATGAAATGAAACTATTTAAAAGGTTATTTATTTAGAAAATATGGGAAAAATACCAAATAAAAAATAAAATGCAATTTTTATTTTTTATAATTTTCTAGACATCCTAAAGAAAAATATGCAAAAAGAATGAATTAAAAATAATGTTTTTTCCATTTATTATGAATTTTAGAAGATGCATAAAAATGAAAAGAAAATAAAAATGAAAATATAAAGAAATAAGGGAGGGGGTGAGAAAAGTAAGGAAGTCCAGTTCAGCGCGTTGGGCCCATCAAATTGGGGGGTGCGAATAGCTGTCTGAGCCCAATTCCCCCCCAATAAATGAAACGGTGCGTTTCATCTTTTAAAATTTCCCTCCGTTTCTCAGAGTGCACGTGGACCGTTGGATGGGAATTCTAGTCAAAGGTCAAGGCTTCATCGTGTGGTCTAGCCATTGTCTTCAACCTTGAGCTCTCCTAGGGTTTCAGAAACCCTTCCCATGCACGATACTTCCATCTCTTCATGCTCTCTCCACACGCCATGAAAACACACGATGTAAAAAGCAAAATTCATCCCTTTCTTTCCCTCTGCAAGTCTATGCCCTTAGTTTACCTTAAAACTCAAACAATCAGCCAATTCGAAGAAGGTAACAGATGGAAACCACCATTGGTGTCTGATATCGAACCTCTCCAATTCTCCACGAAACTCATCCTAAACTGATCTACACTTCACTCTGATCATAGCATGCTACTCTACTAACAATCTCAGGCCTTATCTTAGCAATTACAAACCTCAACAGTTTTGATGCATCATGCTCAAACTTCATGAAATCTCCTCAAATTCATCCAAAACAATCCTCTACCCTACCTTAACCGTTATACTCTATCAAAACCCTAAAATTCTAACTAATTCATGCCATACGAAGAGAAAACAAACCTGGTGTAATTTCTTGATACAGGTGCTAAGATCTTCAAATCAACTGCTTGTGATGAAAGGAAAGTGATCAAGAGGCTTGGTGATTGCTTCTGTATGCAACAAGTATGGTTCTAAGGCCTTGAATCACTCACTTCCAAAGTTCATGCTTCTTGAATGATAATGGTGAATGGTACAATTCCTTCCTCAATTTGACAAATGAAGGTGTGGATTCTGATCCTTGCGTGATGATGATGAAGATTGAATCAAGAATAGTGAAGATTGAATCAAGAATAGTGAAGATTGATGGAGATTATGGAGATTTTGGAAAGCTTATGCAAGTTGAAGAAAGTGTGGAAAAGTTGGGGTTTTGAACAAATGGGAGCACCAACCCTTGCATGAACCAACTTGTATGAATATATAGATGAGTTTAGAACTTCCTAGAAACTTGGAGAAGTTTCCCTTGCACTTTTCCCTTTCAATTTGGTTTATGTAACTTTCAATTCAAGCAACCATGGATAACCATAAAATTATGAACTAAACTCAAAATTCCACTTTAGCCAATGTCTTTAAAATGCCCTTTCCATTCAAAATGACCTATAATTTTGCTTCATTTGGCCAAGATATGAAAAATCTCATTTTTAAGGCCATTTTTCTTCATTAAATTCAACAATTTTGAAACCTTGTGCTATGAACATTTTAAATCTCCCATGGTCACTTTTCTAGACTCAAAATGTCATTTGGAGCAAGTTTGAGGTTGTAAGTTTTTCCATTTGAGGCCTCCTTGTATGAGTTTTGGACATAGGTTAAAATGACCTGTAATTCACAAATGACCAAAATACCCTTTGCTTGCCAAGACCATAAGTTGAGTTCCACACATCATATTAAGGCATACTATACCATTCTAGAAAGCTAAGACAATAAGGAACAATTCTTATGTTGACCAGAAGTTCATTTGAAATCTCCTTGAGGGGTAAAAATTGCTTGGAAGTCAAGTCACTTTCACAGACAAAATTTCAGATACATCAGATGACCTGTAACTTGCAAGGACCATAACTTGAGTTCTATAAATCTCCTTGATGTCTTCCACCACTCAAATTAAAGGTCTTGAGATCCTCTACAAGTTCCATGTTGGCCAAGAAGCCATTTGAAGCTTGCATTTTGACTTATCTTGCTTGTAAATTTGACCTAAACTAGGGGATTTTACATAGAAACCCTAATTTAGAAACTCCTCTTCTCCTTGATTTCTCCTGAATTCTCCTTAGCACAACAACATATCCTTATTCTCCATGTCAAATGATGAACCCCACATCTCTCCAATAGCCCTTAATGCCTTTCAATCAGTCAATTGACCTAGGGTTGACCTAGGGTTGACCTAGATGAAACCCTAGTTGACTGTCTTCAACTGCAATACTTGTGATCACATCAACAACTTGTTTTCTTCTCCAACTGACTTTCTAAGTCCTCCAAGATGTCTAGATACTCCCCATGCTCAGCCCATAGCTCACAATTTCCTTGGTTGACCCACAGATACCCTCAGTTAGGAGATATACTCAATGCTTGATCCACTGAACTCCCTGCTTTCACATTCTTTTCTGATGACTTGAATGAGATGGAATTAGGATAATAACCTCTTGATAGGCCTCTAGAGATGATGATAATGATTGGACCCCTGCTGGATGACTTGCTATGCTTATGTTATGCAGATGGTTAGGCTATGGACATGACTCTATATGCAAATGCTAATGCTATTGAAACATAAACCAAGTGAATAAGGTTGGGCAAATTTTAGGGTGCAACACATAGAGATAGACTTGAAGCCTTGAGAGAGCTCATGAGATGTCTTGAAAGTCATTTTGAAGCCAAGACAGGTCATTGTATGGAGTACAAGAGGTTTTTCCAAGATTGGTGCAATTAAGGTTTGTCTGGTCAACCCTAAGTCAACAGTTGAGCTTGAAGAAGGTTGATACCTAATTTTAAGGCCATGTGATCATGGACTGATGTATTGAGATGCCCAAGGGATGATTCCAAGGTCAACTCATCATGAAACAAGAGTGTGAGGAGTTCCTAGGCTAGGGTTACTATGCTTGACAGTGTAAAATCCCCTAGTTTAGTGCCTAACTTCAAGACAACACAATTCAAGATACAAGCCTCATCTCACCTTGACATGGTCATGAGACTTGCAGAGCATGTTCATAGCTTTAATTTGAGTACTAGAAGTCCTTGATAGGATTTATGGAACTCAAGTTATGAGCCAGACAAGTTATAGGTCCTCAGATGAATGTGATTTTGGTCCTTGAAAGTCAACCAACTTCCATGCCATTTTTGACCTAGAAGGAAGCTTCTCCTCAACTTCAAGTGAACATGAATGTTCTTCCTTATCTTCTTAAATGGAGATTTGTTCAACTTGGAAGTTGCTCAAAATGGCATTTTATACTCAACCAAGTACCAAGAGTTCATTGATATGGATTATATTGAAGAGTGTGTGAAGAAACTTTGGAAAAAGGCATTTTAAAAGGCATGAAAATGAGAAAATTGCAAAATAATCCATAATGGTTCAAATATTACAAGTTGGTACATATTTTGAGTGCAAATGACATTTTGAGAAGATTGGCATTTTTAGAATTTTGATTTGGAGATCATTTCATGAACATTTCAAGGATTGCTTAAGATTTAAGTAACACCATCAATATGCACCACAAGATTGAATTAAGGATTCAATCTGGTTCATTCATGATCAAAGAACATTCTACAAGCTATTTGGATGGAAATGGAAGCTCCTAGAAGGAGAAACCTGTGACTGTCATGGAAGAAAAGAGAGAAAAACCAGAAAATTGGATTGGCTGAATTGGGCCATGATTGGGCCAAGCAAGGATCCAAAACATTTCTATTTAAGTTGCTGGATGATTTCAGAGTGTGGTTGGTGATTGGAAGAGCTTGATTGAGGTAAGAAGCATTGAAAAAGTTTGTTAGAAGTGATAAATCGAATTTCATCTTGGAGGCCATTTCTGAAGAAATCAAAGCTCCAAGAACCTTCAGCAAGCATCAATGATCGTATCTGCACAAGTTTGATCCAAGATTAGTGGCTGAATCCTTACCTGTGGCAGTTTTTACCAGGTTTTCTTCCTTCTAAAATTATCCTTAATTTATGCACAATTAGCAAAGTTTGAACATGCGGTTAGGTTAGTCTTGAACCCTAGTTGGATTTAGAATCAATTTGGTAAGGTTTTGAGATGATTCTTGATGATGAGTGAAAAGTTCAGTGGATCGGTTTGGACCGTATCTTGATAGATTTCGAGAATTGATCATAGATATTTACTCAGGGTGAAGAGTATAGTAGATTAGTGGCATTAGATTGAAGTTTGGTGAGGATGATCTTGAGTGCACCATTTCTATTCCTCTTCGTATTTGCCTGAATCTTGAGAGATAGGATAAATGGAGATTGTCATGATGATCAGTGTGGAGAGAGGAGTCGATCCATATAATTTTTGTGAAGTTTGATGATGATGGAGGTTTCTGAAGTTTCCCCATCGCCGGAGAAGACGACCAGAGTCTTCTCCGGCCACCACCAATCTCCCTCTCAATTCTCAGTTTGAAAAAGGTTGAAGATGAAGCTTGTATCGTTAGATTCAATTGACTTAGTTGACTAGGTATGTGGATCCAATGCTCGTGATTGCTTCTCAGCTTTGTTGACTGTTGACCACTGACGTGGCACATTGATATGAGTTGGATTGGCATACTTTCTGGAGTGATGGTGTGGATTAGAGACTAGGGTGAACCCTAGTCAACTGAGAAGCACACATGCGTAAATGAAACACTGCGTTTCATTTAGCTCCTTCAGAGCACGCGTGGCACATCCCCCTCCCTAAGATCAGTGGACCAGTCTCCTCATCCTAGGGCTGTGTTATTTTTGCTATTTTCTGATTTAGTTAATTGTTTTTCTTTATTTCTTTTATTCATTTCATCATTTTAAATGCATAAAAAATAGATTTAATTGTCAGAAAAATATGAGAAAAATATTGGTTGATCTTTGGCATGTCCCTGATTTTTGTATGCCCTTTAATTTCATTTTTGGATGATTTTCCATTTTATAGTCATTTTCCTATTTTTAATAGTTGATTAAAAATGCATAAAATGAGTAGTTTACTTTCTGATTTTTGTACTATCTCATGCTTTAGAATTAGGTTGTGAAATTTTGTATGCTTTCTATAGAGACCTTGATAGGTTTGTGTGATTTTTATTGGATTTTTTTAGAAGCTATTAGGTGTAGTTTTGAGGTAGATCCTTAGGAGCTTCCCTTGGTTGATTCCATTTATCACATCCTTTAAGTTTGAATTTGTTTAGGACCTTTAGATTTAGGTTTTTCCCCTGGTTTTTGTACTAGGATCCTTTAAGACACTTAGGAAACCCTAGAAAATTTCCTAGCTATTATAGAAGTGATCTTATATTTTTCTCCCATTTTACAAGTTAGAGATGTTTAGGTGATCCTAACTTAGCTCATCTTGTAGTTTAGCATTAAAGGTGAACCTTGAGCTAACTTTAGGCTTTTAATTATTCCTTTATAGGATAAATGTTAGGTTGATACCTACTAGGAGCCTTGATAGAGCCTTTGAATCATTTAGGAAACCTTCTTGGGGTAGTATGGTCCCTCCTGTGGAGGAACTCTACATATCTCCTGAAGGAGTTGATTCCCTAAGTTTCCTAAATCCTTTGAGATGGTTGAGTGCCTGTGGTAAGTTCCTGTGGAACCTACCTTGCTTCTCATCTCATTATCCAATCTCCTAGAACCTTCTTGGGGTAGTATGGTCCCTCCTGTGGAGGAACTCTACATATCGCCTGAAGGAGTTGATTCCCTAAGTTTCCTAAATCCTTTGAGATGGTTGAGTTCCCGTGGTAAGTTCCTGTGGAACTTACCTTGCTTCTCATCTCATTACCCAATCTCCTAGAACCTTCTTGGGGTAGTATAGTCCCTCCTGTGGAGGAACTTTGCATATCTCCTGAAGGATTTCAATTCTTCTAACCTTCCAAGTTCCTTGAGTTGGTTGAGTGCCTATGGTAGGTTTCTGTGGAACTTACCTTGCTTCTCATCTCATTGTTCAATCCTTCCTTGAAATATTTTTGGAGTAGTATAGTCTCTCCTATGGAGGAAATTTACATATCTCCTAAAGGAATTCAAACCTCTAAAAGCTTTCCAAATTCTTTGAGTTGGTTGAGTGCCTATGGTAAGTTCCTGTGGAACTTACCTTGCTTCCCAACATCCAATTCTTCTCTCTAGGTAGATGCCTTGTGTGATTACTTGAGGAATGAATTCCTTTATTTGTCATATTATCCAATTCCTTTCATTCATGATTGAGTGGTGTGTTGGATTAGGATAGCTCATGCTTAGAGTAGTTTAAGTGTAGGTGCATGAATGCATCAAGAGGTTGAGTGGGTCTCCCTCTGCTTGTTTGCATTAAGGGTTGAGGTGATCCTCGCCTTGCTTGTGTGTTGTTTTTCTTTTTCTATCTGATATGTATGCATTGAAAGGTTTAGCTTGGATCCCTTTGCTTGAGTGTTTTTCTTTTGCATCTCCCTCTGCTTGTATTGCTGCATTGCATTTGCATCTTTACTGTTTAAGTTTCTGTTTATTTGCTTTACTGATGTTTAGCATTTGTTTGTATGTTTTCTGTTTCCCAGTCACATGATCCCCTAGGAATCTCACTTCCTTATTTAAGGAAATGATGATTAGACTTTAGGCTGAAGCCCTTGCATGATAACTTCTAGGAGTTCCCTGTTTCAAACTCACCTCTTAGGTTGAAATCTTTGCATGACAACTATTAGGAATTGATAATTTCCCCTTAGTTGTGCCTTCTCTCTTCTCATCTTAAACAGATCAAAATATATTAATAAAAGGTTAATGAGTATTGTACGCTACGAGCTTTGAGTATTCGAGAAATGATGATTGGGTGGTTACCTCTCAATTATCTAGAGTGTTAGCGTATGTCCTTCAGACGATATGCGACACATTCGTTCTCGAATCAGGAATCTTTAGTGCAATATGAGTTGCAAACATCCATAAAAAACACTTCTTTCGTAAAAGACAAAAACAAACTATCAAACCTTCTTTTACCCCGTGGGGTCCTTTAATCAAGAGAAAACCTTTTCTGAAGAAAAGAGTGTTGTTAAACTTCAGTCCCACCGCAAACAGGCTTTGTCCCTAACTGCTGGAACTGTGGTTTAACTTTACCCGAGTAAAAACAATTGAACAGCCTGTGTTCCGTTTTATCTGAACTACATTCGCTTTGATTTCTCTGATGAGAATACACAGGCACAAGATGCGATATCTTGGCGAGCAAACCATCCTTCCACTCGTAGTTAGCCGAACTACGTTGACTCTGATTTTCTCTGATGAGAATACGTAGGCCCAGAGCAGCGACGCTCTGTCGAGTCCCTTTTTTTCCTCTTTTCCTTTCTTTTTAAACCAGCCTTGATAGGTAGATAGAATAAATAACCCATCAAATAAACAAACATGTGTGGATCCCATCGAGTACGATGGACGTGAGGGGTGCTAATACCTTCCCCTTGATTAACCGACTCCCGAATCCAGAGATTTGGTTGTGAAGACCGATCTTATCCCATTTTCGTGAGGTTTCTCCTGATCGTTTCCTTTCCCTCCTTTGGGATAAATAATGATAGGTGGCGAATCTTCTGTTGTGTCGGCACCTCATTTTCGCAGTAGCGACATCTTGAATTGAGCAATTTCAAGCAGATTTGAAGCTTCGTTCTTCTTCCTCAAGTGAATTGGAACATGTCTGGATCATTTTCATCAAGTTTAAGCTACTGTGAAGGTCCAACGGAGCTATTCTGTTAGGAAAATTTCAGATCTAAAATTCTCACTCATCATGTACTGATTTCACTCCATTGTTGGTTCATTCTGAAGCCCTACTCATGTAGGCAAATGCTGGTTCATTATTGTGCTTGTTTGTTGCAATTTCAGTGTTGAGCTCCATTTTTGTTTTCTTCGATTTGACTTATTCTTGTATAATATGTGAAAATTATTGATGGATTTGTGTTCTACGTTTCATGAGGATGAATTTGAACTATGATTTTGTGTGTTTTGGTGAAGTTGAGTTTCACCTGTGTTTTGTATCGCTGGAGAAGATGATCGGAGCCACCGTGCTCCGGCCACCTGCAACTCTCCTTCTCTTTTCATGTTTAATCCTCAGATGAGACATGGCTTGATGTAGTCCCTTAGATATATGCTTCACCTTTGAATCAGACTTGATCGTATGGTCCTGATTTAATTCCAATTTGTGTTGATTTTCTGAAGCTTGCATGGCATGTTTTTATCCTTTAGATTACTTGACTCAGGTTGCATCGTGTGGCCTTGATTTGGTCTCAGGGATTGACTTCCCTTTAAGTGAAACAGTGTGTTTCACTGGTTTGCACCTTAGCCTTTGATTTGTTTGACTGGTCTTGGATCGTGTGGTTGTGATTCATTTCCATTTTGTGTTTTATTCTGATTGTACGTGTGTCATTTTGCTGGCCATGGGATGATTAACTGGTATTTGTCTTGAGTGGCTGAGATCTATTCTCGTTGTTTGACTGAGAGCTTTAGTGGACTGGGCTTTCCCTTGCTTTTTGCACCCCCTCCTTGTGTGGCCCATGGATTTACACGCTTGTGGATTGCTATCTGCACCATTTATTTGTTCATTTTATTTTCTTTTTCCTTTTATTTCCATCTGTTTAGAATTAATTCATTTAAAAATGTTTCTCCAATTCATAAAATTCCCCAAAAATACTTTTCGGACAATTTGAGATGTCTTTTAATTTTTAGAATTTTTATTTTATATTTTTGGATTATTTTCAATTTAAAAAGAATTTATCAATTGGAGATGTTTTTGTTTGAATTAATTCTTGACATGTTTTGGTTCTTGATTTGTTTCTCACTCTTCCTTTTGATCCAATGACTGGAAATCAATCCTCATATCCATAATGAGTTGAATGATTTTTGAGGACAATTTTGCCCTTGTTTTGTTGAGTTTTGGTTTGACTTTGTTTGCATTTCATTTGACCCTCGACAATCCTCCTTCATAATGGAGCACCCTAGTGAATCAAATTATTTGGTGATGTTGTGAAGTGACTTTGATTGCAAGCTTTTGGCCTCTGGCTTCCAACATGTTTATGAGCTTCTTGCATTTTATTTGGTTATTTTTGAATCATTTTCCTAATTTTGAGGTAACTTGCAAGTCAAGTTACCACAAAGGGAGGTTCATACATACACATTGACCTAGGTTGCCTTGGATATGAAACTTGTGGATCCTTTGAGCCTTTAATGCCTTTTGATTCATGTTGTTAACATGTTAAGGATGTTTCTTGCTCAATTTTAGGTCATGATATTGTGTTTTTCTTGTTGAATTGTGCACTCTTTTGTAGGCTTTCCACTTGGTTTCCAAGTGTTGAATGTGCTTAAGTCTTAGGGCTTTCTCCATGCCTCTTGTTGCTTTCTTTTTTGTACTCTTTCTTGATTGCTTTATGAATCTTCTCCTTCATCTATACCTCTGTCCCATAACCTTGTAGTCTCATTTGAGGTGGTTTGGTCCCTCCTTTGGAGGTACTCGAAACATGCCTTAAGTGATGAATCCTTGAGGACTCTTTTGTAGCTTCTTTGCTACTTGTTTGTGTTTCTTATGGTTGTGTGCATATTGTGAGTTCCTTGTTGTCCTCACAAAGCCTCCCATCCTAACATTGTTTTAAGGTTGCTTTGCCTTTCATTTGTTTTGCCTTTTGGCATTTTGGTTGATGTTTGAATGGTTTAGGCCATTTCATCCCATCTTTGTTGCATTTGTGTGTTTGTTTCTTGTGCATTCCTTCTCCTCTCTTCTTTGCATTTGTCATATGCATGATTGAGCTTGTGATGGGCTTGTGGAGGCTACTTCCCCACACTATTTTCCTCCCTCACTTTCATTCTACTTGTGCATTCTATGTGTGCATCTTTGCATTTGCACGTTTCTTTCTTCTTCTTCTTCTTTTGTATTCCTTCCCTTAGGATCTCTAATCTCTCTTGTTCAAGAGAGATTATGATAGACGTTAGGTGCTTAACCATGCATGATAACATTAGTTAGTCCCCTTTCATATCCCAACTTTAGACCATTTTGCATGAAAAATTTTAGGGTTTGAGCTAGTTCCCCTTAGTTGTGTCATTTCTCTTCTCATCTTCAAACACTCTAATTCACTTAATAAAGGCTAATGAGTATTGTACACTACGAGCCTTAAGCTACTTAGGAAATGGTTTTTGGAGGGTTTCCTTTCAATGATCAGGATGTTTAGTGTGGCAACCTTTGGGTGACATGCGACGCATTCACCCCTAGGTCACAATTCTTTAGTGCAATATGGATTATAAACATTCATTCAAAACACTTTTTTCCTAAAAAACACAAACAAACACTTCAAACTCTTTTTGTCCCTTGGGACCCTTAACTTTGGAAAACCATTTTCATAAACAAGCGTTTTGTTAACTTATAGTTCTACCGCAAACAGATAACGCCTAAGTCTTCAATGGTCGAGCTACATACACCTAACTGCTAGAACTAGTTGTTAACCTTACTCGGGTAAAACAGATGAACAACCTGTGTTCTCTTTGGCCCGAACTACATTTGCTCTGATTTCTCGTACCAGACGAGGATACGTACGCACAAGACGCGATGTCTAGGCGAGAAACCTTCCCCCCTTTTCGCCCGTATTTAGCCGAATTACGTTGACTCTGACATTCCCATTGCACGAGGGAGTACGTAGGCATAGAACGGCGATGCTCTATCGAGTCTCTTTCTCTCTTTCTTTTTTTATTTTGTCCATAAGCCTTTAGCGTAGATAGTTTACACACCCTTTAGATAGGCAAGAAGCGTGGATCCCATCAAGTACGACGGACGTGAGGGGTGCTCATACCTTCTCCTTGCGTAACCGACTCCCGAACCTAGGACTTGGTTGCGATGACCGGTCTTATCCCTTTTTGCAAGGTTTCTCCTGATCGTTTCCTTTCCCTTCCTTGGGATAAATAATGATAGGTGGCGACTCTTCTGTTATTGCCGACACCTTTTTTTCGCAGTAGCGACACGGTAGAACTAAAAGTTAACAAAACTCTTGCTTATGAAAATGATTTTCCAAATTAAGGGTCCCAAAGGACAAAAAGTTTTGAAATGTTTGTTTGTGTTTTTTAAGAAGAAGTGTTTTGAATGAATTGTTTGTAATTCATATTGCACTAAAGACTTGTGACTTAGGAGTGAATGCGTCGCATGTCACCCAAAGAGTGCCACACTAAACATCCTGACCATTGAAAGGAAACCATCCAACAACCATTTCCTAAGTAGCTTAAGGCTCATAACGTACAATACTCATTAGTCTTTATTATGTGTTTTGGAATGGTTTGAAGATTAGAAGTGAAGGGACACACTAAAGGGAGACTAACTCAAACCTAATAGTTGTCATGCAAAATACACCTAAAGTTGGGATACAAAAGGGGACTACCTAATGTTATCATGCATGGTTTAACACCTAATTTCTATCATAATATCTCTTGAATAAGAGAGATTAGAGATCCTAAGGGAAGAAAGACAAAAGAAGAAGAAGAAGAAAGAAACATGAAAATGCAAAGATGCATACATAGAATGCACAAGTAGAATGAAAGTGAGGGAGGAAAATAGTGTGGGGAAGTAGCCTCCACAAGCCCATCTCAACCTCAAGCATGCATATTATAAATGAAAAGAAGAGAGGAAAAGAAATTCACAAAAATAAACCACACAAATGCACTAAAAATGGGATGAAATGGCCTAAACCATTCAAACATCAACCATAATGCCATAAGGCAAACCAAATGAAAGGAAAAGAATACTTGAAACCAAGTGAGGATGGAAGGCTATATGAGGACAACAAGGAACGCATAATATGCACTCAACCATAAGCATCACAAGAAAGGAACAAAGAAACAACAAATGTCCTCAAGGATTCAACATTCAAGGCATGCTTTGAGTACCTCCAAAGGAGGGACTAAACCACCTCAAATGAGATTCCAAAGTCATGGGACAGAGGTGTAGATGAAGAAGAAGATGCATAAACCAAAGATGAAAAAAAACACAAGATAAAATAAGAAGAGGCATGGAGAAAGACCTAAGTCTTAAACATATTCTACACTTGGGAACCAAGTGGAAAGCCTACAAAAGAGTGGAAAGTTCAACAAGCAAAACACAATATCATGACCTAAAAATGAGCAAGCAGCAACCTTAACATGTTAACAACATGAATAAAAAAGAATTGAAATCTCAAAGGATCCATAAGTGTCATCTCCAAGGCAAACTAGGTCAATGTGTAGGTATGAACCTCCCTTTGGGGTAACTTGACTTGCAAGTTATCTCAAATTAGGAAAATGATTCAAAAATTCCCAAATAAAATGCAAGAAGTACATAAACAAGTTGGCAACCAGAGGCCAAGAAATTACAATCAAAGTCATTTCACAACTTCACCAAAGAATTTGATTCACAAGGGTGCTCCATTGTGAAGAAGGATTGTCGAGGGTCAAATGAAATGCTATCAAAGTCAAACCAAAACTCAACAAAACAGGGGCAAAATGGTCCTCAAAAATCACTGAACTCATCATTGATATGAGGATTGATTTTCAGTCATTGGATCAAAAGGAAAGTGCAAAAACAATGTCAAGAAATAACTCAAATAAAACACTTCCAATTGATAATTCCTTTTAAAATTGAGAAATAATTCAAAAAAAGACATCCTAAAATGTCTTAAACATATTTTTGTAGGATTTTATCAATTTTGGAAGTATTTTAATTGGAATTAAATCAAAACAGATGCAAAATAAAAAATAAAATAAAATAAATTGGCAGTGCAAATAACAAGAAATGCAAGCAAAAAGGTTGGGATGCGCAGGGAGGGGGGTTCCAAAAGCAATCCAACCCATCAGACCTCACTAAATGAAACACACCGTTTCATTTAGCTTACTGGAATGTCAGTCATCCACGCGTGCAGGCCAAACCAAGATCTGAGTCGTTCATCACCTTCGGTCAATCTTTCAAACATGACACACAAGCAAGCCACATGAGCAAAACGGAAACAAAACCAGATGGCCAGAACCACTGTTCCGGTCATCTTCCTCGACCAGACTCTGGCAACCAGATCCAAAACTCAACCAAATCAAGCAAAATTTAGGTCTAGAATGATCTTCAAGTCACGTAGATCTCAAACCCACCAACCATTTTCATTGATCATGCATATATAAGCCAAATTGAAGAGAACAAAAAACGAGCTCAAAACTGAAAACATCATAAACATGAACAAATATGCACCAGAATTTGCATATGAACATAGGACTTCAGAATTAACCAACAATGGCACAAGATAAGTGCATAATTAGGATGAAATGCTCCAGATCCACTCAAGGAAGTTCACTGAAGATGATTATGGCCTTGAATTGCTTTGATAACGCCTTAATTAGGATTCACGATTTTGAATTTCTACTTGCTTGAACCAACTCTACTCTGCTTCAATTTCCACGAAAATGCCTCTAATGTGATTCCAAAATGACCTGAACCTTTGATATGATGGATATACAAGCTGATGGAGGCCCAATTGCAGCTCAATTGTGAGAATTTTCAAAATGCCCAATTCTCCTTGTTTTGATTTAAAATGCTTGCTGGGAGTTTACTTTGATCAGTGGATAGGATTCATCCCTTGATTTGATCAAATGGTTGAAATTGGATTATGAAATTTTCACTTGAAATGGCCATGAAGTTCCACGTGAAAACAGCTCCAAAACTGAAATCCAATTTGTGCATCTTGTTTGTTATATCCTTGTGACTCAAAATATGTATAAACATGCCTTGTAATGGTTCAAAATCAATTAAATGCATTTTCTCCTTTTTAAGACTTTTTCATGAAGTTTCTTTCACCGATTCTCAAACCCTAGCCAAATCCATGACAAATGAATGTCCCATGATGAAATTAGGACCATTTGGAGTAAGTTTCATGTTGGTAAAAGTTTCAATTGAAGTGTGCAAAGTCATGAAATGGTCCTATAATAAAAATGACCTGTAATCTCACTTTCCCAAAATACCCTTGCCTTTTCAAGCTCATAACTTGAGTTCTACAAATCAGAAAGAGGACTTCTAGGACTTTTTAGAAAGCTAAGATCATGAGGAACAACTTTCATGTTTGGGTCAAGGTCAGGAGAAACATCCTTCTAGGTAAAAAGTGTCTTGGAAGTTGATTGACTTTTGTTGACCAAAAACACATTCATCTAAGGTCCTGTAACTTGTCTGCTTCATAACTTGAGTTCTAGAAATCAGATTGATGATTTCTAGTACTCAAAAGAAAGATAAGAACATGTCCTACAAGTCTCATGTTGGGGTCAAGATGAGATGAAACTTGTATCTTAAGATATGTGGTCTTGAAGTTAGGCACTAAATAGGGGATTTTACACTGTGAACCCTAATTTAGTAACTCCTCACACTCTTGATTCTTCTTGATTTGATCTTGGAATAACATCTCAAATGCCTCAACACAACACCATGATCACCATGACTTAGAAATGAGTCTTACTCTCCTTCAAATCCACAATTTTCTTAGGATTGACTAGATAAAAAACCCTAGATGCAACAGTATTGGTTGTGGCTTCTTTCACATGACACATCAACTTGAATAAGCTCCATATTGGCTCTTAAAGCACTCCATGAGCTTCCTCAACATCCTTTATCCATAATCATGAATCCACAATCCTCTGATGATCCCCAGCTGGCCTCCAAGTTAGGAGATGATTCACATACATCCATCAACTCTTCTAGAGAGCATTGCCCACTTCTTGATGACTTTGATGAGTACTCATGCTTGAGTAAAACTTCTTGATTATTGTTGCACCCCAAAATTTGCCCAACCTCTTTTTTACTTGGTTTATGTTTCATTGCATTAACATATGCATAGTTATATCATTTGCATATCATAGCATATCATTCATCCAACAGGAGATCAAGTGTGATTCTTACCAAGAGAAGCCTAGCCAGAGGTCTTATTCAAGCTTGAGAAGTCATCCAAGTCATCAGGAGGTGGTGTGAGGTCTTGAGAAGTTTGAATGCTTATATGTGGAATTTTCTCCTATCTTGAGAGCCAATTGAGAACCATCAATGGGATGTGAAGCATAAATTGTGAATAGAAGATGTGTATAGAGCTCATGGAGTGCCTAGAGGGACATGTTAGAGCTTAATCAAGTCATGGATTCAAGTGCAAGAGCCACAGTTGAGGTGCAGGCAATTAGGGTTTCATCTGGGTCAACCCTAGGTCAACTGTGCAATTGAAGAGTATCAAAGCCTACTTTTAGGTCATGGAGTTCATGATATGATATGTTGAGACATTTGTGGTGTTGTGCCAAGGTCAAATCAAGAAGAATCAAGAGAGTGGGAAGTTGCTAAATTAGGGTTTCAGTGCAAAATTCCCTATTTAGTGCCCAACTTCAAGACCACATAAGTCACGATACAAGTTTCAAATGGATCTTTGGCCAACATGGAACTTGTATCGCATCTCAATACCTTTAATTTGAGTACTAGAAGTCCTCAAGTGGATTTATAGAAGTCAAGTTATGGTCCAGACAAGTTATAGGTCACCAGATGAATGTGAAATTTGTCTATGAAAATCATCTGACTTCCAAGAAACTTTTGACCTTAAAGGATGTTTCACATGGACTTCTGGTCAACATGACATTTGTTCCTTATGATCTTATCTTTCCAAAAAGGTATAGAAGTCCTCATTCTGATTTGTGGAGCTCAAGTTATGATCTTTGCAAGCCAGGGGTATTTTGGGAAAGTGAGATTATAGGTCTTTTTGGATTATAGGTCCATATCTCCAACTTGCACTCTTCAAATGAAGATTTTTTCAACATGGAACTTGCTCAAAACATGATTTTAAGTGCAACCAAGTGATCATGATGAATTGTTTTGGCTCCTAGCAAGATTTCACTTGAAATGGCTTAAAAAGGAAGATTTTCAAATGATTAAAGGAGGGAAAATTCAAATTTTGAGCTAGGTGACCAAAACATGTCATATGAATACATATTTTGAGTGGAAATTGAATTCTAAGAACATTGGCATTATCAGATTTTTGAGCATAGGCCAAGTTTCACAAGTTGTCATATGGTTGCTTCAAATGCAAGTTACACAACCAAATTCCTTACCAATGCAATTCAGGCCATTCTTTGGATTCAATTTCGCTCCCAGTGTTATTCAAGTGAACAGAAACTTCCAGAGAAAGCTGTGATAACATAATACATGATTGTCATGTGCATTTGGAGAGAAAAATCAGAAATTGCAATTGGCTGGATTGGGCTTCAAACAAGCAACAAAAGCCCATAGAATCATTCTATATATTCATTCCATTGATTTCAGATCAAGGTTGGAGTCATTTTCGTGGAGAATACTGAAGTTGAAGTTGAGTTTTCAAGAGGAGCAAGTGAAATCAGATTTTCAGTTTGGAGCAAGATCAAAGCAAATTGAAGCTTCCAATCTCTTCCTAGTGCATCACTGAACGTGTCTGGAGAGTTTTGAGGGTAGAATCAAGCTCTAAGTGCATCTGTTAGTGGATCTACAACAGGTTAGTAAACTTCAAATTTCCTCTTGATTTAGCAAGATGTAGTTAGCAATGCATATGTGGTTAGGATCTAGTGGAGTAGTAGATCGTTTCTGGATCAAAATCTGAGCAATTAGAGACAAAAGTAGGTGACATGTGATTTGCATTTTGGCACAGTTTGACCTGATCTTGAGGCTACAACTTGATTTGAATAGATCAGAATGATCAGTGAAGCATGAGGATGATTTCTATGTTTTTAGTTTTGCAATTGATGATGATCAAATTGGACGCTATTTCTGAACATTGCTTCGATTTGTGAAACCTATTGAGAGATGGAACATATGGATTGGAGATTTGGAATCCTGATGAAAAACTGAGAAAAATTGATGTAGAGTTTGCTGTATTTGGTTGCCTGAGACTTGAACCTCGCCGGAGAAGACAAATGGAGTCTTCTCCGGCCACCACACTTGCTCTCACTCCGGTTAGCTTGTGAATTGAAGAAGATGAGTTTGTAACCATTGGATCTGACTTTGACCACGACTTTTTCACTCATCCAACGACCATGTTTTAATCTGAGGGTGGAGTTTTTGGTCCCAAAACGCTGCAGTTTCACTTAATGTGCTGGCGCAATCTCATGCATTGGATAGCTTGACTTGTCAACACATCTCACGGCTGTGGATTTATCTCAGCATTTTTATTTCTTTATTTCATTTTTGATTATTTTAAATGCTTTATTGATTCTAAAAATCACAATAAATCCAATTTTGATCCAAACAATATTTTAAAAATACCTCCATGATCTTGAGAGAATTTGTGATTTTCTGGAATCAATAAAATGCATTTTCATGCATTTTTCAATTTTATTTGATTTTTCTCATTTTGTTTATTTCTTTAATTTTTGCATAATTGTTCATCTGATTTATTGAATTTTGTTCTTTCAATTGGTGTTGATTTTGGCTGAGATTTTTGAGTATGTCATAGGTTAGATGCTCATGATCCCTTAGGATTTTTGTTAGATTTTTAAGACAATTTTAGGTTCTGTTTTAGGTAAGAAGTTTAGAGCCTTCCCAAACTTGTGGTTTACCTTGACATGTCTCAACTTAGGAATTGTTTAGTGGAACTAGAAGTTGATTTAGGCTTTAATATTTTAACCCTAGAATGTTAAAACATGCATGTTCCCCTAGGAAATTTATTAGATTTTTACAACTTTGTTTTCTATTTTAGGTAGATTTTGCAAGTTGATTGTGTTTGTGGTGTTCCATCTTTGGTACCTTTGCTTGCTTGGTCTTGTTGGTGACTTTGGAGCTTGATTTGCTTGGATTCCTTTTTGGAGGAGCTTCTGGACATATAGTGGCTGTTGTGGCTTGGCTTGTGGAGCTTGGACTGGATTCTTCCTTCTCTTTTAGGAGCTTTTTAGAAGCTTGTAAGATTAGGGTTTTAAGAAGAGCCATTAGAACTAGTCTTTCTTCTTTCATCAAACATAGAATGCATTGTGTGCTTCTATTCTATCCTATGATGTAAAGTCCTCCTATGGAAGCCTCATCTCTCTTTTGGGGGGATGGATGGCATGCCATAGTTGAGTAGAACTTTTGAGGATGCACTTCCATTTCAATGATGGTTCCTGATGAATTCCTTTGGTTTTCATCAGGTTTCTTTTCATTACAACTTGATCTTGTTGATTAATCATCTTCTTGGAGTGTGCTTGCTAGAGCTTGAAGATGAAGATTGAAGAAGCTTGAAGATAGGAGCTAGCTTGAAGATGAAGTCATTTGCTGTCAACTTTGTTGTCAATTCAACTTTGTTGTTTAGAGCTTGTTGTTGCTGTTTGCTGCAGGAGTTTGGTGTTGCTGCTTGGGCTGCCTCCTCTGTTTTTTCTTTTCCTGTATTGTCTGTTTTGCTTGTGTGATTTACCTTTAGGCTTGAGGTGAAGCTTGTCTTCCCTTGCCTGTTATTTTATTAGGTTTGAGGTAGAGCAGGACTCCCTTGCCTCGCTTGTACTGTTGCATTGCATGCATTTTACTGTTTACTATTTATTGCTTTCTTTCTTTTGTTGTTTTCCCCTAGGATCTCTGATTTCCTCTGTACAAGAGGGAATTATGACAGACATTAGGTTTTGACCCATGCATGATAACATTAGGTTAGTTTCCCCTTTCAAACCCTAGGCTTTTTAGAGCGTCTTTCTCTTCTCATCTCAAAACAATTCAAAAACACAATAATAAGGTTAATTGAAGTCGTATGTTACGAGCCTTAAGCTATTTGAGAAAGGGTTGCTGGAGGGTCTCTCTTCAGCAATCTGGCTGTTTAGTGTGGTACCCTTTGGGTGACATGCGACGTAGTCACTCTCAGATCATAGTCTCTAGTACGACAGAGATTGCAAACATCCTAAAAAACAGTTCTTCCGTAAAAGACTGAAAACAAACTTCAAATGTCATTTTTGTCCTCTTGAACCCTTAATCAGGAAAACTCTTTCATAAGGAGATAAAAAACTGTCAGACAAGCTTGTGTCTTCCGTAGCCCGAACTACGTTTGCTCTGATCTTTCATGCCGTATGAAAGTACGTAGGCATATGATGCGATATCCTAGTGAGCAACATTCCCCACCTTTTCACCTGTAGTTAGGCGAACTACGTTGACTCTGATTTCTCGTTTCTGACGGGAATACGTAGGCATAGAACTGTTGTGTTATACCGAGTCACTTTTCTTTTCTTTTGTCCCTAAGCCAGTAGAGTAGATATATAAATACACCCTTAGATAGAAAACAAGCGTGGATCCCGTCGAGTACGATGGACGTGAGGGGTGCTAATACCTTCCCCTTGTGTAACCGACTCCCGAATCTAGGATTTGGTTGCGATGACCACTCCTTTCCCTTTTGCGTTAGGTTTTCTCTAAGTGTTTCCTTTCCCTCCTTTGGGATAAATAACGCACGGTGGCGACTCTTCCGTCATTGCCGACGCCGATTTTCGCAGTAGCGACAGCTGGCGAATCTGTTGGGGACTCCAACGGTTCCCTATGCGAATCAATCCTAGCGCTTGTTTTCCCGTCTGGGGTTTTATATGTATTTATCTTTCTGTATTTACTTTCAGTACTATATTATTTTTGTTGTGCTGTGGGTAGAGGGTTAGATTGAGAGATAAGTCGGACCTGGGCTTGAGTATGCACATAGACTTAGAAGTAGAGAGTAGTGGTTAGCCTGTTTGCTTTGCTTGCACCAGCTAGCCGCGAAATCTGCGCTTGGAAGAGATTCTTTTCGATGCTTCTTGCCTGGCCCTTTGGGCTCGATAAGTTGTCTGACCCGAGGATTGTCGACTCTAGAGACCTATCAATTAGGATTCGACTAAGTGAGGCCGCTTCAAGGGATGATCATGCCACACCTTCTGGGTATCGTATCATCGCTCTTGAATGTCTGTGACGTTGATCCCGCATAGGATGTCGTACCTCGTCTGCGAGTTAAGTACATACCTGTGAGGGGTAGGTGGGTCTTTTTGCAGGAAATCTTTGACCTCAGAACACCTGGTTTGTCTCTGTCAGTGAGATTTGGTTACAAGGGTCCTTTTGAGTTGGTTTGGTTTGAGGCAAAGATCTGATGGTTCTCAAGCTACAGCACAGCACAACACAGTCCTTCAGCATTGCACTTGATCTCCTGTTTGCATATGCATTTGCATTTTCATGTCTGCATTTCATTAATGTGTATTTATGTTACAGGTGTGATTTTCCCCTCTGATTCTAGTGTTCTTCCTGCCAGACATGGGGTCCATGAAGAGGACAGTTGCTTATAGGTTGCCTTCTCCATATATCAGTTCCTTGCTGAGATTGGTTGCTCTTGCAGATGAGAGAGTGAGGGCTGAGTTTAGAGAGTCTTATGGGAGATTACTCAGTTTGGTGTGCAGAACTTCTGTATTTGAGATGATTGGGTTGTATACTTTGATGCAGTTTTATGAGCCTCAGTTGAGATGCTTCTTGTTCCCTGACTATGTTTTGGCACCCACTTTGGAGGAGTATTATGCTATGCTGGGAGTTCCTTTGTTAGATCAGATGCCTTTTGTGCATGATGATGCTGAGCCTGATTTGGCTACGCTTGTTGAGATTGTCAGTTTGGATGTTTCTGAGTTCCCCGGAGGGTTGCTAAAGCTGAATGGAGCTTATGGTTTTCATCTGTTTGTCCTGGTTGAGAAGGCTACGTAGTGTGCAAAGAAGGGATGTTGGACTGTCTTCACTGCTATTCTAGCTGTTTGCATTTATGGGATTGTTCTGTTTCCCAACTTGTCTGATTTTGTTGACTTAGGTGCATTCTTTATTCTTGCCTCGAAGAATCCGGTGCCTACTCTCTTGGGTGACGTTTATCATTCTATTCACTATAAGAATGAGAAGCGTCTTGGAAAGAATGTTTCTTGTTGTGTCCCTCTTCTATACAGGTGGTTCCAAGGGCATCTCCCGAAGACAGGACCTTTTGTTGATACTGTTGATACTTTAGATTGGTCTTCCCGGTTGATGGGATTGTCTACTGAGAACATTGTTTGGTTTGATCGGAGCCTGCTCGGAGTTGATATTATATATAGGTGCAGTGGCTTTCCGAATGTCCCGTTGATTGGACGGAAAGGCTGTATTAACTATAATCCTTCTCTGCTTGTGAGATAGTTTGGTTATGCTTTGAGGATTCTCCTATTGAGGATGAGATACAGGAATCTCTGTATCTCACAGGCTTATTAGATGAGGTTGTTTTGATCTGATTGAGGTATGCATGGGCTAATATTCACAGGAGAGGGAAGGCTTTGCTTGGAAAAAGCAATAGTAGAGCCTATGGTCCTTATCTGACTTGGATCCATGAGAGAGCTAGGACTTCTTTGATGCCATATCCTGCTGTAGAGCCTTCGTATCTTCCGGTGATTGAGGCTCCTGCTTCAGTAGAGATTGAGAAGTATAACAAGCTGTTGGCTGAGAACGAATATTTGAAGAAAGCCAATGAGGGGTTAGAGAAGGAGATTTTCCAGCTTCGTCATGAGAAGAATGAGGCTACCTTCACTTTGAAGAAGCAGACTGAGATAATTAACAGGTTGGGATCAGATTTGACTGAAGAGACCAGCAAAAGAGAGAAAGTAGGAGTAACCCTGAATGGTGTTTGTAGTGTGTTTGCTACTAAGAAGGAGCTCCTAGACAAAGCATATTTTCGACTCTCCAAATGGGAATCTTTGTGGAATGCCACGCTTACTAGCCGGAAGGAGCGTGAAGATGAGTTGAAGTTGCAGATTTCCACGCTAGAGGCGCAGCTTAGTGCTAAGGATGTGAAGATTGCTGAAGAGGCATCTCTTAGACGTGACGCTGAGTTTAGAGTGAGTGATATGGTCAAAGAACTGAGGGGTTGTAAATTGAAGGCTGGCTTCAAGAGATGCAGACTTGATGAGTGATTTGGCGAGGGAACCTGTGAGGAGGACGCCAAGAAGTTGAGGTTCACTGTTAGACGACAGGTATTGCTGATACAGGGATTATTGTCTAGGCTAGGTCATCCGGAGACATTGAGGCTATTAGAGGATTTCCGGGCGCGCCATCCGTCCTGATTTATCTTTGTATTTCCCTTGTATTTTGTTACTGATTGTATTTTAACCATCGCCAGGCTTGTTGGCCGAGGTCTTTTCAGTTGTATTCAGTTATACCTTTGTACTTTGCCTCTTGGCATTTGTTTATGTATGAGGTTTTTGATTCCAAGCTTGCTTGCTGGGGACTCCATTGTCGTTATGGCTTCTTCTCCGGAACTAGAATCGGGGGGAAATTAACCTGTTGCATAATACACGTTTGCATCTGCATATTCATATTGCATGGCAGGTACCTTTTTGAGCTCGAATCTTATCTCCTGCATCTTACAGGTTGTTACAGGATTGACGAACGGAGAATTCACCGGTACGCTACGAGAAGCAACTGTAAGAAGATCATGGACCAGGTACAAACTGAGATGCAGGAGATTCGTGACCGCTTGGCACAATTCATGCAAGCTATGGAGGTTGTGGCCAAGGGCCAGGAACATCTCCAAACTCTGGTGCAACCGCTGTTGGCACGAGCGAATGGAAATACTGAGTACAACTCTGTACGTGTTGAAACTCCTCGCCGGGAGGAAGTGATACCAAATGCTGGTGAGACTGGTACTGGCAACGGCAATGGCAATGCTGGAAACGGAAATGCTGGTAATGGCAATGGGAATGGAGAGAATAATGGGAATGTTGTTAACAATACTGGTTTTGGAGATGTTAATCAGGGTATCGGTAACAACGCTGGTTTCGGGGACAACAATCAGGGTTTTGGCTTTGGCACTCATGATGGCAATGATGGTTTTAATAATCAGGGCTTTGGCAACGGAGGCTTTGGCGATAACAATCAAGATTATGGTAATAATGGATACAGCAATGCTGGGTTTGGCAATGTGAACAACAATGGTGCTGGGATGGTTCCTTTCAATGCTGGTTACGGACCCGGCGGGGCTAACTAAGGATTTGGCAATAGAGGACGTGGTCCTAATTTCAATCAACAAGGATTCAGTCGTAATGCTGGTTATGACGGATATGGTAATGAGAATCTGAACTGGGGCGAGGATCGCCAGGAAGATGCCTTCTCTGGACAAGGCGTGGGATTTGAGAGGCCCAATGATAATGATCGGAGATTCAAAATGCTGGAAGAACAGATAAGAGGTATGGCCAATCAAAATTCTGCTGGCTTGGACATGGCTACCATGGGGCTGGTACCTGGGCTGAGAGTGCCATTGAAGTTCAAAGCTCCTACTTTCGATAAGTATAAGGGTTCATGTACGTTCTTACTACAGAAGAATGTCAACTTACTCTGATGACGGGAAGATGCTTATGCATTTCTTCCAGGATAGTTTGTCGGGACCATCGCTGGAATGGTATATGGTTCTAGAGCCTACGCAGATTGGGAGTTGGAAAGAACTGGCGGATGCTTTCGTTAGACACTACCAATACAACAGCGACCTTGCGCCAAACAGGGTCCAGCTTCAAAGTCTTTCTCAGAAGAGTGGTGAGAGTTTCAAGGAATATGCCCAGCGTTGGCGTGATATTGCAGCTATGGTGCATCCCCCTATGGTTGAAAGGGAGTTGATTGATATGTTTGTCGGAACATTCTCTGGGATGTATTATGATAAATTGCTCAATTTCTCGATGGGTAGTTTCTCTGACATGATACTCATGGGAGAACGAATTGAAAATGGCATTAAGATTGGTAAGATTCAAGCCGGTGAATCGACCTCAGCTGGAGGTGCTAAAAACGTATTTGGTGGCAGAAGGCAAGGTGACGCCAGTGCAGTGTATGGTGTTCGAGGACGAGGTAGAGGTAGGAATCAGTATAATCAGCAACAGGTTGCAAGTGTGACGATTCCTATACCCCAGCAACGGCAACAACCTCAACAGCAGCCTCAGCAACAACAAACGATGCACCCAGCTCAGCGCAGAATTCAAGAGGGTAGGCCAAAGAGAGTATTTGAAGCACCTCCGTCAACTTACGCTGAACTTCTTCAAACACTGTTGGGTTTGAATCTGGTTGAAAAGAGAACGATGGCCCAGTGTCGCTACTGCGAAAATCGGCGCCGGCTGACAGAAGAGTCGCCACCGTGTGTTATTTATCCCACGGGAGGGAAAGGAAACGCTCAGAGTAAACCTCGCACAACACGGGAAAGGTATGGTCATCGCAACCAAAACCTGAGTTCGGGAGTCAGTTACGCAAGGGGAAGGTATTAGCACCCCTCACGTCCGTCGTACTCGACGGGATCCACGCTTGTTTTCGGGTATGGATTGTTATTCTATCTAAACTATAGGTCAAGGGTTAAAAAGAAAATAAAATGAAAATAAAAATGAAAGACATTTCTTTCGTAAAAGAATGTGAACTCATCAAGATGTCATTTTTGTCCGCTTGGACTGTTAATCAGAAAAACCTTTTTCAGAAGGAATAAAGTCAATCAAGACAGACTTGTGTCGTACGTGGCCCGAACTACGTTTGCTCTGATCTTTCATGCTGTATGAAAGCACGTAGGCATAGGATACGATATCCTAGCGAGCAACCTTCCCCTCCTTTCCCGTAGGTAGGCGAACTACGTTGACTCTGATTTCTCGTTCCAGGCGGGAATACGTAGGCATAAAGTGCGATACTTTGCCGAGTCATTTTTATTTTCATTTTATTTTCTTTTTAACCCTTGACCTATAGTTTAGATAGAATAACAATCCATACCCGAAAACAAGCGTGGATCCCGTCGAGTACGACGGACGTGAGGGGTGCTAATACCTTCCCCTTGCGTAACTGACTCCCGAACTCAGGTTTTGGTTGCGATGACCATACCTTTCCCGTGTTGTGCGAGGTTTACTCTGAGCGTTTCCTTTCCCTCCCGTGGGATAAATAACGCACGGTGGCGACTCTTCTGTCATCCGGCGCCGATTTTTGCAGTAGCGACAGCTGGCGACTCTGCTGGGGACCCAACGTCCCCTGGCTGCTAAGGACTGCGACAGTTCTTATGCATTTGGGATCCAACGTCCCTTAAGAGAGTCAATCCTAACGCTTGTTTTCCCGTCGTGGATTTTGTATGGATTTATATTTCTGACCTTTATTTCCAGCATTATATATATTGATTATTATTGCTGTGTATTGGGGTGTGACGGGTGTTCTGATATTGAGTGAGAAGCCGGACCTGAGCTTGAGTGCACCTTAGACTTAGAGTAGAGATTAGTGGGCGCGCACGTGCTTTGCATGTCCTAGTGTCCCGCAAAATCTACGCTCAGACGAGGTTCTTCTGGTTGGCCTCCTGTCCTGCCCTTTGGGTGGCTTGGGTTGCTGGTTAGTTGGATTGTCGACTCTGGGGACCGATCATTTGGAAGTTGGCTAAGTGAGGCCTCTTCAGGGTTTGATGATGCCACTCCTTCTGGGAATCGTATCATCAACCCTGAAATTTTGTGACGCCGACGACCGCATAGGATGCCCATACCTTTGTCAGTTACTAGGACGTCCACCTGTGAGAGGGTTTGGGGTTATGCAGGTAACTAGACTTTCAGATTACCGGTTATTTCTTGATCAGAGATCCTGGGTATTTATGGAGGGTTATGAGGTCTGTCAGAGACCATTTGGAGATGTGTTATGAGGTCTGTCAGAGACCAGTTGGATAGTTCTGAGGTCTGTCAGAGACCATTTGGAGATATGATTTGAGGTCTACCAGAGACCAGTCTGAGTTATGGTTTGAGGTCTGTCAGAGACCGTTGTTGGAGCTTTATTATAGGTCTATCCGAGACCAGGGTTTGAGGATTTCTAGAGGGTCTATGTAAGACTTCTTGTTATGGTTCAGGCTATTCAGCTATGGCAGTTGGTCCCTGTTGCATGTTATTTGCATTGCATTGTTTGCATACCCATTATCATTGCATCCCAGTAACGTGTGTCTATGCTGCAGGTGCATTTGCATTCCCCCGGTTCTAGTGTCGGGACTTCTGAGTATTTGATCATGGCTGGTTTGAGGATGACCGTTGCGTATAAGCTACCTGTCCCCGATATTACTCCACTCCTGGGTCTGATTTCTCTCGCAAATGAGGATGTCCGTAGAAGCTTCAGGCAGAGTTACGGACGGTTGTTGGGTTTAGTGCGCAGGTCTACTGAGGATGAATTGAATGGGCTGTACACCTTAATGCAATTCTATGACCCAGCTTTGAGATGCTTCACGTTTGCGGACTTTATCTTGGGGCCCACCATGGAGGAGTATGTAGAGTTTACTGAGCTGCCAGTTCAGAATGCAGTTCCTTTTATTCACTCAGCCGCTGAGCCCAATTTGGAGGATTTAGCCAAGGCCCTGCATATGAATGCTTCTGACTTGTTGATGACTGCGTGGTGAGGGGTTCCGGGTTGTTCTCTTCAGTTTCTGGTTGGTAAGGCTACAGAGTACGCCAAGAATGGGTGTTGGGTGGTCTTTAACGCTATTTTGGCCCTCTGCATTTATGGGATAGTGTTGTTCCCTCACTTCCCAAACTTCGTGGACATGGATGCGTTTCATCTATTTGCTGCCGGTAACCCAGTACCAACACTGATCGGGGACTTTTACCATTCGATGCACTATAGGAATGAAAACAGGAGAGGCAAGAATGTCTCCTGTTGCGTACCTTTGCTGTATATGTGGTTCAAGAGCCATTTTCCATCGAGGGGACCTTTCATGGATAATGCAATCACGCCCGACTGGCCAGAGCATATGATGAGGTTAACTTCTGAAGACGTTGATTGGTTTGATAGAGATCTGCTGGGATCCGAGCTTATCTTCAGTTGTTCTGGTTACCCTAATGTTCCGCTGATAGGAAGAAAAGGGTGTATCAATTACAACCCATCTCTGTTCGTCCGTCAGTTCGGATATGCGTTGAAGAACCCGCCAAAGGAGGAGGAAGTACAGGAATCTCTGTACTTCACCGGAGACGTGAAGGGGGAGTTACTAGCCAAGCTGCAGCATGCCTGGACGCGTATTATCCGAAGGGGGAAGCCGTTGCTAGGAAAGAATGACTGTCAGGCCTATGCACCTTATAGAGTTTGGATTCGGGAGAGAGCCAGTCAGTTGAGGATGCCATTTCCAGATGCACCAATCCTTGTTCCTATTCCGGTAGCGGAGCCAACTACTGTTTCTAGGGAAGCCTATGAGCAGGTTGTGAGAGAAAAAGAAGCCTTGTTGAAGATCAACGAAGCGTTAGAGCAAGAGTTAGCCCAGACACGCAGTGAGAGAAACAAGGCCGTCCATGCTTTCCAACAGCAGATTGAGCTAATGAACAGATTAGGGGCTGAGTTGACTTAGGAGAGGAAGAAGCGCGAACGTCTGGGGCAAGAGTTCAGAAGTTCCCATGACATGCTTGAATCCAAGAAGAAAGCGTTTGACATCGCTCACCGAGAGATCTCTTCTTGCAATAAGACTTGGAATGCCACGCTCACCAACAATAAGAAGAGGGAGGATAAGTTAAAGCAGAAAATCTCCGACCTCGAAGAGCAGTTGAAGTCTAGCATCAAGAAGTGTGAGGAAGAGGTGATGACCCGGTACAGTCTCCAGAACGCACTAAACAAGGCCATCAAGGGCAGAGATGAAGCTGTGTCTCAGAAGCGTAAGCTAGAAGATCGCTTCGGAGAGGGGGCATGGGAAGAAACTGCTGAAGACGTACGCCGTGTTCTTAAGAAAAGAAACCAACTTGTCGAAGGGTTGCTTGCTCGACCCAGTCACCCGGAGACCAAGAAGTTGCTAGAAGAATACCAGACTTATGGGAGGATTTGATCATTTCATGTAGTAACTTGTATGCTTTATTTGCACAGTGCTGACCATCACCAGGATTGTTGGTCGAGGTCATGCCTTCTCTTTGTACCTTTAGTAACATTGTATTCCGGGTTCATTGGTTTCTCAGCAATATATGAGGCTTTCTGTGATTCAGCTCCGATCTTTATATTGTTAGCACTGTCACTGCACCGGCACCTTCACACTAGAATCGGGGAATGAATTTCCCTAATGCACAGACACACGTTGCATTGCATTCATATTCATATTGCATTACAGGTAATCATTGAAGGTTGTCTTATTTCCTGCTCTGCTACAGGTACTTTTCAGGATTGCAGATCAGCACCCGCACCGCTATTCTACTCGCACCAACTGTCGAAGAATCATGGATCAAATGCAGAACGAGATGCAAGATGTGCGCGAAAAGCTAGCTCTCTTTATGCAGACCATGGAAGCTATTGCAAAAGGTCAGGAGAATTTGCAAGCCATGGTCCAACCTCTGTTGGCCCGAAATGCTAGTCATGGTAACGAGGATCATCAGTCTGTGCCAGTCGACACTGCTCATGGAGATGGCACTCCCACGCCAGTGGCTCCGCCTGTAGTCAATATACCTGCCGCTAATATCAACAACGCTACCGCTGCTGTGAATGGTAACGTCAGAGTCGGGAATGAGACTGCTGTCCATAACGTTGGGCTTGGGGACGTCAACTTGGGTGATAATATGGGAGGCAATGGCTTTGTCAATGCTGGGTTCGGATTCAACGATCAGGGATTCGATAATGCGGGGAAATATGGTTTCAATGCTCAAGGCTGTGGGCAAGATGGTTATGGTATGGCCCATCAGGGCTACGAAGGTTTTAGAAATGGAAACGACGCTGGGTTTACGGCTTTTGGGCCCGCTGGAGGTGTTCAGGGATACGGCAACAGAGGCCGAGGTCCGGGGATGAATCAGATCAGGGTTGGACGTAATAATGGATATGACGGGTACGAAGTTGGAAATGGTATGTGGCAAGAAGATCAGCAGGAGGACGCCTTCTCCGGCGGAGGTTTCGAAGGACCGATGGATGACTCCCAGAAGATCAGAATGCTGGAAGAGCATATGAGGGGGGTCCTGAACCAAAGTGTTGTGGGCTTGGACATGGCAACAATGGGTCTGGTACCTGGCTTGAGGGTGCCAATCAAATTCAAAGCTCCTGCGTTTGATAAGTATAAAGGGGACACATGCCCGAAAGTGCACGTACGAGCTTATTACAGAAAGATGTCTGCATACTCAACTGATGAAAGGATGCTAATGCATTTCTTTCAAGATAGTCTGTCAGGTCCTTCCCTAGAGTGGTATATGGGGTTGGAGCCAACCGATATCAAGACATGGAAGCAATTGGCAGAGGCATTTGTAGCTCACTACAAGTATAACAGTGATTTGGCGCCCAATCGGGTCCAATTGGCAGGGCTGTCGCAGAAGAAAGGAGAGAGCTTTAAAGAGTACGCGCAGAGGTGGCGCGATATGGCTGCCAGGGTCCGTCCTCCTGTAGAAGATAAGGAAATGAATGACATGTTTGTCGGCACATTCACGGGCTTGTTTCATGACATGCTGTTTCACACATCTCTGGCCAGTTTTTCAGACCTAATTCTGATGGGAGAAAAGATTGAGCGTAACATTAAGCAAGGAAAATTCCAGGTTGAGGAATCAACTGCATCTGGCAGTAATAGGAAGGCTTTTGGTGGGCGCCGTCAGGGCGAGGCAAGCGCAGTGTTTGGAAGCCGAGGTCGAGGCTGAGGCAGGGGACGAAACCAATATCATCAGCCGCAGCAGGTGGCGAGTGTTAATATCCCGTACCAGCAACAACAACCGTCTCAGCAGCAGCCAATGCAGCAGCAGCAGCCTCAGCAGGGGGCACAGCAGGCTCAGCGAAGGTTCCAGGGTGGTAAACCAAGAAGAGTGTTTCAGAAGCCTCCCACGACATATGCTGATTTACTGCAGACATTGTTGGGATTGAACCTGGTAGAGAAGAGAACTCTGGCACCGATAACGGGAGCTCCCCCGTTTGGCTACGATGCAAGTAGGCACTGTGAGTTTCATTCTAGGGCTCCGGGCCACGATATAGAGGGTTGCCATGCTTTTAAGCACGTTGTGCAGGATCTTTTGGACAATAAGACTATCAATTTCGGAACGGCAGGTCCGAATATAGTGCAGAAGCCCATGCCTAATCATGGGGAAAATGCCATTCTGACTGAGGAAGGGTTAAATCTGATTATGAATGTCGACGATTTAAAGACTCCGCTGGGCGAGATAAAGAGCAGATTGTTGCAAGGGGGTGTTTATCCAGGATGTGACGAGTATTGCTTAGAATGCTGGACCCTAGCTGGGGGGTGTGATGAGTTGAAGAAAGGCATTCAGGCTTTAATTGATGGGGGCACATTGCAGTTTGATCGAGCAGCAATTGAAGAGCTCGCAGGGGCAGTAGCAGATGATCAGAGTGATGTGGCCACTGTAACGATTCCCCGAAAGACAATCACTATTGCAGCACCAGCTCAGCGACCACCGATCACCATAACTAAGGCCGGGCCGATCCCGTACGAGAACACGAAAGCAGTCCCATGGTCATATGGGTTGGAGGTGTATTGTGACGGGATAAAGATTGATGTTAATAAGCAGCCAGCCGAGACTGTAGATAATGTTGTCGGTTCAGGAGGTATGACAAGGAGTGGTAGGATCTTTATATCACCTGAGGTGGAGGCCGAAAGACTAGCGAAAGGAAAAGGAAAAGTGGTTGAGAATGTCCCAGTGCAGGCAAGCGAAAAAGAAGCAGCATCGAAAGATGTAGAAGAGTTCATGCGCTTGATTCGAAAAAGTGATTATAAGATTGTGGAGCATCTGCAACAGACGCCGTCCAAAATATCTATCCTGTCATTGCTGTTGTGTTCGGAAGCTCACCGAAATGCTTTGCTGAAAGTCCTGGATACTTCCTTCGTACCCCAAGACGTCTCTGTAAATCAGCTGGAAGGAATGTTGGCTCATGTAAATGCAGGCCACAGCTTGGGCTTTACCGACTTCAATTTGACCCCTAAAGGGAGAGATCATAATATGGCATTACACATATCTGTTGAGTGTAGAGGATCGGTAATGTCGCATGTATTGGTCGACACCGGGTCATCTTTAAATGTGCTGCCCAAGAAGGCGATGATGAAACTGGATGTTAGAGGAATCTTGTGCACGCCCAGTGACTTGGTAGTCAGAGCGTTTGATGGCACGCGGAGAACAGTCTTTGGATCAATCACATTGCCTCTACAGGTGGGGCCGGAGGTGTTTGCAACTGAGTTTTATATCATGGATATACAGCCTGCGTATAGTTGCTTGCTTGGAAGACCTTGGATTCATGGGGCGGGGGCAGTCACGTCCACCCTGCATCAGAAGCTAAAGTATATGGTCGGGGACAGCGTAGTCACCATATGCGGAGAAGAAGACATCCTGGTCAGCCATCTATCGTCATTCAAATATGTGGAGGTCGACGGAGAGATCCACGAGACGCCCTGCCAGGCATTTGAAGGGTTGCGTATCAAGGACAAAGGTCCCGGGCCGAGCAAAGCGGCGGAGATAGCCGTCTCATCGTATAAAGAAGCTCAAGCTCTAGTGGAGGCAGGAGAAGCAAAAGGCTGGGGCAAAGTGCTGGACATTCCTGTGAAGATGGACCGGTTCGGGCTGGGATACCAACCGTCGTCGTCAGCACCTGCTGTGGGGGCGCCCCGTTTCAGAGGGCCGATCACAATCTCTGCCAGTGGAGTATGTCATGAAACCGTCAATGCCGCTTCAGAGTCTGACGAAGGAGACAGCGACTGTGATATGGATGTCTGGATTCAGCCAAGCACACCAGGACAAGGACTGTGCAACTGGTCTATTCAGGAGCTTGTTCCTGTGACTCTTAAACAGTAATGCTTTGCTTTATTAATTGTTGAATAATTTGATGTCTTGCCCAGGGCATCAGGATTTGCTTAGGGTTGTGTTGTTATGAACATTGTGTGTTAATCATTAAATAAATGGCGTTTTTTCATGTGCAAATACTGTAATCTCTGTCTTTCTTGTTTTATATTTTCCAATAAAATGGCAACGTGGTTATTCGCTTTATACGCATTTTGAAGCACTTAACCATTCCTTTTGCAGGATAACATTTTCAGATGACATCCTTGAACCACCTATGACTCGTCCCGACTTTGAGCACCCGGTATTTCAGGCCGAAGAAGAGGTCGTCGAAGATAGCGACGTTCCTGAAGAACTGTCTTGGTTGGTGAAGCAAGAGGAAAGAGCCATTCTGCCTCACGACGAGGTCATCGAAATTATCAACTTGGGGTCGGAAGGGGTTGAGAAGAATATTCGTATCGGAGCCGCGCTGCAGGGTGATATCAAGCGAAAACTGGTTGAAATGCTCCGAGAATATAGTGATGTATTCGCTTGGTCATATGCAGATATGCCGGGGCTCGATACAGATATGGTGGTGCACCGTCTGCCACTGAAGGAAGACTGCCCTCCCGTCAAACAAAAGCTTCGCAGAACTCGACCAGATATGGCAGTGAAGATCAAAGAGGAAGTTCAAAAACAGTGGGACGCTGGTTTCCTGGCTGTGACAAAGTATCCCTCATGGGTTGCTAACATCGTACCAGTGCCAAAGAAAGATGGCAAGGTTCGAATGTGCGTGGATTATAGAGATTTGAATAAAGCAAGCCCAAAAGACGATTTTCCGCTTCCTCATATTGACGTGCTAGTTGATAATACTGCTCAGTACTCCGTATTCTCCTTCATGGATGGCTTTTCAGGCTATAACCAGATTAAAATGGCACCAGAGGATATGGAGAAGACCACTTTCATAACGCCTTGGGGAACATTTTGCTACAAAGTGATGCCCTTTGGTTTGAAAAATGCTGGGGCAACATATCAGCGTGCGATGACGACTCTTTTCCATGACATGATGCATAAAGAGATCGAAGTTTATGTTGACGATATGATTGCCAAATCCCAGACGGAGGAAGAGCATCTGGTGAATCTGCTGAAATTATTTAAAAGGCTTAGGAAGTTCAGGCTGAGGCTGAACCCTAACAAATGCACCTTTGGGGTGAGATCGGGTAAACTGCTGGGGTTTACCGTAAGTGAAAGAGGAATAGAGGTCGATCCTGCTAAAATAAAAGCGATCCAAGAAATGCCGACGCCTAAAACAGAGAAAGAGGTGCGCGGGTTTTTAGGGAGGTTGAACTACATCGCCCGGTTCATATCTCACCTAACGGCCACGTGTGAACCATTATTCAAGTTGTTGAAGAAAGATCAAGCTGTAACGTGGAATGAAAATTGTCAAAAGGCATTCGATAAAATAAAGCAGTATTTGCAGGAGTCTCCTATTTTGATACCCCCAGTAGCAAGGAGACCCTTGATAATGTATTTGACGGTTCTTGAGGGAAGCATAGGTTGTGTTCTCGGTCAGCACGACGAGACAGGGAGAAAAGAGCATGCAATCTATTACTTGAGTAAGAAATTTACAGATTGTGAATCTCGATACTCAATGCTGGAGAAAACTTGTTGCGCGCTAGCCTGGGCCGCCAAGCGTTTGAGGCAATACATGCTGAATCATACAACCATGCTCATCTCGAAGATGGATCCTATCAAATATGTATTCGAAAAGCAGGCGTTGTCAGGAAGAATTTCCCGTTGGCAGATGGTCTTGACTGAATATGACATCCAGTACGTCTCGCAAAAGGCAATAAAGGGGAGTGTGTTGTCTGAGTATTTGGCTGAGCAGCCTATTGAAGATTACTAATCGATGAGGTTTGATTTTCCTGACGAGGATATCATGTACCTAAAGATGAAAGATTGTGAAGAGCCGTTTCCAGACGAAGGACCAGAGTTGGGTTCCAAATGGAAGATGATATTTGACGGAGCTGTAAATGCTTACGGTAGCGGAATAGGGGCAATCATCACTACGCCACACGGGTCGCACATCCCGTTTACTGCCCGATTGACCTTTGCCGTTACCAATAATGAGGCCGAATACGAAGCTTGTATAATGGGGCTTGAAGAAGCCATTGATTTGCGAATCAAGAATTTAGGCGTATATGGAGACTCAGCTCTGGTGGTGAATCAGATCAAAGGGGAATGGGAGACGCGTCAGCCCAACTTGATACATTACATGAATTATGCAAGGAGATTGTTGCCTTTCTTCGATAAGGTGGAATTGCATCACGTGCCGCGGGCAGAAAATCAAATGGCTGACGCCCTGGCCACTTTGTCTTCCATGTACAAAGTCAACTTCTGGAATGAGGCTCCCCGAATCATTATCTCTCGGCTTGACAGGCCAGCCTATGTATTTGCTATTGATGAAGCATCCGACGACAAACCGTGGTATTTTGATATCCTTAATTTCCTGAAAAATAAAGAGTATCCGGCTGGGGCATCCAGTCAAGATCAGAAGACTCTCAGGAAATTAGCGGGTAATTTCTATTTGAATCCGGAGGGCGTCTTATACAGAAGAAACCACGACTTGGTGTTGTTGCATTGTGTAGACGAAAGAGAGGCAAAGCTGCTCATGGAGGAAATACACGAAGGTACCTTTGGTACGCATGCTGGCGGGCATGCTATGACGAGAAAGCTGCTGCGGGCAGGTTATTTTTGGCTGACCATGGAAACTGATTGTTTCAAGTTTGCGAGAAAGTGCCACAAGTGCCAAATCTATGCTGACAAGATCCATGTGCCTCCGAGTCCTCTAGATGTGATGTCATCGCCATGGCCATTCTCGATGTGGGGAATTGATATGATTGGAAAGATCGAGCCGACAGCTTCTAACGGGCACCGGTTCATCCTAGTAGCAATCGATTATTTCACCAAGTGGGTGGAAGCGGCGTCCTACGCCAATGTAACGAAGCAAGTGGTGGCCAGATTCATCAAGAGAGATATCATTTGCCGATATGGGATCCCCGAGCGGATAATCACGGACAACGGTTCGAACCTGAACAACAAAATGATGAAGGAGCTCTGTCAGAATTTCAAGATCGAACACCACAACTCCTCCCCGTACCGACCCAAGATGAATGGCGCTGTTGAGGCGGCCAATAAGAATATCAAGAAGATTGTTCAGAAAATGGTGGTGACCTATAAGGATTGGCACGAGATGCTGCCTTTCGCTTTGCACGGTTATCGTACGACGGTACGCACATCAACCGGGGCAACCCCGTTCTCATTAGTGTATGGAATGGAAGCGGTATTACCATTGGAAGTTGAAATCCCTTCTCTGAGGGTATTGCGAGACGTTCAGCTGGACGAGGCAGAATGGGTAAAAGACAGGTTGAACCAATTGAGTTTGATGGACGAGAAGAGGCTAGCTTCTCTAGCATACGGTCGTTTGTACCAGAGCCGAATGAAGAAAGCATACGACAAGAAGATACATCCGCGAAGCTTTCAGACGGGCGACCTTGTGCTGAAAAGGATTCTCCCGCCGCAAGCAGATCACAGGGGCAAGTGGACCCCTAACTACGAAGGGCCCTACGTTGTCAGGAAAGTCTTTTCAGGAGGAGCGTTGTTGTTGTCCACCATGGACGGTGAAGACTTCATGTCACCTGTAAATTCGGACGCAGTTAAAAAATACTTTGCTTAAAATAGACCCGCTGGACAGAAAAAGAGAGTCCAGGCAAAAATGGGGCATCCTGGCGAACCAAAAACAGAATAAAAGGTTCGGGCAAAAGTTAGGGATAAAATTGAAAAAATGTACACCCGCGAAGTTGAAAACCTACACTGGGCGGCTTCGGCAAAAAAGGGTATCCCGGTGAATTGAAAACCCGTAAAGGGCGATTCACGCAAAAGTTAGGGATTTGAAAAGCAGATGATTGCGGTCCGAATTTGACATTTCAGTGAGCATCAGTGCGGGAGAATATGCCTGAGGGATCGGTTATCTGATACAACCTCTACAGAAGTGTGAATACCGGGAAAGCATTAGAGTCGGATGAGTCATAGGAGGATCAGTTCGTGGTGTTCGTCTGCATCCCGTTGCCGACATGTGTACAAATCTAATTTGTCAATATATTTATGCTTCTTGTGCATACTTGTATATCTGCTTTGCGTAGCTTCCTCTTTTCAGGAGTTACATCCCGTGTACAAAACTCCGCCCATTCAGGGGCCCAATCAATAAAATATGTTATTCAGTACTTGATGCTGGTTCTTTACTGTTTTGTGCATGATAAAACGCCTAAGTTTATTGAAACTAGCATGTGTATAACATCACTGGCCCTTGCCAACAATTGCTAAAGCTTTGAATTAACTGAAAATAATGTCACTAACCTGAATTGATTCGGTTGTATAGATTTGTCTTGCCTTGTTTGTGTCGTTGCAGGGTTCATAGCCGTACGAGGAAGATGACCAAGAGACTGCAGTGATAAAAGACTCGACCCTCACGCAGGTCATGCATGTTTTTCCTAAAGAAGGATAGAACTCCCCAGCTAGTCGTAGCCTATCCAGAAGGCATGTTCCAACAAGGCCATTTATTCTCAGCAGAATTGGTGATTCCAAAATTATAGGCTGTGTTCAGGCAGTGTGGTGTCCCCCAGAAGGATTCTTTGGCTCAAGCAGAGTGGTTTAGCCGCAGAAGATTAATATTTGTGAGCTGTATTCAGGCAGTTCTACCTTTCCCCGCAGGGTCATTTACTCTCCCCTGGCGGAATCAACGGATTTTCCCCAAGAGAATCGTCCCATCCCCAGTGGAGTTCTCTTTTTAGCAAGGGCTTTCATTCCTCCCAGTGGAACTCGAAGATTGAGACTATCCCCGACAGAGTTGGTGCGGGTCCTGGCATTTATTTCGTCAAAATACCGTGTGATATCCGTTCACTTTCCAGCAGAAGCGCATCTGCTATTCTCTAGCAGAGTTATATTCCCCAGTAGGGTGTTACTTCAACGAGGTGCTTGGTTTAAGTTCCCAATTTCCCAGCTAAGTCGACTTCACTCTCCTAGCATTTATTTTGCTAGGATAGCTCGGTGGCATCTGGCTATCCTCAGCGGAGTCGGCATCATCTTCAGCAGTTATTTTGTTGAAGCAGTTCCTATATCTCAGCAGTTCGAGACGGCATTTGCAGTGGCATATAGTGACATATTCGCATTCACCAAATAGAGGCGTAGCATTCCCATGTCGAAGGAAGCATTGCATCATTGCCGAACATATGCATTTGTGAAACATAAACTAGGTTGACTAACCGTTTATCCCAAGTATTGTTTCTTTTACAGGAAGAGAGAGCCCTTGCTCAGGTGAATCAATAAACATTCAGGATCTCGACATGAGACATCCGACGAAGTGTCAGTTGTGGCGCTACTCCCCACAGAGTCAGCAGGATAAGTTTCTCCTTATCCCCAAGCCGAGCTATTGGTCATCAAAGGATTCATGAATCCGAATTTCAGAGGCTACCGCCAGTTGTCAGAACAGGTGTCCGTTAATATCCCCAGTAGAGTCAGATTCGAAGTTGCTGTAACGGCAGTGATGAGAAGTTTGCGGACCAATGGAAGGATGAGTCCTAACGTGGACAATTTTATTGACGAGTTCCTTCGTGCTAAAGAAGTGGTGTCCTAACGTGGACAGATTTATTTCCCCAGATTGATGGGAGGTGCTAGTCCTAACGTGGACAGGTTCGATTTGTTAGGATTGTCGGAATGTGGAGTCCTGACGTGGACATTTCCTCAGGTCGACGATGTGTGTTAGTCCTAACGTGGACAGGTTCGAATTCTCGGTATTGATTGGGTGTGGAGTCCTGACGTGGGTGAAGGTTGATTGTTCTTCATGTTGGTGTCCTGACGTGGACAATTTATTTCCAGCAAATAGCTTTATTCGTAATGGTGAAAGGGGTGTCCTAACGTAGACGAGTTTGTAGTTCTTCGCGTCGTCAAAACGCGAGAGTCCTGACAGGGACAATTTTATCCTTCTTCGTGTTATTGGCAAAGTATGTGTCATAATGTGGACGGGGTTTATTTCCCCAGCAAGTCGAAGACGCGCGAGTCCTGACATGGACAGGTTCTATTATTTCATCGGATGAAGATGTGAGTCCTTACGTGGACGAATCAAAATATGTTTCCTTACGTGGAAAGATTGAGCCCTTACGTGGACATATCAAGATGGGAGTCCTTGCGTGTACAAATCAGATTGTGGTTTCCTTACGTGGAAAAGTCATGATTCCTCACGTGGAATGGTTATTCCCTACGTGGAATGGTAGGTCCTAACGTGGACGATGCAGTCCTAACGTGGACAAGTTTGGTTCCTTACGTGGAAAGATGTGATTCCTCACGTGGAACAGGTCGGAGTCCTTACGTGGACAGATCGAAAGAAAATGGGCTTCCTTACATGGGGGAGAAGATGAGTCCTAATGAGGACGGTGTTATTCCTAACGTGGAACGATTATTCCTAATGTGGAAGAGCTTATTCCTAACGTGGAAAAAGGGTGTTCCTTACATGGACAAATCAGATTGAGTTTGTATTCCTTACGTGGAAGAACGATTTATTCCTAACGTGGAAAGTTTAGTCCTGACGTAGGCAGATTCAAATCAAGTTGGTTTCCTTACGTGGAAGAGAAAGGCGGTTATTCCTTATGTGGAAAGGTGAGTCCTAACGTGAACGGTGTTATTCCTGACATGGAAAGTGTAGTCCTGACGCGGACAAATCTGGATAAGAGTTTACTCCTAACATAGAACGGTTATTCCTTACGTGGAAAGACGAGCCATCCCCAGCACGGCCGCACGAGATCAGCGGATTGCCGTAACAGTCAGATTCAGCTAATGAGTGAAATAATCCCCAAGCAGAGGCGCAGTTTATTTCTGCGGTTGGCAAATTTCCGGGTTCTTAGTATTCGACTGTCTAGTACCGCGAATGTCTGAAGGCTCCGGGCTCTTCACCCAATCGGGTCCAAGTCACTTGAATAGGGGCAGCTGTTGCACCCTAAAATTTGCCCAACCTTATTCACTTGGTTTATGTTTCAATATCATTAACATTTGCATATAGAGGCATGCACATAATCTGATCATCTGCATAGCATAAGCATAGCAAGTCATCCAACAGGGGACCAAGAATTATTATCATCTCTAGAGGCCTATCAAGAGGTTATTATCCTGATTCAGTCTCATTCAAGTCATCAGAAAGAATTGGGAAGCTATCAAGTCAATGGGTCAAGCAGTTCATCTATCTCCTGGCTGAGGGTATCTGAGGATCATCAAGGAAAGTAAGAGCTGTGAATTGAAGGCATGGGGAGTATCTAGACATCTTGGAGGACTTATAAAGTCATTTGGGGAAGGAAACAAGTTGTTGATGTGATCACAAGAATTGCAGTTGAAGACAGTCAACTAGGGTTTCATCTGGGTCAACCCTGGGTCAACCCTAGGTCAAAGGATTGTTTGAAAGGCATTGAGGGCCATTGAGGAGATGTGGGGTTCATCATTTGACATTGAGAATAAGGATATGTTGTTATGCTAAGAAGAAATCAAGAGAAATCAAGGAGAAGAGGAGTTTCTAAATTAGGGTTTCTATGTAAAATCCCCTAGTTTAGGTCAAATTTCCAAGCAAGATAAGTCAAAATGCAAGCTTAAAATGAATCCTTGGCCAACATGAAACATGTAGAGGATCTCAAGACCTTTAATTTGAGGGGTGGAAGACATCAAGGAGATTTATATAACTCAAGTTATGATCCTTGCAAGTTACAGGTCATCTGAGGTATCTGAAGTTTTGTCTGTAAAAGTGACTTGACTTCCAAGCTATTTTTACCCCTCAAGGAGATTTCAAATGAATTTCTGGTCAACATAAGAATTGTTCCTCATTGTCTTAGCTTTCTAGAATGGTATGTTATGCCTTCATAGGATGTGTAGAACTCTACGTATGGTCTTGGCAAGCAAAGGGTATTTTGGTCATTTGTGAATTACAGGTCATTTCAACCTATACCCAAAACTCATACAAGGAGGCCTCAAATGAAAAACTTCCCAACATAAAAGTTGCTCAAAATGTCATTTTAAGTCAAGAAAAGAATTCATGGAAGTTGGGAAATGCATGGAACTTAGGATTATAAAATGGACCAAGTATAAAGGAAAAAGTCCATTTTTAAATCACCAAAATTGTGAATTTTTGATATGAGGGCAAAACTAAGCATGTGACCAACCATTTTGAAGGTAAATCATATTTTAAGACCAATGGCAATGTTAGTTTTTTGGGTTGAGGTCAAGAAATGGAGGTTATCCTTAGTTGCTTATGCATGAAGCAACACTTGCCAAACCAAGCTTTGGTCAAGGTACAACACAAAGGACCATCCAAACACTTCCTATTTCTCATTTGAAGAGAAATTCAAGTATCATTTTGGAGCTGTAGCAAGGTATTCACAAGCTGGTTTTTCAACTCATCCTTTTTCAAAATCTCATACCATGAGATGTCAAGTTTCTCCTTGGACCCTTCTAGCAAGTTCCAGAACACTCTATCCTCATCTACATAAGCATTGAAGCTGATCCGAAGCATTTTTTGGGATTCATTGGTGAAGAAACTCAGAACTGCATTTCACATTTCTCTCTTGCAATTCATTTTCGATTTTCCTCAATCCTCCATCATTTCCTAAAATTCTCGATCCTATTCAACTCAATCATCACTACTGAAAGTGCTCCAATCAAAATCTGAGGGAATTCTGGCACAAATCGTGTTCTTGAGTTGCTGCACATTCAACTGCAAATCAGATTCTGTTATGGTGATCCAAGCCGTTTGAGGAAGAATCATTGCAAACAGAAGCGAGATAACAATACATTGATTGATCCTGGAGTCTTACAAGCCTTGAATTGAAGAAAATCGCCTTCTGTTTTCATCATTTTTCCAGGTTGGTACTTTTCTGAAATTGGCTCGAATTAGAGGAGATCTTAGTGAATTGTTAGGGTAGGCATACTCTAGGTGGTTAGAGGTTGATTTCTGGGCAGTTTGAGGAGATTTGATGAAGATTAATGTGTGTGTGCAATTTCTGTTAGGAGCAAGAACTCCCTCAATAGCGAAGGATAATGTTGATTCTTTAGTTAGTTTTGATCAGGGTAAAGAGAGGAACAAGTTTATGCCATTAATTTTGAGGATTGTGAGAGTTGGTTCTTGATCGTATTTTGGGGATAGCTATCGGGTTTAGGGTTAGGTTGAATTTCAATTATTTCTGAAGCCATGACCGAATTGCTGGTGGAATTTGGAGTGAGTTTGGTCTTTGCACTTTGGATTTTCATCAAGAACTGAGGAAGTTCGTATGAGGATCAGTTGGTGTTCTTGGAGCATTCATCTGTGGAGTTTGGCTCCAAAGCTGATTTCAAATGGGGAAGAAGGGTTCTGAGCCCTTGGATCATAATAAAACCATTGACCGAGACCATGATCCAAAGGCTGTGCGTGATCCAAAATTTGTGAAGGATTCTTGATGAGCAAAATGCACCGTATCATTTAATCTGACCATTGGGCTTAAGTGAACTTTGCTATCAACACCCCCGTTTTGTTAAGCCCAACTGAATACACGTGATATCCCTGCTAAATGCACCGCTAGTTTGTTCTTTTTCTTTTTAATTTTCGTTTTAATTTCCTGAAGAGTGTTGGGCCTAACAATCAATGTTCGCACCCCCACTTTTCAAGCCCACCTGGATTACAACTGGAGCGAATTGCTTTTCTCACCCCTTCCCATTGATTTCCTTATATTTCTTTTTAATTTCCTCTCATTTTTTCATGCATTTTCAAAAATCATAATAAATTGAAAAAACATTATTTTTCAATAAATCTTTTTGCATAATTTTCTTTAAAGAGTCTAAAAAATTATAAAAAAAATAAAAATTGAATTTTATTTTTATTTGATATTTTTCCCATATTTTCCAAATAAATAGCATTTTAAATAGTTTCATTTCATACATAAATTTGTTAATTTTTGTTCTACTAGTTGCTTTAATATTTTTTGTTCATTCTTTTTAGGTTGTTTAGTTTAGATATTAAACTTGTACATGCAATTTAATTCATATTTTTAGGAGTTAGTTTTAGGTGATTAGTTTAGGTGTAAACAACATGAACAAATTAGGGTTTTAAGTGATAACTTAGGTGAATCAGGTCATTTCCCTTAAGACTTAGGGATTAAATAGTTTAGCTATGGGACCATAGGGGCTATGGGTAGTTATTAGATACCCTTAGAAAAGTCAGGATTCCCCTACTGCTACTAATATACTGTCTATATCTGATTGACTGGTGTGGTGTGCCCTTTGGGGATGATTGCTTGCTTGTTTGGGTATTGGGACTGTCTGGGGATTTGGGAGAGTTGAAGACTGAAGATGATGAAGCCATTGGAGATCCAGAGATTGAAGACCAACTTCCAGAGTTGGAGAGGAGATTTTTGCCATCAGCTGTTAAGGAGATTAGGGTTTAGGAACTAGGCAGAGCTCTAGGTTAGAAAGCCTGATTCTCAAACATGGAAGGTTTTGACTGCCTCCATTCCTCTCTATGATACAGAGTCTCTCTGAGACACTCACCCCCTTCCTTTGGAAGGCTTGGTGCTATTGTCTGAGGGATAGAACTCTTGAGAGAAAATGTCTTATGTGTTAGTGCAGTTGGTTTACCATCATTGGTAGTCAACTAATTGCTTAACACCCAATCCACTCTGGTGATTGATCCCTCAGCTTGGAGGATAGGACTTGAAGAAAAGCCATTGTAGACTGAAGATTGGCAACCAAAGCCTTTGCTTGAAGACTGTGAAGATAGAGACTGCTGCTGACTGAAGCTTGTAGCTGATGAGAGATGACTGGAAGATGGATATTGATGCAGAGCTGTTGTGGCTGTTTATTTTGCTGTATTTCATTTCTGATGTATTGATTGGTTTTCCTGACCGTATTGTTTACTGTCTACCCTGTTGGGTTGAAAGTGAAGTCTATTCATTTTTGCCCATTGTTTTCCAAGTTCGAGGTTGAGTGGGACTCCCTTGCCTCGCTTGTATTGTTGCATTCATGCATTTTACTGTTTTACTGTATATATCTGATATTGTTTCTGTTTCTGCCTATCCCTTAGGATCTCTGTTTCTCTCTGCGCAAGAGAGGAGCATGATAGACTCTAGGTCTTAACCCATGCATGATAACCTTAGTTTAGTTTGATTCCCTTCACAACCGTAGGTTAGAGTTCTGTTTCTTTCTTCCTCAAAAACAAACAGAAAAACACAATAAAATTTCAAACACAATAAAAGACATTTCTTTCGTAAAAGAATGTGAACTCATCAAGATGTCATTTTTGTCCGCTTGGACTGTTAATCAGAAAAACCTTTTTCAGAAGGAATAAAGTCAATCAAGACAGACTTGTGTCGTACGTGGCCCGAACTACGTTTGCTCTGATCTTTCATGCTGTATGAAAGTACGTAGGCATAGGATACGATATCCTAGCGAGCAACCTTCCCCTCCTTTCCCGTAGGTAGGCGAACTACGTTGACTCTGATTTCTCGTTCCAGGCGGGAATACGTAGGCATAAAGTGCGATACTTTGCCGAGTCATTTTTATTTTCATTTTATTTTCTTTTTAACCCTTGACCTATAGTTTAGATAGAATAACAATCCATACCCGAAAACAAGCGTGGATCCCGTCGAGTACGACGGACGTGAGGGGTGCTAATACCTTCCCCTTGCGTAACTGACTCCCGAACTCAGGTTTTGGTTGCGATGACCATACCTTTCCCGTGTTGTGCGAGGTTTACTCTGAGCGTTTCCTTTCCCTCCCGTGGGATAAATAACGCACGGTGGCGACTCTTCTGTCAGCCGGCGCCGATTTTCGCAGTAGCGACACCCAGCCAACGGGCACACCTCCATTTGGTTTTGACACCAGTAAGCACTGTGAGTTTCATTCTGGGGCACCCGGACATGATATCGAGACTTGTCATGCTTTTAAACACAAAGTCCAAGATTTGCTTGATAGTAAAGCCATTAACTTCAGTCATGATGGTCCTAACATTGTACATCAACCAATGCTGAATCATGGAGCGAATGCTATCCTGTTAGAGGAAGATTTGAATTTGGTTATGGAAGTAAATGAATTGAAGACGCCGTTGAGTTGTGTTAAAAGTAGACTATTGAAAGGCGGAGTTTTCCCTGGATGTGACGAGTATTGTTTGGATTGTTGGACCCAACCAGAGGGATATGTTGATTTGAAAAGAGGTATTCAGGCCATAATTGATGAGGGAACTTTGCAATTCAATCGTACTGCTGTTGAAAAGCCTGTTGAGGCATTATTTGAAAAGCAGGTTGAGATTGCAACAGTTACAATTCCACGAAAGACTATTACGATATCGGCACCAGCCAAGCGGCCGACTATCACAATAACGAAAGCAGGACCCATTCCTTTTGAAAGTACAACAGCTGTTCCATGGACGTGTGGGTTGGGATCTTATTGTAATGGTGAAAAGATTAAGGTGGATAGTCAGCCGGCAGGGGCAGTGGACAATCTTGTTGGAGCTGGAGGCATGACCCGCAGTGGTAGAATTTTTACTTCACCTGAAATTGAGGCTGAAAGGATTGCTAAAGGCAAACCCAAGGTGAATGAAAGTGGACCATCCCAGACAAAGGAGAAAGAGACATCAATCAAGGATGTAGAAGAGTTTATGAGATTGATTCGTAAAAGCGACTATAAGATTGTTGAGCACTTGCAGCAAACGCCCTCCAAAATTTCAATCCTGTCTTTGTTGCTTTGTTCTGAGGCTCACCGGAACGCCTTGTTGAAAGTCTTGGACACGTCTTTTGTACCCTAGGAGGTATCTGTTAATCAGCTAGAGGGGGTACTAGCGCATGTGAATGTGGGGCACAGCCTGGGATTTACTGACTTTGATTTGATTCCTAGAGGTCAGAATCATAATATGGCTTTGCACATTTCAGTGGAGTGTCGGGGCACTATTATGTCGCATGTTCTTGTAGATACCGGATCATTTCTGAATGTGTTGCCTAAGAAGACTATGATGAAGTTAGATATCTGGGGAATTATATGCACGCCAAGTGACTTGGTCGTGAGAGCGTTTGATGGGACCAGGAGGTCAGTGTTTGGGTCGATAACGTTGCCACTCCAGGTCGGGTCAGAAGTGTTTGACACTGAATTCTACATCATGGACATACATCCATCTTACAGTTGTTTACTTGGGCGACCATGGATACATTCCGCAGGGGCTGTGACGTCCATGCTGCGCCAGAAGCTTAAATTCTTGGTTGGTGATAGTGTTGTTACCATTTGTGGGGAGGAGGACATTCTGGTTAGCCATCTTTCGTCCTTCAAGTATGTTGAGGTGGATGGAGAGATCCACAAAACGTCGTGCCAAGCCTTTGAAGGGTTGCAGATCAAGGACAAGTCTCATGTCCCCAGCACAGGGTCAGAGGTGGCCATGTCTTCTTATAAAGATGCCCAGGCGTTGGTTCAGGCTGGAGAAACCAAAGGACGGGGCCAGGTTCTAGAGATTCCTGTCAAGATGGACAAATTTGGTTTAGGGTATCGCCCAACATCGTCACCTTCCGCATCAGGCGCACCAAAGTTCAAAGGACCAGTGGTGATTACTCCAATGGGAGTCTGCTTTGAAACGATCAACGCTATTTCCGACTCTGAAGACAGAGATAGTGACTGCGATATGGACTCGTGGATCAAGCCCAGCGTGCCAGGGCAAAGTCTATGCAACTGGTCTATCCAGGAACTTGTCCCAGTGACTACAAAACATTAATGATTTGTTTTTTCGATTATTGTATAATCCTGTGTCCTACCCGGGGCATAGTGATTTTGTTTTAGGGCTACATGTTTATGTGTATGCTTTGTTTAAACATTGAATAAAGGCGTTTTTCTCATACAAATTTTGTGATCACTGTCTTTCTTGTTTTTACTTTAACAGTAAAATGGCAACGTGGTTATGTACTTTGTTTGCATTATTTGAAACATTTAAACATTTCCTTTGCAGGATTCATATTTCAGATGACACCGATTTTGAACTTCCTATGACTCGCTTCGACTTCGAGCACCCGGTATTTCAAGCCGAAGAAGAGATTGTTGAGGATAACGACTTTCCAAAAGAGCTGACTCGGCTTTTGAAACAGGAAGAGAGAATCATTCTGCCTCATCAGGAGGAAATTGAGATCATCAATGTGGGATCTGAAGAAGTTGTCAGGAACGTCTGGATAGGGGCTGCGCTGCAGAGCGATATCAAGCAAAGTCTGATTGAGATGCTGTGAGAGTACAGTGATATCTTTGCTTGGTCGTACGAAGACATGTCTGGGTTAGATATTGACATGGTTGTTCACCATCTGCCATTGCGTGAGGAATGTCCGCCTGTTAAGCAAAAGCTTAGAAGAACTCGACCAGATATGTCTGTGAAGATTAAAGAGGAAATTCAGAAACAGTGGGATGCTGGTTTCCTTGCTGTTACAACTTATCCCTCATGGGTTGCCAATATAGTGCCTGTACCAAAGAAAGATGGTAAGGTACGGATGTGCGCGGACTATCGAGATTTGAATAGGGCGAGCCCAAAGGACGATTTTCCGCTTCCTCATATTGATGTGTTGGTTTCACTTAATGTGCTGGCGCAATCTCGTGCATTGGATAGCTTGACTTGTCAACGCATCTCACGGCTGTGGATTTATCTCAACATTTTTATTTCTTTATTTCATTTTTGATTATTTTAAATGCTTTTTGATTCTAAAAATCACAATAAATCCCATTTTGATCCAAAAAATATTTTAAAAATACCTCCATGATCTTGAGAGAATTTGTGATTTTCTAGAATCAATAAAATGCATTTTCATGCATTTTTCAATTTTATTTGATTTTTTCTCATTTTGTTTATTTCTTTAATTTTTGCATAATTGTTCATCTGTTTTATTGAATTTTGTTCTTTCAATTGGTGTTGATTCTGGCTGAGATTTTTGAGTATGTTATAGGTTAGATGTTCATGATCCCTTAGGATTTTTTTTTAGATTTTTAAGACAATTTTAGGTTCTGTTTTAGGTAAGAAGTTTAGAGCCTTCCCAAACTTGTGGTTTACGTTGACATGTTTCAACTTAGGAATTGTTTAGTGGACCTAGAAGTTCATTTAGGCTTTAATATTTTAACCCTAGAATGTTAAAACACGCATGTTCCCCTAGGAAATTTATTAGATTTTTACAACTTTGTTTTCTATTTTAGGTAGATTTTGCAATTTGATTGTGTTTGTGGTGTTCCATCTTTGGTACCTTTGCTTGCTTGGTCTTGTTGGTGACTTTGGAGCTTGATTTTCTTGGATTCCTTTTTGGAGGAGCTTCTGGACATATTGTAGCTGTTGTGGCTTGGCTTGTGGAGCTTGGACTGGATTCTTCCTTCTCTTTTAGGAGCTTTTTAGAAGCTTGTAAGATTAGGGTTTTAAGAAGAGCCATTAGAACTAGTCTTTCTTCTTTCATCAAACATAGAATGCATTGTGTGCTTCTATTCTATCCTATGATGTAAAGTCCTCATATGGAAGCCTCATCTCTCCTTTGGAGGGATGAATGGCATGCCATAGTTGAGTAGAACTTTTGAGGATGCACTTCCATTTCAATGATGGTTCCTGATTAATTCCTTTGGTTTTCATCAAGTTTCTTTTCATTACAACTTGATCTTGTTGATTAATCCTCTTCTTGGAGTATGCTTGCTAGAGCTTGAAGATGAAGATTGAAGAAGCTTGAAGTAGGAGCTACCTTGAAGATGAAGTCATTTGTTGTCAACTTTGCTGTCAATTCAACTTTGTTGTTTAGAGCTTGTTGTTGCTGTTTGCTGCAGGAGTTTGGTGCTGCTGCTTGGGCTGCCTCCTCTATTTTTTCTTTTACTGTATTGTCTGTTTTGCTTGTGTGATTTACCTTTAGACTTGAGGTGAAGCTTGTCTTCCCTTGCCTGTTGTTTTCTTAGGTTTGAGGTAGAGCAGGACTCCCTTGCCTCGCTTGTACTGTTGCATTGCATGCATTTTACTGTTTACTGTTTATTGCTTGCTTTCTTTTACTGTTTTCCCCTAGGATCTCTGATTTCCTCTGTGCAAGAGGGAATTATGACAGAGATTAGGTTTTGACCCATGCATGATAACATTAGGTTAGTTTCCCCTTTCAAACCCTAGGCTTTTTAGAGCGTCTTTCTCTTCTCATCTCAAAAAAATTCAAAAACACAGTAATAAGGTTAATTGAAGTCGTACGTTACGAGCCTTAAGCTATTTGAGAAAGGTTTGCTGGAGGGTCTCTCTTCAGTAATCTGGCTGTTTAGTGTGGTACCCTTTGGGTGACATGCGACGTAGTCACTCTCAGATCATAGTCTCTAGTACGACAAAGATTGCAATCATCCTAAAAAACAGTTCTTCCGTAAAAGACTGAAAACAAACTTCAAATGTCATTTTTGTCCTCTTGGACCCTTAATCATGAAAACCCTTTCATAAGGAGATAAAAAACTATCAGACAAGCTTGTGTCTTCCGTATCCCGAACTACGTTTGCTCTGATCTTTCATGCCGTATGAAAGTATGTAGGCATAGGATGCAATATCCTAGCGAGCAACCTTCCCCCCTTTTCACCCGTAGTTAGGCGAACTACGTTGACTCTGATTTCTCGTTTCTGACGGGAATACGTAGGCATAGAACTGCTGTGTTTTGCAGAGTCACTTTTCTTTTCTTTTGTCCCTAAGCCAATAGATTAGATAGATAAACACACCCTTAGATAGAAAACAAGCGTGGATCCCGTCGAGTACGACGGACGTGAGGGGTGCTAATACCTTCCCCTTGCGTAACCGACTCCCGAATCCCGGATTTGGTTGCGATGACCATTCCTTTCCCTTTTGCGTTAGGTTTTCTCTGAGCGTTTCCTTTCCCTCCTTTGGGATAAATAACGCATGGTGGCGACTCTTCTGTCATTGCCGGCGCCGATTTTCGCAGTAGCGACAAATTGGCCCAAAACCTTTGGTAACCTCCTCTTACTATGCACGCCTTTCTTGATCCCCTGCAAAATGAACAATGATATGCAATGCAAAATCTAGAACAATGCAATGAAACATAAACCAAGTAAAGAAAAGGTTGAAAAAATTTTGGGGTACAACAGATGACATTGTGGCAAGTGATCTTTTCCCCAAGACTGTCACTACAGGAGAGTTGAAACCCATGGATCAAATTCTACAGTGGATTGTGGCGCACATTTATGGCCAAAGAAATGTGGATATTCGCAAGTTGATCAAGCTGAGGTACATTTGATCTACATTTTGGAGAAACAGATCAAAATCAGTTGGCCTTATTATATAGAAAGTCATATTTATGCACTCAGGGACTCGGGGAGAGGGACTTCTCTCCCGTATGGTTATTTCATTCAAGAAGTTTTGAATCATGCCAAAATCACAGTTCCAGGTATTTCGTATAAATCTCTCACCTCGAATCAAGAGTTCTATCAAAAGACTCTTACAATGATGGGATATCTCTAGGCTAAGGACGAACATCGTTACGAGTTCATTGCTAAGGCAACTACCTCTCGGCTGGAAGAGTCAGACGAGAGTGATGATTAGAATGAAGATTCCCAAGAAGAAGACCTAGATGAACAGGGTGGGAGACAACCAATGGAGGTTGAAGACCAAGATGATGGAAGGTGGTTTGACCACCCTCCTCCCTCGGATCATGCGAATGACCAAGGGTGGGGAGAATGGAAACATATTGGTTGGACATTATTAGGTTACAATTATAGGCCTCAACATCATTTGGAGTATCAAGAAACTCAAGACTGGAGCTATGAGCCTCCGCTATTCTCGAATCGGCATCAACAACACTCTGATGAACTCCTCGAGATGATGATGACTATGCAACTGGAATAGCGCTCCTTAATGACTGCTCAGGATGAACGTATCTCATAACTCCAAAGTTAATTTGAGACTCATAATCAAAATTTCAATGTGTTTTCCCCCGGTGTCATGCGATGTGTAACACCCTTTCTACCCCAACAATTATTAAGGCAAAATAACATGGATTTTAGCGTAATTAAATAAGTCTCAAATAAAATGCCACGAAAAGGGCGTACATTTCTCAAAGTCAACAAAATAAGTCACTGCTCCGTAACACACGGGTTTTCTCAAAGTGCATCAAAGCAACATAAAACAGCGGAACTCAAAGCATAAATCAAGGTTTCCTCAAAAAGGGAAAATAAGCAACATAACTTTAACAGTATAAAATCAACTCAAGGAACCCAACCTGATGTTACATATCAGAGCAAGACCCTCTAAGTTAACCATAAAGGCTAACTACTATAAAACTTCAAAAGACTCCTCAACGGCATCCACGACTAAACTAGATCATCTGCACGTTACCCACGTGGATGTAACATTCAAATAGGCAGGGTGAGTAAAAAAATTCATAATAATCAATGTATAACAATTAATTCATAAACGGCATCATATTTATATTCAACACATTGATATCCTTCGAATATGCCTCAAGGCCACAACATCATAATTCATACAAAAAGACTCATAAATGCAATGCGATACAACTCAATGCATGTGGTACCAATCATCACAGCTCGATGGACACTGGGTCATCAACCCTCCATAGATCCCCATCAATAGGATCGGAGCACGTCAAAACACTTTACATCCACACAATGAGATTGAAGTCAAAATAATCGAGGTCCTGAACCGAAGTCTGGATGCACATGAATGCATGATGCACACATCACAATAATAATCCTCATATTAACATCATAGGTGCATCATCATTCATCATATTCATCATATTCATCATCATCAAACGTCATAGCTCATCAACATAGTCATCATCGTACGTCATGTCATCATAACTCATCATAATAATCATCATCATCACATAAATCATCATATCTCATGTTATCACATAATGCATCATAATCATCATCATCACATAAATCAACATATCTCATATTATCACATAATTCATCATAATAATCATCGTCATCATATAAATCATCATAATTCATCAAACATCATAGCATCATAATTCATCATAATAATAATCCAATATTATATCATCATAGTTCATCATATTAATCAATCTCATACATCATGCCATCATATAATTCATCATACTAATCATCATCACAGATGGAAATCACCCTATAACCACATACGTTTCACATAAAGCTCATAGTCATACTCATATTAATCTGTCATGTTATCCCATAGTATCACCTATTAATTCATAATATTATCTCACATTATCTCATACTAATTCATCAAATTATACTCGCGGTAATCCCCATACTATCTTCTATTAATTCTGTTAACCTCTCTGTCATACTCATATTAACTCATCACAAATCCCAGAATCAAACATCACGGCATCGCTGCACACGATCAATATTCGTGAAACTCTGCTACATTTGCTAGCATGCTCGCTAGGCGAGTCTGGGCGCGAGTCGTTCGCTAGCATGCTCGCTAGGCGAGTCTGGGCGCGAGTCGTTCGCTAGCATGCTCGCTAGGCGAGTCTGGGCGTGAGTCCTTCGCTGGCATGCTCGCTAGGCGAGTAGTGTGATGACAACAAAAATCTGCTATGACCAAAACTGGTTTTTGCCCAATTATTCATACGATTCACTTACCCAATGCTCCCAAAAGATCCCCAAATCATCCCTAAGGTCATACGGTGATAACGGCACGAAACCTACGGTTTATTAGGCCAATCCTGTAACATTTGCACCTCCTAAAACACTATTTTCCCTACAATTTCTCAAAGGCATTCGAGTTATCACATTTGAATATTCCTATTCCTTCAGGGTCAGACACATAACAATTTCAAGGTTTGGCCACAAAGGCCTAAGGTTTCGTAATTCTCATATCAATATTCAGTGATACATACCACTATCTATAATCTCAGAGTCGTATAATTAGTTTTCCCTAATTTTCCCACAAGTAACCCAAATTACCTTAAATCTTAACCCCACCATAAACACACCGAAAGGTATATATAGAAAACCATGAAAAGCGATACTCCCCATACCTTAGTCGATTCGCAGCTTTCACGATTAATCTTTGGGATCCTCTGCCTCCAACCTTTCCTTCACAGCTCTGGCCACCAACTTTCACGGTTAACAAAATGACTCCCAATTTCCTTTCAGAACTCTATTTTGTCAAACCTAGTCTTGGGCCTCATAATTTGGACTTTTCCCATAATATCCTCACTTACTCCTCTTAATTGTCCAAATTGCCCTTATTCCACTTATATTCATTTTAATTAATAATAATACTAATAAATTAATATTATATGCTATTAATCAAATAAATACCAAAAAATGCACATCTCTTCAGTACTCCATAAAACCACCGCAAAGTCACTGAAACATGAATATTCTCAATTAAATGAATTAATTAAAATATTCCTATTAAATTTGGGGTGTTACACGATGGTTTGATGGTTTTGTTAAAACACCCGCCAATCAACACAGGGCTCTTGCCACCAGCTTCAATACCCTAAATAGAGCGGTCTTAGAGTTCATCAAAAGAGTCGATGCTCAATTACCTCCGGAGTATCCCTCTCGAGGGCGAGGCCACCATTTTAGGGGGAGGAGATCTTGAAGCTGCTTTGCATACTGCATATTGCATCTCACCATTCTTTATTCAATATTGCTATGTATTATTGTACTTATGAATTTTTTTAATGTCATGGATTATGAACTTATACGTGGTTACTTGTTTTTCTAACCTAGAAATCCTTATTGTTTTTGTCTGTGTGTGGCTCTATTTATCATTCTGTTATCTGATCATTAACTATGTTATATGTGCATTTATGTTAATGTATAGCCTGTTGTGCGACCATTCTTTGACATGTGTTTCTTTCTTTTTAATGTTGTCAAAGGGGGAGAAAGTGTCAAGCATTGCAGTAGAACCAGAAAGACCAAAGGTGAAGACTTAGAATTAACACAAACGAGTGAGTAGGGATGAAGGCATCAAGCAAGGGGGGGGGGGGGGGGAGGGATAATGTCACATATCATACAATCAGGTTCCATGTGTTTTGCCATTATCAAAAAGGGGAGTATGTGAGGGCAAAACCTCATATATAGGTGTGCTCGTTTCGAAAATGTCAAAACTTAGCTCCATAGAAGAATACATGTTGGACGTTATCACCATGTTGTATTTGCATGACTTGTTTCTCATAATCTAAATGCTCATATAAAATATCATGGTTGTTGCATATAGATTGTCAAAAATGTGTGTCATATGAGTTTGAATTTGTTGGCGTCGTTTTCCATATTATAGATGTCATCAAAAGTGTCGAAAAATATGAAAATAGGCATTTTTTATAGTTTCAGGGCTTTGAGTCGACCAAATACCTATTCCAGTCGACTCACACTGTAAGTCAATTTTGTGTATTTGCTTCAGGTGAGCTCGCATTGACCCACCGGTCGACTCATATTGTAAGCATTTTAATTTGTTTAAAAATGCATGCTATGCGTCGATGCATACCTTGCTCAGGTCGATGCGTGGTTATGTGATTTGCACAATTTTACCATCGGGTCAGCTCAGGTCGACCCTCTCTTCTGCATAGGTTGATCGCTCACTGTTTTATGTCAATTTTCGTATTTGGCCACTGTCTTTGTGAAGTGGTTGTGGTTGTTATGTCAGATATGCTTGGTATATAAGCTCAGTTGCCTTTTTTACTTCATAATATTGAGAAAAATAAGAAAAGTGAAATAGGTGTCGATTTGGTTCTCATCATCTTCATTCTCTTCATTGCACTCCATAACAATTACACATAATCATCTTGGTTGTGCATTGTTAAGAGGTGATAACTTCCAAAGACGAAGATTGGTTTATCTGGTTTGGATTGAGGAATCGACAAGTTTTTCTTGAATAAAACCACTAGGGTTTTATCCTCCAAGATTCTCTGAATTTGGGGTTTTTTGCACAATTCATCTTATCACATATTCAGCCGAGTGAAGGTAATCGAGGAGTTGGAGGTTCCGTCGATTTAGTAAAGGTAAACGGAGGATTGTGAGTGGGAGTTTCGATTTTGACATGCGGGTGATTGAAATCATCCGAGCTAGATTTTGAAGACTGTCGAAGTAGTTGATTCAACTTGAATCAAGGGGCAAGAAGAAATAGGATCTATAACAACAATAGTGTTTGTTTGTTTGATAGCTATTTGCTTCTTGAATAAAATTTCAACAACATGTTATATCTATATATTAACAGGTCTCAATTCTATTATTAGAATTGAGGGCAGACGTACCCTGAGCGAGGACGACGGGGGAACTGCCTCAACAAATCGTGTGTCTTTTTTGTTTCGATTATATTGCTTAATATTTGTGTTCTTAGTGCAAACAATTATATCAATCTAGGTCTGGTTTGAGTAGTGCTAAACTAATTTTTGAACCTAGTACAATATTTGATTGTAAGAGGAAACTTGAGAAACTCACTCTTAAAACAGAACTCGCTTGTAGTGCTCTACACTCCAAGTGTTTGATAAATTGTCTGAACTAAAATCCTTGTGTGCAATCTTTTCATAGTGTTAATATTTTTAAGGCATTGGAACTAGTCACACCATATAGTGAGTTGAATCAAATTTATAGTGTGATTAACATAGTGATTCTCATATCTCGTTATCGGATTCCATAGGCTTAACGCATATCCGGTTTTCTAGTAACCATTCGTTCTAGACGTGTATAGTTCCTCAACCGCTTCCGCAAATGAAACCATTTTTAAAAACCAATTTTATTGGTAGCGCTGACTCTTTTAAGCAAGCGATCTATTCAACCCCCCTTCTAGATCTGCGCCATCTTCTAACATCCCTCACCTCTAGATCAAAGCTTATAGTCTAACAAGTGATATCAAGAGCTTCGGTTCATTTTGTGCTTAAGATTTACTTTTTAGAAGAATGACTACCAAACCTAAGGGATCATACAATAGAGCACCAATTTTCACCTACAAAAATTATGGCTATTGGAAAGCTTGTATGCGTATTCATGTCAACTTTGTTGATAAAGATATGTGGGAAATCATAAAATATGATTTGAGTGAAATAACCATGACCAATACTAAGGGTGTTACGTTACCTAAACCGAAAGCATAATGGGATGTTAATGATTGGAAAAAAAATATTCTCACTTCCACTTTGAGTGTTGATGAGTATTATCGTGTCTCTCATTGTGAGACCGTCAAGGATGTGTGGGACGCATTAGAGGTTTCCCATGAGGGTAATAATGATGTCAAACAAGCTAGGATCAACACATTAAATCAAGAGTTTGAGATGTTTCATTTTGAGCATGGTGAAACCATTACAGACATACGAAAACGGTTCAAACATCTTATTAATCGATTAAATGCGCTAGGTAATCCTGTTTCTAATGAACTTGCTACTAACAAAGTGTTGAGACATTTAAGTAGGGAATGGCAACCCAAGGTCACCGCTATCAAAGAGGAAAATGATCTTAAGTCGCTTGATCTCACGACTATGTTTGGTAAATTGGAAGAGAGTGAGCAAGAGCTCACTTGCTTGGAAAAATATGAAAAAGATAGTGAAAAGAAAGTAAAGAAGGAGAAAAGGAAAGATAAAGAAGAAGGGAAAAAGTCCATAGCTCTTAAAACATCTAGCTCAAGGTCTTTTCATTGTGAGCATAGTGATAGTGAAAGTGACAATGACAAGAATTCTTATGAAATTAAATAATCTTGATTCTTCATCCATCTAGAACTACGAATAATATAATGAAATGAATGATGGAGTACAGGATCCAATGGAATGATCATGTCATGCTAATGCATATAAAAAAATGCAAAGCAAATTTTAGGGTATGACAGCTGCCCCTATTTAACTATCTTGAACTAGAGGATATGAAGGATGACATTTTTCATATGATCGTGGTGGAAGGTAGTTAAATATATAGAAGACCCAAACTTTTACATTTGAGAGAAATGGAATGCAATGCAGTGCAATGATTTTGTATATGCTTATTGAGAATTTATTTTTCTAGGGATGTGAAATGGAAAGCCGATTCGGTGAAGATGAAATGAGGTAAGATGTTGTGAATCCCCGTATATTTTCTTTTACTTGAGATATGAATGGTTGTTGCCCATTCAAGATATTTTTATTTTAAGTATCCTGCTTTGGTGTAATGATTATTTCCATAGAGAGAGGATTGTTGTCAACCCGAGTGTTAAGGCTTGGACTAAAATAAGGAAAGGAGCCAATATCAACATTGACTTTGATATTGTAACAAAATATAGAGATCCAATATCAACACTGACATTGAGAATGTAATATACGATAAAAAACCGATATCAACACTGACTTTGATATTGTAACAATAGATACAAAGCCGATATCAACACTAACTTTGATATCATAACAAAAGATACAAAATTGATATCAACACTGACTTTGATATTGTAACAAAAGATAAAGCCCTGATATAAACACTAACTTCGATGCCGTGATAAAAGACCAAGAGCTAATATCAACATTGACTTTGATATCGTAACAAACGATAAAGAAGTTATATCAACACTGACTTTAATATCATAACAAACAATAAGGAACCGATATCAACATTGACTTTAATATTGTAATAAAAGATAAAGACTCAATATCAAAATTGACTTTGATATAGTAACGAAAGATAAAGAACTGATATCAACACTGACTTTGATATCGTAACAAGAGATAAATAAATGATATCAACACTAACTTTGATATTGTGATAAGAAATAAAGGACTAATATAAACACTGACTTTGACATTGTAACAGGAGATAAAGAGTCGATATCAACACTGACTTTGATATCGTAACAAAAGATAAAGAGTCGATATCAACATTGACTTTCATATGGTAACAAAAGATAAAGAACCGATATCAACACTATCTTTGATATCATAACAAGAGATAAAGAACTTATATCAACTATGAATTTGATGCTGTAATAAGAGATAAAGGGATGATATCAACCTTGACTTCGATATTATAACAGGAGATAAAGAGCCAATATCAACAATGCCTTTGATATTGTAACAAGAGATAAATGGTTGATATCAGGAGATTCACAGTTTCCTAAGCTGGTGAATAAGTGTAGGATTTATGATGAGGACTACATGGCTCGTTTCGCTCACTACAAAAGTATTAGTGAGAGGAAGGGAATAACCAGTATCATGGGAAGCCGTAGAGTGCTCTAGCTGATAGAGGGAAGCATAGAACTTCATACGAGAAAAAGACAAGTGAGTGAGAGAATCTCATTTCTGTTAAGTGTTTCAAGTGTGGAGATTTGGGCCACCATGCTAATGAATACATAAATAAGGTTATGAGTTGCTTCAAATTTGGGAAGACGGGTCATTGTATTTCATATTGCAGAAGTGTTGGGCCGACATGTTACATATGCGGTGGAGAGGTTCATATCAGTACCAATTGTCAAAAACCGAAGAAGAAATAATCTGGGGGAAGTTTTTGCCTTGTCAAGATCAAGACTACAAGTGCTAACCGGTTGATTTGAGGTACATGATTTATTAATAGTATTCCACTGATTTCTTTTATTGACACTGGTACAACCCATTCATTTGGTTTCCTTGATTGTGCTGAGAGGTTGGGTTTGAAATTTTCTTATATGGTTGGGAGTATGATTGCTAACACCCTAACTTTAGGTCGAATAACCACTTCGTGGGTTTGTTTGAATTTCCCACTTAATATTTATGGTAAGAACTTTGGGAAGGATTTAGTATGTCTACCTTTGAGAAATATTAATGTTATCCTTATAATGAACTGGTTGGAGTTCAACCATGTTCATATCAAATGTTACACAAGACAATGTTATTTCCAGAGTTTGAGGCAAGTGATGAGTTGTTTGTGTCTTCTAAGATAGTGAATGAGTTTGCAAAGGATGCGGATGAAGTGTTTATGATACTAGCTTCTATGAAGGCTGAAAGCATAGCTGCGATTGGTGAACTACCAGTGGTATGTGAGTTTCCAAAAATATTTCTAAATGATATTAGTGATTTTCTACCAGAGCACGGGGTTGATTTTTCTATAGACTTAGTACCTGGTACTAGTCCGATGTTAATGGATCCCTATAGAACTCTTGCATCAGAGTTGAGTGAGCTGAAGAAGCAATTAGACAAGTTGCTTGAGAAAACGTTTTTTTGATCGAGTGTTTCGTCGTGCGGGTGCACCGATGTTGCTAATCAAGAAGAAAGATGGTAGCATGAGGTTATTTGTTGACTATTGACAGTTAAATAAGGTGAATATCAAGAACAAGTACCCACTTTCGAGGATTTATTATTTTATGGATCATTTAGTAGGTGCTTGTGTACTTAGCAAGATTGATTTACGTTTAAGTTAGCATCAGATTCGTGTGAAATAAGAAGATATTTCGAAGACTACGTTCAGAATGAGGTATGGTCACTATGAATATTCAGTGATACCATTGGAGAGTCTAATGCCCATGGAGTATTCATGGAGTACATGAATATAATATTTAATCCATATTTAGATCAGTTTGTGGTTGTGTTCATTAACTGACTATATCGGTTGATTTCATTCCAATTAAGATCAGTTATCCTTTGCAGAAGTTAGCTGAGTTGTAGGATAAGAAGATTGTTAGCCTATATAGTTTTTTTTTAGCATCGTATCAGATAGAGATTTGAGGTTTACATTGAGGTTTTGGAAGAGTTTGCAAGAAGTGTTGGGTACTAAGCTGAAGTTGAGTTCTGTTTATCATCCATAGATAGACGGTCAGATGGAGACAACCATCTGCTCCTTGGAGGATCTGTTGATGGGATTGTGTGCTACAACAAGTGTTACACCCTAATTTAAACCTTAATACCACACCTCTCTTTGCATCATCTTGCATGAAATCTATAGGGCATTATTGAGTTAATCATGGTTTATGTTTCTCTCAGTGCTCTCTCTACGCGATCATCTAACTTCTGGCCAAGATATCCTGGGATTGGGTCATAGTTTTTGTGTGCATGATTATTATGACTAAACAGTTTGTTCAGACACATTAATTTCAAGAGAGAAATGATACTCATCCTCTCAGTCAAGTGTTTCAATAGGTGATCAACAAATTCTTATTTAAAAAGGGTCTCATGATTTTCTACTGGTCATTTTCCTCAAGATTTTTTAGAGTCTGCCCCCAAAGAGGATTAGGGCTTTCTACCCATTAGTTTTAAGCATGGTTATTTGAGAACTAGTTGGAGTCTCATGATGAGTTGCTTTACAGGCGTATCCTCACTCTCAGAGAATTCCTATCCATGAAGTTTGACCATCTTTTGTTTCCTCTTGTATTTTAAAGAAAAGGTTTGGATTGTATTATGAGTAGTTTTTGAGTAATGTGCTTGGAAATAATATTTTTACTGTAGATAATTCATCCATTCAAGCATACCAAATTCAAATTCAAGTCTGTGTCAAAATTTTTATTCAATTTGTAACATCAAAGAGATTTTCGTGAAAAAATCAAGTCTTCATTCAAAGTTTTAATGTCTTGATTTGCCAATAATGAGTTCAAAGCCTCACTCATGCGGTTTGCATCGCATATAAATTATGGATTCAAGAAGATACAAATTGAAAGTTCACATTTTTAAGGTCAATCTTAAGTTGTTAAGAAAGATTCATTATAAACTCAAACGAATGCGAATTCAGATTAATATTTCCCTATGCTATTACACAAGTTAAGAGAAAATAATTCTTAGGTAATGTTCATCAAATTTGATTCCGAAAGTCCAAGAAGTGTGTTTCTCACAAAATGCATTTGGAAATTGCTAAAGCTTGAATCAACGTTAAATCATGAAGGTCCAACAAGAAATACATGAAAAAGGATATAGGCAACAATTGTTAAACTGTTCTTGTTACAACATTAATAATACTTTCAAAATAAATAAATTAGGAGGCATTGAAAGATGGCAATCGCATTGAAACCAGAACCACCAGTATTTCACCTTGATGCCCCCCATAGTCCCAGCTACGTACGGATTCTTTCCAACTTTGGCCGTCATATCTTATGCTTCTTCATGAACGGAAAGGAAAGACGCTCAACCGGCCGTAAACGTATTTATAGAAAGAGTCATACATCCACGGTAGCAGACCATGACTGTTACTCCAAGCAGCCATCCATCCACAGTTTGTTCATGGAAGAAAAGTTGAAAAACTATTGTAACCACGATCTTCCATGACTATTACTTCAGCTTCTGAAATGTTAACCCTGCCACTTTAATATTCCAGATAATCACCCTACAAGGAAGGGAGCCGACGGAATTTTGACCAGCTGTTTAAAGTCGTCTGTTCTAAAAACTATATCCATCGTGCAGAAGCAACTATGCGATCCGTTTAAGCGTATGCGGTGACCATATGTCGACTGCTTGAGATAACTTACACCCTGAAGTTTTGTCTGATACAACTCTTATTTCCTGCAACTTTTCACAGCAAGAAAACAACAGGTTAATTCAACTTACAACATACATTGCTTCACAAGTGAATTAAAAGGGAAAGGAATCTGATTTGTTTGCCGAGTAGAAACCAGGATCACGACAACCCACGTTTCTATCCATAACCGGCACCAAGTAGAATCAGGCAAGAACACATACAAGAGAGATTCATAAACGTGTTGGACCAAAAATGAAAGGAATCGAAAATAATCCGAACTTGTATAACACTGCAGCCAAAGCAATACACGAGCTAATTTATGGAAATCACAACAAATTTTCAGCTTTAACTCTTTTCCCAAAACATGCTCCGACACAAGTATCACAATTAATTTTAGAATTAAAGTTTTCCAAATGCCTCTAACCTATAAAGCAAGCATTACAGAACAAAAGGGAAAATTAACAACACTCGCGACGACGCAAATTGGGCGAGTGCAGAAATACAAAGCTATATATAGAGAGGAGACAACCGAAGTGCTTATATCGAACGTCACATTCGTATTATGCCGGTAACGTTACCTCTTTCTTCATTAATTTACACACACTATGCTTGAATAAACTTGATTTCCTTCCGATTTACTAGTTTTGTTGGCCAATCTTTGGATCTTTAAGAAGCTTCAGTTTATTTTCTCTTTTTTCAATTTGGGGTTTAGGGCTCTTCTGCAAGCGATCGAGCGGCTACGACGGAGAAAAGATGATGCACGATGTCGACTTCGCGACGGATGGAGATGCGAAAGACAACCATAACAGAAGGGAGTCGCACCGAAGGTGCATGAGGATTGAGAGTCGAGTGGGATTTGAGTGATTGTTGACCTACGTTTTACGTTTTTAGGGTATTTGGTTGGGACTGTTGGCTTAGTCGGGTAGGCCGATTAAACCCGACCCATTCTTCTTCTATGTATCCCTTTTTATTTATGGTGCGAGATTGACGTCTAATTCAATTAGTGATCAATTTCAATTGGTTCAACTTATTTTGATCTAAGGTCGCATTTTTTTAAGGTCTGAGAGTAGTGCTTAATGTGGTTAATACGTCATGTGTTCTAAGTTTAATACATGACCTAAGGATAGTTTAGGGTTTTGCTGCTTAATTGCCTTTTCTTTTGTTCTGGTTCTTGAACATTCGTGTTTAATTGCTTACGTATGTCCAAGAGAAGAATTTGTGTATGAATTTTTTAAGTCATACGCACTGCATTGTCATTTGTATTATTTTGCCCCTGCTTGATCCCTGACTCTTTTCAGGTCGATCATCTTAAGATACATCGCTACCCTTAGGATAAATTCCCATAGGATTTTCAACTTTAGACAATTTACGGTTTAAGATCCTTTTTCTCCCACAAGAGAATTAGACATAAGTCATCTATGTAGCCGAGATATAATTTTCCTACCCCATAACATAGTTGAAAAAGATGTAGAATATTTTCTGCTTGAGAGAGGTATATGGCATACTCATTGATTATAGATCCGAGTTGGAGCCATTCTCTTAATGTGAAGCAAAGACTGTCTTCCACATGTTTTTGGTGGTTAAGTCGAGTATTCTCCTTAAGATAACAATTTGTGTCTTCTCCTAAAACCAATCAACAAACCTCTCCCTCTGAAACCTTGGCAATAGTCAAGAGTTCCTTATCTCTTTAGGGGAACTACGAATGCTCTGATTCTATTCCCGTCAAGATACGTAGGCACGAGATACGATATCTTGGATAACATACTTAGAAATAAACTCCCTATGGCACCCTTAGAAGATAACAATAACAAAATAAAACAAGAGGTTCTTGTAGAATACTAAAAATGCTCAGGGTGTTAACACCTTCCCTAATTTTAACCAACCCCGAACCTTAGACTCTCTAACTTTGCATTGCATTGCATTATCATGGGTTATTCGATCTTTTTCCCTTCCCTTGGATAAATTAATGACCGGTGGTGAATAATAATTTGCGATTTAAGTTAATCAATAACTTGATATCCAATTCTCACCGCGATAGAAATGACGGCTTCACTGGGGACTGTCAAGAGGGTTCCCCCTAACTTGTTTTATCTTGTGTTTTATTGTATATCTATATATCTGTTTATTTGCTTATATATGTTAATGCTTTGAGTTGTTACCTTTGTATAGTGAGATATGTCCTACACCCGGACTTGAGTGCACTTATGATAGGAAGGTAATATATTCGAAAAGGCTTATAGGGAGTTGATTCCCGATCAAGCTGACTTGAGAAATCACCACTCAGTTGAGGCCCTCTTGAGAATAGTACTACTGAACGAGTATTCGTGAAAACACTTACTATTTTCGACCTAGGAGCCTGTGACACTGAGAACCTTTAGTTACCTTTAACTCAACTTGACTTTCTTAGGACGTAGTGCGATGGCTATGAGGGAGTAGTCCTAAAATAGTTGATACATGATACTACACTCGAAAGAGGTTCTCTTGAGAATACTATTAACTACCGAATATATGGGAAATTGATAATATTCGAAAGAGGGCTGATGACTTTGGGAACCTCTTAGAACCCTGGTTCTGCAGGTACATTTGAACCTTTAGTTCACGCCATTTGGGATGGGTAAACCTTTGCGTCTTGCTCGTGATTTTCAAACCCAGGCTTTTGTTTGTTTGAATGTATATATGTGTATATGTGGATCTGTGTTTATCTGTGTTCGTGCATACCTACATTCATAAGCATCATGTTTTCATAAAGGTTACATGGAATTCAGAGTTTTTGTTTGCAAACATCACAGGATCATCATGGATTGCAAAAGGAAAAATACTTTGAAGTACGCTTTCAAGAGTCTTAAACTGGATGACCTAAGGAAGTTGGGAGCTTTGGTTGAAGATCAAGAAAATTTCACAGACAAGTATGGGAAGTTATTATCATTGTTGAAGATTAAGGTGGACAATGGACTTATCTCCACACTATTTCAATTTTTTGATCTAGTTTATCATTGCTTCACTTTACCGAATTACAAGCTTGTGCCCATGTTGGAAGAATATTCTCAGTTGGTTAGTTTTCCTATCCTTGATGAATCTCCCTTTCCTATTCTAGAGAAAGACCATAAGGAATAAGACATTGCCAAAGCTACACATTTGAGATTATCTGATATCCAAGCTAATATGACTGCTAAAGGTGGAGTCATTGGATTAACCGCAGATTTTCTGATTGGAAAAACTCAGTATTATGCTGATCATTTGAGCATGGATGCATTTGAGGTTGTTCTTGCATTACTTATCTATGGAGTATTTTTTCCCAAGCTTTGAAGGTTTTGTTGACATTAATGATATCAAACTTTTCCTGAAGAATAATCCAGTGCCTACCTTGCTAGAAGACGCTTATCCTTTAATTCATCTAAAAAATTCTCACAATAGAGGAATGATTATGTGTTGTATACCTTTATTGTACAAGTGGTTTATTTCACACCTGCCCAAGTCTAACTCCTTTTGGGATCTCAATAAAGGTCGTTGGTCACAGAAGATTATGGCTCTTACCCACTCGGATATTGATTGGTACAACCGTGTCTATGATGGAATAATGATCATTGATAGTTGTAGAGATTTTTCTAATATGCCTATCCTTGGCACTAAAGGGGGAATCAACTACAACACTGTCTTGACTCGCCGTCAGCTAAGGTACCCTTTGAAAGATAAACCCAAGATTGCTCATGTGGAAATCATTTTCTTCAAGGATGATGAAGATAGTAAGGAGCTCAAAGAGAAGATTGTGATTGCTTAGCTTCATCTGTACAAGAGAGGAAAGGAAAGTTTGGGGAAGCCTAAGTGTGTTTCTCTAGAACCTTATCTCCAATGGGTTCGAGATAGGGCTATCAAGATGAAGATGCATTATACTCGACAAGATCCAATGCCTCTAAACAAAAAAGGCATTCTGATTTTCATATATGAAGCAGAAGAGTTGAAGATCACTTTGAGCAAAGCACAACAAGAGGGAGATGCTTGGAAGAACAAGTATGAGGTGGTCATTGAAGAAAATGCTGAACTCCAGAAACAACTACAACTGAAGAGTGAAGAGGTACTTTCTTCCAAGAAGAGAAAAGCGCAAGATGATTTATTTTCCTCTATCCCTTAGACAAGTCCTTGGAAGTTGATCGAAAACAAGCTCTTTCTCGAGAAGACTCAGTTTGAGAAGTAGATCGAGGAGCTTAACACAAAACTTCCTTAGGGATTTATTAGCTTTTATTTAGATTTTATTTTTAAGACTCCTTTAAGAAATACTTTTCTTTGTAATCCTTTTATTGGCTAATAAACTAAGTTTCTTTTGGTATCCCGCGATGTTAGCAAATATTCGAATTCCATGAAACTTTCTGCATTTACATATATGCGTTTTGTTTTTCTCTAAGCCTTCAAGGAACTAAAATTATTTTGCAGACATTGTGAAGATGAATTTTGGAAGAAGAGGAACGCTGAAGTACACCTTCAAGAGTCTGAAGCCTAAAATCCTAACGGAACTAGGAGATCTAATCAAGAATCCTTTGACATTCTTAGACAAATATGGAAGAATCTCCCAATTATTGAGGCTCAAGATGATTGATGGGTTACTAGATACGTTATTCCCAAATATTGACGAATTTGTCGATATGACCGCCATCATGATCTTCATACTCAAGAATCTTGTTCCCGCCCTGCTGGATGACACGTATCACTCCATTCACTTAAGGAATTCTTAAGCAGGGGGTCAGATAATCTGTTACACTACTATTCTCTACAAGTAGTTTATTTCTCGCTTGTCAAGGTTTACGACTATATGGGATCTGAAGGATGTGCCTTGCTGGTCAAAGATAGTCATGTCACTCACACACTCTGATGTCGTGCGGTATGATCCCATGCATGAAAAAATAAAAATTAAATCACATTTAATCACTTTTGCTCATGAAAGTTCAAGAATACTTTGAACTCTTGATTTTGAATCAATGGAGTTTCCATGCAAAATGGTGATGATTTAAGATACTAATTAAGTGCAACAAGAATAATAATGTAAATAAAAAAATTAATTCACATTTAATCATTTTTACTCATGAAGGTTTAAGAACACTTTAAACTCTTGATTTTGAATCAATGACATTTTCATGCAAAATGGTGATGATTAAAATACTAATTAAGTATAGCAATAATAATAATACAAAGAAAATTAACTAAACAATAAACATTAAAATTCTACCTAAATAAATAAAAATAAAAAGTGACTTGAAAATTGGAGCGAAATTTGTGCAAAGTTTTAGTTTGTTCTTGTGAGTGATTATTTGTGAGATTTATGAATGAGAATAGTTTTATTTATAGACACTAAAAATGGTAGTTTAGAAATTATGAAAAATATGTGAGAATGGTGTGATTGTCTTCTAGAAACTTAATTAATTAAATTGTAAATTATGATGTAATATTTGCATGGAAGAATGATGTAATATATGAGAGATATTTTTTGCCTTCTAAAAATATTGATTTTTGTTTTATGATTTATGAAAATGATTAATAAAATTCAAATTAATATTATGATAATAAATCAAATGATCATGAATTTATTATTTTAAAATGCATGATGAAAAATACAATTTTAGTGAATTTCTTCATCAGATAAAACGTTGACTTTATGTTGTCTTTTTATTTTTTTTACTATAATACATAGATGCATGATTATAGTGACTTTATTTGATGATAAAAATATAAAAATTAACAACTAGACATATATCAAATGAATTTAAAGTGGTCGGGCAAAATTGAAATATGACAAACACACTTGCAGACGATGTGTACGAGCGACTGGATTTGGAATTTCTTAAGTTTCTTCAACATTTGGTGCACACATATATTAAAATAAAAATATTTGAGTTGTATTGAGAAGTTTTCAAGTCTCGTATTTGTTAGAGATAAAACGTCTAAAGAATTCATTTAAAGAGACATTCAACTTATAAGTTGATTTTATAAAAATAAGTTAGATCGAACTCTAATAATAAAATTATATAAGAGTCTATCGTTCGAATCATGAGCCGACCATCTTTTATGTTCACAAAGTCTAAAAAAATATAAGATATGAGTAGTTTATCGAAAAAATCTCAAATCTCATATTAGTTAGAAATAGAGTTTTCTAAAGAATTTATAGAGAGAGGTACTTCTCATCTTAAATGCCGATTTTATATAGATTAGTTAGGTCGAAATTTATAATTCTAATATGTTGACAAAATTATTACAAGAAAAACCTCATAAAGAACCTCTATTGAATATATATATATATATGTTTTTGTATTTCTAATTGAAATACAACTCAAAACTATATTTTCAATTTAGTATCATGATTTTTTTTTCTGTCAGTTAATGGATGGGAAATGAACTCAAATAAAAAAAATCTAGATAGAAGAATACAACTCCTTTTTTTCCACTTAACGACATGGTATACGGTATCTTTAGCATCATTGACAATAATGAAATTGCAAGAAGTTGCTTTTTGTTTTTGTTTTTGCTGTGCACTTTGTGTTGGTGTGGAGATAACCATGTAGAAATGTACAAGATAGAAAACATTGGGAAATATTGAGGGTACGTAATAATGTTGATATCGCCATAATCTAAGTGGGGCATAACTTTTTGGTAATAGGATCATAAATAGGAAAACGTGGTGGGGTTAGGGAAGTATGACAAATAGAGGGGCCATTGCAGCAGAAGAAGTTGAGTGTTTGTTAGTGTTGAGTATGAGGGAGAAAAAATCCATGTCCATGAAATAGAGATGAAAAGAAACACAGTACAAGGCTACCATAAAACATACTTGAAATTGATAATGAAGTTAAGACACTCATCATGGATGCCCCACGTTCTTCAACTTTTTTTCTCGTCTTGTCAACTATCATGTTCCCTTATTTTCCTACCTAGTAGTCTAAAGAACATAGCACATTTGTTCCACTAAATTACTAAGTAGAATGGTATTAGATCTATCCTAAGGTGAGATCGGATTGAAGAAAAAAACATTAGAAATTATGTTACATTTAACAATTAAATACGCCAGTGTATATCGGTTTTGAGAAAGAAAAAAAACGTATTTATTCGCTCTAAATTATATGTTTTAAGAAAATTGACGAAATGAAAAAGTTTATTATAGTTTTCTTTAGAAAAGAAAGTTTATGTAGAACTTTATAATATTGTTCGTCTCATGAGAGATAAATTTAAAACCAAAAAAGAAAATAGTAATAAAATATAGAAGTATATTGAAAAAAATATTATTAATATTATATTAAAATTGTAAAATAATTTATAATAAATTTTATATTGTAAAATACTTATAACTTGGGTCACAAAAAGTATTTGATTAAAATATAAAATCACGGACATATGAATTTGATTTTAGATGACCAATTTAAAAATATTATGTGATTTAGTTTAATTTAATATGATTTAATTTGTATCAAATTTTGAAATTTAAAATTTAAAATATGTAATTTTTTATAAATATCAATATTATTTAGATACAATAAAATTATAATCGCAAGCACGCGGATTTAAGAAGAGTTTTTAGATATTAGAATTGAGGTGTATTTCGGGCCGATCAAAAGTTTAAAAAAGAAGACTAAATTGTAAGATCCAATTTGAAAAAAGAATAAACGTAGGATCTCGTTAAAACGTCGGACACTCGATCTCAACTGCTAGTACCTCATTTATCGTTAGATCTGATTGAATGAATCTCCACATTACACTCGGGGTTTGACGTAAGAGATATTAATTATCGTCCATATATAGGCCCTATCTTACTCTCACTCTCAAACTACTTCTCTCTGACTTCACTAACATTGACGTTAGAGTGTTAACTGTAACACCTCGTCTCCCAAAATTAAAATAAAACAATTAAATCAAAACAAATATCAGAGTTTCCCCAAAACGGGATGTCACTTTTCACAAAATTCCACAAAACATTTCTTTAAATAATTTCCAACAAAACGCACCGGAAAAATTCGTCATATAAATATATACATAAACGTCATCTACATCAATTCGGTCATCCACCCAAAAGATACAAACATATACATATCAAAAGATTCAACAAACATGATACGACACGGAGTCCAACAAAATCATCAAACAGACAAATAACTCCCCAAAGTCCCGTGTTACGTATCAGAGCATCCCTACGACTCGACTCGCCACAATCCAAGCTAGCTACGCACCTGAATTGTCTGTACTTCTGAAGAAGCACAGACCACAACAACAACAAGGGGTGAGAAATCACGATCAAAATATAACGGTAATAATGTACATGAATAAAAGGCAGAAAAACACATAAACTGAAGGTGAGAAAATACTTAGAAGGGGGGTTGAATAAGTATGTAGAAATATTAGCACAATAAAAACTCAATGATTTTTATCTTGGTTCGTTGAACTCAACTAATCCAGTCCACCCTATCAAGAGTGATTTGCCTTTCTCCTCAAGGACTTAATCCATTATTTAATCAACTGATTACAATAGTAAGCACTAAGAACAACTAGTCTTAGTCTTCTCAAAAACTACTGATTCTACCTGAATCTTCTTAAGGAAACAACTTACAATCAAATGTAAAACAAAATACAAGTGTTTAAATGCTTCTAATAAAGCTTTATCACAACTGTGATTTTTCACTTAAATCTTAAGAACAAATAATGAAATAAATTCAGCAAATAGAATGTTAAGTGTATGAGCTTTTCTATGAATTTCTTTCAAATGAATCGTCAACTTGAGAATGTTGGTGAAGAAGTCTTTTTATATCCAAAAGGTTCAGTACGTTGCAGCATTGGGACTGTGCACCAAAAAGTAGTTGTAGCCTTTTGTCTTCTTGTGATGTGACCTTAACCAAAAATGGAATGTTCAGAGAAAATCTTTCTTTCTTAGATTTTTGTCTATCACAAATAAGGAAAGAGTTGTTGAGATACTCCAACGGATATATTTTGAAAAGCAATCTTCTTGAGCAAGCTTCAATCTCATATCAGAGTCTTTTAGAGCTTTGTTGTTCTCAGAGTTATATGAATCAGAGTGTTGTGCAGCTTGTGTGCTTCAGCGTGTAAATTAATCAGAGCAGAGTTTTGGTCAACAGATCTTTGTACTTGCAGCGAACAATACATCAGAGTCTTCTGGAAAACAATGCTACAAACTCTTCATACAAATTCTCCAGTCAAGCTTCAAATGTTTATGCTTCAGATTCTTCTGACAGCGCTTAGAACTTCTGAAAGCAAGCTTCTATTGCTGAGTGAAATAACATTCTGATGCATTTTTGTTTCCTTCAGAGTATATAAATTAATATCTAAAACAAATAATATTTGAACAAAATTAGAGTATATATTTCCTTAATATAAAGTTTCATTAGAGTTATCATCAAAACATAGAGATATAATTAAGAACCAATTTGTATTCTAACAATCTCCCCCTTTTTGATGATGACAAAAACATAGAAACTTTTAATCAAAATAGGGATAAATATAACTCCCCCTGAGATTAAGAATCTCCCCCTGAAATGAATACTAGTAAAGAATAGAAACTTCCCTTTTTGTGTAAGTATTCTTTTCAGAATCAGAGTCTAATTTGGATGAATCGTTTCAGAGTCAGAGCCCGATGATTAAACTTGATCTGGGGATCTCAGAGTTACTAAAGTGAATCTATCATATTTATCAATAATATTCTGATAGACTAAAAATTCACATTAGTTTATATGTCTGAATATTATTAAGGTAAAGTTTATTAAAACGTTCAGATACTCACTTTCTCCCCCTTTTTGTCATAATAAAAAAGATAAACAAAAAGATCTAACGAGAAACAGAATAAAAAATATAATAAACAGATAATGAGCAAATACTTCAAACATCCATTCATTCATAAAACATAGTAAAAAATAACAGCAAACATTTTGTGCTCAAACATCAGATAAACAAGAAAGAAAACAGAAACTAAGACTGTTTGGATAACAGCTGCTTCAAAAGGTTGGTTATCTCTGATGAGGTTTCCTCTTGCTTCACCATCCAAGTCTCAAACTTATCTGTCTTCTGATCTTGCTTTGTCATCCAAGACTTGATCTCAGATTGACCAGCTTCCAACAGAGCAATCTTTTCTTCCAAGACTGGATTCTCTTTCTTGATTTCAGCAAAGTCAGAAGGAGAAGATCCAGACGCAGGAGCAGAATCAGTTACCATTGCAGAAGGAGGTTCTGGGTTAGTCAGAGTCAGAGAGGCATCTTGCAGAGTATTCTCAGGAGCAGAATCTTCAATCAGATCAACTGAGGCTTCTTCCAAAAGTAGAGTAGGAGATCTTTTCTCAGATAATGCTGCAGCTGCAACACTTTCTTCAAAACGAATTTTGGCTTGATCAGAACATACAGTCTTCAGATTATGAGCAACTTTATTGAATCTGGTCAAGAAGCTATCCCAGATAGCATCAGATTCTTCTGAATTCTGACTTATCAAGCATCTATTTTGTACAGAGTCTAAAGTCACCCTTACTTCTTCCTTAAAAGATGAAAACAAGTTATCAACGTTTTCCTTAGGTTTGGGTTTCAACAGAACTTCAACAGGAGTTCTTTTAGGAGGATCAGAAGGTATGGTAAACTTACGTATTATAAACAGTGGACGAGGAAAAATAGATGGTGATGGAGCAGATGGTGAAGTGATGTTTGTTTTTCTGGAAAATGAATATGGATTGATTCTGGTGGTTGTTGGAATAACATCAAAAGGTGATGGATCATATGGTTTGAATATGGTGTTTGGTGAGTGAAGATTTTCAGATTGAATTGTCTCAAGCTGTTGAGACAGATAATCTTCAATGCGAGGTAAGATGTTTACAGAGGGTGTTGGTTTGACAAGAATGATAGGTTCAGAAGGTTCAACTATGTCGTAGAAGTTTTTAAGTCTAAGACCATAGGCAAGACGATCTGATGAAAAAGGTTTTAGAGAAGCAAACGAGACAAAGTCATATGTTCGTTGCCTTTCAGGTGTTAGAGATGATGGTGTAATTTGTTCATCAGTGGTAATAGGATCAGATTTTGGAGTTGGTTTGGATTGGATATCTGGGTTAGGGTCAGATGCAGCAGAATGACAAGATGTTGAGGAGAGAGTTATCAGAGTTTTAAGAGGTGGTATGTCTAAAATCTCTGTATGAACAGTATCAGTGTTAGAGTGGTGAAAGGGTTCAGAGTTATTGTTATGAGGTGATTCTGGGATTGGTTAATTGTCAGATATAATGGGTTCTTCTGGAATAGTTTCCTCTTGAACAGTTTCAACAGGAATGGTTTCATCTGGTTTTTCAGAGCATGGTTGTTCATATTTATTTGGTGATGGATTATGTGGTGTGGGAGAAGGTGTGGTTTCAGAAGTATTCGTTGATAACAAATTTTCATTTTCAGAAATAGTTTGTAAAGTGGCTTTAGAAGTTCGTACCTTAATTCGCTTGACAGGTACAGAAGTAGAATCTCCAGAAGCTTTCCTCTTCCTGATCTTTTTCTGAGGAACATCAGAAGCACTTGTGTCTTTTGCAGGTTCTTCAGATGTTCTCTGTTTCTTCTGGGGAATTTCAGAAGCAGTTGTTGTCTCAGAAGTTTTCTTCTTTTTCTTCTTCTGAGGAATGTCAGATGCTTCCTCAACTTCTGTAGCTTGTTTCTTCTGCCTTCTGTTTTCTCCATAAAAATCTGGTATTGGTTCACGATTCCCAAGTCCATGTGGAAAGGGAAGACCATGTTCCATGCAGTAGGAAGCATATGTAATCAGAACTTCCTTGGGCTCTTCAGCATAAAATGAAGGAAAATCTGATAGAGGAAGTCTTCTTTTGCTGACTTCGTCAGTGTTGACTTTAGCAGGCTGAGTGGAGATTTTCTCAATAATCTTAAGTCTCTGAAGACTCTTAGCAGTCAGAGTTTTCCCAAGCACATGATTCAATTCATCCTTCAATCCAGCCTCATGAAGATGTCCTACCAAGCCATTTTCAGTAAGAATATCTGAAATTAATCTTCCAAAAGGAATCCAATTTCTGGATTTTTGACCTTTTGTCTTCATTCCATCCCTAGATTCTTTCACATGATTCCAAAGATGAGAGAAGAGCAAGTAAGGTAAATCTACCTTGATACTCTCACTGAAGCAGTACATGAAGTACAGTTGGTCATTGTTCACATAATCTGGAGAGTTAGTTGCCTTCCTGTGGTGAATGCAACCCATGAATATTTTTGCCCAGATCTTGTATTCTGGTTTCAAATGTTTGAATTGATTAGATGGTTCTCCAGCTACAGTAACTTCAGAGTACACATCTTTCATATTAACTCTAGCAGTTAGACGAGTAACACCATCTAATTCTTAATACCCAATAAGTTTCCTAATCAGATCTTCAGTTATGATTATCTCCTTACCCATAACATTTGAAATAATGAACTTAGGATATGCAGATGCATGAATCCAAAATTCCTTGACCAAAACTGGATAAAATGGACCAAACAACCTGTCAAAATACTTTGTCCACCCTTGAGCATCAATGATTTGACGAAAGTTGAATCCATGAGCAGTTAATGATGCAAAATCCACCAGCGATTCGCATAGAACTTCAAGTTCCTCAACAGCAGTGTGATTAGTTCTAATAGGAGCCTTGTAAGCAGTAGGACCCATATTAGAAGATGAGACAGTAGCCATGGATGATTGAAATTGTGCAGAGGTTGAAGATGAGGTTGCCATTGTTGAAGATGAAGAAGGTTTAGGTTTAGGGTTTTGGTGAAGTTGGAAGAGCAAACAAAAATGTATATACGTGTTTGTGAGAGTGAAACGTGTGAAATGTTGTGATTTGTGGAATTTATAGAGAAGAAAATTAGGGCACAATTAATTACACATTGCATGCTTCAAGACACGTGATTAAAACATTTAATGAAAAAGAATAATAATCATTACAAGTAATTAATGAAAAGACAAATTGGGGGGAAAACGAGGAACCAAACATTTAAAATAGTACCTCAATAGTCTCTTCAGTTTTGTGTACGCCATCTTTTCAGATTCAGAGTGACACGTGTTTGCTAGAGTGTGCTTCTGAAAATTCTTTGGGAAATGAAACGTTCACTTGACATTCAGATCTTCGGAATCTTGTTAGTTCAGATACACACAGAAATAATAATAATCAAAAGATAAAGATCTGATGAAATACTTCAGAGCATTAGACATTTTTGCATCTGTGAAATTTGCTTCTGATAAATATTATTCTGGACAAAGATCCATACCAATATTTTTCAGAATAAACTTAAACCTATCTTCAGCAAGGTGTTTTGTGAAAACATCTTCCCATTGATGATCTGTATGAACAAAGGCTAAATTTAATACCCTTCTGAACATAGTCTCTAATGAAATGATGTTTAATTTCTATATGTTTAGCCTTAGAGTGTAAAATAGGATTTTTAGACAAACATATAGCTGAAGTATTGTCACAGAAGATAGAAACATTACTCTCAAAAATCTGATAATCTTCTAGTTGACTTTTCATCAAGAGCATTTGTGTACTATATCCTGCAGCAGCAATATATTCTGCTTCTGTAGTTGACAGAGCAATTGTAGGTTGCTTTTTGCTATACCAAGAGATTAAATTTCTTCCCAGAAATTGACAACTTCCAGAAGTACTTTTTCTTTCAACTCTGTCTCCAGCGTAGTCAGCATCACAGAATCCAACTAATTTAAATTCATCAGATTTTCTGTAACATAAACCCACGTGAGTAGTACCTTTCAGATACCTTAGAATTCTCTTAACAGCTGATAAGTGTGATTCTCTAGGATCTGATTGGAATCTAGCACATATGCATACACTGAATAAAATATCAGGTCTAGAAGCAGTTAGGTAAAAAAGAGATCTAATCATACCTCTGTAGAGTTTCTGATCTACTTTCTTACTTACCTCTTCCTTTCCTAGAATGCTTGTTGGATGCATTGGAGTTTTTGCTAGCTTACTATCAATCATGTTAAACTTCTTCAGAAGTTCTTTTACATATTTGGTCTGATGAATGTAGGTGCAGTCTTTATTTTGGTTGACTTGTATTCCCAGAAAGAATCTTAATTCTCCCATCATGCTCATCTCAAATTCTGCCTGCATACATTTAGCAAACTCCTTTCCCAGCATAATATTGGTAGATCCAAAAATAATATCATCCACATAAATTTGACAAATTAACAAATCTTTCTTAAATGTTTTACAGAAAAGAGTTGTGTCCACTTTGCCTCTGATAAAATTTTTCTCCAGAAAAAAATTACTTAATCTTTCATACCAAGCTCTGTGAGCTTGTTTTAATCCATAAAGAGATTTTTTTAGTTTAAAAACATGTTCTGGAAATTTTTCATTTTCAAAACCAGGAGGTTGGTGTACATAAACTTCTTCTTCTATTATTCCATTTAAGAAGGCACTCTTAACATCCATTTGATAAAGAGTGATGTTATGTTGTGCAGCAAAAGAAATAAGTAAACGAATAGATTCTAACCTTGCTACAGGAGCATAAATTTCTGTATAATAAATTCCTTCTTGTTGACTATACCCTTGAGCAACAAGCCTTGCTTTATTTCTTTCAACTTCTCCTTTCTCATTTAGCTTGTTTCTGAAGACCCATTTAGTTCCAATAATATTGAATCTTTTGGTCTTGAAACCAAATCCCACACATCATTTCTTGTGAACTGATTTAACTCTTCTTGCATGGAAATAATCCAATCATTATCTTGCAGAGCTTCATCCACAGAAGTTGGTTCAATAACTGACACCAATCCAAATAATGATGCTTCAGATGATCTGATAAAGGATCTTGTTCTGATGGGGTCATCTTTCTTTCCAATGATCACATCTTCTGGGTGAGAAGCCTTGATTCTGGAAGATGATCCTCTAACAGTAGATTTTTCAGAAATATTTAAATTGTTCATCTGAGAAGTTAAAAGAATTGCCTCTGGCGATGCTTCTGGATCCTTTACTTGAGTTTCTTCTGCCTCTGGAACTTCAGAGTCTGTGAGAATTACTTCTCTATCTGCAGAATTTTCAAACTGCTTTGGCTTTTCAATGCCAAGCTTATCATCAAATCTAACATGAATAGATTCTTCCACAATCTGTGTTTTAGTATTGTATACTCTATAGCCTTTAGAGCATTCAGAATAGCCAAGCATGAAACACTTCTGTGCTTTGGAATCAAACTTGTTAAGATTCTCTTTAGTGTTCAGAATATAACAAATACATCCAAAAGGATGAAAATAAGAAATGTTGGGCTTTCTGTTCCTCCACAATTTATAAGGAGTCTTTTCCAGAAGAGGTCTAACAGACACTCTGTTATGAATGTAGCATGCTGTATTAATTGCTTCTGCCCAAAAGTGTTTTGCCAGATTAGTCTCGTTGATCATGGTTCTAGCCATTTCTTGCAAAGTTCTATTTTTCCTCTCTACAACTCCATGTTGTTGTGGAGTTCTAGGACAGGAAAAATCATGAGCAATGCCATTTTCATTAAAATATTTTTCAAAGAATTTATTTTCAAATTCACCACCATTATCACTTCTGACTTTTACAATCTTAAACTCTTTTTCATTCTGGACTTGTTTGCAGAAGTCAAAGAACACAGAATGTGACTCATCCTTGTGTTTTAAGAACTTTACCCATGTCCACCTGCTATAGTCATCAACAATGACTAACCCATACTTCTTGCCTCTGATGGATGCAGTTTTCACTGGTCCAAACAGATCAATATGAAGTAATTCTAGTGGTCTTGAGGTTGAAACAACATTTTTAGATTTAAAAGAAGATTTAGAAAATTTTCCTTTCTGACATGCTTCACAAAGAGCATCTGAGTTGAACTTTAATTTTGGAAGTCCTCTGACAAGATTAAGTTTATTAATCTGAGATATACGTCTCATATTAATATGCCCCAATCTTCTATGCCAGACCCATTGCTCATCATTAACAGACATAAGGCATTTAACATTTTGAACCTTAAGTTCTGAAAGATTTATTTTATAAATGTTGTTCATCCTTTTTCCATTAAATAGGATTGAGCCATTTTTCTGACTTACAACCTTGCAACATTGTTGATTAAAGATTATGTCGTAACCATTGTCACTTAATTGACTTATGGACAATAAATTATGCTTTAATCCTTCTACAAGTAAAACATTAGATATAGAGGGAAGGTTACCATTTCCAATAGTACCAGAGCCAATAATTTTGCCCTTCTGATTCCCTCCAAACTTTACTTTGCCTCTAGATTTAAGGTCCAGGTTTTGGAACATAAACCTTTCTCCCATCATGTGTCGTGAGCACCCAGAGTCCAGGTACCATGACTGGCGTCTTGATTTTTTTGCTAAAAACATCTGCAATAGGAATTATCTTTTCCTTAGGTACCCAAATTTTCTTGGGTCCTTTTTGGTTAGTTGCCTTGAAAGTTTTTCTGAACTTCTGTCTTTTTACAACAGGATTGTTCTGACTAACTTTTGATATGAACATAGGAACATTCTTATCAGAACGTGTATGTTCAATATCATTCAGATGACCAAACTTGAAATGAGAGTATAAAGGAGTCTTCTTAATAACAACTTTACCAATAGGTTTTGGATTTGAATCCTCATAAGAATCAGATTTATATCCAACACCTTTTCTATAGTTCATAATAACACTATAGATCATTGAAGCCATTTTGCTTCTGTCCATGCTCTTAGTTAGAAACTTTCTGAAACTATAGTCATAGTCTTCTAAAATGTTTTTACAATCAGACTTAGTTTCAGATTCAGAGTTTTGTTGAGCTTTTTCAAAATTATTTTTCAGTTTCAAACTGTTTTCTTTTAGCTCAGCAACTTCTGATTTCAACAGATTATTCTTAGATTCAAGATTGCATTTAAGCTTCTTGCATTTGAGCTTAATCTAATTATAGTTCATAAGAACTTCTAATGAAACTGTTATAAGTTCTTCCTTAGTAAGATCAGAAAGTACCTCTTCTGAGTCAGATTCAGAGTCAGACTCAGATCCAGATGATCCTTCACTCTGATCTTCAATTCCAGCCATCAAAGCCATGTTGGCACATTCTTCATCAGATTCTGATGATGATTCAGAATCATATGAGTCATCCCAAGTTGCTATAAGAACCTTTTTCTTCCTGTCAAACTGCTTCTTATGTTTCTCCTTCAGAAGCTTTGGACATTCACTTTTGTAGTGACCAGGTTCTTTGCACTCAAAGCAGACAACTTCTTTCTTCCCAGATCTTTTGTGTCCTGAGGAGTCTCCAGATCTTCTGTGTCCAGAAGATTCTTTGTGTTGATCTGGTCTTCTGAAGTTTCTAAACTTCCTTTGCTTATGCTTCCAGAGTTTGTTTATTTTTCTGGATAGCAAAGATAACTCATCTTCATCTTCAGAAGAAGATTCTTCTGAGCTTTCTTCTAATACCTGCAAAGCTTTAGCAGATTTATTAGATTTTAAAGCAATTGAATTAGACTTACCTTTCTTTTGCGGCTCTTCTTGTTCAAGTTCAATTTCATGACTTCTTAAGGAACTGATTAGCTCCTCCAGAGAGATCTTATTCAGATCTTTTGCCAGCTTTAACACAGTCACCATAGGCCTCCATCTTGTAGGAAAGCTTCTGATGATTTTCTTTACATGGTTAGATGTTGAGTAGCCTTTATCCAGAACTTTCAGTCCAGCTGCCAGAATCTGAAATCTTGAAAACATTGCTTCCACAGATTCAGAGTCTTCCATTTTGAAAGCCTCATACTTCTGAATTAGCGCCAGAGCCTTTGTTTCTTTGACTTGAGAGTTTCCCTCGTGTGTCATCTTCAAGGATTCAAACATACCAAATGCAGTCTCCCTGTTGGTGATCTTTTCATACTCAGTATGAGATATTGCATTTAGTAATATTGTTCTGGCCTTGTGATGATTTCTGAACTCTTTCTTTTGACTTTCAGTCATTGATTTTCTATCAATCTTTTTGCCAGTTTCATCAGTGGGATGAAGATAACCCTCAATGACTAAGTCCTATAAATCAGCATCATAACCAAGGAATAAACTTTCTATCCTGTCCTTCCAATAATCAAATTTCTCTCCATCAAACATAGGAGGTTTAGTGCTTATCCTATCTCTTTCTTCATATCTATTGTTGTTGGATGTAGTAGCATCAGCCATAATAACAACCAAAGATATATATCAAAGTTTTCTCACTGGATCTTTTCTGTTCACGGTGAAGTGATAGCACACACAGAACCAGGCTCTGATACCAACTGAAGGTGAGAAAATACTTAGAAGGGGGGTTGAATAAGTATGTAGAAATATTAGCACAATAACAACTCAATGATTTTTATCCTGGTTCGTTGAACTCAACTAATCCAGTCCACCCTATCAAGAGTGATTTGCCTTTCTCCTCAAGGACTTAATCCACTATTTAATCAACTGATTACAATAGTAAGCACTAAGAACAACTGTTCTTAGTCTTCTCAAGAACTACTGATTCTACCTGAATCTTCTTAAGGAAACAATTTACAATCAAATGTAAAACAAATACAAGTGTTTAAATGCTTCTAATAAAGCTTTATCACAACTGTGATTTTTCACTTAAATCTTAAGAACAAATAATGAAATAAATTCAGCAAAGAGAATGTTAAGTGTATGAGCTTTTCTATAAATTTCTTTCAAATGAATCGTCAACTTGAGAATGTTGGTGAAGAAGTCTTTTTATATCCAAAAGGTTCAGTACGTTGCAGCATTGGGACTGTGCACCAAAAGGTAGTTGTAGCCTTTTGTCTTCTTGTGATGTGACCTTAACCAAAAATGGAATGTTCAGAGAAAATCTTTCTTTCTGAGATTTTTGTCTATCACAAATAAGGAAAGAGTTGTTGAGATACGCCAACGGATATATTTCGAAAAGCAATCTTCTTGAGCAAGCTTCAATCTCATATCAGAGTCTTTTAGAGCTTTGTTGTTCTTAGAGTTATATGAATCGGAGTGTTGTGCAGCTTGTGTGCTTCAGCGTGTAAATTAATCAGAGCAGAGTTTTGGTCAACAGATCTTTGTACTTGCAGCGAACAGTACATTAGAGTCTTCTGGAAAACAATGCTACAAACTCTTCATACAAATTCTCCAGTCAAGTTTTAGATGTTTATGCTTCAGATTCTTCTGACAGCGCTTAGAACTTTTGAAAGCAAGCTTCTATTGCTGAGTGAAATAACATTCTGATGCATTTTTGTTTCCTTCAGAGTATATAAATTAATATCTGAAATAAAGAATACTTGAACAAAATTAGAGTATATATTTCCTTAATATAAAGTTTCATTAGAGTTATCATCAAAACATAGAGATATAATTAAGAACCAATCTGTGTTCTAACATAAACATCATTCATCATACATCAATCCGGACCTACTGTCCCACACCAACACAACACACAAAAAATGCAAACCCACACATAACAATGCAACATATGCAACTCGACACAATGATATGCGGTACCGACTCAAACTCAGGATAGATCGCATACACTCCATCTGAGCAACGATCTATCCCTACCACACTCCTTTTGAGCGCATATAATAAATCTTAAGATAGATCACATACACCCCATCTAGGCAACGATCTATCCCTACCACGCTCCTCCTGAGCCCATATAATCAATCCCAGGATAGATCACATACACCCCATCTGGGCAATGATCTAACCCTACCACGCTCCTCCTGAGCCCATATAATCAATCTCAGGATAGATCGCGTTCACCCCTTCTGGGCAACAATCTATCCCTACCAACGCTCCCCATTTGGAGCACGGGTGAGTCACATACGCTCCATCTGAGCAATGATTCAAATCCCATCCACGCTCCCCATTTGTAGCACGGGTGAATCGCATACGCTCCATCTGAGCAACGATTAAATCCCGTCAACATGCTATGCAAGACACTGTTGCACACAGCAAACACCAGCACACACGATGCACACGGTCCTACTGATCCATTTCATACAACACACAAACATAAAGCACACAAGATGCACACGATCCTACTGATCCATCGTCATACATCATATATATGTATATTTATATGCATATATTCTACTCATCACCACATACATGTATCATAATATACACCGATTGAATCATTCCAAATCAAACGAATAACATGTAAAATACATTCCAACACCACACATACACTCACCTCATCTCACTATCAAGCTCATCATCAATCATGACCAACAAGGGTCCAAAATCACCAAAGAATCAAACAGAACAGCAGCAAGGCACAAACTGCTGTCGTGCTCGCTGGCACCTTCGCCTAGCAAAGCCCCGCAGCGAATGCTCGCTATGGCTCACCTGACGAATCCCCTGGCGAAGCTAGACAGTGGCTACTGGCAGCACTCGTTGCCTAGTTCGCCTGGCGAAGCCTAGCGAAGGCTCGCCCCCTCACTCGCCCGGCGAATGCTGGCGAATGCCTGCGATTTCAGAAAAAAAAATCCCACTGTGCAGAATCAACACTCTCTCCGAATTCGCCCGATTACGCTTAAACCAACTTCTAACACAACTAACCAACATTCTAAGACTTAACTACAAAATTCATTCTCGATTTCACCCGATAAAACCTTAGTCCTACTCAATTAATCAATTTTGGCTTAAAATGGTAAACTACTGAAATCCCCAATTCATCCAAACAAACACATGCAATGGATTAATCGTACCAGCAGCAATCTGAAATTCAACATCATCACAACAATCAGTTCATCAACATCTATGGGGTTAGGGAAATCCCCTTCTCCCTAGAATTCATGCATCTACCGAAATTTCAACCCGATTCTCCCCCCCTTACCTCAAATACGCAGCTTTGATCAACGGAGAATCCGCAATAATCCAACAGCTTGGCTTTGATCTTCCTATTCCTCTTGCTCTCACTCTTGCTCAAGCGTGCTCCTCTTCTCCTCTTTCACGATCGTGTTTCTTTCTCTACTTCCTTTCCCAAATTCCACATATGCCCTTAATCCCAAAAATACTTCCAATTAATATAAATCCTCATTTTCTCCTTTTTAATTCAAAACAATTCCAAATTAATATTAAATCCTTATTTTCTTTTATTTCAAATTAATATAAAACCTCATAATATTAATATTAATAATAATAATAATAATAATAATAATAATAATAATAATAATAATATCAATATTAATATTAATTATCAATTATTATCATTATCAATTATTATCATTATCAATTATATGATATTAATACTATGTCCCTTATCTCTCAACACTTCCACACAAAGCACGCCGAAAAATAGAATAACACCGGAAAACTTAAATAATTAAAATGGGCGTTACAACTCTCCCCCACTTTAATTATTTTCTTCCTCGAAAATACCTGATGGAAACAATTCTGGATACGCTTCCCGCATCCTGCTTTCCAATTCCCAAGTCACACCGCCTCCTGCAGCACCTCCTCAAGCCACTCTCACTAAAGGTATCTCTTTCCCTCTGAGTCGCTTCATCTTGCGATCTTCGATCCTCAACGGCATCGTCTCAACGGTAAGATTCTCTCTAACTTGAACATCATCTCTTTGAATCACGTGAGACGGATCCGGTACATACTTCCGAAGTTGCGACACATGAAACACGTCATGCAAGTTTGAAAGCTCCGGCGGCAACGCCACCCTATAAGCCACAACACCAATCCTTTGCAAAATATGATACGACCCGATAAACTTCGGATCCAACTTCTTGGACTTCAATGCACGTCCTACACCGGTCATTGGGTTAACTCTCAGAAACACATGGTCACCTTCACTGAATTCCAACTCTTTCCTTCGGTTATCATGATAACTCTTCTGCCTATCCTGAAACGCTTTCATCTTCTCACGGATCATCTGAACTGTCTCAGTAGTCCGTTGCACCAACTCTGGTCCCAAAACAACATTCTCACCTGACTCATACCAACACAGAGGAGTTCTGCACCTTCTACCATAAAGAGCTTCAAACGGTGTCTTTCCGATACTAGAATGGTAACTGTTGTTGTACGTGAACTCTATCAATGGAAAATGAGTATCCCACGCACCACCTTTTTCCAAAACACAAGCCCGTAACAAATCCTCCAGCGTCTGAATAGTCTTCTCTGACTGACCATCAGTCTGCGGATGATAAGCTGAACTCAGCTTCGACTTAGTACCCAAAGCTTCCTGCAAACTCTTCCAAAATTCTGAAGTGAACCTCAGATCTCTATCCGACACGATACTCGTTGGCACACCATGTAGCTTCACAATCACCCGAACATAAAACTCAGCTAGCTTCTCCAACGAAAAACGGATATTGATCGGCACAAAATGTGCAGACTTCGTAATCCGATCCACAATCACCCATATGGCATCAAATCCTCTCGCCGTGCTCGGCAAACCCGTAACAAAATCCATGGCGATACAATCCTATTTCCAAACCGGAGTCTCTAATGGTTGCATCATCCCAGAGGGTTTCTGATGTTCCACCTTCGATTTCTGACATGTCAAACAAGCATAAACAAAACGAACGATATCCCTTTTCATACCAGACCACCAAAATATCTTTTTCAAATCATGATACATCTTCGTAGCTCCCGGGTGGATACTCAGGCTACTACGATGTCCTTCGTCCAAAATTGACTTCTTCAGCTCGTCATTATCTGGCACACAAATCCTGCCCCGAAATCTCAACACACCTGCACTATCCAACTTGAAATCACTACCGTAGTCACCTTCCTCTCCCCGCATCAAATCCACTAATTTCATATCCAGCTTCTGGTTTTCTCTTATCATATCCAAGAAATCATTTTTCACTTGCAATTTATCCAACATCACACCATCTGCCGTGAATTCACAAACCATGCTTAAATCTCCGAACTTCTTAATTAGCTCCATCTCTTTCACCATCAAAGTCGACATATGAATTGTCTTTCGGCTCAAAGCATCCGCAACAACATTCGCTTTTCCTGGATGATAACTTAGACTGAAATCGTAATCCTTCAAGAATTCCAACCATCTTCTCTGTCTCATATTCCGCGCTTTCTGATCAAACAGATACTTCAAGCTCTTATGATCACTAAACACCTCAAACCTTGAACCATACAAATAATGCCTCCAGATCTTCAACACAAAAACCACCGCAGCCAGTTCAAGGTCATGAGTAGGATAATTCCTTTCGTGTACCCTCAAATGGTCGCGAAGCATAAGCTACCACTTTACCATTCTGCATAAGAACTCCGCCTAATCCCATCTTACACGCATCACAATACACCACAAAAGGCTCACTCGGATTTGGTAACACCAACACCGGTACTGAAGTCAATCTCTTTTTCAGCTCCTCAAAACTTTCTTCATAGGCAGTATCCCACACAAAAGCTTGATCCTTTCTTGTCAACTGAGTCAATGGCAACGCCAATCTAGAAAATCCTTTAATAAACCTCCGGTAATACCTTGCCAAACCCAAAAAGCTTCTAACTTCCGTTGCTGTCTTCGGCGGTTCCCACTACAACACCACACTCACCTTTGATGGGTCTACCGAAATACCATCGCCAGCTATCACATGCCCCAAGAAACACACCATCTTCAACCAGAACTCACACTTAGACAACTTAGCAAACAACTTGTTGTCCTTCAACACTTGCAAAGAAATCCTCAAATGCTCCGCATGCTCTTCCTCAAACTTAGAATAAATCAGTATATCATCAATGAACACGACAATAAACTGATCCAAATAAGAATGGAAGATCCAGTTCATATTGATCGCGACTTTCTATGTCTAATACAACTAACTGCAAGTGCACAGTTTATCGCGTAGTAATAAAAGATATCGATCCCACAGGGACTCGTAATCAAACTAGTGTTCTCGGGAGTTACTATGTTTAGCTAGGTAGAATATGTTTTAAGGGAATAAGATTGTCACTAAAAGAAGGAACTAAGATTACTGTTTAGATTTTAATTAATTGAATCGATACGTAGTAATTGTGTTCTTCAGGGATTTGATAAGTTACTGGTGTATGAAATAGTTTTCACAGTTTATTTAAGCAGAAAATGGAGATTTGAAGACTCTCGTCTCACGATGGTTATTGACGCTAATCATAATCCTAAGGGCCAAACGTACACTTTCGTATCCCGTTCGGGGTTAAAACTATTTTTTGGAAATCTCTAAGTTCTAATTCGTTTTAAAGTGCTTCCGCTATTATTAAAATAAATGCCTAGTGTTTACTATCTGACCTTACCGCAGCTTTCGCTTGTTGGTTCGTATCTTAATTAATTTCCCACTTTCGTGGCAAAACTACTTTTAAATAAGTTCTCGCTTTCGCGACGAAGTTTATTCAGTGAATCAATTTTAAACACTTAGACCATAGATTATTTTTGTGAAAAGAAAGTTTTCAAACAAGAGTTATCAAATCCCATTCGAATTATTACTACATATCGATTGCCTAAGTTTAGCTAGACATGGAATTGGGAAGAACAAAACATAAATAATAATAATAAATACTAAATTGCATTATGTTAAAACAGAAGTCGATCAAAATGAAAACCTGTAAATATGCCAATTGGCCTTTGGGCAGATCCTCCACAGATGTTGGCAGGATTCTGGTCTTTAGTGCCAATTTGATCGGATCGAAAACGGATCAAATTTCTGTTTTTGATCTTCTTCATTGATCATAATTTGATGTCATTGATTTTTCAATGAGTTTTTCGTGCCGTTGGGCTAAATGCTCGGGTGAGGAGCACCTAACTTAGAAGGAAACGTATCTTATATTCTTGGGCTTTTTAGCTCTCTTTTCATGATTTTTCATCTTTTTGGAGATCATACACTTATTTGCATCGGTCGCTTGCTTAGAAGTGTTTTTAGGATGGTGCTGACTGCTAGTATAAACTACTTGGGGTTGAGTTTGCATAGACACTTGAGACTTTGGTACACGTAGGTGGTGAAACCGACTCGCATAAACTAGAGATCTAAGGTGTCTGGACGATACTGGTTTTGTTAGAACTGTCGTTTCCTCGGAGTTTTCAAGACTTGTTTTGAACTCAGGTGCATTCTCATGATGCTTTTGCTTATGAGGAACAAATGAAAGTTTTTGTTTACGTTGAATAATGTGGGGATTGTTTGCGTAACGTGAAAAATATATAGACGAGCTTTATTTGCTAGAAATAGAAAGTGTAAAAATAGAAATTACTAAAATTCAAAGTGCAGTGAAATGGAAATACAGGAAATAAGGGAAGTTCAGAGTACAGTGGAAATAAGGCTCCGCTCCCACACTATCTCGATCAGTGTCCTCACTGATTCTTGAAGCATGCGAGAGGGAGATACAACTGAAAATGAAAATACAAAGAACTAAAATATAGTAAACAATGAAGGAAAAAATGAAAATCTAGTCTCGGCCTCTGTCACGTCCGCGCTGGCGTCCTCTGGCTCTAGCAAGGGCTACTCTATCCTCATAGCTCATGGCTCCGGTGTGGTAGACCGTGTCTCGGAGTCCTTCGACCTGCAGGGTCAGATTCGCTAGGCTCTCAGTGACCGTAGCTTGGCCGGTGTGAAGTTGTTGCATTTGAGTCTGGTGCCAAGCTTCGAACTGGTCAGCTCGCTGGTTCTGCTGCTGCAGCATCGTGAGTATCTGTGCCTGCTGGTCTAGGGAGCGACGGAGGTCCTCTTCGGTGTAGTTGGGCACGGTATGGTGACGGCGGCGGCGAGAATATGTACCTACTGGAGGAGGAGGCTGTGATGCCTCTGGCTGCTCGGACCTGTCCAACTCAGCTTGGATTTCATCGTCAGAATCATGAGTGGGATCCTGAGTAGGAACAGCGGCAGCAGGAGGGGCAGTGAGGTCGAACAACCAGTTGGTACGGTCCTCTGGATGGATGCGGGTGCGGGACGGAAGGATGATGCTTCGGACGATCTTGCCACGCACAACCGGATGGTATTTCCCGTCAGCTCGGGAGCGGATGAGATGGGAGGCCCTGCAGTGGTCGGTGTCAAGGAACACCGAGGGGATGGAATGGAGGTGCTGGAGGCGGTCGCCAAGGTTCAGCCCAAGTGCAATAGCCGTGACAATCCCGCCAAAGTAGAATGGCTTCGAGCCACAGTTGCAGTTGGCCTGAATGTGAGCCAGCAGAAACGGGGCAGCGTTGACGGGTTCATTGTTGAAGACGCAATGAAGAAAGAAGAGCTCCTTGGAGTTCACTTTGTGGTTGCTGTCTCTGGCAAAGATAGTGTTACTCAACGCTCTGTGAAAGTACCTGATGGCGGGGTTATGGATGTGAGTGGCGTGCAGGGAGTCCCAACCATCGGCATTTAGGCCGGTCAACTGATACCATAGCGCGAAGGCTTCGTGCTGGAACTGATCAGTGATGCGGCGATGAGCGTTGTCACCGTGGGGTAGCTGTAGGATGCTGGCGATCTGATTCTGATTCACCTGATAGTTGACGCCAAACATCCGGAAACAAGCGGCACCTGTGTGCTGGTTGAGTTCGCCGCTGCTGGTGACGTAAGTGAACGAACTCAAGAACTCAAGGGTGAGTTGTTCGTAGGTTGGCTGGGGGTTGGTGCAGAGGTTCCAGATGCCTGCTCGTTGAAGCATCCAGGTTACACCTTCAAGGAGTCCGAGCACCGTAAGCGATGGAAGGTGCGGGTAGTGAGTCGGTTGGAGTGACCTCTGATGAAATGCAATGTAGTGGGCTCGTTGTCTTTCGCCTAACTCGCCCTCAGGGAAGAAAATGTTGCTGACATCTGCGTTTCCGGCCATTGTTGAAGATGGAGAGGTTTCGGAGGTTTTGGGGTTTTTCGGCAGAGAGGGGAAAATGACAGAACGGTGGTTTGGAGGTTGAATTTGGAGTTGAGGTTTATAGTTCAATGTGGGGAGGACGAAAATCGTAGTGGGGTATGAATTTGGATGTTTGAAAGTGATAATGGGGGGAGTGGAAGGGAACACGAACCTTGTTTTATTAGGTAGCAGTTCTGGGCTGCGTGACGGTCGTCACCCGCGTGACGCTCGTCATGGGGTTGTGACGGTCGTCACAGCAGCAAAATCTGCAGAACGCAGAATTTTGCTCTGAGGGCGTACTCGTGGTGATTTTAAAGCTTAGTATTGATACGGTGATGTAATATAACAGCCAACAAACAACAAATAATGCGAAAACAGAATAATTGCATAAAACTAGAATTGAAATAACATAAAATTGAAACAATTGTATGTAATACATAAAGAAAACGAAAAATGCGAAAAATCCAAATGATTAAATTAGACTAAACTAGACTAGACTAAAGTGACACTACTGCTACGAGCTAATAACTAATCTTTTCGTGCCTTCAACTCATTGAATTTCTGTGAATAGTAGTCGAGTTGGTCGCAGACTAGATCCATGAAGCCTACCAGTTCGCTGTGCATGCCTGCGATATCAGCTTTTACATTAGTCAGAGCTTTATCAACGTCGTCCAATCTGAGTAACACGGTATCCATTTTGTCGGTGGTCTCCTCAGGGATAGGCTCAGGATAAGTATTGTAGTGTGGAGGAGTCATAGGGTCTACTTCAGTTTCAGAGGCGGCGTCCTCATAGTACATGTAGTCGTGTGCCTCAGAGATGTGGTCACTGTCATACATATAGTTCTGGGGTGTTGACTGTGGTGAAGGACGTCCCATAGGCTCATCCAATTCGTAGAGCCAGTTATCCTTGTTGTGGATGCTTGTCATCAGATGATCAGACAGTGTGAATAGCTGTACTGGTTTTTCGTTAATAAGGTACTCATACGGTCCAGGTCCCATAGTCCCTAAGATGCGCCTGTTAAAGCAGAATTGTATGTTCATGGGTCTGATGGTACCAAAACGAGTGCTGGCATTTAAATGGAATCTAAGGCCAAGCTCGTGGGCAATCATTGTTACTAGTCCTCCTATAAGAATAGGTGTCTGAGGTTCCAGCGTGAGGCGTTTGAAAGACCTCATCATGAAAGGCACTGCATTTACTGTCCGTCCCTGAGAAGCACAAAACATGATGAATAACTCCTCCTTAGACACTGTAGTAATATTTTCTTCTTTTCCAAACAAGGTGTGAGCTAGTATCTTGTGGAAGTATCTGAAGGCTGGGTTGTGAATGTCATCATTGTACATTTTGTCTGGTTCAGGGTGATAGTCGCCTGTGATTCTACCCCAGAAGTGATCGAGTTGCAAATCAATATCGTCATCTTCTGCACTGATGAACACATGCGGTCCGCTAGGGAATCCTAGGAGGTTAGCTAGTGACATCCTGCTGTGGGTTTGGTCCATTCCAAAAAATCGGAAGGTAATCAACTCTGTGCTGGATCCAAAACCATAGTTGGGTGTGTATCTGAAAGAACTAAGGAATTCGTAGGTAAGATCCTTGTAGGTAGCGAAACGTGTTTTCAGAGCAGTGTTCTCCCAACCCAGTTGATTGAACAGGTATTGAATGTTATCCGTGATCCCTAGTTTATCCATAGTAGCCTTGTCATAATACAACGTTAAGGCGAATTCTCTTTCGGTCAGTGCTGCAAATCTTGCCTTTTGAGCGAGTACTCTGAAGTGAACCTTTGTGAAATCGTACTCGGCCATACTCGCAGGTAATTCGGAGAAAACAGAAGGAATGTTTTGAAGGCTTTTTAAAAATCCTGAAAAGTTTGAAACAGGAAATTGAAGTCAGGATTTTTAGAAATGAAAAGTGGTAGAAACAAAAGATAAAATAGAAAAAATAAAATAGGAATAAAAGTACAAAAATGAACGAAAGTAGAAAGTAGTAGTAATTTTAGAATTTTTGTTGGATTTTTCAAAGTAGAATTTTAAGGAAAAATGAAATGCAATAACGAGGGAAATTTGGGTTGCCTCCCAGTAAGCGTTGTTTTTAACGTCTAAAGCCTGACGATAGCTTGGTGAGAAGCTATTCGGGTGTTTGAGCTGGAAGCTCAAGCAATGTTATATTGCTGACTTGAGGACTGTTGTCGTTCTTATTGTAATGTTTTAGACGTTGCCCATTTACGATGAATGGTGCATTCGTCTTATCGGTAATTCCAACAGCTCCACTCTGAAGTACTTTAGTCACTTCATAGGGTCCAGACCACCTAGATTTTAGTTTTCCTGGGAAGAGTTTTAATCGTGAATTGAAGAGCAATATGATGTCTCCCACACTGAATTGTTTCCTGATTGAACGTTTATCATGCCACCTTTTAGTTCGTTCTTTGTAGATACGGGCATTTTCGTAAGCGTCTAATCGAAGTTCTTCCAACTCGTGTAAGTTCAAGATTCGCTTTTCTTCTGCCTCGGTGTAGTTGAAGTTGAGTGTCTTAATGGCCCAAAAGGCCTTATGCTCTAACTCTACAGGGAGATGGCAGGATTTACCGTAAACTAATTTATAGGGGGTAGTACCTATTAGTGTCTTAAATGCGGTCCTATAAGCCCATAAAGCTTCTTGTAGCTTCGATGACCAATCTTTTCTCGAGGTAGCGACAATCTTTTCCAAGATCTGTTTTATTTCTCTGTTCGAGACCTCTACTTGTCCGCTAGTTTGCGGATGATAGGGTGTAGCTACTCGGTGCCTGACTCCATATCTAGAAAGAAGTTTATCGAATATTCGTGATATGAAGTGAGATCCTCCGTCACTAATGACGAGTCTGGGTACACCGAATCTAGGAAAGATTGTGTTTTTGAAGAGTTTGATTACTACTCGTGCGTCGTTTTTTGGAGCAGCTATGGCTTCTATCCATTTAGACACGTAATCGACAGCGACGAGTATGTAGTTATTTCCAAAAGAAGGAGGGAAGGGTCCCATGAAATCTATTCCCCAGACGTCGAAGATTTCTACCTCTAAGATTCCTTTCTGAGGCATTTCATCGCGTCGTGAGATGTTGCCAGTTCGTTGGCATCTATCGCACTTTTGCACAGCGATGTGAACGTCTTTCCAGAGATTGGGCCAGAATAGGCCAGCTTGGAGAATCTTAGCGCACGTCTTGGACGTACTAGCATGACCACCATATGGTGCTGAGTGGCATTGGGAAATAATATTTTCTATTTCTTCCTCTGGGACACAGCGACGATATATGTTGTCGGCCCCTCTCTTGAAGAGTAGAGGTTCGTCCCAATAATAGTGTTTCAGATCATGGAAGAATTTCTTCTTTTGCTGATAAGTAAGATCTGGTGGAAGCACGCCCGCATCGAGGTAATTAACGATGTCAGCATACCAAGGTAATGTGACTTGGGCGTAGACGGCTTCTACGGCTTTTTCGAATTCTGGATCTTCCGAGATTGAATTGGGCGTGTCACTTTCTAGTTTGGCTATCAGATGTTCGTACGGGAAATCGTCATTTATCGGTACTGGTTCATGTCTGATGCCTTCTATTCGGGATAAGTGATCCGCAACAACATTCTCGATTCCTTTCTTATCTTTGATTTCTAAGTCAAACTCTTGTAATAACAGGATCCATCTCAATAGTCTTGGTTTGGCATCCTTTTTGCTTATTAGGTACCTTATGGCAGCGTGGTCTGTGTATATTATAATTTTTGCTCCTACTAAGTAAGAACGGAATTTGTCAAGCGCAAATATAACTGCTAGAAGTTCCTTTTCTGTGGTAGCGTAGTTCATTTGGGCAGGATCTAAGGTTCTACTGGCATAGTAGATAGCATGGAGTTTCTTGTCCTTCCTTTGTCCTAGAACTGCGCCTACAGCGTAATCACTCGCGTCGCACATGATTTCAAACAGTAGTCTCCAATCTGGTGGTTGCATGATTGGTGCGGTGATAAGGGCTGATTTCAATGTTTCGAATGCTTTTAAACAGTCGTCGTCGAAGACGAATTCAGCATCTTTCATCAACAGGCCGGTCGGAGGTTTTGTGATTTTCGAGAAATCTTTTATAAATCTTCTGTAGAAATCGGCATGTCCTAGAAAACTCCGTATTTCTCGTACGGATTTTGGAGGTTGGAGATCTTTTATAATCTCTATTTTAGCTTTGTCTACCTCAATCCCTCTATCTGATATGACATGTCCTAGAACTATTCCTTGTCGGACCATAAAATGACATTTCTCCCAATTTAGGACGAGGTTTACTTTTACGCAACGTTCTAGTACCATTTCTAAGTTTTGTAAGCATCCTTTGAAACTTTGTCCACATACCGAGAAATCGTCCATAAACACTTCCATAATGTCGTCTATGAAATCTGCGAAGATTGCCATCATGCATCTTTGGAAGGTTGCTGGAGCGTTACAGAGTCCGAACGACATTTGGCGGTAAGCAAAAGTACCGTAGGGACAGGTGAATGTAGTCTTTTCTTGGTCATCAGGATGGATGGGAATTTGGAAGAATCCCGAGTAACCATCTAGATAGCAGAAATACGAATGTTTGGCTAATTTTTCCAACATTTGGTCTATGAAGGGTAGCGGGAAGTGATCTTTGCGCGTAGCTTTGTTAAGCTTCCTATAATCAATACACATCCTGCTTCCAGTCACGACTCTTTTTGTTATTGATTCGCCTTTTTCGTTTTTAACTACTGTGACTCCTCCTTTCTTTGGTACGACGTGAACTGGGCTAACCCATTCACTATCGGAGATCGGATAGATGATTCTTGCATCTAGTAATTTCTTTACTTCATCTCTGACTACAGTGCTCAGGATGGGGTTTAGTCTTCTCTGATGCTCTCGAGAGGTTTTAGAGTCTTCCTCTATTGTAATTCGATGCATACAGATCGAAGGGCTTATACCTTTTAAATCGCTTATGTTATAGCCTAACGCGGTGGGGTACTTCTTTAGGACTTCTAATAACTTTTCGGTTTCTGGTTGTCCTAAGTCGGCGTTGACTATCACTGGTCTTTTCAGTTCATCGTCTAGAAATTCATATCTAAGGTTTTTGGGTAGTGTTTTAAGTTCTAAAGATGGGTTCTTCGGACCTGGCATATGGTTTGGGGTCAGTGCTAAGCTTTCGCTTAGGTTGTCGTCCTTATACGGTTTACGCCAATTATCGTCTTCAGAAATGTCGGGTATTTGAATCTTTATTATTTCTGAATACGTGGTCTCTTCATTTTCAAGTTCTCTTATGCATTCGTCAATTTCATCTACTAAATAGCAGGTATCGTCTATTGCTGGTGCTTGTAAGAACTTGGTGAGAATGAACTCTATCTTTTCTTCTCCTACTTCGAATGTTAGCCTTCCTTTCTTCACGTCTATAATCGCTCCGGCTGTAGCTAGGAATGGTCTTCCTAAGATAATTGGGGTAACAGTGTCCTCCTTGATGTCCATGATTATGAAGTCGGTTGGGATGTAGAATTGTCCTATGCGTACTGGAACGTTTTCCAGTATTCCGACGGGGTATTTTACTGATCTGTTAGCTAATTGTATGAACATTTTGGTTGGCCTGAGGTCTCCCATATTCAGCTTTTTGCATATAGATAAGGGCATAACACTGATACTGGCTCCTAAATCGCATAGAGCTTTGTCTATTACGAACTTTCCTATGACGCAGGGTATGGAGAAACTACCTGGGTCTTTTAATTTAGGAGGCATGCGGTTTTGAATAATAGCGCTACACTCTGCAGTAAGCGTAACTGTTTCGTTATCCTCGATCTTTCTCTTATTCGACAGGATCTCTTTGAGAAATTTAGCGTATGACGACATTTGAGTTATCGCTTCTGTAAAAGGAATAGTAATATTCAGCTGTGTAAGGAGCTCTACAAATTTCTTAAACTGTCCTGAAGTTTTAGAGTTTACTAGTCTTTGTGGATAAGGAATAGGTGGTTTATATGGCGCTGGAGGTGCTTGAGGTTTTTCACTTGCGGTATCCTCCTTCTCGTTGTCCTCCTTTTCTCTAACTCAGATTCCTTTTCTGCTTGTTCAGTTGGTTTCTGTTGCATGGCTGAGTTTTCGGTCCTCGGATCGATCGGTTCGTCCAATTCTTTTCCACTTCTTAGTATCACAACATTTGCTTGGCCTTTGGGATTTTGTTTGGGTTGTCCAGGAAATGTGCCAGCAGGTGCGGCAGCAGATGCTTGTTGTTGAGCCACTTGTGATATTTGAGTTTCTAACATTTTGTTGTGGGTGGCTAAAGCGTCTACTTTTCCTGTCAACTGTTTAATTTGCTCGCTAGTGTGTATGTTTTGATTCAGGAACTCTTTGTTCGTCTAAGCTTGAGTAGATATGAACTTTTCCATCATCAATTCGAGGTTTGATTTCCTAGGTGCATTCTGAGCAGCTGGTTTTTGATATCCTTGCGGAGCAGTAGGCATTTGCAATGCATTTTCGCTTTTGTAAGAAAAGTTTGGATGATTTCGCCAACCTGGGTTGTAGGTATTTGCGTAGGGATTTCCTTGAGCATAATTTACCTGGTCTGGAGGGATTCCGGCTAGAAATGGGCATTCGGGTGCATTATGAGTGGTGCTTCCGCATAACTCGCAATTTGGAGTTACTGCAGCGACAGTTGCAGTGGGGTTAACGGTCAGACTATCAATCTTTTGTGCTAGAGCATCTACTTTAGCATTGAACTTTTCAAGGCTGCTGATTTCGTACATCCCACCTTTCGCTGAGGTTTTCTCATTTGGAGTGCGTTCACCTCCCCATTGGCAATGGTTTTGTGACATGTTTTCTATTAATTGATAGGCTTCATCGTATGGCTTATCCATAAGTGCACCGCCCGCGGCAGCGTCTATTGTCAATCTAGTATTGTATAGAAGCCCATTATAGAAAGTATGGATTGTCACCCAGTCTTCTAGAACGTGGTGAGGACATGTTCTCATCATATCTTTGAATCGTTCCCATGCTTCGTAGAGAGATTCAGTATCTTTCTGTGGAAATCCGTTGATTTGAGCTCTAAGCATAGCAGTTTTGCTTGGTGGAAAATATCTCGCTAAGAAGACGTTCTTCAATTGCTCCCACGTCGTAACGGAGTTGGATGGTAACGATTGTAACCATGTCCATGCTCTGTCTCTAAGAGAGAATGGGAAAAGACGAAGTCTTATCGCGTCTGGAGTTACTCCATTTGCTTTCACTGTGTCTGCGTATTGTACAAACTTCGTTAGATGTTCGTTCGGATCCTCAGTTGCGTTTCCTGAGAATTGGTTTTGCTGTACAGCCGACAACAATGATGGTTTCAGCTCAAAATCATTTCGGGTAATAGCTGGGGCATCAATGCTACTTCTAGGCTCCATCTGAGATGGTGTAGCGTATGCCTTCAGCGGTTTGTTTGGAGGTCCTTCAGCCATCTCTGGTTCTTCTTCTTCTGATTTGGGAATGGGAGTGAGAGGCTCGGGAGTGTTATGTTTGAGTTGGTACTCAATGATTCTACTTCTTAAATGTAAGAAGCGTTCTAGTTCTGCGACTGAAGGTTTTACGATATCGCTTTGCGGGCGATTTCTTGGCATACAATCGACAGAACTAGTAAAGGAAAAATGAAAATTGTTTACCTAGTCTATACGGTGTAACAGAAGGTTACACTATTGACTAAACGGGTCCCCGGCAACGGCGCCAAAAACTTGATCGCGACTTTCTATGTCTAATACAACTAACTGCAAGTGCACAGTCTATCGCGTAGTAATAAAAGATATCGATCCCATAGGGACTCGTAATCAAACTAGTGTTCTCGGGAGTTACTATGTTTAGCTAGGTAGAATATGTTTTAAGGGAATAAGATTGTCACTAAAAGAGGGAACTAAGATTACTGTTTAGATTTTAATTAATTGAATCGATACGTAGTAATTGTGTTCTTCAGGGATTTGATAAGTTACTGGTGTATGAAATAGTTTTCACAGTTTATTTAAGCAGAAAATGGAGATATGAAGACTCTCGTCTCACGATGGTTATTGACGCTAATCATAATCCTAAGGGCCAAACGTACACTTTTGTATCCCGTTCGGGGTTAAAACTATTTTTTGGAAATCTCTAAGTTCTAATTCGTTTTAAAGTGCTTTCGCTGTTATTAAAACAAATGCCTAGTGTTTACTATCTGACCTTACCGCAGCTTTCGCTTGTTGGTTCGTATCTTAATTAATTTCCCACTTTCGTGGCAAAACTACTTTTAAATAAGTTCTCGCTTTCGCGACGAAGTTTATTCAGTGAATCAATTTTAAACACTTAGACCATAGATTATTTTTGTGAAAAGAAAGTTTTCAAACAAGAGTTATCAAATCCCATTCGAATTATTACTACATATCGATTGCCTAAGTTTAGCTAGACATGGAATTGGGAAGAACAAAATATAAATAATAATAATAAATAATAAATTGCATTATGTTAAAACAGAAGTCGATCAAAATGAAAACCTGTAAATATGCCAATTGGCCTTTGGGCAGATCCTCCACAGATGTTGGCAGGATTCTGGTCTTTAGTGCCAATTTGATCGTACAGTGCAGTAGCAATTACAAAAGAGCGAAAATGGGAATAAGGAAATGTAAAGGAGAAATGGATACAAATAAAAACTGGAAAGTAAATTGCTCTGGAAATAAATTCGGCAGCACTTCGTGGTATGAATGCAGCTCCCTTTTTGAAGTCCCCTGCTTCCCTTTTTATAGAAGTGGAATCCCAATAGTTATCTCTGAGGATGATGGACCTTGAGGCAGATAATTTAGGGAGTAGTGGACCACTTAATGGGAATTGGAACTGCTCTTTTGACGTGTAATCTGAGTGGGGCGTTTTTGCCTGCATGACGGTCGTCACAAGGTGTGACGGTCGTCACAAGGTGTGACGGTCGTCACCCGTGTGACGGTCGTCATGTATCTGTGACGGTCGTCACATCAGCAAAAACAGTCTGCTGCGCTTTTCATTGTGTTTTCACTCCTTTTTCGTCCATATTTCATCTGGGATTGCTTCTTTTCTTCATGTTGCCTTGTTTAGACGTGATCGTTGAATACCTGCAAAAACATCAGACAAATACACGGAAATAACCCGAAATCGGATCGAAAACGGTTAGCTTTTAGTCGAATTATGCATAAAAACATCTATATGATTTCGTGTTATCACATATACTCCATAAACACTTTCGGCACATTAGACACTCCAAAAGGCATTACCGCATACTCGTAATGTCCGTATCGAGTTCTAAACGCCGTCTTCTGAATATCACCTTCTTTCACTCTGATCTGATGATAACCCGAACTCAAATCAATCTTACTGAACAGACGAGCTCCCACCAACTGATCCATCAAATCATCAATCCTTGGGAGAGGATATTTGTTCTTGATGGTTACTTTATTCAACTAACGGTAATCGATGCACAGACACATACTACCATCCTTTTTCTCCACTAACAATACTGGATCTCCCCATGGTGACACACTCGGTCTGATAAACATTCTATCCAACAACTGTCCAATATGAGAATTCTACTCGGCCAATTCCACAACCTACATCCTGTACGGCGCCATAGAAATGGGCCTCTTATCAGGAACAAGATCAATGCTAAACTCAACTTCTCTCTTCGGAAGAAACTCTGTAATATCATCAGGGAACACTTCCGGAAACTCATTCACCACCGCCAACTATTCCAATAACGTCTTGCTGTCAACAGATAACGATGCAAATAAAGCAAACACCTTAGCCTCGTCTTCCAACAAGACCCCCAATTCCTTATTAGATAAAGAATCAGCCAATGCTTCCTCTTCTGGAGTAAGAAACAACAACACCTTCCGAAAACAATCGATGTAGACTCGGTTGAACTCCAACCAGTTTATACCCAGAATAACATCCAAACCACCAAGTGGTAGACAAATCAGATCTACCCCAAAATCTCTACCGAAAATAGTCAGTGGACACTTCAAACACACCAAGGAAGTAGTCACTGAACCAATAAAGGGAGTTTCAATAGTTATCCACCACTCAAGAGTAGACGGCACCAAACCTAACCTCTTCACACAATCAATAGAAATGAACAAGTGGGTTGCACCCGTATCAATCATAGCAGTCAAGGGAACATTATTGATAAAACAAGTACCTTTGATAGAACGCTCCTCGTCCGTTGATTGAGTTCCCACCACAGCAAACACTTTACCACTGACCTGAGTCGCCTGAGTCCTCCTCGGCTTCTCACAATGAGTGCTAATATGACCTTTCTCTCCACAGTTATAGCAAGTAGGCATATTAGTCCTGCACTCTGCAACCACATGGCCTGACTTCCCACACTTGAAGCACTTCTTTGTTTCATGAGGAAAATCACTAACACGATGTCCCGCGACACCGCACCGATAACATTTCAAATCCATCGATGTTCTCCTCTCTCTTAACTTCTTATCAGCAATAACCTTCTGCTTTCCCTTATCAGTCGACACGCTGTAAGGTGTACCACCGAATCTCTGTTTACTCTTACGGTCATTCACCACCTTATAGTATGCAATCCTTGCACGGTTGTCATTATCATAAATCCTGCTTCTGCTCACTAACTCAGGATAGCTGCTGATCTTCTAACACGCGATTCCCATCTTAATCTCCAGACGCAACCCATTCTCAAACTTCAAACACTTGGAAGTCATTGTCTCATCAATATTGTAATGGGGACAATATTGTGCCAGCTCTTCAAATCTAGCAGCATACTCTACTACAGACAGGTGACCCTGCTTCAGCTCCAGAAACTCAATCTCCTTAGCACTTCTGATGTCTTCCGGAAATACTTCTCCAAAAAAATCGTCTGAACCACCTCCCAAGTAATGGCAATTCCCGCAGCCTCCAATCTCTGGCGACTGTTGTGCCACCAAGCTTCAGCTTCACCCTCCAACATATGAGTACCAAACCTCACTTTCTGCTCATCGCTGCAACCCATCCTCCTGAAAGTCTTCTCAATCGCTTTCAGCCACTTTTGTGCAGCTTTCGGATCCAAAATCCCTCCTTCAAACCTCGGTGGCTTATTATTCTGAAACTGCTTCAAATATCTGAATTGCACACCCGCAGCCAGATTCTGGTTGGCAACCACCTGTGCCATCGCTTGCATAGCTGCAGCCAAAGCATCATCATTCCTTCCTGCCATACTGCTCAACCAAACAACACTGGGTTAAAAGACACACAACCTCTATTCTAAGGATAGACTCAAAACACTACACTGGCCGGACGGACCGACCTGCTCTGATACCAACTTGTAACACCCCGTCTCCCAGAATTAAAATAAAACAATTAAATCAAAACAAATATCAGAGTTTCCCCAAAACGGGATGTCACTTTTCACAAAATTCCACACAACATTTATTTAAATGACTTCCAAAAAAATGCAGCGGAAAAATTCGTCATATAAATATATACATAAACATCATCTACATCAATTCGGCCATCCGCCCAAATTCGGCCATCCACACAGCAAACACCAGCACACACGGTGCACACGATCCTACTGATATATTTCATACAACACACAAACATAAAGCACACAAGGTGTGAAGGTGAGATAATACTTAGAAGGGGGGTTGAATAAGTATGAAAGATTAAAACTTAGAATTAAAAAACACAAGTATTTTTATCCTGGTTCGTTGAACTCAACTACTCCAGTCCACCCTTTCTAGAGTGATTTGCCTTTCTCAATCAAGGACTTAATCCACTATTAATCAAACAGATTACAATAGTAACACCTAAGAACAACTGTTCTTAGTCTTCTCAAGAGCTACTGATCCCAACTGGATCCTCTTAAGGAAATCTTTTACAATCAATGTAAAATTAATACAAGAGTAAGAATGCTTCTAAAAAGCTATTATTACAACTGTGATATTTCTCTTAAGTTTAAGAACAATGAAATAAATTCTTAGAATGAATATGAAAGTATGATAGCTTGACTATTTTGTTTCTTTTTAATACCAACGTCAACTGAAGAATTTGGTGGAGTCTTGCTTTTATAGGCAGCTGATCCAAGGTGAGCTGTACGTTGAGAAGAGTGTCCAAAAGGTCTGAGCCTTTTTGTCTTCACATCAAGTGACCTTTCCTAGAAGAAGAAAGCACAGAAAAATCCTTTTTGTTTGTGTTCTTGTGTCTAGCATAAATAAGGAAAGAGACGTTTGATTTACTCCAACGGATATAATCTTTGAAAATTTCTTCTTCAGTTTTCAACAACTTCATTAGAGTCTAAATTGGTCAGAGTCTTCTAATGATGATCAGAGTCTTGCTGAATCAGAGTCTTCTACAGCAGGTATGCTTTCAGCGTGTTTAAGTTCAGAGCATATTTGAGACAGAACTTTAGTACTGGCAGCTTTAGTATTTTCAAAATCTTCTATAGAAACTATGCTTTGAAAAAAAATCTCTTCATACAAAATTCTTCTTTGCTTCAGATGCTTCTGACTTGCTTCAGATTCTTCTGGAGCTTCTGCTTCAGAATCTTCTGGAGGCTACGCTCAGAATCTTCTGTTGGCAGCAATCAGAATCTTCTAATGAGTGCATCTGGCGCTTCAGATTCTAGCTAATTTCTTGTGTTCAATTCTGATTTGCTTCTGGAGTGTTAATTTCTTTACTTTCTGCAGTAAGAATTCTCAAGCAAATTTTAGAGTATATAATTCTTAAATACAAAATTTCATAATAGTTATCATCAAAACATAGAGATATTATTAAGAACCAATCTGTGTTCTAACAATCTCCCCCTTTTTGATGATGACAAAAACATCAGAAATTTTGTTTAATTGAAAATATTAAATTATAACTCCCCCTGAGATGATGAATCTCCCCCTGAGTTAAATACAGATAAGGAATAGAAACTTCCCTTTTGTCTTGAGATATTTCAGAGTTAGATCTTGATTGTCCTTTTAACATTTGAAGGTCAGAATGTCTTGCAAGTTTCAGGTTCAGAATTTGATAATAGTCAAATGATCTGAGAGACTCAGAGTTTCTTTTATAGAGTGTACTTATTAAATGTTCTGAAATACTTCAGATTAAAAGTTAGATAGAATATATATGTCTGAAGTTTCATTCTAGTGAAGTTAGATTAAACAGTTCAGATCTACATTTTCTCCCCCTTTTTTGTCATAAGCAAAAAGTAAAAACTTTAAAAAGACAAATAAAAGGAAACAGTAAATGAGATAATCTAGTGGAGAAAAACTTTGATTCATTTAATTAGTTCAGATCAACAGTACATGCATCAAAAGATATATCAAAAAAATACATAAACAAACATCAGATGCAAAAACATCAGAATGAAAAAAATGAAAATCTAAGAGTGTTTTGACAAAAGCATCTTCAATAGATCTGTGATCTCAGAGGAGGACTGCTCTTGCTTGGACATCCACTTAGCCATAGTCTCATTCTTCTGATCCTGCTTTGACATCCACTCTGTCATGTCTTCAGATTTCTTATCCTGTTTTGCCATCCAAGACTTGATCTCTGATTGACCAGCTTCCAGAGCAGCAATTTTATCCTCAAAATCTGGATGTTCTTTCTTTAACTCAGATGAAGAAGGATGATTATGTTCTGGAGCTTGAACATAGTCAATTTCCATGGGAGTCTCAGAGCTTGGAGCAGTAGAGTCTGAAGGTTGTTCTATCAGAGTCATTGCCATAGGATTGTCTTCAGATGCAGATGTAGATGCAGGATTCTCTTCTGATGATGGAGGAGCATCTGTAAGAAGTAGTGGTTCATATCTCTTGACTGTCCCTAACAATTTTCTTGCAGCTTCAGCAAATCTGAGCTTCGCATCATCAGAACATATGTTCTTCAGATTTGAGGCCACAGAGTTGAATCTGTTGATGAATCCATTCCAGATGACATCAGATTCTTGGGCATCCATTGTTGCTGAGCATTTCTTCTGTACAATACCTAAATACAACTGTATTTCTTGCAAAAAGGTTTGAAATAAATGATTAACATTAAGTCTGGGCTTAGGATGTAACAGAGTCTCTAGTGTTATTGGTTTTTGTTGGGGAGTTGGTGGAAAAATAGATTTATGAATGGAAATCAGAGGAGGAGGATAGTAGGGGGAAAATGGAATCTCAGGAGCTTTTTCTTTGGATCTGTTTAAAGCATTTAACAAATTTGGTTTTGCTCTGGTGTGAAAGGGAACCACATCAAAGGGTTTATTTGAGAAGGGTTGGAAAGCAGATTTGGGAGGTTTATCAGAAGCAACAAATTTATCAAATGATACAGGTTTAGCTGAAGTAACAGCTTTGGCAGATTTATCAGAATATGGTATTGTTGCTAATGATCCTGCATCTGACATGGATTGAATATATGTGACAAGCACAGATGGAAGGGTTATTGTGAGTTTGGGTTTCAGAGGGGTGATAGGGTCATATGGTTCAACTCTGTCATAAAAATCTTTGAGTTTGAAACCATATGCCAGATTGTGAAATAGTGATGAAACTTGTGCACATGAGATAGATGATCTTGGGTTAGAATTGGGAATCAGTATTTCAGAAGATGGTGCAGGTGTGGGAATAGGATCTGGAATAGAAGCTTTAGAAGGTATAATGGGTTCTGGTTGGTTTACCTCAGAGTATTTATGAGATGGAGAGATTAGAAAATCTGGGTGAATGTCAGATTCTGAGGAGTTTGATGAGGTTGTTGGTGTGCAGGAGGTAGAAGACACTTGAAACACAGTTTTTAATGGTGTGACATCAAGAACTTCTGTCTCAGGAATGTTGGGTTCAGAAGGATTGGTTGATTCTGAAGGAATTTCAGAAGGTTTTGATGAGGGAGGATCAGATGAAATTTTTATTGGTTCAAATGATTTGGATGATGGATTATATGATGGTGGTTGTTTCTGAGGTTTAGATGATTTTTGTGGTTTTTCTGATTGTGGATCAGATGATTTTTGAGGAGCAGAGTCCTTTTCTTGTAAAGGTTCAGAGTCTTTTTCTGTTTGTTTTTCTTGTGGGTGCTTTTGTGGTTCAGATGGCTTTTGTTTACATGGTTCAGAGGGTTTTTGTTGAGCAGATGGTTTTGTTGTTTGTTGTTGTTCTGTGGGTTGTTTTTCTGATGGTTGTTTTTGTGGAACATATTGTTTGATTGAAATTTTTGGTTGACTTGATTTTTGTAGAGAGACTTTTGGAGTTTGAATTGTTTGTGTTGTGATTGGTGTTGGAACAGATGATTGTTTTTGTGGTGATGTGGAAATTGGAGCAGTAACAGAAGTATTTTGTATAGAGGGTGGTTTTGGAATAGACTTAATATTAGAATCATTTAAAATAACAGGATTTGCAGAGGATACAGAAGATTTAATACCTTTGATTTTGAATCTCTTAGCTGGTACAGAGGGAGTGTCTCCAGATTCTTTCCTCTTTAAGAGCTTCTGTGGCTTCTCAGCAATCTTGATCTTCTTTTGAGCAGGTGCATCTTCTGCTTCTGGCTGTGTCCTCTTTCTTTGTTGTTGTTGTTTTTCTTCTTCTACATCAGGCAGAGGTTGTCTTGCTAGCTGTATAATGTTTGCAGGAACAGGCTTTCCTTCTTTCTTGCATTCATCAATATACATCACAACAATGTGCCTTGGTTCTTCAGCAAAGAACAGAGGATAATCATCTATAGGAATTCTCTTCTTACTTAGTTCAGAAACATTCAGCTTCTTGGGAGCTGTTATGAGTTCATCCACTATTTTAAGTCTCTGAAGACTTTTGGCATTCAGAGGCTTTCCCATAATGAATTCCAATTCCTCTGTAACTCCAGCAGCGTACAGAGCAGTAACCAATCCATTCTCAGTTAGAAGATCTGAGATTAACCTTCCAAAAGGAATCCAGGTTCAGATCTTCTGTCCTTTTTCCTTCACATACTCTCTAGAGGCATTTATATGGTTCTAGAGATGCATAAAGAGAATATATGGAAGATCTACCTTGGTGCTCTGACTGAGGCAATACATGAAATAGAGATGTTCATTGTTGACATAATCTAGAGAGTTTGTTGACTTCCTATGATGAATGCATCCCATGAAGATCTTAGCCCAGATCTTGTAGTCAGGCTTCAGATCCTTGAACTTGTTAGAAGCTTGACCAGCAGTCATCACTTCTTCATACACTTCATCCATATCCACACGCCCAGCTGGCAAGTGTGAAACTCCATCTGTTTCTTCATATCCAATAAGCTTTCTGATCAGATCTTCTGTCATTATTATTTCTTTGCCCAAAATAGAAGAAAGGATAAACTTAGGGTAAACTGAAGCATGGATCCAGAACTCTTTCACAAGAAGGGGGTAAACTGGTCCAAACAGTCTATCAAAGTATTTCACCCATCCTTGAGCACCTATGATTGAACGAAACTCAAAACCATTCTCAGCAAGTGAATCAAATTCCACCATTGATTCACACAACACTTCCAGCTTTTCAACAGGGGTTAAAAATGTTCTTTTTGGAGAAGAATAAGGAGCAACACCCATGTTAGCAGATATAACTGCAGCCATTGTTGATTGGAATTATGCAGCAGTTGATGATGAAGTTGCCATTGAAGATGATTTTGTCACACGCTTAGGGTTTTTATACAGAGAGAAGAGAAGATGAAAATGCATAAACTTTCAGAGATGTGAAAAGTGTGAATGTGAAGAGAAGATATGTATTTATACTAAAACAAGTAGACATACAAACAGTCAGATTTTGCACGTTTGATTAAAGCATTAAATGAAAAGAATAAAAATCATTTCAAGCATTTATTGCTTCTGACAGATTGGGGGGAAAACCAAGATTTTCACTATTCAAATTTCACCTCAAACGTCTCTTCAGTAGTGTACACGCCACCTTTGCAGAATTGGAGTGACACGTGTTTGCTTGCATGTGTTCTGAATTCTTTTGAGAAATGAAACGTTAACCAACGTTCAGATCCTCTAAGAATTGTTAGTTCAGAGTTTCACAAAACCAAATTAATAAAATAAATAAGCAATCAGAAGAAATACTTCAGAGCATTAGACATTTTTGCATCTGGAAAAATTTGCTTCTGATAAATATCATTCTGGACAAAAATCCATACCAATATTTTTCAGAATAAATTTGAATCTATCTTCAACAAGGGGTTTTGTAAAAATATCTGCCCATTGATGATCTGTATCAACAAAGGCTAAATTTATGATTCCCTTCTGAACATAGTCTCTGATGAAATGATGCTTAATTTCTATATGTTTTGCCTTAGAGTGTAAAATGGGGTTTTTAACAAACATATAGCAGAAGTATTATCACAAAAGATAGAAATGTTACTTTCAAATATTTGATAATCTTCTAGCTGACTTTTCATCCAGAGCATCTGCGTGCTACATCCAGCAGCAGCAATATATTCTGCCTCTGTGGTTGAAAGTGCAATTGTGGGTTGCTTCTTGCTGTACCAAGAGATGAGATTTCTTCCCAGAAATTGACAACTTCCAGAAGTACTTTTTCTTTCCACTCTGTCTCCAGCGTAGTCAGCATCATAGAATCCAACTAATTTGAACTTATCAGATTTTCTAACACAAACCCACATTAGAAGTACCTTTCAGATACCTTAGAATCCTCTTGACAACTGTCAAGTGTGATTCTCTAGGATCTGATTGGAATCTAGCATACAAGAATACACTGAACAATATGTCAGGTCTAGAAGCAGTTAAATAAAGAGGAGATCCTATCATACCTCTGTAGAGCTTCTGGTCTACTTTCTTACTTACCTCTTCCTTGCCAAGTGAGCTAGTTGGATGCATTGGAGTCTTTGCCGGCTTACTATCAGTCATGTTAAATTTCTTCAGAAGTTCTTTAACATATTTGGTCTGATGTACGTAAGTGCACTCTGGAGTTTGATTGACTTGGATTCCTAGAAAGAATCTGAGTTCTCCCATCATGCTCATTTCAAATTCTGCCTGCATACATTTAGCAAACTCCTGTCCCAGCATAGTATTGGTAGATCCAAATATTATATCATCCACATAAATTTGACAAATTATAAGATCTTTCTTAATTGATTTACAAAAGAGTGTTGTGTCCACTTTGCCTCTGATGAAAATTTTCTCCAGAAAAAAATTGCTCAATCTCTCATACCAAGCTCTGGGAGCTTGTTTTAAACCATACAGAGATTTCTTTAATTTGAAAACATGATCTGGAAATTTTTCATTTTCAAAACCAGGAGGTTGGTGGACATAAACTTCTTCCTCTATAATACCATTAAGAAATGCACTTTTAACATCCATCTGATATAGAGTGATGTTATTTTGTGCAGCAAATGAAATAAGAAGGCGTATAGATTCTAACCTTGCCACTGGAGCATAAGTTTCAGTGTAATCAATACCTTCTTGTTGACTGTACCCTTGAGCAACAAGCCTTGCCTTATTTCTTTCAACTTCTCCTTTCTCATTCAGCTTATTTCTGAAGACCCATTTTGTTCCAATTATATTGAATCCTTGTGGTCTTTGAACTAGATCCCATACATCATTTCTGGTGAATTGATTTAGCTCTTCTTGCATGGCAATAATCCAATCATTGTCTTGCAGAGCTTCATCTACAGAAGATGGTTCAATTTCTGACACTAGTCCAAATAATGATGCTTCAGATGATCTTAGAAAGGATCTTGTTCTGATGGGATCATCCTTCTTTCCAATAATGACATTCTCTGGATGAGAAGCTTTAATTCTGGATGATGATCCTCTAACAGTTGATTCTTCAGAAATGTTTAGATTTTTCATCTGAGAAGTTAAAGGAATAGCATCTAGTGTTGCTTCTAGTTCCTTCACTTGAGCTTTGTCTGCTTCTGGGACTTTAGAGTCAGTGAAGACTACTTCTCTATCTGCAGAGTTTTCAGACTGCTTTGGCTTTTTATTGCCAAGCTTATCATCAAATCTAACATGAATAGATTCTTCCACAATCTGTGTCTCAGTATTGTATACTCTGTAGCCTTTAGAGTGTTCAGAATATCCAAGCATGAAACACTTCTGTGCTTTGGAATCAAACTTGTTCAGATTTTCCTTAGAATTCAACATATAGCAAATACATCCAAAAGGATGAAAATATGAAATGTTGGGCTTTCTATTCTTCCACAGTTCATATGGAGTCTTTTTCAGAAGAGGTCTTACAGACACTCTGTTCTGAATGTAACAGGCTGTGTTGATTGCTTCTGCCCAAAAGTGTTTTGCCAGATTCGTCTCATTGATCATGGTTCTGGCCATTTCTTGCAAAGTTCTATTTTTCCTCTCTACAACCCCATTTTGTTGTGGAGTTCTAGGACAAGAAAAATCATGAGCAATGCCATTTTCATTGAAATATTTTTCAAAATATTTATTTTCAAATTCACCACCATGATCACTTCTGACTTTTATAATTTTGAAATCTTTTTCATTCTGGACTTGCTTGCAGAAGTCAAAGAACACAGAATGTGATTCATCCTTGTGTTTTAAGAACTTTACCCATGTCCATCTACTATAGTCATCAACAATGACTAATCCATACTTCTTGCCTCTGATGGATGCAGTTTTCACTGGTCCAAACAGATCAATATGAAGTAATTCTAGTGGTCTGGAAGTAGAAACAACATTTTTTGATTTAAAAGATGATTTTGAAAACTTCCCTTTTTGGCATGCTTCACAAAGAGCATCTGAAGTGAAATTCAGATTAGGGAGTCCTCTGACAAGATTAAGTTTATTAATCTGAGATATACGTCTCATATTAATATGGCCCAATCTTCTGTGCCAGACCCATTGCTCTTCATTAACAGACAAGAGGCATTTAACATTTTGAACTTTAAGTTCTGAAAGATTTATTTTATAAATGTTGTTTTTCCTCTTACCACTAAATAGGATAGAGCCATCCTTTTGACTAATAGCTTTACAACATTTTTGATTAAAAGTAATATCATAACCATTGTCACTTAATTGACTTATGGAAAATAAGTTATGCTTTAACCCTTCAACAAGTAAAACATTAGTAATAGAGGGAAGTTTACCATTTCCAATAGTGCCAGATCCAATGATCTTGCCCTTCTGGTTCCCTTCAAACTTCACATCACCTCCAGATCTAAGTTCCAGGCTTTGGAACATAGACTTTTCTCCTGTCATGTGTCGTGAGCATCCAGAGTCCAGGTACCATGATTGGTGTCCTGACCTTGCTGCTAAGAATATCTGCAACAGGGATTATTTTACTTTTAGGTACCCAGATCTTCTTGGGTCCTTTAGGGTTAGTGGTTCTGAAGGTTTGTCTAAACTTTTGTTTTTCAACATAATGTTTATTATGACTTGCCTTGGATTTAAACACATAAGTATTCTTCTCAGAGCTTGTATGTTTAATGTCATTTAAGTGACCAAACTTAAATTGAGAGTACAGAGGTGTCTTCTTGATGAAGAGTTTGTCAACAGATTTTGGATTACTTTCAGAGGAAGATTCATATCCAATACCTCTTCTGTTGTTCCCACTAACACCATAGATCATAGAAGCCATCTTGCTTTTGTCTATGCTTTTAGTAAGGAATCTCTGAAAGCTAGAGTCATATTGTAACACCCCACTTCCCAAAATCAATTAACTTAATAAACATTATAAATAAACAAAATCAGAGTTCCAATTCTCCCAAGTGGGATATCACATAAAAACAACGTTTCCTTATAAAAAGGTTTATCTCCAACTTCAGCGGAATATTAAATAATAAAATTCAATAAAAGTTTGATACGTTCACAGGGAAATAAAATATCAGTTCAACATAAAACAAATAAAAACGCCCAAGTCCCGTGCTACGTATCAGAGCATCCTAGACTCGACAATCACACCAATATCCAAGCTAGCTAAGCACCTGGATTATCTGTACTTCCGAAGAAGCACAGACCACAACAACAACAAAGGGGTGAGAAATCATGATCCAAAATATAATGGTAATGTAATACATGTAATAAGGAAGTAAAACACACCAACACATCAATTATTCACCCCAACAACACCATATAACGAACCTACTGTTCAAATTACAATATAACATATTATAATGCAAAATGCAACTCAACACCATGCATGCGGTACCGACTCGTTGGTTCATTCAATCGAACCTGGATAGATCACTTACGCTCCTCCTGAGACATGATCTATCCCCACCATTCTCCACAAAGGAGTACGGATGAATCACTTACGCTCCTCCTGAGACATGATTCATCCCACCAAAACACCATGATATGCACACACCAATGCATAACTAATATATTTAGGCACTCAACGTGCACACGATCCTCCTGATCCTATCATCATACATCATATATATATGTACAGATATAACATACACCAACACCATATAAATCAATCAGTTAGTAAACAAGTTCATATTCTGTCACCAAGATACAAACACATCCCACTACTCGGGGGTACGTGATCCTACTGATCATTACATACATATACATCAACTAATTGTCCACCAGTCATTATTACGGGAAACATGCACTATCACCAAGTTTTCTCACAGTTCTGCAGTGTATTCTAGGCCAAATTGTACCTATCATCTCAACTCAGATCCTCAGTCTATTCTAGTACCAATCTTGCACATTACCGTAACCCATAGGTTTCTAATTCCTATTCCCAAAATCATCACCTACACACTTTACCGATACCTCAAAAGCCATACGGAATTTTCCCTAAAAACTGTAAAACACCCTATATGCCCTATATGCCAAATCATCCCAAAACACCAATTCATTAACGATTACTATATAATTAACAACAATCATCATCAATCATAACGTAACAATATATATTATCATATATCGATCAATTTCCTACGGGGTTAAGGAATCCCCAACTACCCTATACATGTATAAACCATTCCCAATCAAGTTTCTCCCCCCTTACCTTGTTAATCGGTTGATCGATGAAAGAATCCTCCAAGGTTTGGCCAATTCTGATTTTCCCCTGTTCCTTCGTTCTTCGCTCCCTTTTCCGTTCCCTTTTCCGTTCTCTCCTTTCTATCGTTCTTTTTCCACTTTCTCTAACTTCTCACAATGTATCGTAAAACTACTAATCCCTCACGTTTCTATTTTAATTCTCTAATCCCAATAATAATAATAACTTAATAATAATAATAATAATAAAAATAATAATAATAATAATAGTAGTAATAATTCTATTATTATCTCACCAAAATAATAATAATGTTAATAACTTAATAAAATAATAATAATAATAATAGTAATAATAATCCTATTATTATCTCACCAAAATAATAATAATGTTAATAACTTAATAAACTAATAATAATAATAATAATAGTAATAATAATCCTATTATTATCTCATCAAAATAATAATAATGTTAATAACTTAATAAAATAATAATAATAATAGTAATAATAATCCTATTATTATCTCACCAAAATAATAATAATAGGATTATTATTACTATTATTATTATTATTATTTTATTAAGTTATTAACATTATTATTATTTTGGTGAGATAATAATAGTATTATTATTACTATTATTATTATTATTATTTTATTAAGTTATTAACATTATTATTATTTTGGTGAGATAATAATAGGATTATTATTACTATTATTGTTATTATTATTTTATTAAGTTATTAACATTATTATTATTTTGGTGAGATAATAATAGGATTATTACTATTATTATTATTATTATTATTTTTATTATTATTATTATTATTAAGTTATTGTTATTATTGGGATTAGAGAATTAAAATAGAAACGTGAGGGATTAGTAGTTTTACGATACATTGTGAGAAGTTAGAGTGGAAAAAGAACGATAGAAAGGAGAGAACGGAAAAGGGAACGGAAAAGGGAGCGAAGAACGAATGAACAGGGGAAAATTAGAATTGGCCAAACCTTGGAGGATTCTTTCATCGATCAACCGATTAACAAGGTAAGGGGGGAGAAACTTGATTGGGAATGGTTTATACATGTATAGGGTAGTTGGGGATTCCTTAACCCCGTAGGAAATTGATCGATATATGATAATATATATTGTTACGTTATGATTGATGATGATTATTGTTAATTATATAGTAATCGTTAATGAATTGGTGTTTTGGGATGATTTGGCATATAGGGCATATAGGGTGTTTTACAGTTTTTAGGGAAAATTCCGTATGGCTTTTGAGGTATCGGTAAAGTGTGTAGGTGATGATTTTAGGAATAGGAATTAGAAACCTATGGGTTACGGTAATGTGCAAGATTGGTACTAGAATAGACTGAGGATCTGAGTTGAGATGATAGGTACAATTTGGCCTAGAATACACTGCAGAACTGTGAGAAAACTTGGTGATAGTGCATGTTTCCCGTAATAATGACTGGTGGACAATTAGTTGATGTATATGTATGTAATGATCAGTAGGATCGCGTACCCCCGAGTAGTGGGATGTGTTTGTATCTTGGTGACAGAATATGAACTTGTTTACTAACTGATTGATTTATATGGTGTTGGTGTATGTTATATCTGTACATATATATATGATGTATGATGATAGGATCAGGAGGATCGTGTGCACGTTGAGTGCCTAAATATATTAGTTATGCATTGGTGTGTGCATATCATGGTGTTTTGGTGGGATGAATCATGTCTCAGGAGGAGCGTAAGTGATTCATCCGTACTCCTTTGTGGAGAATGGTGGGGGATAGATCATGTCTCAGGAGGAGCGTAAGTCATCTATCCAGGTTCGATTGAATGAACCAACGAGTCGGTACCGCATGCATGGTGTTGAGTTGCATTTTGCATTATAATATGTTATATTGTAATTTGAACAGTAGGTTCGTTATATGGTGTTGTTGGGGTGAATAATTGATGCGTTGGTGTGTTTTACTGCCTTATTACATGTATTACATTACCATTATATTTTTGATCATGATTACTCACCCCTTTGTTGTTGTTGTGGTCTGTGCTTCTTCGGAAGTACAGATTATCCAGGTGCTTAGCTAGCTTGGATATTGGTGTGATTGTCGAGTCTAGGATGCTCTGATACGTAGCACGTGACTTGGGCGTTTTTATTTGTTTTATGTTGAACTAATATTTTATTTCCCTGTGAACGTATCAAACTTTTATTGAATTTTATTATTTAATATTCCGCTGAAGTTGGAGATAAACCATTTTATAAGGAAACGTTGTTTTTATGTGATATCCCACTTGGGAGAATTGGAACTCTGATTTTGTTTATTTATAATGTTTATTAAGTTAATTGATTTTGGGAAGTGGGGTGTTACAATTGGTATCAGAGCAGGTCGGTTCGTCCGGCCAGTGTTGTTGAGTCGAGTTGAGTCTGTCCTTTAGGATGTAGTTGAATATCTTTTAAACCTGGTGTTGTTGTTTTGAGCAGTATGGCAGGAAGGAACGATGCTGCATTGGCTGCTGCTATGCAAGCAATGGCACAGGCTGTTGCTAATCAGAATCAAACTGCAGATGCCTAATTCAGGAGTTTGGCGCAGTTTCGGAGCAACAAGCCGCCAACGTTCGAAGGGGGAATTCTGGACCCCGAAGCTGCTCAGAAGTGGCTGAAGGCAATTGAGAAGATCTTCAGAACTATGGATTGTAGTGATGAGCAAAAGGTGAGGTTTGGTACTCACATGCTGGAGGGTGAGGCTGAAGCCTGGTGGGACAATAGTTGCCAAAGATTGGAAGCTGCTGGAACTACCATTACTTGGGAGGTGGTTCGGAAAGGTTTTCTAGAGAAATATTTCCCGGAAGATATCCGAAGCGCTAAGGAAATTGAATTCTTAGAGCTGAAGCAAGGTAGCATGACTGTAGCAGAATATGCTGCCAAGTTTGAGGAGCTGGTGCAGTATTGTCCCCACTATAATGTGGAAGGGGCAATGACCTCTAAGTGCTTAAAGTTTGAGAATGGACTGCGTCCAGAGATTAAGTTGGGGATTGCTTGTCAGAAGATCAGGAGCTATCCTGAGCTGGTAAGCAGGAGCAGAATCTATGATAATGATAACCGAGCAAGGATTGCGCTCTACAAAGCTGTTAATGACCGCAAGGGTAAGCATAGGTTTAGTGGTACTCCTTATAGTGTTGCTGCTGATAAGGGAAAACGTAAAGCTGTTGTTGATAAGAAGCCTAGAGATGGGAGAGCATCTGCTGAAGGGAAATGTTTTCGGTGCGGTGGTATGGGACACCGTGCTAATGATTGTCCTAATGAGGCCAAGAAATGTTTTAAGTATGGGAAACCAGGTCATGTGATAGCTGATTGCAGAGCAACTATGCCGACCTGTTATAACTGTGGTGAGAAGGGTCATATCAGCACACATTGTGAGAAGCCGAAGAAGCCTCAAACGTCTCCGGCTGGTGGAAAAGTGTTTGCCTTGGCAGGAACTCCAGCTGCCAATGATGAGCGCGTGATCAGAGGTACTTGTATTATCAATAATATTCCTTTGATTTCTATTATTGATACGGGTGCAACGCACTCGTTTATTTCTGTAGATTGTGTGGAGAGGATAGGTTTGGTGTCGTCCACTCTGGAGGTACAGATGACTATTGAGACACCCTCTATAGGTTCAGTGACTACTTCTTTGGTATGCCTGAAGTGTCCGCTGACTATTTTCGGTAGAGAATTTGGAGTGGATCTGATTTGTCTACCACTTGGTAAGTTGGATGTTATTCTGGGTATGAACTGGTTAGAATTCAACCGAGTCTACATCGATTGTTTTCGAAAGGAATTGTTGTTCCTGACCCCTGAAGAGGAAGTTGTGGCAAGTTCTTTGTCTAATAAAGAATTGAGGGCCTTGTTGGAAGATGAAACTAGAGTGTTTGCTTTATTTGCAACTTTATCGATGGATAACAAAGTGCCAATGGAGGAATTAGCAGTGGTGAATGAATTTCCAGAAGTGTTTCCTGACGACATTACGGAGTTGCCTCCGACGCGAGAAGTAGAATTTGGTATTGATCTTGTTCCTGGTACGAGACCTATTTCTATGGCGCCGTACAGGATGTCTGCACTGGAATTGGCGGAGTTGAAGTCTCAGATTGGAGAATTGTTGGATAGAAAGTTTATTAGACCAAGTGTATCGCCGTGGGGAGCTCCAGTGTTGTTGGTGAAGAAGAAGGATGGTAGTATGCGTCTGTGCATCGATTACCGTCAATTGAATAAAGTGACTATTAAGAATAAGTATCCTTTACCTAGGATTGATGATTTGATGGACCAGCTGGTGGGAGCTCGTGTATTTAGTAAGATCGATTTGAGATCGGGTTATCATCAGATAAGAGTAAAGGAAGGTGATGTTCAGAAGACTGCCTTTAGGACTCGATATGGACATTACGAATATGCTGTAATGCCGTTTGGAGTGACTAATGCACCGGGAGTATTTATGGAGTATATGAACAGAATTTTCCATTCTTACTTGGATCAGTTCATTGTAGTGTTTATTGACGATATATTAATTTATTCTAAATCTGATGAAGAGCATGCAGGACATCGTAGTAGCCTGAGTATTCATCCGGGAGCTACGAAAATGTATCATGATTTGAAGAAATTGTTTTGGTGGTCTGGTATGAAAAGAGACATAGCTGAATTTGTGTATGCCTGTTTGACATGTCAGAAGTCGAAGGTGGAACACCAGAGACCTTCTGGATTTATGCAACCATTAGAGATTCCGGTTTGGAAATGGGATTTCATTACTATGGATTTTGTGACAGGTTTGCCGAATACGGCGAGAGGTTTTGATGCTATATGGGTGATTGTGGATCGATTGACGAAGTCTGCACACTTCGTGCCGATCAATATTAGTTTTCCGTTGACGAAGCTGGTGGAGATTTATATTCGGGTAATTGTGAAGTTACATGGTGTTCCATCCAGTATTGTGTCGGATAGGGATCCACGGTTTACTTCAGAATTTTGGAAGAGCTTGCAGGAAGCTTTGGGAACTAAGTTGAAATTGAGTTCAGCTTATCATTCGCAAACTGATGGTCAGTCGGTAATCCTAAAAGCAATATGGGGTGTTACAACTTAGCTTCAGATTCAGATTATTGTTGAGTTATTTCAAAGTCATTTTTGATTTTCAGATTAATTTCTTTTTGCTCAACAAGTTCTGTCTTCAAAAGATCAATCTCATATTCAAGACTGCTTTTCAGCTTCTTGTATTTGAGTTTGATATTGTTATAGCTTTTCAGAACTTCTGATAAGACTTTGACAAGTTCTTCTTTAGTAAGTTTAGCCATTACCTCTTCAGCGTCATCGTCAGATTCAGAATCAGATTCAGATCCTGAAGTTCCTTCTTCCTGATCTTCTGTGCTGGCCATCAGTGCAACATTAGCACATTCTTCTTCTGATTCAGAAGATGATTCAGATTCATTTGAGTCATTCCATGTTGCCATCAGAACCTTCTTCTTTTTGTTAAACTTCTTCTTGGGTTTTTCTCCTTGAAGTTTGGGGCAATCATTCTTGTAATGCCCAGGTTCTTTGCACTCATAGCATACAAATTCTTTCTTGCCAGATCTTCTGTGCCCAGAAGATTCCTTTCTATAATTAGATTTTCTGAAGTTGTTGAACTTCTTTCCCTTGTGCTTCCAGAGTCTGTTGATCCTTCTGGATAGCATGGATAACTCATCTTCTTCTTCAGAGGAAGATCCTTCAGAGCTTTCTTCAATAACCTGCAAAGCTTTAGCAGATTTATAAGATTTTAAAGCAATAGATTTACCTTTCTCTTTCTTCTGAGGTTCATCTTCCTCAAGCTCAATTTCATGACTCCTTAGTGAGCTGATGAGTTCTTCTAAAGAGATCTTGTTCAGATCTTTAGCCATCTTTAAGGCAGTCACCATTGGTCTCTGTTTGGTAGGTAGACTTCTGATGATTTTCTTTACATGATATGATGTGGAGTATCCCTTGTCTAGAACCTTTAGACCAGCTGTGAGGATCTGAAATCTGGAGAACATAGCTTCAACAGATTCAGAGTCTTCCATCTTGAAGGCTTCATACTTCTGGATCAGAGCCAGAGCCTTTGTCTCCTTGACTTGAGAGTTTCCCTCATGAGTCATCTTTAAGGATTCAAACATGTCAAATGCAGTTTCCCTGTTTGTAATTTTTTCATACTCAGTATGAGATATTGCATTCAACAATATTGTTCTGGCCTTGTGATGATTTCTAAAATCTTTCTTCTGAGCATCTGTCATAGATTTTCTGTCTATCTTCTTGCCATTCCCATCTGTGGGATGAACATATCCATCTATGACCATATCCCATAAATCAGCATCATATCCAAGGAAAAAACTTTCAATTCTGTCTTTCCAATAATCAAATTTCTCCCCATCAAACATAGGGGGTTTGGTGCTGATTCTGTCCCTTTCTTCATATTTGTTGTTGATGTTAGATGTTGTATTATCATCCATAGTAACAACCAAATATATATCAAAGTATTTCTCTCTGGATCTTTACTGTCACTGTTAAGTGGTAGCACACACAGAACCGGAGCTCTGATGCCAACTGAAGGTGAGATAATACTTAGAAGGGGGGTTGAATAAGTATGAAAGATTAAAACTTAGAATTAAAAAACACAAGTATTTTTATCCTGGTTCGTTGAACTCAACTACTCCAGTCCACCCTTCCTAGAGTGATTTGCCTTTCTCAATCAAGGACTTAATCCACTATTAATCAAACATATTACAATAGTAACACCTAAGAACAACTGTTCTTAGTCTTCTCAAGAGCTACTGATCCCAACTGGATCCTCTTAACGAAATCTTTTACAATCAATGTAAAATTAATACGAGTAAGAATGCTTCTAAAAAGCTATTATCACAACTGTGATATTTCTCTTAAGTTTAAGAACAATGAAATAGATTCTTATAATGAATATGAAAGTATGAGAGCTTGACTATTTTGTTTCTTTTTAATGCCAACATCAACTGAAGAATTTGGTGGAGTCATGCTTTTATAGGCAGCTGATCCAAGGTGAGCTGTACGTTGAGAAGAGTGTCCAAAAGGTCTGAGCCTTTTTGTCTTCACATCAAGTGACCTTTCCTAGAAGAAGAAAGCATAGAAAAATCCTTTTTGTCTGTGTTCTTGTGTCTAGCATAAATAAGGAAAGAGACGTTTGATTTACTCCAACGAATATAATCTTTGAATATTTCTTCTTCAGTTTTCAACAACTTCATTAGAGTCTCATTGGGTCAGAGTCTTCTAATGATGATCAGAGTCTTGCTGAATCAGAGTCTTCTGCAGCAGGTGTGCTTTCAGCGTGTTTAAGTTCAGAGCATATTTGAGACAGAACTTCAGTACTGGCAGCTTTAGTACTTTCAGAATCTTCTGTAGAAACTATGCTTTGAAAAAAAAAACTCTTCATACAAAATTCTTCTTTGCTTCAGATGCTTCTGACTTGCTTCAGATTCTTCTGGAGCTTCTGCTTCAGAATCTTCTGGAGGCTATGCTCAGAATCTTCTGTTGGCAGCAATCAGAATCTTCTAATGAGTGCATCTGGCGCTTTAGATTCTAGCTAATTTCTTGTGTTCAATTCTGATTTCTGGAGTGTTAATTTCTTTACTTTCTGCAGTAAGAATTCTCAAGCAAATTTTAGAGTATATAATTCTTAAATACAAAATTTCATAATAGTTATCATCAAAACATAGAGATATTATTAAGAACAAATCTGTGTTCTAACAAGGTGCACCCGATTCTACTGATTCATCGTCATACATCATATATATGTATATTTATATGCATATATTCTACACATCACCACATACATGTATCATAACATACACCGATTGAATCATTCCAAATCAAACGAATAACACGTAAAATACATTCCAACACAACACATACACTCACCTCAGCTCACTATCAAGCTCATCATCAATCATGACCAACAAGGGTCCAAAATCACCAAAGAATCAAACAGAACAGTAGCAAGGCACAAACTGCTGTCGTGCTCGCTGGCACCTTCTGTAACACCCATTTTATTTATTTAGTCATTTTGGTGTTATTTTAATTAATTTATGTTGGTGTGCCCTTAGGTGGGGTGTGTTTGAATATGATTGGTGGGTGTCCTTGAGATATAAGGATTATTTGTGGTGATGTGGAGTTGATATAATAATTTAATAGTTAATAGTAATATTGGTGGTATTATTATTATTATTATTATTATTATTATTATAATTATTATTATTATTAGTATTAATATTATTATTTTGGTGAAATAATATTATTATTAATAATATTATGTGTGTTATATATTATTATTATTATTATTTATTATAATTATCATTATTATTGGGATTAGAATTAAAATAAGATTTTAGGGGTATTAGAAGAGTTGGGAGAAAGAGAGAAGTTAGAATACGATAAACCAGTTCTTGAGAGAAAAGCAGAGAGGAAGAGCAAGGAGAAAGGGAAGAAGCTAGGGCTTGAGATTCTTGAGGATTCTTCATCAATCGAAGATACAATCGAGGTAAGGGGGGAGAAACAGATTGGGATGGTATTACATGAAATTGGGTATAGAGGATTCCTTAACCCCGTAGGTATTCTGATGAATATGTTTGAATTGTTGCTATGATGTTAATTGTTGTTGTTTATGGTGAATTATATGCATATGATGATATGTTGATGATTTGTTGTTACCATTGATGAATGGGTGTTGATGTTGGTGTGGTTTGGGTAAGGTTCTGAGTAACTCTGAAGTGTCGGTAAGGTATCGTGACGTTGGTGTTAGAGTAAGAATTATAGGTCGATTGGTGAGCATAATGCATATGGATTGTAGTACTGATAGCATAGGAGGTAGAAGTGGAGAATTAGGCTTGAATTGGAGCAAGGTAGCAATTCTGGACAGTGAGAATTTGAGAAGTCGCAGACAACTCGCTAGCACTTCGCTAAGCGAGCCAGTAGCGAATGTTCGCTAGGTGCTCCTGTTGCATCCTAATTTTTGACTCTAAGATCCCGCATATTTTTGCATCATCGGTATAGTTTATCATCTCTTACATTTTTCATAATATCCAATTTATCAGCTGAAATAAACTTTTTAGGCAGTTTAAGTCATTTTAGCGGATAAAATTTATTTTAAAATTTGACAAAACGCTGTATTTTTCCAAATCGTGTATTTTTTGCTGATCACTTTGGTGTATTCATTTTATTTTTTCGAGCACTTCGATACCGATCCAATTTTTTTCGTTTTTTTACCGTTTTTATTTATACTTTTAAATAATATATTTTTTAATTAATCAATTTTTTTTAGTTAATACCCTTTCTTATTTTATATTTAATTTTTAATTTTTGAGTTTTAATTTTAATTTTTTATTTTAATTTTTTATTTTAATTATTTTTTAGAAACTTGTCAAATAAGTCTCATAAATTACTTACTTTTTAGAAACTTATCAAATAAGTCTCATAAATTACTTACTTTTTAGAAACTTGTCAAATAAGTCTCATAAATTACTTACTTTTTAGAAACTTGTCAAATAAGTCTCATAAATTACTTACTTTTTAGAAACTTGTCAAATAAGTCTCATAAATTACTTACTTTTTAGAAACATGTCAAATAAGTCTCATACACTCTTCTTTCTTTTTCAACCTATATAAAGGAAGCAACCACACCATAAAATCTCACACTTCATGCTCTTTTCCTTATCACACTTCCACATAAACTAAAAACTCACTATCCACCATATTCTATCATCACTCTTTCATACACAATATCTTCCATGATATGAATAACTCACCTTCATTTTTTCAATAATAAACCACCACCTACATTTCTTTTTCTTCATGCTACCTCTAACCTCACATAAAATATCATCCTCCAAGTAGACACAATACTCCCTCAACTAATCTTTATCAGGTTTTTTTCCTTCTTTTCTTTTACTTTATTCATTTATTTAGTTTATTTTAATTTGTAAAATATTTGGAAAGACAAAAAGGGATTTTTAATTATTTATCTTTTATTAGTTAATTGTTAAATATTTAAAAATGCAAAAATATATGTTGTAATTATTAATTAATTTAAATATTTGTATTTAATTTGATTAATTAAATTATTAGTTAATCTTGTTAAATATTTATATTTAAATTGATTAATAATTTTGTTGGTTGCCTGATTCTATTTGTGACTGATTTTCTTCCATGTACATGTTACTTTACTTTTATTCCTTGTTGACCTAATCCAATGGAAGGGACTCTGTGTTGACTTATTATCATTGTGCATGTCCCTTGCTTACCTGTCTTAGTTGTTCTTGGTTCTTAGAACCTAACAAATCGTAGTTTCACGAACTACGGACGCTCTGATTTCTCAAGTCCCTCTTGAGGATACGTAGGCACAAGATGCGATTTCTTGGCGAGCTCACTAACCACTAACTTCCTGTTACCTTTCTCAATTTAGTTTAGAGTCGTCGTGCTCACTTTTAACGTCCCGCCGTGGACATCCTTTCCCTTTATCCTAACCTTAGGATTTGAGTCGCCGTACTCATGTTTAGTGTCCCGCCGTGGACATTCTTTACCATAACAATCTCAACTTAGATTCAGGAGTCGCCGCACTCCATGTAAGTACTTCCCTATGAATTCTTACATCCCCTTGGAACCATGACCACAACCGAGAGTTCCTCCCCCCTATATAGGGGAACTACGAACGCTCTGATTTCTCGTTGAGAATACGTAGGCATAAGATGCGATTTCTTAGCGAGCCAACCTTTTCTTTCTCCCTCACTAACAACTAACTTCATATTAACATTTTCAACTTAGGCTTGGAGTCGCCGTGTTTTATTTAGTCGTCCTGTCGCAGACATTCTCTTCCTTGCTAACTTTACAACTTAGTTTAGAGTCTCCGCACTCTATGTAGGTGTCTCTCCGCAGACATTTACTTTCCCTTTGGAACCTTGACCACAGTCAAGAGTTCCTACCCCTTAGTTAGGGGAACTACAGTTGCTCTGATTCCATTCCCGTCAGGATACGTAGGCACGAGATGCGATGTCTTCACGAGCAAACTTTGTACAAACTTTACATTCTTTGTATATACTTTAGATCTTTACCCTAACACTTGTCCCTTAGCAAGCAAACTCTAGCAAACACAAATATTAACAAGAGGTTCCTGTAGAGTACTACAGATGTTTAGGATGTGAAATACCTACCCTAGGCATAACCAACCCCCGAACCTTTAGATCTCTTTGCTTAGCTTTAGGCCTTGCCTTTTTCTTTGCATTTTAATAGGTTTTTGTTTCTTTAAACCTTTCCTTTTTGGATAAATTAAAGTTCGGTTGTGAATTTAAGAATTAAAGATTCAAGTTAATCAATAGCTTGGTATCACGATTCTCACCGCAACAGAAATGGCGACTTCACTGGGGACCCCCCTAAGAGGGTTAAGCCCACCTTGTTTATATTTGTGTTTGCTATATGATTGTTTGCTTGTATATTTGTATATATTTGTACATATATTTGTTTGTGCCTGGGTTTATCTGTATGTAGGGTTATTACTTGGAGTGGTGAGGATAAGTCCTATACCCAGACTTGAGTGCACCTATGATAGGATGATGGTATATTCAAGAAGGCTTATAGGGAGTTGATTCCCGACCAAGCTAACCTGAGAAACCACCGCTCAGTGGAGGCCCTCTTGAGAGTTAGTTTTGTTGAACGAGTATTTGTGAAAACATTACTACTTTCGATTTAGGAGCCTTTCACACTGAGGACCTTTAGTTACCTTTTATCCCCACTTAGCCTTTTAGGACGTAGTGCGATGACTATGAGGGAGTATTCCCGAAGTAGTTGATACGCGATACTACACTCAGACGAGACTCTCTTGAGAATATTATTGATTTCCAAGTATTTGGTGTGTTGATAATATCCGAAAGATGGGTCGATGACTTTGGGGACTTTGTTAGAACCCGCTGTGCAGGTGTTTTTCCCATAGTACATACCCTGTGGTTAGTTCTTTACCCAGACCTCATGCTGTGATCTCGAACCTGTGATCCTGTTATGTGTGTTTTGCATCATGTCTTGCATCGCATTGCATTGCATTTGCATCTTTGCATGGTTCGTTGCATACCTATGTTTGTCCAGTCGCTCATCTCCAGTTGTCTTCATCGTCTAGTGTGCCTTTGAGTCGTCAAGCTGATTCCTCGACACCGATATCGGACTAGAGCTAACTATAGACGCAAGATGTCAGAGCAGGAAGCACACAACGCAGAAGTCCGAATGGAGATCGATGAGTTGAAGTCAGGCATGACTAAACTTACCGAGATGCTTCAAGTATTGATTGCCAGAGGAGAGCCATCTCAAAGGACTGTCATTCAAGAAGTTTCAAGTGCTGATGCTCCTCCTGTTCAGATGCCACAATCTACTTGGCCAGAGTTTGGTTTACCTCCCAACTACTCTCCGCCCCTTGCATCTACTGCTATGATTGGTCCGACTATCAGACCAGTTTTTCAAGCTCCCATCTTTACAGAGCCCAGACCTGTGGTCCACGCTGTTGCCCAGAATGGTCGAGCCCCCTTTGAGACTCCTTTCTTTGACTACTGTAATACCCCAAATTTTGCCCTAAGATTTGTCGTCGCATTTCATTGCATTTTTATTGCATTTAATCAATTACTAACAAATTTGTGTAGTCGTTTGACTTTTTGCAGGTAAATATCATATGACATGCATTTTTTTTCTAAAAAGTAAAAATGGTACAATTGCCAAGAGGACATGTGTAAGAAGTTGTGAGTGTGAGAGGTTGAGAGTTCGAATCTCACCTTTGTCACTTTTTGTTTTTTATTATTTTTACTCTAAATTTTTCTATCTTTCATTAAAAAATAACAAAAATAGTTTTTTATTATTATTTAATTATTATTTTCGTATTTTAATTAAATCATTTTTTAAAATATTTTTTTTTCCACCTTTTTCTAAATTATTCATAAAAATATCCAAAAAAATCATAAAATAAAAAATATTGGAAAAAATTTTGTTCTTTTCATAATATTTTTGATTTTAGGAATCAATAGGATTATTAGTTTTTATTTTAAGTTTATTTTAATTATTTTAAATTATTTAAATTTTATTTTTTCTTAACTAATTATTTAGTTTGGGCTTTAAAATGGGTTTTAGGGACATTATTGACAATTTGGTGTTAACCCTAATTTGTTCCCTATATATACATGTGTTGCCTTGTTGAAAAAGGGGAGAAGGAAAAAAACCTAAGAGGAGTGAGTGTCGTTTACCGTTATTTCTTTTTCTTCATCTATTACTGTTGTTTCTTTTTCTTCATCGTTTACCGTTATTTCTTTTCCTTCATCTATTACTGTTCTTTCTTTTTCTTCATCTTTTACCGTTACTTCTTTTTCTTCATCTATTACCGTTATTTCTTTTTCTTCATCTATTACTGTTACGTTTATATATTTATAATTTTTAAATTGTTAGAGTTTATATATATATATATATATATATATATATATATATATATATATATATATATATATATATATATATATATATATATATATATATATATATATATATATATATATATATATATATATATATATATATATATATATATATATATATATAAGATTAATTTTTGATCGAATTATATCGATACGATGTTTGCACACTTGTGTGCATGACGTGTGACATTTGTGTTAGTTCGATCTGGTTGTGATGATCGCATTTTTGTGTGAGCAATAATACTGTTTTTTTGCTTAAATTCTTTTTCTTTGCGATAAATTTTGTTTCGTCCGATTTAGATCTGGTTGCGATGAGCGCATTTCTGCGTTAGCAACATTGTTGGGTTATTTGGCACATTTAAAATTCATTATTGCTTTTTTATTATTATTATTATTACTATTATTATTATTATTAGTATTATTATTATCATTATTTATTATTATTATTATTAGTATTATTATTATTATCATTATTTATTATTATTATCATTATTATTATTATTATCATTATTATTATTATTATTACTATTATTATTATTATTATTATCATTAATTTATTAAAACTTGTTATAATATAAAAATCTGTTTTTTAAAATAAATAACATTAACATCTTTTCCAAATTAATATGAAAACCTATTATTTTTAAGAAAAACTTTTTTTTAGATAAATTTAAAATAATAACTAAAATCTTTTTTTAAAATAATAACTAGAACCGTTTTTTAAAAAATATATAATAATAACATTAAACCTTTAAAAAAAAAAACCTTTTTGTTAGATAATTAAATTAAGACTATTTTTGAAAAGTTTTTTTTAATAATATTAAAACCTCTTTTTTTAACTTAAATCAAAAGCTTTTTTTATATCACAAATAAACAACAAAGAATATCTATAACTTTCGCACTTCCGTTTCATAACTTGTCTGATTACTGTCTGACTCTGTCTACTAACCTTGTGTATTCAATGTGCAGCTTGTTACGTTGCTATTAGTTATTTTAATGTGTTTTTCAATTCAAGTTGTATTATAATTGTATCCGTTTCTCATTTGTAACCTCGCGAACCAACAATCGCGTTTACTTTCTGCATTTTATTTCCGTTTGTATGATTTAAATTTCTCACACTTTCATCACTATTACTTCTGTCACATTACACCTCCGAAGGATTAGGTCTAGTCGTTTGGCCGCCATGCCAATAGTCCTCAAACCCTCAAATTTCACACATTCAATTTCAAACCCTCAAAACTACAAACTACAAACCCTAATTTTCACAAATGCCTCGCCGCAGGCAAAATTACCATGTTACCCCTAGCATTAGGTCAAAGAGCCGCCGCGCTCATTTTAGGGTTTCCCGCCGTGGAATCCCTAATTTAACCCTAATTACAACTTAACAATTCATAACGTAGAGATCGGAGTTTAAGACTCCATGTAAGTGTGTCCTTAATATGTGTTTATTCCCCTTGAGACCTTGACCACAATCGAGTGTTCTTTAACCTCCCTTTTGAGGGGAACTACAATTACTCTGATTCCATTCTCGTAAGGATATGTAGGCACAAGATGCAATGTCTTGCCGAGTAAACTTAGAATTAACCCCCTAGGTCTTTTTTTAATTTTCAATCCTTTGTATATACCCTAAAGCAAAATAATTAATGAAATAAATAAAAAAAAATAAACAAAAGGTTCCCGTAGAGTACTACGGAAGTTTAGGGTGCTAATACCTTCCCTAAATTTAACCAACCCCCGAACCTTAGATCTCTCCCTTTTAGGTTTTTCCTTTCTTTAACCTTTCCTTCGGATAAATCAAAGACCGATTGTAAATGAATTAAGATTCAAGTTAATCAATAGCTTGACATCCAAATTTCACCGCAACAGGAAATGGCGACTTCACTGGGGAATCCTAACTATTGAGGGTTATCCCTATTTTGTTTATTTTTCTTTATATATTTGTTTTATTATATATTTTGCTCACTTGTATGTATATATTGGGGTACCTTACTTGGAGTTACTGTGTTGTGAGATAAGTCCTACACCCGGACTTGAGCGACCTTATGATAGGATGGCTGATATATTCGACGAGGCTTATAGGGAGTGAGTCCCGACTAAGCTAAATCGAGAATCACCGCTCAGTTGAGACACTTTCGAAAATGGTTCGGTTGATCGAGTGTAGTCGTGAAAATTTTTACCGTTATCGATTGGAGTCTGTGATACTGGGAACCGTAGTACCTTTACACCATCTTGACCTTATATAGGACGTAGTGCGGGAACTATATGGGAGTAGTCCTACAATGGTTTCTACGTGATGCTACACTTAAAAGAGGTTCTCTTGAGAATATTATTGACCCTCGAGTCAGTCGAGAAGTTGATAATATCCAAAAGATGGGCTGATGACTTTGGGCACTTTTTATAACCCTTGTTCTGCAGGTACAATTAACCTATAGTACACACCACTTTGGGAAGGGTAGACCTTGACTCCATTCATTGTTCCTCTAAAATTAGGACCTTTGTTTGCTTATGTGCGTTGGTGCTTTGCATCCATAAAGCATCATATCATTTCTAGTTTCAAGGAATTCAAAAGTCCTTTGCAAATTCAAGAAGTCCTACATTTTAAAGTCTAACAGCTTTTCTCGCTTTCCTAAAAGGGAATGTTTGCAATCGACCGTTGAAATTCTTGAGACCATTGCATGGCATTAGCATCACATTTTTGCATTGCATTTATCCCCCAGTTTCTCCTTCTTGGTCCTATCGTCTTCTAGTGTACCTTTGAGTCGTCAAGCTGATTCCTCGACACAGATATCAGACCAGAAACGGAACAGGAGTCACTTTGATCCTATTCTCATGACTTACACAGAGCTATATCCTGACTTAGTCTGGCAAGGACTGATTACTACAAAGGCTTTACCACCTCCTCTTAATCCTCCGGCTGGATTTAGGGCTGATCTCCATTGTGCTTCCCATGAGGGTTCCCCATGCCATGACTTAGAGCATTGTTTTGCATTGAAGGCTAGAGTATGTGAATTGGTTAGAACTGGAATACTTGATTTTACAGACAGTCATCCGGATGTTCAGAAAAATCCCTTGCCAGTACATCAGAAATGAATTTTTGTCACTAGGCCTTTTGTTTCTCGTTGTTTGCATTTTCCTTATTTTGTTTAAGTTGTTTGCTTTCAATTATGTTTGTACTTTCATTAATGAAATAAGCATTGCGACTTTTGATTCAATTCATTTCCGTCCATTTATTTGCATCTTTATGCTTTATTTTTCAAATGTTTACTTCTTGTCCAAAATTTTGATATGCTAAGATTGGAGGGAGGATGACGAAAATGTTATACCCATAACTGCTGTCAGTATGCTTTCAATTAAACCTTGTTGACGATGTAAGGCATTGTTTCAATTCCCAAACACTGGAGAAATAAGGAAGTTAATCCCTCGTCACCCCCTTCGGGCCTAGAAGTTGGAGTTTCTTTCGTTACAAAAAACCCACAATTTTAACCTTGGGATGGGTAGTTCTCAGTTAACTTGGTTGTGTGTTCATACGATACACCTTTCATTAACAAATTTTCCTTCGCACACGTCAAATAAGTGTCGAAGATGTTTTCTAATCAAAAGGTCGATGATGGTTCACCGTAATCATTAAAATCAAACAGTCACTTTCCTTCACACAAAAAAAAATAATATAAAAAAATCAAAAGAAGCCCGATAAGTCAAAACCTATGAAGGAGACTTAGGCAAAACTGGGGCATCCCGCTGACTGTAAACTCAAAAATAAACAGTTCACCAAAATTTAGGGATAATACAAAGAGATTTTTAAATCCTTATCTTGAAAATCCTCAATGTCAAAACAATCAAATGTTATAGGGGAGTAGTGGCTGCCTTTTCATAGGTCCTTTGACTTCTGAATCATCATTGCTACGATCAATGAAATCCCTAACTTATGGGAACCTGAATGCATAGTATGAGTTAACTGAGCATAGGACTGAAGATCATCACGTAGATTGGGTGGGTACAAATAAATTTTGAGCCTTTATCTTTTGTTTCATAAACCGTGAACCAGGCCACATTACAACCCTCAAAAGACCTAATTGAAGCAAGGTTATTTTGAAAGTATACTACAGCAAGGTTGCGTAACCTGACTCCTAAAGATCTTTGTGAATCATTTATTTTGGCAGTACACCTTTGTTTTAAACTTTGAGCGTCTTGAACCGTTGTGTTCTGACTAACGACTCATGTATTTTCCATCTTTCAAAAATAATTTTGATTTCAAAAGTCGCATGAACTTTGCATTACCATGTTTGTATGAATATTTTTGTTTGCAAACTGGCTTTCCTCTAAGGAATTTTCAAACAATGAGAAACTTGGTCAAGTGATCTTATCAGGGGCAAGTTCCTTTTACATCCTGTCAAAGAATTAGTTCAAGATTTGTTCAAGGCAATATCTTCTCAGATTTGGTTTATCCAAAGAATTGTTCAAGACCCAGACTGGGGCAAGCCCTTCGAGGATACAGCAAAACAGTCGATTCCATGAATTAGACAGCTGAAGCAATTATCAGTTCAATTGACCTGGGGCAGTTTACTTGCATAATCCGCAAGCAGTTATTCATCATTCCTACAGTGACTATCAACTTGATACAGTTTAACAAAATGACAGTGATCTCCGTGTTGAGGAATCAGTCCTCCAGTTTTGTCATCTCACAGAAAGAGTCGAGTCTTGTCGTCGACGTCTGCATTTGCATTTGATCATATGTCATAGCATAATTCCTATACATGTGCACATCTTGGGTGCTTTATTCCCCATTTACATTTTTATCTTGGGTGCTTTACTCCCCATTTACTTTTTATCATTGGGTGCTTTACTCCCCATTTACATTTCTATCTTGGGTGCTTTATTCCCCATTTACATTTTTATCTTGGGTGTTTTACTCCCCATTTACATTTCTAGCTTGGGTGCTTTACTCCCCATTTACATTTCTATCTTGGGTGCTTTACTCCCCATTTACATTTTTATCTTGGGTGCTTTACTCCCCATTTACATTTTTATCTTGGGTGCTTTACTCCCCATTTACATTTTTATCTTGGGTGCTTTACTCCCCATTTACATTTTTATCTTGGGTGCTTTACTCCCCATTTACATTTCTATCCTGGGTGCTTTACTCCCCACTTACATGTCTATCTTGGGTGCTTTACTCCCCACTTACCTTCTATCCTTGGGTGTTTTATCCCCCATGTACCTTTATCCCGGGTGTTTTATTCCCTGTTTACCAGATATTCCTGGGTTTACCTAACATCATGGTGTTTTACCCCCATTTGCTTTTTTTTTCTCCCTGAGGTCGTGTTTTACTCGTGTCTTTACCTTGTGGGCAAAATTTATTTACTTGGCATCATGGGTGTTTTATCCCCATTTGAGTTTTTCTCCTGAGCTCGTGTTTTACTCGCGTCTTACCTTGCGAACAATTTCTAATTTACTTGGCACCTATCAACAATTCTGTGTCGTGTCTATCCGACGTTCTTCCAGATATGACATGTCTTCTTCCCTAGTGCAATTCCTCGATGGGTCGTCCCTTGTGACGTTGTTTCGTCTATATCCGTGCATTTGTCATTTTCATCATACGCATCATATCAGATTCATATCATATTTAGCATTATAGTTCGTTTTGTTTTGTCCATATCATTGCATAACACTGCGTCTAAAGGCAAAATTTTCGGTTATCTGTATTTAAATCCCTCCACCATGATTTCTCGAGTCTCCGTTGCTCAAATCACACGGTGAAGTTATTTAAATAGGGGCAACTGTAATACCCCAAATTTTGCCCTAAGATTTGTCGTCGCATTTCATTGCATTTTTATTGCATTTAATCAATTACTAATAAATTTGTGTAGTCGTTTGACTTTTTGCAGGTAAATATCATATGACATGCATTTTTTTTCTAAAAAGTAAAAATGGTACAATTGGCAAGAGGACATGTGTAAGGAGTTGTGAGTGTGAGAGGTTGAGAGTTCGAATCTCACCTTTGTCACTTTTTGTTTTTTATTATTTTTACTCTAAATTTTTCTATCTTTCATTAAAAAATAACAAAAATAGTTTTTTATAATTATTTAATTATTATTTTCGTATTTTAATTAAATCATTTTTTAAAATATTATTTTTTTTACCTTTTTCTAAATTATTCATAAAAATATCCAAAAAAAATCATAAAATAAAAAATATTGGAAAAAATTTTGTTCTTTTCATAATATTTTTGATTTTAGGAATCAATAGGATTATTAGTTTTTATTTTAAGTTTATTTTAATTATTTTAAATTATTTAAATTTTATTTTTTCTTAACTAATTATTTAGTTTGGGCTTTAAAATGGGTTTTAGGGACATTATTGACAATTTGGTGTTAACCCTAATTTGTTCCCTATATATACATGTGTTGCCTTGTTGAAAAAGGGGAGAAGGAAAAAAACCTAAGAGGAGTGAGTGTCGTTTACCGTTATTTCTTTTTCTTCATCTATTACTGTTGTTTCTTTTTCTTCATCGTTTACCGTTATTTCTTTTCCTTCATCTATTACTGTTCTTTCTTTTTCTTCATCTTTTACCGTTACTTCTTTTTCTTCATCTATTACCGTTATTTCTTTTTCTTCATCTATTACTGTTACGTTTATATATTTATAATTTTTAAATTGTTAGAGTTTATATATATATATATATATATATATATATATATATATATATATATATATATATATATATATATATATATATATATATATATATATATATATATATATATATATATATATATATATATATATATATATATATATATATATATATATATATATATATATAAAAGATTAATTTTTGATCAAATTATATCGATACGATGTTTGCACACTTGTGTGCATGACGTGTGACATTTGTGTTAGTTCGATCTGGTTGCGATGATCGCATTTTTGTGTGAGCAATAATACTGTTTTTTTGCTTAAATTCTTTTTCTTTGCGATAAATTTTGTTTCGTCCGATTTAGATCTGGTTGCGATGAGCGCATTTCTGCGTTAGTAACATTGTTGGGTTATTTGGCACATTTAAAATTCATTATTGCTTTTTTATTATTATTATTATTACTATTATTATTATTATTAGTATTATTATTATCATTATTTATTATTATTATTATTATTAGTATTATTATTATTATCATTATTTATTATTATTATCATTATTATTATTATTATTACTATTATTATTATTATTATCATTAATTTATTAAAACTTGTTATAATATAAAAATCTGTTTTTTAAAATAAATAACATTAACATCTTTTCCAAATTAATATGAAAACCTATTATTTTTAAGAAAAACTTTTTTTTAGATAAATTTAAAATAATAACTAAAATCTTTTTTTAAAATAATAACTAGAACCGTTTTTTAAAAAATATATAATAATAACATTAAACCTTTAAAAAAAAAAACCTTTTTGTTAGATAATTAAATTAAGACTATTTTTGAAAAGTTTTTTTTAATAATATTAAAACCTCTTTTTTTAACTTAAATCAAAAGCTTTTTTATATCACAAATAAACAACAAAGAATATCTATAACTTTCGCACTTCCGTTTCATAACTTGTCTGATTACTGTCTGACTCTGTCTACTAACCTTGTGTATTCAATGTGCAGCTTGTTACGTTGCTATTAGTTATTTTAATGTGTTTTTCAATTCAAGTTGTATTATAATTGTATCCGTTTCTCATTTGTAACCTCGCGAACCAACAATCGCGTTTACTTTCTGCATTTTATTTCCGTTTGTATGATTTAAATTTCTCACACTTTCATCACTATTACTTCTGTCACATTACACCTCTGGAGGATTAGGTCTAGTCGTTTGGCCGCCATGCCAATAGTCCTCAAACCCTCAAATTTCACACATTCAATTTCAAACCCTCAAAACTACAAACTACAAACCCTAATTTTCACAAATGCCTCGCCGCAGGAAAAATTACCATGTTACCCCTAGCATTAGGTCAAAGAGCCGCCGCGCTCATTTTAGGGTTTCCCGCCGTGGAATCCCTAATTTAACCCTAATTACAACTTAACAATTCATAACGTAGAGATCGGAGTTTAAGACTCCATGTAAGTGTGTCCTTAATATGTGTTTATTCCCCTTGAGACCTTGACCACAATCGAGTGTTCTTTAACCTCCCTTTTGAGGGGAACTACAATTACTCTGATTCCATTCCCGTAAGGATATGTAGGCACAAGATGCGATGTCTTGCCGAGTAAACTTAGAATTAACCCCTAGGTCTTTTTTAATTTTCAATCCTTTGTATATACCCTAAAGCAAAATAATTAATGAAATAAATAAAAAAAAAATAAACAAAAGGTTCCCGTAGAGTACTACGGAAGTTTAGGGTGCTAATACCTTCCCTAAATTTAACCAACCCCCGAACCTTAGATCTCTCCCTTTTAGGTTTTTCCTTTCTTTAACCTTTCCTTCGGATAAATCAAAGACCGGTTGTAAATGAATTAAGATTCAAGTTAATCAATAGCTTGACATCCAAATTTCACCGCAACAACTACAATGCTGCTAGTGCTCAAGGAGAAGACCATGAAGATTTTGTTGAGCCTGAGATTGTCCGCGAACAATTTCAAAACATAGACAAGAGACTCAAGGCCGTTGAGGGTACTGATTTCTTCAACGTCGATGCTGATAATATGTGCTTAGTCTCTGGCCTCGTCATGCCTCCTAAATTCAAGATTCCAGATTTCGTGAAATATAAAGGTCACTCATGCCCAAGAGCCCATTTGGTCATGTACTTCCGAAGGATGGCAGCTTACACTAACAATCAGAAGTTGCTCATCCATTGCTTTCAAGACAACTTGAGTGGTGCTTCTCTTAATTGGTATATGAACTTGGAGCACAATAGTATCCACTGCTTCCAAGATCTCGCCAATGCTTTTATGAAGCAATACAAATACAATCTGGACATGGCTCCTGACCGTCGTAAACTTCAAAACATGTCTCAAAATGAAAAAGAATCGTTCAAAGAATACGCTCAACGTTGGAGAGAGTTGGCTTCCCAGGTTGAACCCCCTCTAGCAGAGAAAGAGCTAACTGGAATGTTCATGGATACTTTGTCTCCTTTCTATTGGGAAAAGATGATTGGGAGTGTATCTTCAAACTTTACAGATCTGGTGACCATTGGCCAAAGGTTAGAAGAAGGACTGAAAAATGGTAAAGTATCCAAAGCTGCTGAATCTTCTAATGGTGAAAAGAAATCCTATGGGAATTTCCAAAAGAAGAGAGAAGATCAGACCAATGCTGTCATGACTGAAGTGAGAAGGCCTCGCTCTAGACCTCAATTTGTTGATCATCATGTTGTTGCTGCTGTTGCTGCTCCACGACCAGCTCAGATTCCTCAACGTCGAGCTGTTGGACAGAACCAGTATCAGAATAAGAATCATTTTGATCCTATTCCCATGATGTACACAAAATTGTATCCTGACCTGGTTCGACAAGGGTTGATTACTACGAAGACTTTACAACCTCCTCCTTATCCTCCTCCAGCTGGATTTAGAGCGGATCTTCATTGTGCTTTCCATGAGGGTGCCCCAGGCCACGACTTGGAACATTGTTATGCACTGAAAGCTAGAGTGCGTGAGCTGATTAAAACTGGAATCCTTGGTTTTAAGGATGACCATCCGAATATCCAGAACAATCCTTTGCCATAGCATCAAAAGTGAAGCTTCAGTCCGACTCCAGCAGACTATCTTTTTTGAGCGCCAGTGTTTCAGACAAGACAAATTTAGTCACTAGGCCTTTTGTTTCTCATTGTTTGCATTTTCCTTCATTTTGTTTAAGCTTGTTTGCTTTTATTTAGTGTTTGTACTTTCATCTAATGAATGAGCATCACAACTTTTGATTCCAAATCATTTTGCCTATTGTTTGCACTTTTATGATTTATCTTTCAAATATTTACTCCTTGTCCAAACTTTTGATTATGCAAATTTTTAAGGGAGAATGATGAAAACGTATTATCCATAATTGCTGTTAGTATGCTTTCAATCAAACTTTGTTGACGATGTAAGGCATTGTTTCAAACCTTAAACATTGCAGAAATAAGGAAGGTAATCCCTCGTTAACCCCTTCGAGCCTAGAAGTTGGAGTTTTTTTCTTTACAAAAACCTGCAATTTTAACCTTGGGGTGGGTAGTTCTCAGTTAACTTGGCTGTGTGTTCACGCAAGACAGGTTGCAACCACAATTTATTTTCCTTCGCACACAACAAGCAAGTGTCGGAGATGTTTTTCAATACCAAAAAGCCGATGATGGTTCACCGTGATCATTAAGCCAGGCAGTCACTTTCTTTCAAAAAAAATCAAAAGATAAAAGCCCGCTAAGTTAAAACCTATGAAGGAGACTTAGGCAAAACTGGGGCATCCCGCTAACTGTAAGTTTCAAAAGAAACAGTTCAGGCAAAAGTTAGGGATAATAAATAGAGGAGATCTTTAAATCCTTTAATTTCAAAAACAACAAAATGTTATAAAGAGTAGTGACTACCTTTTTTAGAAAGTCCCTTGACTTCTGAACCATCATAACAATAATCAGTGCAATTCCTAACCTATGGGAAATTGAGTGAATAGTATGAGTTAACTGAGCGTAGGACTGAAGATCATCACGTAGATTGGGTGGGCACAAATAAACTTTGAGCCTTTATCCTTTGTTTCTTAAACCGTGAACCAGGCCACGTTACAACCCTCAAAAGACCTAACTGAAGCAAGGTTATTTTGAAAGCATACTACAACAAGGTTGCGTAAACTGACTCCAAAAGATCTTTGCAAATCAATTATTTTGGCAGTACACCTTTGCTTTAAACTTTGGGTGTCTTGAACCACCATGTTCTGACCAATGACTCATTTATTTTGCACCTTTCAAAAATGATTTTTGATTTCAAAAGTTGCATGCTTTTCATTACCATGTTTGTATGAACACTTTTGTTTGCAAATTGGCTTTCCTCTCAAGGATTTTTCAAACATTGAGAAACTTGGTTGGTGATCCTATAAGGGGCAAGTTCCTTTTACATCCTGTTTAAGAATCAATTGAAGATTTGTTCAAGGCATGATATTCTCAGATTTGGTTTATCCATAATATATTTCAAGACTCAGACTGGGGCAAGCTCTCCAAGCACCCGATTCCTCGGTCAACATCAGACAAGCTGAAGTCATCATCATTTCATCTTTAACAGACAGCTAAACTGGGGCAGTTTACTTGAAGAAACCCCAATCAGCTCCTTATCCTTCCAACAAGGGTTATCTATTTGATACAATTTATCAGTGCGGCATAGATGTGTTCATCAACAGCATCTTTAGTCCCCAAGCAGATTGAAAGTGATCTTCGTGTTGAGGAATCATGTCTTCCAGTCTTGTCTTCTCACCAAAAGAGTCGAGCCTTGTCGTCGACATTTGCATTTGCATTTGATCATATGTCATCTGCATAATTTACACATGCGTATATCATAAGCATAATTCATGTACATGTGCACATCATGGGTGTTTTATCCCCATTTTCTTTTTCTCCCGAGGTCGTGTTTTACTCGCGTCTTACCTTATGGGCGAATTTCAATTTACCTAGCATCATGGGTGTTTTATTCCCCATTTGATTTTTCTCCCGAGGTCGTGTTTTACTCGCGTCTTACCTCGTGGACGAATTTCAGTTTACCTGGCATCATGGTTGTTTTATCCCCATTTACTTTTCCCCCGAGGTTGTGTTTTATTCACGTCTTACCTTGTGGTCAAAATTCCAACTCACTTGGCACCTACCAAACAGTTTGTGTCGTGACTTATCTGATGGTTTTCCAGATATTTATTTCTCTCTCTGATGGGTTTCTAGATTGAGTCTTTGTTCTTTGTTCTGATGTTCTTCCAGAACTTATCTGATGGTTTTCCAGATATTTATTTCTCTCTCTGATGGGTTTCCAGACTGAGTCTTTGTTCTTTGTTCTGATGTTCTTCCAGAACTTATCTGATGGTTTTCCAGATATTTATTTCTCTTTCTGATGGTTTTCCATATTGAGTCTATGTCTGATGTTTTTCCAGATTGAGTCCTTGTTCTGATGTTTTTCCAGAACTTATCTGATGGTTTTCCAGATATTTACCTTGATTCTGATGTTTTTCCAGAATCCATCCGTTGTTTTTCCGGATATGTTTCTCTTCCTGATATTTTACCAGAATTTATTTCTTTTGTCGTCTGATGTTTTTCCAGAACCCCTTTGTGTCTTTAAATTATGATGTTTTACCATAATTTATTTCTTTTGTCGTCTGATGTTTTTCCAGAACACCTTTGTGTCTATCAGAGTTTTGTTCAATGCACTTCTGACAAAACCTTTGGTGACTGTGACTTTTCCCCCAGTAAGTTTCATTTGCTTTCTATATGTTTTTGTTATCTCACTGTGTGTTACTTTCAGCATCTGATGTTTTTCCGGATGTTTGTGTCTTTGTTTAGGGTTTGTCCCTCTCTTTTCAAGTATTATTGGATACTCTATGTCACATTGGCCGATGTTCATAACATTTTATTTTCCTCAATTGTGTCTCCTAGATACTTTCTCCCGTGAAGTTGTCAGTCTTTCCCCAGTGGAGTTGCAGCATCTTCCCAATATATATTCGTCTCCTGTGGCATCTTTCCTCATAAAATCTTTATCTTGCATATCATATCATATCATAAGTATTTTGTGGCATCTTAGGGTCAAAAATTGTGCATGTTTGTATTTAAGTCTCTCCGACCGTGTCGAGACGAAAATTTCAATTTTCACCTCTCCGGATCGAAGAAACTTAAATAGGGGCATCTGTTGCATCCAAATTTTTGACTCTAAGATCCCGCATATTTTTGCATCATCGGTATAGTTTATCATCTCTTACATTTTTCATAATATTCAATTTATCAGCTGAAATAAACTTTTTAGGCAGTTTAAGTCGTTTTAGCGGATAAAATTTATTTTAAAATTTGACAAAACGCTGTATTTTTCCGAATCGTGTATTTTTTGCTGATCACTTTGGTGTATTCATTTTATTTTTTCGAGCACTTCGATACCGGTCCAATTTTTTTCGTTTTTTTACCGTTTTTATTTATACTTTTAAATAATATATTTTTTAATTAATCAATTTTTTTTAGTTAATACCCTTTCTTATTTTATATTTAATTTTTAATTTTTGAGTTTTAATTTTAATTTTTTATTTTAATTATTTTTTAGAAACTTGTCAAATAAGTCTCATAAATTACTTACTTTTTAGAAACTTGTCAAATAAGTCTCATAAATTACTTACTTTTTAGAAACTTGTCAAATAAGTCTCATAAATTACTTACTTTTTAGAAACTTGTCAAATAAGTCTCATAAATTACTTACTTTTTAGAAACTTGTCAAATAAGTCTCATAAATTACTTACTTTTTAGAAACTTGTCAAATAAGTCTCATACACTCTTCTTTCTTTTTCAACCTATACAAAGGAAGCAACCACACCATAAAATCTCACACTTCATGCTCTTTTCCTTATCACACTTCCACATAAACTAAAAACTCACTATCCACCATATTCTATCATCACTCTTTCATACACAATATCTTCCATGATATGAATAACTCACCTTCATTTTTTCAATAATAAACCACCACCTACATTTCTTTTTCTTCATGCTACGTCTAACCTCACATAAAATATCATCCTCCAAGTAGACACAATACTCCCTCATCTAATCTTTATCAGGTTTTTTTTTCTTCTTTTCTTTTACTTTATTCATTTATTTAGTTTATTTTAATTTGTAAAATATTTGGAAAGACAAAAAGGGATTTTTAATTATTTATCTTTTATTAGTTAATTGTTAAATATTTAAAAATGCAAAAATATATGTTGTAATTATTAATTAATTTAAATATTTGTATTTAATTTGATTAATTAAATTATTAGTTAATCTTGTTAAATATTTATATTTAAATTGATTAATAATTTTGTTGGTTGCCTGATTCTATTTGTGACTGATTTTCTTCCATGTACATGTTACTTTACTTCTATTCCTTATTGACCTAATCCAATGGAAGGGACTGTGTGTTGACTTATTATCATTGTGCATGTCCCTTGCTTACCTGTCTTAGTTGTTCTTGGTTCTTAGAACCTAACAAATCGTAGTTTCACGAACTACGGACGCTCTTATTTCTCAAGTCCCTCTTGAGGATACGTAGGCACAAGATGCGATTTCTTGGCGAGCTCACTAACCACTAACTTCCTGTTACCTTTCTCAATTTAGTTTAGAGTCGTCGTGCTCACTTTTAACGTCCCGCCGTGGACATCCTTTCCCTTTATCCTAACCTTAGGATTTGAGTCGCCGTACTCATGTTTAGCGTCCCGCCGTGGACATTCTTTACCATAACAATCTCAACTTAGATTCAGGAGTCGCCGCACTCCATGTAAGTACTTCCCTATGAATTCTTACATCCCCTTGGAACCATGACCACAAACGAGAGTTCCTCCCCCTATATAGGGGAACTACGAACGCTCTGATTTCTCGTTGAGAATACGTAGGCATAAGATGCGATTTCTTAGCGAGCCAACCTTTTCTTTCTCCCTCACTAACAACTAACTTCATGTTAACATTTTCAACTTAGGCTTGGAGTCGCCGTGTTTTATTTAGTCGTCTCGTCGCAGACATTCTCTTCCTTGCTAACTTTACAACTTAGTTTAGAGTCTCCTCACTCTATGTAGGTGTCTCTCCGCAGACATTTACTTTCCCTTTGGAACCTTGACCACAGTCAAGAGTTCCTACCCCTTAGTTAGGGGAACTACGGTTTCTCTAATTCCATTCCTGTCAGGATACGTAGGCACGAGATGCGATGTCTTCACGAGCAAACTTTGTACAAACTTTACATTCTTTGTATATACTTTAGATCTTTACCCTAGCACTTGTCCCTTAGCAAGCAAACTCTAGCAAACACAAATATTAACAAGAGGTTCCTGTAGAGTACTACAGATGTTTAGGATGTGAAATACCTACCCTAGGCATAACCAACCCCCGAACCTTTAGATCTCTTTGCTTAGCTTTAGGCCTTGCCTTTTGCTTTGCATTTTAATAGGTTTTTGTTTCTTTAAACCTTTCCTTTTTGGATAAATTAAAGTTGGTTGTGAATTTAAGAATAAAGATTCAAGTTAATCAATAGCTTGGTATCACGATTCTCACCGCAACAGCTCCCCTAGCGAGTGAGGTAGCGAACGAGTCCAGTAGTCTCTGTTTGCATTCGCGAGGTAGTTCGCTAGGCGAACAGGTAGTGAGTATTCGCTAGGTATTTGCTGTGGCGAGTTGGGTAGCGAACCATTCTAGTAGCCACTGTTTGCATTCGCGAGGAGGTTCGATAGGAGAACAGGTAGCGAGCATTCGCTAGAAGCTCGCCTAGCGAGTGAGTAGCGAGCGTAGCAGAATGTGATTTTTCTGTGCTGTTGTGCTTTGTACGCTAGCTATGAAGTATCCCTTAGTCCATGTTGAGTGTAGGGATGGTGAATGAAGAATGTAGGTGCATGGGTGGGGATAGGAAGTGAATTCTTTATCGTATAAATTGAGTGGATGATTGATGAGTGTGCGTATGATATGGAGTATCATGAGGTGATCACTATGATCGTGTGTACCCGATTGTTGGGGTATGAGTATACCTGCTGTTGGAGAGTGAACTTTCTTAATAGGCGGATTAATTGATATAATAGATTGTTGTGTAGGATATATGTGTATATGTGTTGTATGGTGGTGTGATCTGGGGATTTTATGCACACTGCGTGCTTGTGTTCAATTGTTGTGCATTTGTTGTTATGCATATCATGGTGTATTGGTGGGATGAGTCATTGCTCAGTGGAGTGTATGTGATTCATTCGTATTCCTTTGAGTGGGGAATGGTGAGGACAGATCATGGCCAAGGGTGGGTGTATGTGATCTATCCGGGTTCCATATAATGAACCAATGAGTCGGTACCGCATGCATGGTGTTGCGTTGCATAATTGCATTATGGTGTATTGTGTTGTTGGTGGACTATATGTCGTGTTTGTTGAATGATGGGTGATAAACTATGTGATTGGTGTATTTACTACTCTTATTTCATGTATGTAATTACCGATATATTTTGATCATGTTTTCTCACCCCTTTGCTCTTGTTGTGGTCTGTGCTTCATCGGAAGTACAAATAATCTAGGTACTTAGCTAGCTTGGATTGTGGTGTGCCAGTCGAGTCTTAGGATGCTCTGATACGTATCACGGGACTTGGGTGTTTTAGTTGTTTTCATGTTGAACTTATTTCTTTTCCTGTGACATATCATGAATTTGATGTATTTTCTTATATGAACATTTTCCGCTGTATTTTGGTGAAAACCTTCTAAGGAAGAGTATGTTGTATTTTTATGATATGATATCCCACTTGGGAAGTGAAAACTCTGATGTTCATTTATAATGTTTATATTTTAATAGATTTGGAAAGTGGGGTGTTATAATTGGTATCAGAGCAGGTCAGTCTGTCCGGCCAGTGTAGTTGAGTTGAGTTGAGTCTGTCCTTAGGATAGAATTGTGTATCTTTTAACCTGGTGTTGTTGTTGTTGAGCAATATGGCAGGAAGGAATGATGCGGTGTTGGCTGCTGCTATGCAAGTGATGTCGCAGGCGGTTGCTAATCAGAACCAAGTTGCGGATGCCCAATTTAGAGGTTTGGCACAGTTTCGGAGTAACAAGCCGCTGACGTTTGAAGGAGGAGTTTTGGATCCTGAAGCTGCACAAAAGTGGCTGAAGGCGATTGAAAATATTTTCAGGACTATGAATTGCAGTGATGAGCAAAAGGTGAGGTTTGGTACTCACATGCTGGAGGGTGAAGCGGAAGCTTGGTGGGATAATTGTCGCCAGAGATGGGTGACTGCAGGAACTACGATTACTTGGGATGTGGTTCGCAAGGGTTTTCTGGAGAAGTACTTTCTAGAAGATATTCGGAGTGCTAAAGAAATAGAGTTCTTGGAGCTGAAGCAGGGTAATATGACCGTAGCGGAGTATGCTGCGAAATTCGAAGAGCTAGTCCAGTATTGTCCTCATTACAATACTGATGATACAATGACATCTAATTGTTTTAAATTTGAGAATGGGCTGCATCCGGAAGTCAAGTTGGGAATTACTTGTCAGAAGATCAGAAACTATCCTGAGCTGGTGAGCAGGAGTAGGATCTATGACAATGATAACCGGGCCAGGATTGCGCATTATAAGGCTGCGAATGACCGTAAGGGTAAACAGAGGCTCAGTGGTACTCCTTACAGTGTCTCTGCTGATAAAGGAAAACGCAAGACTGTTACGGACAAGAAGTCCATAGAAGGGGACGCGTCTGCTGATGTGAAATGTTTCCGGTGCGGTGGCGTAGGTCATCATGCTTAAGATTGTCCTAAGGAGGGAGTAAAGAAGTGTTTCAAGTGTTGTAAGCCAGGCCATGTGATAGCTGATTGCAGAGCCACAATGCCTACTTGTTATAACTGTGGTGAGAAAGGTCATATCAGTACGCATTGTGAGAAGCCGAAGAAGTCTCAGGCGTCTCCGGCTGGTGGTAAAGTGTTTGCTTTGGCAGGGACTCAAGCTGCCAGTGAGGAGCGTGCTATCAAAGGTACTTGTATTATCAATAATATTCCTTTGACTTCTATTATTGATACAGGTGCAACCCACTCGTTAATTTCTGTTGATTGTGTGAAGAGAGTAGGATTGGTACCGTCTACTCTTGAACGATAGATGACTATTGAGACACCCTATATTGGTTCAGTGACTACTTCTTTGGTATGTTTGAAGTGTCCGCTGACTATTTTCGGTAGAGACTTTGGAGTGGATCTGATTTGTCTACCACTTGGTAATTTGGATGTTATTCTGGGTATGAACTGGTTGGAGTTCAACCGAGTCTACATCGATTGTTTTCGAAAGATGTTGTTGTTCCTTACTCCAGAAGAGGAAGAATTGGCGAATTCTTTATCTAATAAGGAATTGAGGACCTTGTTGGAGGATGAAGCTAAAGTGTTTGCTTTATTTGCATCGTTACCGGTGGATAACAAAGCGCCAATGGAAGCGTTGGCAGTGGTGAATGAATTTCCGGAAGTGTTCCCTGATGACATTACGGAATTGCCTCCGACAAGAGAAGTCGAATTTGGTATTGATCTCGTTCCTGGTACAAGACCTATTTCTATGGCGCCGTACAGGATGTCGGCAGTAGAGTTGTCCGAGTTGAAGTCTCAGATTGGAGAATTATTGGATAGAAAGTTTATCAGACTGAGTGTGTCGCCGTGGGGAGCTCTAGTGTTATTGGTGAAGAAGAAGAAGGATGGTGGTATGCGGTTGTGAATCGATTATCGTCAGTTGAATAAGGTGACTATTAAGAATAAGCATCCTCTTCCGAGGATTGACGACTTGATAGATCAGTTGGTAGGAGCTCGTGTGTTCAATAAGATCGACTTGAGATTGGGTTACCATCAGATCAGAGTGAAAGAAGATGATATTCAGAAGACGACTTTTAGAACTCGATACGGACATTACGAATATGTTGTAATGCCTTTTGGAGTGACTAATGCGCCGGGAGTGTTTATGGAGTATATGAACCGAATTTTCCATTCTTATTTGGATCAGTTCATCGTTGTGTTTATTGATGATATCCTAATTTATTCTAAGTCTGATGAAGAACATGCAGGACATTTGAGAATTTCCTTGCAGGTACTAAAGGATAACAAGCTGTTTGCTAAACTGTCGAAGTGTGAGTTCTGGTTGAAGACAGTGAGTTTCTTGGGGCATGTGATATCTGGTGATGGTATAGCGGTGGACCCATCAAAGTGAGTGCAGTGTTGCAGTGGGAACCTCCGAAGATAGCGACAGAAATCAGAAGCTTTTTGGGTTTGGCAGGTTATTACCGAAGGTTTATTGAAGGGTTCTCTAAGTTGGCGTTGCCATTGACTCAGTTGACGAGGAAGAACCAAGTTTTTGTGTGGGATGCTGCTTGTGAAGAAAGTTTTGAAGAGCTGAAAAGGAAATTGACTACGGCACCGGTGTTAGTGTTGCCGACTCCAAGTGAACCTTTTGTGGTGTACTGTGATGCGTCTAAGATAGGATTAGGCGGAGTTCTTATGCAGAATGGTAAAGTGGTAGTGTATGCTTCGCGGAAATTGAGAGTACATTAGCAAAATTATCCTACTCATGATCTTGAATTAGCTGCGGTTGTTTTTATGCTAAAAATCTGGAGGCACTATTTGTATGGTTCGAGATTTGAAGTGTTTAGTGATCATAAGAGTCTGAAATATCTGTTTGATCAGAAGGAGCTGAATATGAGACAGAGAAGATGGTTGGAATTCTTGAAGGATTATGAATTCAGTTTGAGTTATCATCCAGGAAAGGCCAATGTAGTGGCCGATGCTTTGAGTAGGAAAGCGAATTATATGTCGGCTTTGATGGTGAAAGAGATGGAACTAATTGAGCAGTTCCGAGATTTAAGCATGGTTTGTGAGACAACGACAGATAGTGTGATGTTGGGTATGTTGCAGTTGAATAATGATTTCTTGGATACGATTAGAGAGAACCAGAAGTTGGATGTGAAATTAGTAGATTTGATGCCTAGAGTAGGAAGTGACTCCGATAGTGATTTTAAATTGGATGGTACAGGTGTGTTGAGATTCAGAGGCAGGATTTGTGTGCCGGATAATGAGGAACTGAAAAAGTTGATTTTGAGTGAAGGACATTGTAACACCCCCTTTCTATGCCCCCAAATAACACAATCAATCATTTAGGCATAAATTCAAAATTTTATCAAAGTACATTTATACCATGGCATAAAAGAGAAATATCACATTATCACAAATATTCCACACATACAACACCTGTCAACATATATGCAACAACGGGATAACACCCACAAGAAATATTTAAAACAAAGGCGGAAATATCCAAATATTTCATAATTCTCATACACATGTATTCACAAATACAATTATCATTCATCATGTTTTACAAAACATATCCACAACAGATACATACTCAGATGTATCACAAAAGAATCAAAATAATCCTATCTACCCGGTGCTACTTATCAGAGTCGACCGACCAAAAGGGAAATGAAGCCACGCTTCACCAAAATTACCTCCAGCAATCTAATCTGCAATGCCTCATAGAGCATTATAAAATAGCAGAAGGGTGAGAAACGATATCATAATAAATAATGCATATAAACATATATATATATATATATATATATATATATATATATATATATATATATATATATATATATATATATATATATATATATATATATATATATATATATATATATATATATATATATATATATATATATATATATATATATATATATATATATATATATATATATATATATATATATATATATATATATATATATATATATATATATATATATATATATATATATATATATATATATATATATATATATATATATATATATATATATATATATATATATATATATATATATATATATATATATACATACATATATATATATATATATATATATATATATATATATATATATATATATATATATACACTTAATATTCAATAACATCATTCGCGTTCTCACCGCAACTCATCTCATCGCACCGTACATCGCAATGTAACCACAATTATCTAATTACAAATAGAATACCACTCATATATCATATGCGTCCATAATGTTTATATCAATCCATAAACACACAAAACATACACATACACATATTCACACATACATGTATCTTCAAGCATACCAATCATGCCAATCATCAACAATCTACATAAACATCTACAATCATGTTTATTCACCATACATCATGCAAAGATGTCAACATGCAACTCATAGAGACCGACCCACGACTCTATGCAGATGCAAATGCGGCACCAACTCAATTCAGCAGGTTCAATTGAAGAACCAAATAACCATCGCTCACACCCCACATAGGCACACGAGGTTCTGCAGATTCTACGCGGAATAAAAATAACCATCGCAACATACGAGGTTCTGCAAATCCACCGAGGGATCAATAAATAACCATCGCTCACACCCCAAAAGGGCACACGAGGTTCAGCAGATTCTTCGAGGAATCAATAACTAACCGCCGCTCACACACCACCAGGGCACACGGGGTTCTGCAAATCCACCGAGGGATCAATCGACTCAAGAATGCATACCATGATGCTTCACATGCAACATGACCCATGACACTCTTGCAATGCATACATGTTTACAAACATACTCATACATTCTTCGCATTTATCGCATATATTCATTTTTGCATTCAAAACATATGTATCACAAAACATATGCATATTCATCATCCATTCACACCATTCAAACGTGGTTCACAATCACAATCAACTCCTCATGCATTTCTACTCAAACTAAGCAAATACATAAAATTGCCAACCGGCCACATTTTACACTTCACAATTCATAAATTAGGATTCACGCTATAAGGCTACCCACAACACACACATAATAGCACATAATCAGTCATCTCAGACAAGGAATGATCGCAACCAAACCATACAAAACAATCCACAATTGGAAAGCTCAAGGAAATAAAATATGCTGTCACATTCGCCAACCTCCGCCTGGAGAAGCCACGCAACGAATGCTCGCTGGCCTTCGCCTGACGAACTTGCCAGTGAAGTCCAAAATCAGCCACTGCCATAGGTTCGCTGCCCACTCGCTGGGCTTCGCCTGACAAATGCTGGCGAACCTGCGTTTCTCAGAAAATTCAGCTGTTCCAAAATCATCATCCAACACAAAACCGACCGATTTAATCCAAACCAGTCCCAGCAGCACAACCCATACATCACCCGACTAAACTACATCATCTATTTCAAATTCTAACTGATAAAACTCATTATCTACCGATTAAACCAACTTCCGAACTAAAGTGGAAATGTAGATAACTATCCAACAACAACCAATCTATCACATACATGCTACATACATTATCAAGATGATAGAATTCCTCACCCTTACCTGATTAATCACAGCTTTGGTTGGTTCTTGAAGAATTCTAGGTTTTCCTCTTCTTTCTCCCCTCTTTCTCTTCTCTTCCTTTCTTTCCATTGTTTTTCTTTCCAATGTTACTATCTTTATTTCTTTTCCCCTCTTATCTCATATTTCTATTTATTTCCTCTCAAATTCTTTCTACCCACTAATTAATCAATTCTCATAAAATATCCACTTAACACAATTACTAATGCCCAAAATACCCTCTGGCCTATTTTTACCCGAAACTCTCAAAGTCGGCAAAATAGCACAATATGCACATAAGACATATTAAACACATAAATTCCATATTTAAAATAGTCAATAAAAATAAATCAATTAAATAACTCAAATAAATGGAAATTTAGAATCGGGGCGTTATAACTCTCCCCCACTTAGGAATTTTCGTCCTCGAAAATATTACCTGATCCAAACAGCTCTGGATGCGACTCTCGCATCTTACTCTCCAATTCCCAAGTCATATTGCCTTCCGCAGCACCTCCCCATGCTACCTTCACAAGCTCATATCCTTTCCCCTCAAGTTCTTAACTTCGCGGTCCAAAATCCTAACCGGTAAAACCTCAACCGTAAGATTATCTCTTACCTCAACCTCATCTATAGGAATCACATGTGACGGGTCCGGAACATACTTCTGAAGTTGCAAAACATGGAACACATCGTGCAAATTCGAAAGATTCGGAGGCAATGCCACATGATAAGCCACAACACCAACTCATGCAATAATCTGATACGGACCAATAAAACGAGAAGTCAACTTTTTCGACTTCAAAGCACGACCCACACCCGTAACTTGTGTAACTTTCAAAAACAAATGGTCACCTTCTTGAAATTCAAGATCCTTTCTTCTCTTGTCATGATAACTCTTTTATCTACTCTGAGAAGCTTTCATCTTCTCCCGAATAAACTTCACTTTCTTCGTCGTTTGTTGTACCGTCTCCGGTCCAACTACCGATCTCTCTCCTGTTTCATGCCAACACAAAGGTGTTCGACATCTCCGACCATACAAAGCCTCAAATGGTGCCATACCAATACTTGCATGAAAACTATTGTTATAAGTGAAATCAATCAATGCCAAATAACTATCCCAAACACCGCCTTGCTCGAGCACACAAGCGCGCAACAAATCCTCCAATGATTGAATCGTCCTCTCGGTTTGACCATCCTTCTGCGGATGATAAGTCGAACTCAATATCAACTTAGAACCTAAAGCCTTTTGAAAACTTTCCCAAAATCTCGAAGTGAATCTAGGATCTCTATCTGATACAATACTCTTAGGAACTCCATGCAACTTCACAATCACACGAACATAAATCTCGGCTAACTTTTCCAAAGGATAACTAATATCAATCGGAATAAAGTGAGCATATTTAGTAAGTCTATCCACAATCACCCAAATAGCATTGTGACCTCTTAGCGTATTTGGTAATCCCGTAACAAAATCCATCGATATACTATCCCATTTCCATTCCGGAATATCCAACGGTTGCATCAAACCGCTAGGCTTCTGATGTTCCACCTTAGACTTCTGACAAGTCAAACACGAATACACAAACTGAGCTACATATCTCTTCAATCCGAACCACCGAAAGATTTTCTTCAAATCTTGATACATCTTGTTCGCACCCGGATGAATACTTAAGTTACTCCGGTGTCCTTCCTCCAATATCATCTTTTTCAAATCCACATCGTCGGGAATACAAATACGACCACGAAATCTCAAAACTCCAAAATTATCAACCTTGAAGTCCTCATTCCCATTCATCATCAAATCAACATATTTCAAGTCCAACTTTTGCTTTTCACAAAGGGTAGCAAGGAAATCATTCGTAACGTGCAACATACCAAGTTTCACACTACTCGGCGTCATTTCACATACCAAACTCAAATCTCTAAAGTCCTACAAAAGTTCCCATTCTCTTACCATCAATGTAGACATATGCACTAACTTCCGACTCAAAGCATTGGCCACCACATTTGCCTTACCCGGATGGTAATTCAACCCAAAGTCATAATCCTTCAAAAACTCTAACCACCTTCTTTGCCTCATATTCAATTCCTTCTGATCGAATAGATACTTCAAACTCTTATGATCGCTAAAAACTTAAAATCTTGCACCATAGAGATAATGCCTCCAAATTTTCAAAACAAACACCATGACCGCCAATTCCAAATAGTGCGTAGGATAATTCTTTTCATGTACTCTCAATTGCCTTGAATCATAAGCCACCACTTTACCATCTTGCATTAAGACACCACCCAAACCGGATAAAGAAGCATCACAATAAACCACAAACGACTCCATCGGATTTGGCAAAATCAAAACCGGTGCCGTTGTCAACCTTCTCTTTAGTTCAACAAAACTCTTCTCACAATCAATGTCCCAAACAAAAACCTTACCCTTACGAGTCAACTGAGTCAACGGAAGTGCCAACTTCGAAAATCCCTCAATAAACCTCCGGTAATAACCGGCCAAGCCCAAAAAGCTTCGAATCTGCGTAACCGACTTAGGAGCTTCCCACTACATTACCGCATCAATCTTGGATGGATCAACACAAATACCATTGCCAAAAATAACATGTCAAAGAAAACTCACCTCCGATAACCAAAACTCGCACTTTGACAACTTAGCATACAATTGCTTTTCTTTCAAAACTTGCAACACAATCCGCAAATGTCCTTCATGCTCTTCTTGAGACTTAGAGTAAATCAAAATGTCGTCGATGAACACAACGAAAAAACAATCCAACTGATCATGAAATATATGATTCATATATTCCCTAAACACACCCGGGGCATTAGAAACTCCGAATGGCATCACAGAAAATTCATAATGGCCATATCGTGTCCTAAAAGCCGTCTTTTGAATATCTTCCTCCTTAACACGAATCTGGTGATAACCTGACCTTAAATCAATCTTACTAAAAACACGGGCACCAACCAATTGGTCCATCAAATCATCAATTCTAGGAAGCGGATACTTATTCTTAATGGTTACCTTATTCAACTGTCGATAATCAATACACAACCGCATGCTCCCATCTTTCTTCTTTACCAACAATACCGGCGCACCCCAAGGAGAAACACTTGGCCTAACAAACCTCTTTTCCAACAAATCATTCAATTGGTTCTTCAACTCTACCAACTCCGATGCCGACATACGATACAACGCCATCAAAATCGGTCTAGTACCGGGAACTAGATCAATCGAAAACTCAACTTCCCTCTCCGGAGGCACATCCGTAATGTCCTCTGGAAACACTTCTGGAAAGTCACACACCACCGGAACCAAATCCACTTTAACTTTATTCTCTACCGACAATGATGCAAACAAACAGAGCACTTGAGCTTCATCCGCCAAAAGTTTCTTCAACTCTTTGGTAGATAGAAAACTCTCCTCCTCATCATCTTCCAAAGAAGGAAACCTCACCAACTTGTGATAACAATCAATCCAAACTCTATTATACTGCAACTAATTCATACCCAAAATCACATCTAATCCTTCTAATGGCAAACACACCAAGTCCATAAGAAAGTCCTTACCATACATGGTCAAGGGACAACTTAAACATACAGAAGACATAGTTACCGACCCCGAAGTGGGCATCTCAATAACTATATCACCACCACAAGAAGACAAACACAAATCCAAATTCTTAGCGCACTCAAAAGAAATGAACGAATGAGTCGCTCTGGTATCAATAATAGCGACTAAAGGCATATCATTAATAAAGCATGTACCTTTAATCAACCGATCAGCATTAGTAGTGTCTGCACCCGCTAATGCAAATACCTTCCCACTTGATGGAGCTTGCTTTGGCTTAGTACACTTTGTACTAACATGACCAACTTCTCCGCAGTTGTAACACTTAACCACATTCCTTCTACATTCAGTTGTAGCATGACCCAGACCTCCACAGTTAGCACACTTCTCCCCAGCCTTCTTACACTCAAACGATTTGTGCCCCACTTCGCCGCACCTATAGCACTTAATGGGACCAGAACTTCCACCTCTGGATCTCTTAACAAAGTTTTCCCTATGCTTGCCTTTATCAGCAGGCGTCACATAAGGTCCACTCCTTACCGGGTGTTTCCCCCTCTTCTCATTCAAACTCTTATAGTGAGTAGAACGAGCTCTACTATCTTCTTCAAAGATCCTACAGCATTCGGTTAAGTCCAAAAATCTTTGAATCCTCTGATATCCCACCGCTTGCTTGATCTCAGGACGCAAGCAGTTCTCATACTTAGTACACTTGGAAAATTCCGCCGTCACCGCATCATAGTGAGGATGGAACTTCACCAACTCTGTAAACTTAGCCGTGTAATCAACCACAGACATATTCCCTTGTTTCAATTCATGAAACTCCATTTCCTTCTTTCCCTTCACACTCTCCGGATAATACTTTCTCAAAAACTCATTGCGGAACAAATCCCAAGTGACTTCCTCATCATCAACTTCAAGAATTTGTCTCATGTCGACCCACCAGTCATCTGCTTCTTCTCTCAGCATGTGAGATCCAAGTCTCACCTTGTTCCCCTCAGCACAATTCATGACTCTGAAGATCCTCTCGATCTCTTTCAACCAAATATGAGCACCGTCCGGATCAAACCTTCATTTGAACACCGACGGCTGATTCTTTCTAAACTCATCGTTAGCATTCACATTCGGCGCACCCTGCACCGCTCTAGCCACCACCTCTAATGTCGCAGCCATCGCATTATCATTACAACCAACCATATTCTGATTATTCCCAAAAATAACAACAAGGTTAAACAACCGCTCAACCAACAAACAAGAGACAGACATGACTGACTCAACACTGGCTCTAATACCACTTAATGTAACACCCCCTTTCTATGCCCCCAAATAACACAATTAATCATTTAGGCATAAATTCAAAATTTTATCAGAGTACATTTATACCATGGCATAAAAGAGGAATATCACATTATCACAAATATTCCACACATACAACACCCGCTCAACAGATATGCAACAATGGGATAACACCCACAAGAAATATTTAGAACAAAGGCGGAAATATCCAAATATTTCATAATTCTCATACACATGTATTCACAAATACAGTTATCATTCATCATGTTTTACAAAACATATCCACAGCAGATACACACTCAGATGTATTATAAAAGAATCAGAATAATCCTATCTACCCGGTGCTACATATCAGACCCGACTGACCAAAAAGGAAATGAAGCCACGCTTCACCAAAATTACCTCCAGCAATCTAATATGCAATGCCTCATAGAGCATTATAAAACAGCAAAAGGGTGAGAAACGATATCATAATAAATAATGCATATATATATATATATATATATATATATATATATATATATATATATATATATATATATATATATATATATATATATATATATATATATATATATATATATATATATATATATATATATATATATATATATATATATATATATATATATATATATATATATATATATATATATATATATATATATATATATATATATATATATATATATATATATATATATATATATATATATATATATATATATATATATATATATATATATATATATATATATATATATATATATATATATATATATATATATATATATATATATATATATATATATATATATATATATATATATATATATATATATATATATATATATATATATATATATATATATATATATATATATATATATATATATATATATATATATATATATATATATATATATATATATATATATATATATATATATATATATATATATATATATATATATATATATATATATATATATATATATATATATATATATATATATATATATATATATATATATATATATATATATATATATATATATATATATATATATATATATATATATATATATATATATATATATATATATATATATATATATATATATATATATATATTTGCACCGTACCGTACATCGCAATGTAACCAAAATTATCTATTTACAAATAGAACACCACTCAAATATCATATGCGTCCACAATGTTTATATTAATCCATAAACACACAAAACATACACATACACATATTCACGCATATATTAATCTCAAGCATACCAATCATGCCAATCATCAACAATCTACATAAACATCTACAATCATGTTTATTCACCATACATCATGCAAATATGTTAACATGCAACTCATAGAGACCGACCCACGACTCTATGCAGATGCAAATGCGGTACCGACTCAATTCAGCAGGTTCAATTGAAGAACTAAATAACCATCGCTCACACCCCACATAGGCACACGAGGTTCTGCAAATTCTACGCGGAATCAAAATAACCATCGCAACATATGAGGTTCTGTAAATCCACCGAGGGATCAATAAATAACCATCGCTCACACCCCACAAGGGCACACGAGGTTCTGCAGATTCTCCGAGGAATCAATAACTAACTGCCGCTCACACCCCACAAGGGCACACGTGGTTCTGCAAACCCACCGAGGGATCAATCGACTCAAGAATGCATACCATGATGCTTCACATGCAACATGACCCATGACACTCTTGCAATGCATACATGTTTACAAACATACTCATACATTCTTCACATTCATCGCATATATTCATTTTTGCATTCAAAACATATGTATCATAAAACATATACATATTCATCATCCATTCACACCATTCAAACATGGTTCACAATCACAATCAACTCCTCATGCATTTCTACTCAAACTAAGCAAATGAATAAAATTGACAACCAACCACATTTTACACTTCACAATTCATAAATTAGGATTCACGCCATAAGGCAACCCACATCACACACATAATAGCACATAATCAGTCATCTCAGACAAGGAATGATCGCAACGAAACCACACAAACAATCCACAATTGGAAAGCTCAAGGAAATAAAATATGCTGTCACATTCGCCAACCTTCGCCTGGCGAAGCCACGCAGCGAATGCTCGCTGGCCTTCGCCTGGCGAACTCCCCAGCGAAGCCAAACAGAAGCTACTGCCATAGGTTCGCTGCCCCGTTCGTTGGGATTCGCCTGGAGACCCCCTTCTCATGGCGAACTTGCCAACAAAGTCCAAAATCAGCCACTTCCATAGGTTCGCTGCCCACTCGCTGGGCTTCGCCTGGCGAATGCTGGCGAACCTGCGTTTCTCAGAAAATTCAGCTGTTCCAAAATCATCATCCAACACAAAACCGACCGATTTAATCCAAACCAGTCCCAGCAGCACAACCCATACATCACCCGTCTAAACTACATCGTCTATTTCGAATTCTAATCGATAAAACTCATTATCTACCGATTAAACCAACTTCTGACCTAAAGTGGAAATGTAGAAAACTATCCAACAACAACCAATCTATCACATACATGCTACATACATTATCAAGATGATAGAATTCCTCACTCTTACCTGATTAATCGCAGCTTTGGTTGGCTCTTGAAGAATTCTAGGTTTTCCTCTTCTTTCTCCCCTCTTTCTCTTTTCTTCCTTTCTTTCCTTTGTTTTTCTTTCCAATGTTACTATCTTTCTTTCTTTTCCCCTCTTATCTCATATTTCTATTTCTTTCCTCTCAAATTCTTTCTACCCACTAATTAATCAATTCTCATAAAATATCCACTTAACACAATTACTAATGCCCAAAATACCCTCCGGCCTATTTTTACCTGAAACTCTCAAAGTCGACAAAATAGCACAATATGCACACAAGACATATTAAACACATAAATTCCATATTTAAAATAATCAATTAAAATAAATCAATTGAATAACTCAAATAAATGGAAATTCAGAATCGGGGCGTTACAGACATTGTAGTAGCCTGAGTATCCATCCGAGAGCTACGAAGATGTACATGATTAAAGAAATTATTTTGGTGGTCTGGTATGAAAAAGGATATAGCCCAATTTGTTTATGCCTGTTTGACGTGTCAGAAGTCGAAGGTGGAGCACCAGAGACCTTATCTCTCAACACTTCCATACAAAGCACGCCGAAAAATAGAATAACACCGGAAAACTTAAATAATTAAAATGGGCGTTACATTAACCTTGCAGATACTTTTTTCTCCACCGGGCATGAATTTGTCGCCGCCACGCTGTCACTACTGCGAAAATGAGGTGTCGGCACAACAGAAGAGTCGCCACCTATCGTTATTTATCCCTCGGGACGGGAAAGGAAATGAACAGGAGAAACCTCGCGAAAACGGGATAAGATTGGTCATCGCAACCAAATCCTGGATTCGGGAGTTGGTTACGCAAGGGGCAGGTATTAGCACCCCTCGCGTCCGTCGTACTCGACAGGATCCATGCTTGTTTGTTTGTCTAAAGGATGAAGACAATCTAGTCTACGACTTCTAAAGCTAAACGGGAAGAAACTGAAAACTGACTCGGTAGAGCATCACTTCTCTATGCCTACGTATTCTCAACAGAGAAAATCAGAGTCAACGTAGTTCGGGAAACTACGGGGGAAGTTTGCTCGCCAAGACGTCGCGTCTTGTGCCTACGTATTCTCATCCGGTATGAGAAATCAGAGCATAACATAGTTCAGGCTTACTACGGGTAAACAAAGGTGTTCTCGGTCACACGGGGGTGAGAGAAAAGGTTGACGACACTAGCGCACGCATTCTAGCAGTTAGGTGTATGTTGCTCGACCATTGGAGACTTAGGCGTTACTTGTTTGCGGTAGAACGGACGTAGTATGTCATTGTTTTAAAGGTATGGGAACCTACGACACTTAGAACTACGACCTGGTCTCAATTGCGCTAGGGCAAGAGAAAGGGATAACAGACATTAACGGGAAAATCTCATTCGCACGACAGCGAGAGAAAACAGAAGTTAGTTGTTAGTGTGCTCGCTAGGATATTACATCCTATGCCTACATATTCTCATTCGGTACGAGAAATCAGAGCAGCTGTAGTTCAGCTTACTACAGCAAAACGGGGAAAAGTCTCCATTGCATGAAAGCAAGAGAAAAGGTTCGGAACGGGACGCACACGCTAAATCCTAAACGTAGGAGTGAATGCGTCGCATATCACCCAAAGGGTGCTACATTAAACACTCTGATTATTGGAAGGAAACCCTCCAACAACCATTCCTACGTATCGAACAAATCTTACAACACTCGACGGTTGCATAACAGGAAATGAAAGAATTGAAATAAAAACAATGCTGCTGAACGGAGATGGTTAAGTTGATCTTTGACTTTTTGTGTGAAAGCTTCATCTTCATGCTTGTCCTCTTTGATGTTGGATGGTGATCTTCTGAACCAGGATCAATGCGTGACGTTGAGCCGTCAAAAATCTTCTTACAAGAGAAACTAAAATGAAAAAGTCCCCTAACAAGTGGACATTAAATTCTACTTCTAAAAAGTGTAAAATAAACTCCTAATAGAAACTATGTCCTAAAAGAAAATTACAAGGAATTGCAATGCACAAACCTATACAAAATAGTGCATAATGCTCTAAAGGAAAATAAAACTATAATTTCCTAAAAGAATATAATACCTAAAATAACCCTATAAATTCTATGCAAAATATATCATAATATTCTAAGAAATAAACTATAATTGCCTAAAAAAATATTGCAAAGAAAATGTACACAAAAATTAACAAAAAGGAAAATAAAGTGCAGGGGGGGTTTCTGCAGTGATACAGGGGGTGTGCTATAGAAAAAAAAGCAGTTGTAGTTGGGCCCAGCCCAACAAAGCATACAACCAAACAAAAAAGAGACGGGGGGAATGCCATGAAACGGGGGTGTATGAACCCAAAACGTTGGGTCTGGTCCAAACGAATCCAAAATAATGGAGGGTGAATATGGCCAAAAAACACATGCGGGCCAACAGCCTAACAACCAATCATCCTACGGATCCCTTCCCTTCTCTCTTTCACTCTCTTCTGAAACCCTAGCCTCAACCTTCTCTTTCACAATTCCCACCGCCGCACCGTCCATTCTCAAGCTCTCCGTTCCACTCTCTCCGTCTCTCAATCCCTCCTTCTCTAATCTCCATCTCTCTCTGTCTCTGTTAAAAAAAATAAACATCCAACAACAAATAAAACCAAAGAATCCACCGATCCTTCCATTGTGTGATGGTTGATGATGAAAACAAGTTGGCGGGTACGAAGCTTTGTTTGAAGTCGTTGATGGCAACAAATCGTGGTTGCATGTGAGGATGAAGTTGACTTGAGCTTCGTTGAAGAAGTTAACGGAGTATCTGAAGAAGGTTGTTGTTATTTCTAGAAAAACGAAGATGGACGAGGAAGTTATGAACATGTGAAGAATCTTGGAGTTTCTGAACATTCTTGAAGTGAGCGAGAATCTCGAGCTATTGATTCATGCTATGGCTTGAAGCTTCTAGGGAAAGTTGATATGATGAATGATTGTGGATGTCGTGAGGTTCGAAGGTTGGTGACGATCTATGGATCTTTGAAGAAAATCTTGAAGTTGTATGAAGAATCTGACAACTGTTGATGACTGTTTGAAGACGAGTTTGGGAGACGGATGAGGTTTGATGAAGTTTTAGAGGATCTTCATGAAAATAATGAAGAAACGACGAACATGATGAAGGTTTCTTGAAGAGCTTGGTGCAGTTTGTTAATGATTAGTTGATTTTTGCAGTTTATCATTGAAGGTGATGAAGAATCATGAAGATCTTCATGGAGATCTGGAAAATGTGTTGAAGAACACGATGATGAACGTGATTGAAATCTGAAAACGGTTGAAGATATTGTTCTTGATGATGAACGTGGTTGAAATCTGAAAACGGTTGAAGATCTTGAACTCTTGATGAATTTGATGATGGAGACGATGAAGAACACGATGAAGACCGTGAAAAAACTGGAAAACTGATGAAGATTCATTGAATGTTCCGGCTATGGTTGCAAGTTCCGGCGAGGTTTTTCGGTGACGATTATGATTTTCGGCGACAGTTACAAGTTTCTGGCAGTATTTTGGCCGTGTGAACCGCCGTGAATGATTTCTCCGACGAGCATCTCCGGGTTTGCATGGCCGGAGGGAGGGATGGCCCCCTCACAGAACACGTGGCAACACGCATGGGAGAGAGGCGATGAGGGAGCGACGGGTGGCAGTGTGAGGTGTTAGGAGAGTGTGAGGCATGAACATGTGGCGTGTGTGTGGAGTGGTGGAGAAAAACGTGGCAGTCTCTGAGATGATAGTGGGAAAACGTGGCAAATGCTGGGAGAAAAGAGAGAGAGAACGTGGGGCTCTTATATAGATGCCAAGTGGCGCTGGACAATGGACCTGGGCCTCCACAACTAAGACACTTGGCCCACGAAAAATCAGACTTAATGCTTCAATTAAGGACTCAATTAACTGATTAATAAATGCCTAATGAATGATTAAAACTCAATTAATGAAATTGAAAAAAGACTAATTGAATATTAACAAACATTAACTAAACAATTAAAATCTGGATTAAACGAAATTAATAAAAATTCTAATCAATTAACCCTAATTACCTAGATTAATAAAATCTAATAAAACCTATAATAAATCTAAAAATCTATTAGAAACTAATTAGAATCTAAAAATCCTAATAAAATCTAAGAAGAATTAATAAAACTAATAATACTCTATTAATACTCTAAAAACAATTATTCTAAAAGAGAATTAAGTCTAATAAAACCTATTAACTTCTAAACAACTCAATTAAAATCTAGAAACTACGAAAAACTATTTAAACCTAATATCTAAAAATTGTTTAGGATCTAAGCAAAAATCTATTTAATATTCTAGAAAAATAATTAACCTATTTAAAATCTATTTTCTAAAGAATTATCTAAAAATAAAAATCTAAAAACTATTAATACCTAAAACAAGTATTAAAAATCTATTTAAATTCTAGAAAAACTATAATATTCTAAAATAGGAAATAGAATCATAAAAGAATTAAATCGGCGAACATAAAATGCGAGAGTGCAACAAAATAAGCGGTAAAAGGGTACGAACACCGAGATATCCTAAAAAATAACAGCGTAGGCTGAAAACACTGAGAAGCGCACAACCTCCCAAAATAAATCCTTGTATTCGAACTGGTTTGAAACGTCTGAAGCGCGAGAACAGGGCTGTAATCTTGATGAAATCAATTTGGGTGAGGAAATCAACATGCAATATGCAAATGCGAATGCAAAATGAGTCGAAACATAAACCAAATGCGAGAATCGGTTGGTCAAATTTTGGGGTGCAACAGCTGCCTCTATTCAAACGGCTTGGACCTGAAGGGTTGAAAATCGAAATGCTTTCAAACATTCTAAGGTAGAAGGCGGTTGAATACCAAAGAAACCCGAAAATTTACCAACCGCAGAGATAAACTGCAAACTTACTAACTGCACTGCTGAGTATCCGAAATACTCCGCTTGGGACGAGATGCTTAACCGAGCAAACTCTGATCCGGGGGTCACCCTCAGAAACTGCAATAATAGTTGTATTCAAAGTACTACTGAATTACTAATCTGAACTGAATTCACCGTAGAACCTCATTGTCGAAACGAGTTTACCGTAGAACTTCACTGTCAAAACCCTTGGTCAATCATGAACCCATAAGGATATCTCAACTCGCCCGCAGGAAACTCTGCCTCTACTGGAGAAAATCTTCGACCCTCATCTGAAGAATGGTATCCTTGGCCACTTATGTATTCTCAAGGATAAACCTGCCCGTAGGCGCTCTGCCTCAGTCAGAGAAATTCCCTTGACCTCAGTCTGGAAATGATATCCTGAGCCACTCATTCCCCCACAAGGATATCTAAACTTTCCACTCGGGAAGTCCTGCTTCAGCTGGGGAAATACTAGTCTGGTTATCTACCATAGCCCTCAGGCCTCGACACTCAGTCGGGAAAAACCACTAGCTATTCGATCACGAATCAAGGACAATTGCTCTTGCTGTCAAGCGCTCTGCGCTAACTGGAAGAATGGCCACCAGACTTACTCGTCGAGCGGAGCGAAAACTTCTGATCAATCAGAAATCACCTCAGGATAACTGATCTGACCGTCAGACCAATGCGGATCAACTCTCATACTGAAGCTAAAAATACAAACTTTTGATATTGTCACCAGACAAATGTTGAATCATCAACGAGAACCTGAATCCACTGGAATTTCTGCCACCGGGAATTCATGAAGTCAACCTTCGCATCTGACAGCCTTGTCAAGGTAACATATCACGTTGCTACTCTTCTGACATCCTTGTCAAACCATCACTAAATAAAAGCAAGCACCGGATCACCGCTAATAACCATCAGGCCAATATTCCACTAAGGAAAAGAAGGGCTCAACCACGCAACTCTGGTGGGGAGACTGGGGAACTCAAACTTCAACTACGCACAAATAGATAACCACTTGGTTTATGTTTCAAATGCACATGCTTGACAATGGCGCAATGCTCCGTGCGAAATGCAAATCCTATGCATTTAGGTAGATGATATGCAATCATGCAAAGAAATGCGGGGAATGCTCCAGCAAAGTAAATGCTGGAGAAAAGAATCATCCTGTCGGGGAGAATGAACCACTTCTCTGAGGAATAAGATCTACCCTGCTGGGAAACATGCCAATCTCAATTGGATTTTAGCTGGGGATGACGGACTCCTCCGAGGAAATAGCACTTCAGGCTAACCAAAAACTTCACTCTGTTGGAGAAGAAACTGCGCCTCGAACGGCTCTCTGAGATACAACTCTCTGGGGATAGCACATCAGACTAAGAGACAATCCTGTCAATCACACTGCGACTGTGTGGGGAGATAAGCTTCAGCTTGTTGAACAATCCTTCTGGATCTGCTTGGGGATACACCATCAATCTGCCAGGGATGGCTACACTTTGTCGGAGATATCAATCTTGACTTGCTGAGGATAATCTTGCATACGTATCACGGAGACTGACCCTTCTGGGAAAAAACCGTCTCGGCCAGAGGAAACGTGCCCAGTCTACTGGGGGAATCAATGGCTCTGCGAGGAATAATAATTGACCACCAAAATTAAATCTCGCTCCATCGAGGAAAACAACCCTGAACGGTCTTTTTAGGACACCAAAAGCCTCCTAGGATGCAAAATAGGTTGTTGAGAAATAACCCTTCTCTGTCTGAAATCAAAATCTACTCAGCTGGAGATTATTCAATGAGGGAATCAGTGTCGACCTCTGCTTGGGGAATGAGTCAATGATCTGGACTCGGAGGGGAAAGGAGTCAAACTTGGACTCTATGGGGATACAACATTGCATCAGTCCCACTGCTGGGGAAATAAACCCAAATCTGTCTGTCAGGGAAAGCTTCAATGTCAACCCACTAGGGATACACAATCAATTTGCTTGGGATGGCCACACTCTGCCGGGGCTATCAATCAAACTTGTTGAGGATAATCTTGATCCTACTCCGATAAGGGACAAGTACCATCTCCACTTGCTGCAATCTTAAACTGCTCAGGGGAAACAATCTCAAACTGTACATCTCTGCTCAGAAAATATCTCTGATTTAACAACATCAACACGGAGAACACAAAATCTCTATCATGGAGAACTGGAATCAATCGAGCCTTGTATCGGGGAACGTGACAACATATGAGTCACTGGGATTTATCGCGTCAAATATATTTTTATTTTTTTTATTTTTTTTATTTTTATTATTTTTTTAAGGGTTGGGTGACCAGACGAGGCTGGTTGAACAATAGATTAAAGAAAAGGTGACCAGACGGGGCTGGTTGAACAATATGGCAGATACTAGACGAGGCTGGTGTTGCACCCCAAAATTTGCCCAACCTCTTTTTACCTGGTTTATGTTTCATTGCACTATCATTTGCATAGTAATATAATTTGCATACCATTGAATATCATTCATCCAACAGGGGATCAAGTGTGATTCTTATCAAGAGAAGCCTAGCAAGAGGTCTTATCCAAGCTTGAGAAGTTATCCAAGTCATCAGGAGGTGGTTTGAGGTGTTGTGAAGTTTGAGTGCCTACATGTGGATTTTCTCCTATCTTGAAAGCCAATTGAGGAGCATCAATGAGATGAGAAGCAGGGATTGAGAATAGAAGATGTGTATAGAGCTCATGGAATTCCTAGAGGGCCATGTTGGAGCTAAGCCAAGTCATTGATTCAAGTGCAAGAGCCACAGTTGTAGTGCAAGCAATTAGGGTTTCATTTGGGTTAACCCTAGGTCAACCTTGAGATTGAAGGTTATCAAAGCCTACTTTTAGGTCATGGAGTTCATGGATTGGTATGTTGATACATTTGTGGTGTTGTGCCAAGATCAAATTAAGAAGAATCAAGAGTGTGGGAAGTTGCTAAATTAGGGTTTCAGTGCAAAATCCCCTGTATAGTGCCTAACTTCAAGGCCACACTAGTCAAGATAAAAGTTTCAAATGGATCTTTGGCCAACATGAAACTTGTAGAGCATCTCAATACCTTTAATTTGAGTACTAGAAGTCCTCAAGTGGATTTATAGAACTCAAGTTATGGTCCAGACAAGTTACAGGTCACCAGATGAATGTGAAATTTGTCTCAGAAAATCAACTGACTTCCAAGCAACTTTTTCCATTGAAGGAGTTTTCAAATGGACTTTTGGTCAACATGACATTTGTTCCTCATGATCTTAGCTTTCCAAAAAGGTATAGAACACCTCATTCGGATTTACGAAGCTCAAGTTATGATCTTGGCAAGCCAGGGGTATTTTGGGAAAGTGAGATTATATGTCATTTTGGATTATAGGTCCATATCTCCAACTTGCACTCTTCAAATGGAAATTTGTTAAACATGGAACTTGCTTAAAATGAGATTTTGAGTGCATCCAAGTGATCATGATGCATTGGTTTGGCTCCTATCAAAAAGTCACTTAAAATGGCCTAAAAAGGGAGAAAATTCAAATAATTCAAGGAGGGAAAAATGCAATTTTGTGCTAGATGTTCAAAATCAAGCAAGTGAGTACATATTTTGATTGGAAATTGCATTATAAACACATTGGCAATAGCAGAATTTTTAGTTCAAGCCATGTTTTGGAAGTTGTCATTTGGTTGCTTCACTTGAAAGTTACATAACCAAATCATCACACAATGCAATTCAGTCCATGTTATTAATCCAATTTCGCTCCAAATGCCATGTGCAAGGTGTTAGAACCTTCTGGAACAAGAAACTAGCTTGCAATGCATGACTGGTGTGAGAAAGTGAAGTGAAAAACCAGAAAATGTGAACCACTGATTTGGGCTTCAAACTGGATCCAAAAGCCCATGAAAAGCTTCTATATATTGATTAGAGTGAATTCAAAGCAAGGTTGAACCTCATTTCGCGCCAGAACCAGAAAGAGCAAGTGAAATTTCACAGCTGCAAGTTCAAATCGAATTCTCAGATTGGAGCCAGTTCAAGCCAAATGAAGTTTGCAAACTCATCCTCTTGGATCATTGAAGCTTTCTGGAGACTTTTGAAGCAAGAAACGAGCTCCAAGTGCATCTGTTTCAAGATCTATACCAGGTTAGTAACATTCAACATTTAGCATGATTTAGCATGAGATAACTAGATTTAGACCCGTGGTTAAGATCTAGGCAAGATGTAGATCATTTTTGGCTTGATCTGGAAGCATTTGGTGACAATTGAAGATGACATAGCAAAACTGTTTGAGTTCGAATCTCTTGATTCAGGAGGATTTGTAGCAAGTTGTTTAGATCAGGATGATTAGTGTAGTGTGAGGATCATTTATGTACCATTAGATTTGCAATTGGTGAGAGTTGATCTTGATGACATTTCTGAACTTGCCTTCGTATTTTGCTACCTATTGAGAGTTAGGCCATTTTGATGAGATATTTGGATTCCTCGTGAAAATTTGAGTGGAAATGATGTATAGTTTGTTGTTTTTGGTTGCCTGAACCTAGACCCTCGCCGGAGAAGACAACCGGAGTGTTCTCCGGACACCACCATCCACCGTGTTGGATCTCACTCAGACTAGCCAGAATTTTGGAGAAGATGAGTTCGTGTCCATTAGATCTGCCTTGGACCATTGACCGACCATCAGATCCAAGGGCCATGACTTAAAGTTGGATTTGAGTTTTCTGAGTCCAAAACGCAGAGTTTCAATAAATGTGCTGGCACTCCCTCAGCGCTTCAGATCATTGACCTTTCCACACATCCCACGGCTCATGTTATTTCGTAGCTTTTATTTGATTTTTATTTCATTTTGAATATTTTAATTGCTTTGTTGATTCCAAAAATCATATTAATTCCAATTTTGATCCAAAAATTATTTTAAAAATATCCTGATGATCTTGATGGAATTTATGATTTTCTGGAATTAACAAAATGCATTTTCATGCATTTTTCAATTTAATATGATTTTGTTCACATTTTATTCTGTTCTTTAATATTTGCATAATTGTTCATCTGCCTTGTTGATTTTTGTTCTCTCATTTAGTGATGATTCTGGCTGAGATATTTTAACATGTTTTAGGGTAGATATTCATGTTCGCCTAGCATTTTTCTTGGAATTTTAGAACAACTTTAGGTTCTGTTTTAGGTGTTGAGATTAGAACCTTCCCAAACTTGTGATTCCCCTTGACCTATTTCACTTTAGGAATTGATTATAGGACTTAGAAGTTGATTTAGGCTTCAATCCTTTTACATTAGTTTGTTCAAACGTGTATGTCCCCCTAGGAAATTAACTAGAATTTTACAACTGTTTTTTCTATTTTAGTTGTATTTTGCAAGTTGCTTGTGCTTGTGGTGTTCTCTCTTGAGTGCTTTTGCTTGTTTGGTTTGGTTGGATGCTTTGGAGCTGGATTTGCTTGATTTCCTTTTTGGTGGAGCTTTTGGATTCATTGAAGATGCTGTGGCTTGAAGATTGGAGCTTGGAGTTGAAGTTTTCTCCTCTTGTGGAAGCTTTTTAGGAGCTTAGGAAATTAGGGTTTTAGGAAGTGCCTTAGACCTAGTTTTGATTCTTTCTTCAAACATAGAGTGCATTGTTTGCCTCTATTCTATCAAATGATGCATAGTCCTCCTAGGGAAGCTCCATATCTCCTTTGGAGGGATGAGTGGCGTGCCTTAGTTGAGTAGAACTTTGAGGATGCCTTTCCATTTCAATGTTAGTTCTTAATGATTTCCTTTGGTTGTCATTAAGTTTCTTAACATTATAATTTGATCTTGATGATTAATCCTCTTCTTGGAGTGTGCTTGATGAAGATGAAGATTGATGGAACTTGAAGATAGGAGCTAGCTTGAAGATGAAGCCCTTGCTATCAACTTTGCTGTCAAATCAACTGTTGCTGTTTAGAGCTTGCTGTTGCTGTTGCTGTTTGTTGTAGGAGTTTGGTGCTGCTGCTTGGGCTGCCTCCTCTATTTTTTTTTGTTTTTCTCTGTATTGTTTGTTGGCTTGTGTTTCTTGCCCCATAGGTTTGAAGTGAAGTTGATTCACTTTGCCTGTTGTTTTCCCAGGTTTGAGGTAGAGCAGGACTCCCTTGCCTCCCTTGTATTGCTGCATTGCATGCATTTTACTGTTTACTGTATTTGTTTGCTTTCTTTTGCTATTTATCCCATAGGATCTCTGATTTCCTCTGTGCAAGAGGGAATTATGACAGACATTAGGTTTTGACCCATGCATGACAACATTAGGTCAGTTTCCCTTTCAACCCTAGGCTTTTTAGAGCGTCTTTCTCTTCTCATCTCGAAACAATTCAAAAAATACAATAATTGAAGGTGAGATAATACTTAGAAGGGGGGGGGGTTGAATAAGTATGGAAAATTAATACTTGAAAATAATCACACAATTATTTTTATCCTGGTTCGTTAAACAACTACTCCAGTCCACCCTTCCAGAGTGATTTGCCTTTCTCAACAAGGACTTAATCCACTATTAAATCAAACTGATTACAATAGTATCACCTAAGAACTACAGTTCTTAGTCTTCTCAAGAGCTACTGATTCACACTGAATCCTCTTAAGGAATATCCTTTACAAATAATGTAAATTAAATACAAGAGTTTTTAATGCTTCTATAAAGCTATAATCACAACAGTGATTTTTCTCTTAAGTTTTAAGTACAATGAGATTCTATGAAGAATAAGAATGAGAGCTTATAGAATATTGTGATTTCTTTTCAGCAAGTGTGTAACTGAAGAATGAAGTGAGAAACTCCTTTTATAGGCAGCTGAATCATGCACGTTGAAAAGAGAGCCCAAAAGGTCTGAGCCTTTTTGTCTTCACATGCACTGACCTTTCCTTGAAATAGATGGCACAGATAAATCCTTTTTGTCTGTGTAAGTGTATCTAGCACAAATAAGGAAAGAGACGTTGAATAGATCCAACGGATATATTCTTGAAAACACTTCTTCAGTTTCAGCAAGTTCTTCAGAGTCTGAATGGATCAGAGTCTTCTGATGAGATTCAGAACTAAGCTGTATTAGAGTCTTCTGCAACGTGTGTGCTTCTAGCGTGTTGATCATCAGAGCATCTTGACACAGAACTTCAGTACTTGGCAGCGTAGATACTTTCAGAAACTTCTGTAGATCAATGCTTTGAGAAACTCTTCAATCAATATTCTTCTATACTTCTGATGCTTCAGATTATCTTCAGATGCTTCTGACTCAGAATGTTCTGGAGCTTCTTGCTTCAGATCCTTCTGGAGACTACGCTCAGGATCTTCTGTAAGGAGCAAACAGATTCTTCTGTAAGATGCATCTGGCGCTTCAGAGTCAGAATAGCTTCTTGTATTCAAGGCAGATTTGCTTCTAGAGAGTTAATATAATTTTAATCTGCAGTAAAACTCTCAAACAGATTTTAGAGTATATAATTCTTAAATATAAATTTCCTAACAGTTATCATCAAAACAAAGAGTAATTATTAAGAACCAATCTATGTTCTAACAATAATAAGGTTAATTGAAGTTGTAAGTTACAAGCTGTCGCTACTGCGAAAATCGGCGCCGGCTGACAGAAGAGTCGCCACCGTGCGTTATTTATCCCAAAGGAGGGAAAGGAAACGCTCGAAGTAAACCTAACGCAAAGACGGGAAAAGGTATGGTCATCGCAACCAAAACCTGGATTCGGGAGTCGGTTACGCAAGGGGAAGGTATTATCACCCCTCACGTCCATCGTACTCGATGGGATCCACGCTTGCTTGGTTTGTACGAATTACATTTCTATCTAAACTAAAGGATGAGGTCTGAAAAGAAAAGAAAACATGACTCGGCAAAGCATCGCACTTTATGCCTACGTATTCCCGTCTGGAACGAGAAATCAGAGTCAACGTAGTTCGCCTAACTACGGGGGAAAGGGGGGAAGGTTGCTCGCTAGGATATCGCATCCTATGCCTACGTACTTCCACACTGCATGGAAGATCAGAGCAAACGTAGTTCGGGCTACGCACGACACAAGCTGTTCAAGTGTCTTTTATGAAAAATCTCACCTTAAACAAGGGTTTTCTTATTGCAAAAAGGTTGATGTTTGTTCAAATCTTTTGACGGAAGAAATGAATTAATCTCTGTCATAACCTTTATTAGTGTTTTTCTGTTGTTTTGAAGGAAGAAGAGATGACACTCTACAAATCCTAGGGTTAAAAAGAGGATAAAAATCTACCCTAATGTTATCATGTATGGGTTAACTCCTAATGTCTATCATGCTCCTCTCTTGCGCAGAGAGAAACAGAGATCCTACGGGAATAGACGGAAATAGAAACAGCAGATATATACAATAAAGCAGTAAAATGCATGGATGCAACAATACAAGCGAGGCAAGGGAGTCCCACTCAACCTCGAACCTAAAAAACAATAGGCAAAAGTGAACAGGATTCACTTTCAACCCAACAAGTTAAACAGCAAACAATACAGTCCGGGAAATTCACACAATACATCAAAATTAAAACAGCAAAAGCTAAACAGCAAAGCAATCTTCATCAACATCAGCAACTATCTTCAAGTCAACATCAGCTATCCACAAGCTTCAAGCAAGCATCAGACTTCTATCTTCAGTCTCCCAATGGCTTTTCTTCAAGTCCTAACCTCCAAGCTGAGGAATCAATCATAAGAGTAAATTGGATGTTAAGCAAGTAGTTGACCACCAAAGGTGACAAACAGACTGCTAACAACACATAGAAGGTTTCTCTCAAGAGTTCTATCCCTTAGACATTAGCACCAAGCCTTCCAAAGGAAGGGGGTGAGTGTCTTAGAGAGACTCTGCATCACAGAGAATAATGGAGGCAGTCAAGACCTTCCATATTTGAGAATCAAGTTTGCTACTCTAGAGCTCTGCCTAACTCCTAGATCCTACAAACTTCAACAGCTACCAGCAAGAGATACTCCCCATCAGCTCTGGAAGTAGGTCTTCATCCTCTGATCTTCAAATGGGCTTCATCATCACAGGTCTCAGCTCTCCCCAAATCCCAAACAAACCCAATACCCCACACAAACAGAATAATAACCCTAAAGAGGGCACACCAATCAATCAATCAAATATAAGCAATATACCAATAGCAGTAGGGGAATCCTAACATTTTCTAAGGGATCTATCCTATACCCATAACCCCTATAGTCCCATACCCCAAAAATCAAATGAAAATTCCTAAAAGAATCTGATCTATTTCACCTATGCTCACTTAAAACCCTAATTTTCATCATGTTATTCATACCTAATCAAATCACCTAAGATTAAATTCTAAAATCATGAATTAAATCCTATGCACAAGTTGAAGACCTAAACTAATCACTCTAAAAAGAATGGATTAAAAATACTAAAGCATCTATTCAAACTAAAATCACCAAATTTGAGTATTAAACTAAACTCATCAAAATGCTATTTACAAGAAAAATGCATGAAAAATATTGAAACAAAATAAAATGCCAATTTTATCATTTAATATTTTTCTAGACAGGATTATTGACCTACCACAAAAAGAAGGAATTAAAAATATCAAAATTTCCATTTTTTATGATTTTTTAAAGATGAGGAAAATATTAAAGAAAATAAAAACACAAAATAGAAACAAAATGGGGAGGGGGTGTTATAAGCATACACGCCTAGTTATATTTCTGATGGGCTTGAGAAAAGGGGGCGCGAATAGCATTTGGCGCTAGGCCCAATTGGTTCAGAAAACTAATTAAAAAAATAAAAGAAAATGATTAAACCCTCGGTGCAAAAAGCAACAAAATCAAGTGTAAATTGCATTGGGCTCGCTGATGGGGGTGGGGATATGAATTTGGATCCAGGCCCAGAGTGGTACGTTTAGTGAAACGCTGCGTTTCGCGCTGGTCAGCTCCCTCCATTTTTCAACTTCAAATATCAGCCACACGATGAGTCTAAAAGGTCAAGTAATTGAATGGATCCAACGGCCTGTGGTCATCGTCCCCAATCATGAAGCTAGGGTTTCGGAAATTCATGTCCATGCAGCCATGTTCAAGTCCTTCGTTCTCCCTCCATACTTAACCAAATCCCTCGATCTCAAAGCCAAAATTGGCCTACTCAAAGCCCTCTACAAGATCCTATACTTGGATTTTGCTGAAACTCATTGCATAACCGAGCTCGATAATTGAAAGTTCATGGTACCACTGAATTGCACCTGATGTGCATGATCATCAAACTTGTTCAAACTACCCTAGAATGATCTAGGGACTATGGTGAGGATTCTGAGCCAAAAATCTAACATTATCTTGCCCTAATTCAGGAGTTCTTGATCAAGAAAGTTTCATCACCATGAATCAAACTGTCTCCAATGGCCATAACAGATTGGGTATATGTTCATCTACCTAACCCTAACAATCCTACACCAATGATCTAACCTAGTAAAACCTAATTATAGATATAGGAATGAGATCACCAACCTGCTTAGTAACTATAGCAGAGGTGGTTGCAGGTGGATTTAATGCTTGTAACTCTTCGAGGATGATCTTGGATTGATGAAGACCTTTCTGTTTGCAAAAATAGTGATGATGAGTGCTTGGATTGTGGGATTCGAATCTGAGATGGATCTTTGCAATTTCAATCTTGGAACTTCAATCCTCCATTGATGCACCTCTAAGCTTGTTTGTTCTCACTCACAATCTTCAATGGATGATGGATGAAGAAAAAGAATGATCTGAATGGATGTAGATTAGAGAATTTCACACTTTCTTACAATGGAAGCAACAATGGAATTCTCTCTTTTCTCTCCCTCTTTTCACCAACCCCTTGCACCAATGGCTTCAATTCAATATGTAGATGAGGATAAACAGATTTAGAAGCTTCTAGATTGATCTAGGAAAGTATAGAATGTGGTGGAAATCCATGGAAGTTCTCATGCCATGATACTTTGAATCATCTCATATCTCATGCATACACCCTTTCATATTTGTGTCAAAATCTCCCCTCATGAGTTATTGACATGGTATGTGTGAAAAAACCAATCCCCTTGCCTTGAAATTTCACTTAGGCCAAGTTTTCCATACTTGCCTTATTATGCAAGTAACAAAAATACAAAGCAAGTCCAAAATTTAACCCCTAACTCAAAAAAGTGGCTGAACCAATGTCTCTAAAATGATGTTTGGAATCAATTTGGTATATTGGATGACCCATTTTGGATTTGTAGATCTCTCAAACCAATTTTTCATTTCAACTTTTTCAACTTATATGCCTTTTTTAGGTCATTTTTCACCAACTTTGGTCAAGTCTCATTCTATGCATTTCCAAACTTCCACGACTTCCTTTCTAGACTTAAAATGGCATTTTGAGCAACTTTGATGTTGTGAAGTTTTTCATTTGAAGCTTCCTTGTATGAGTTTTAGGCATAGGCTAAGAATGACCTGTAATCACCAGATGACCAAATTACCCTTTGCTTGCCAAGACCATAAGTATAGTTCCAAATATCATATGAAGGCATACCATACCTTTCTAGAAAGCTAAGACAATAAGGAACAACTCTTATCTTGGCCATAAATCCATTTGAAATATCCTTGAAGGTCAAAAGTTGCTTGGAAGATAGACAACTTTCACAGACAAATTTCAGTGCCCTCAGATGACCTGTAACTTGCAAGAGCTATAACTTGAGTTCTATAAATCATCTTGATGACTTCCAACACTCAAATTAAAGCTATGAATATACTATACAAGTTTCATGTGGACCAAGAATTCATATGAAGCTTGCATCTTGAGTTACACTACTTTGAAGTTTGACCTAAATCAGGGGATTTTACACTGAAACCCTAATTTGGTAACTCCTCTTCTCCTTGACTCCTCTTGATTTTTCTTTGTCACAACATCATATCCTTATTCTTCATGTTAAATGATGAACCCCACATCTCTCCAAATGATTCTTGATGCCCTTCAAAACACTTCTTTGACTTAGAGTTGACCTGGTGTTGACCCTAGTTGACTGACTTCAACTAAGGCTCTTGCAATCATCCCAATGACTTGGTTCTTCTTCAAAATGATCACATAGGCTCTTCATAACATCCATACACACCTCATGCTCTTGGCTTATAGCTCATACACCCTCTGATGATCCCCACACAACCTCCAAATAGGAGAGAACTCACTGATCAACCTGGCAACACTTCCAAGCCCAAATTCTTCCCTGATGACCTGAGTAGTCTTGAATATGAATGAAACCCTTCGATATACCTCTTGAGATAAGAATAGAACTTGATCTCCTGATTAAGATAGCTTGCCTATGCTATGCAATGCAGATGAATACACTATGTACATGATGACAATGCAAATGACTATGCAATTGAAACATAAACCTAGGTTAGAAAAGGTTGGGCAAATTTTGGGGTGCAACAGCTGCCCCTATTCAAGCGACTTGGACCCGACTGGATGAAGAGCACGCAGCCTTCAGACAATTCGAGGTACGAGACGGTTGAATACGAAAGAACCCGGAAATTTGCCAACTGCAAAAATGGATTGCGAATACGACTTCTGCTTGGGAAAACCCTGGGAACTGGCTTCTGTTGGCACAGCAACAACTAGCCATCCATCTGTCAATCTGTTTCCATAAAATAATCTGATATTGTCCGCAGACCACTCCACTCCGAAGAAATGAGTATACACCATACAACGAGAAGTTGTTGATATCACTTATCAACCTCTGTTGATCTCACTTATCAACCTCTGCACATGCTAACCAGCGGGAGAATACTGACTTCACTTGTCCTGTTGACTTCACTAATCAACCTTTCGTATCCTGAAGAAACGAGCAAACGCTTAACCAAGCGAGACAATGTTCGAAGACATGAACAATCGACTCTGCGGGGAAACAAGAAACTTAACCAAGCAACTCTGAGGGGACAATTCTAACAACGGCTGTCAAACACCTGCTGGGGACTTAACCAAGCACCCTTGTTGAAAAATACGAGGAATTTAACCAAACACCTCCTGTAGCAAGCTCCCGGTTGAGGACTATGAGGGACTTAACCAAGCAACCCATTGAAGTAACACCCTGCTGGAGAACATAACTTTGTTGGGGGAATTGCGGGTAACCACCCGACAATCTGCATCACCATCTTATAATGCTGAATCCGCAGCATCCTGAGAAAGACTCAGCTGGGGGAGTACAAGCGACTTAACCAAGCGACTTGTCGAAGAATGTCCTGCCGGGGACTACGAGGAACTTACCCAAGCATCTCGTTGAAGATCACCCCGCTGGGGATTATATCCCTAATGAGGTAACTGTAGGTAACCACGCAAGATCTGTCTCCACCACTTTCACAACACTCTGAGAAAGGACTCGGCTGGGGAGAAAGAGAAATGCTTGACCAAGCAACTCTGCTAGGAGAATGTGCTTTGACGAACACGATCACTGCATGTCTGGAACAACAACCCTCTGTGACAAGATGAACACGATCATTGCGTATTCTACACCACAGCCCTCTTGACAGAAGAAAACACGATCACTGCGCGCCTTGATGCTACAAACAAAATCACATGATGGTACAAACACGACGAACACGATCACTGCGTGCTGCGTTACAACCATATCGACCATAAATCCAACCGGATGGGATAAACACGATCACTGCGTGCCAGACGGAATAAATCCACATAGAAGAGGCGAACACGTTCCCTGCGTACTTCAACCACCAATACGATAGACACGATCACTGCGTGTGCTGTAGTAGGACGAATACGATTACTGTGCATCTCGACCAACAAACCAACTTATACGATAGCCACAATCACTGCGTGCTCCACATCACAAGTTCTCACGGTACTATCAGCACGATCACTGCATGCTATACGAATACGATCACTGTGTATCTAGAACACGATTCCTGCATGTTCGAACACGATCACTGTGCGTTCTGAGCCACGATCCTCTTGACTGGAGAAGACACGATCCCTGCGTGCTGTGTGCCTCAACTAACCCACATAACTGGTCGAATACGATCACTGCATATCCTGACCATACATAGGGTAAACGCGATCACTGTGCGCTTCAGGTCACAACCCTCTTGACCGGAGGAAACACGATCACTGCGTGCTGTGACACTACTTCAAACAATGAGACGAATACGATTACTGCGTACTTCGGCCACTAACAACCATATGAACACGTTCACTGCGTGCCTCACCCTATAACCACTGTATAACGGACGAATACGATCACTGCGCATATCGACCAACAACATCACATAACATGGTAAACGCGATCCCTGCGTGTCCTGCACCACCAATAGAGTAAACACGATCACTGCGCGTCCGGCTCAACGAAACCCCGAAATGATACCAACACGATCACTGCGTGCCTTACAAAGCAATCTCCTTAGATCGAGACGAATACGATCACTGCGCCATTCGACCACAGATACACATACCAAGATCAACACGATCACTGCGTGCTCTACCACATGAACCCCAAAGATGGTACGAAATATGATCACTGCGCACTCGGGCCACAAATCAACATCTCAAAATTAACACGATCACTATGTGCCTTGCTATATGAACCTCGCAAATGGTACAAAATACGATCACTGTATACCTTGACCACAGATTAACATCTTCCTGAAACCACGATTTCACTTATCGGCAGGGAACAACATATCTGAAACTGAAGGGGTAACCACCTGGCTTATGTTTCAGAAATGCATGTTTGATAATGACGTAATGCTTCCATACCGCATGGAAATGCTACGTATTTGTGTGAAATGCGAATGCTCATGATGCATGCTTATGCGAAGAGTTACTTCAGCAAAATAAATGCTGAAGACACACTGGATCCGCTGGGGATGACCGGAATACTACCGATACGTTTCCAACAAAATAAATGTTGGAAAGATGAACTAACTCCCCTGGGGATAACCATCCTGCTAGGAAAGTAGCTCACGAACTCAAAGACTCCAAAATCTGCTGAAGACGATCCTCCTGACGAGGAAAGATGACTTGCTGGGGAAAGAAAGGCAATCCTGCTCATGAACACTTCTTTCAACAGCTTCAACCACTTGATTGCACTCTGTGGGGAACCTCTCCTGCTATCACTGAGCTGGGGAAATCATCCTGCTATCACCGAGCGGGGGACTGAACATCACATTCCGATTTGCACTGCACGAAAACTCTCTGGGAAGTTAATCACATTCATCTCGACCTTCGCTGGGAAGGACTCTGCTCTGCTTGACAAGCTAATTCTGAACTACTGAAGATACACTGATCTTTCCTTTGACGCAATCTCCGCTCTCCTGGGGAGATAACCTTCAATCTTGCCTGGGGTGACTTCACTGCGGAAGACACAACCTTCAACCTCCGGAGAGGGTACCATCCTGCCATGGACTCCGGCGAGGAACTTTGCGAGCTTTTGAATACCTGCGAAAGTCAACAAGCAAACACAAGACAATCTATGAAAAAAGAAACATCTTGGTAATCACCCACGACAACCATTCAGGCAATTTTTTGGTTTTAACAATCATAGGCCGAGGCCCGCCGGTTTACACACATGTATGTTTATCAAAAACATCGGCGCTTTTTACAAACAAAACTGTAAAAATTAAAACCAAAGTCACACACTACACTGAATAAACACTTTATTGATAACGGCCTGAGAATAGGCAAGATTTGTACATCGGATGCAACTCCTGAAAAGAGGTAGTCACACACAAACAAAACGCAGAAGTATACAAATATACAGAATAAAATTTGTACACATGTCGGCAACGTGTTACAGACGAACACCATGAACCGATCCTCCTATGACTCATCGGACTCTGACGCTTTCCCGATCTCTGTCTTCGGAAAAAATTGCTTTGGATAGTAGACCCCCAGATGCTCCCGAACCACTAACAATCAAACTTGGACCGCAGTCATTTGCTTCTCAAATCCCTAACTTTTGCGTGAATCGCCCTTTGCGGGTTTTCAATTCACCGGGATACCCCTTTTTGCCGAAGCCGCCCAGTGTAGGTTTTCGACTTCGCGGGTGTACATTTTTTCCATTTTATCCCTAACTTTTGCCCGAACCTTTTTATTCTGTTTTTTGGTTCGCCAGGATGCCCCATTTTTGCCTGGACTCTCTTTTTACTGTCCAGCGGGTCAATTTTTAAGCAAAGTATTTTTTAACTGCGTCCGAGTTCACAGGGGATGAAAAGTCTTCACCATCCATGGTGGATAACAATAAGGCTCCTCCGGAGAAGACCTTTCTCACGACGTATGGACCTTCGTAATTGGGAGTCCATTTGCCCCTGTGATCCGATTGCGGTGGGAGAATCTTTTTCAGCACAAGATCACCCGTCTGAAAGCTTTGAGGTCGAATCTTCTTGTCGAACGCTTTCTTCATTCGGCTCTGATACAGCCTACCATGTGCAATGGATGCCAGTCTCTTCTCATCTATCAAGCTCAGCTGATTCAATCTACTTCTCACCCATTCTGCCTCATCAAGCTGAACATCCAACAAAACCCTCAAAATGGTATCTCAACCTCCAATGGCAGGACTGCCTCCATGCCGTATACTAGTGAGAACGGTGTTGCCCCGGTTGATGTACGCATTGTAGTACGATAACCGTGCAAAGCGAATGGCAGCATCTCATGCCAATCCTTATACGTTACCACCATCTTCTGAACAATTTTCTTTATGTTCTTGTTGGCCGCTTCAACAGCGCCATTCATCTTGGGTCTGTAGGGAGATGAATTATGATGCTCGATCTTGAAATCCCGACAAAGATCCTTCATCATCTTGTTGTTCAAATTCGAACCATTATCAGTAATGATTCGCTCAGGAATACCGTATCTGCAAATTATATCCTTCTTGATAAATCTGGCCACCACCTGCTTCGTCACATTGGCGTAAGATGCTGCTTCCACCCACTTGGTGAAGTAATCGATCGCAACCAAAATGAAGCGATGCCCATTAGAAGCAGTAGGCTCAATCTTACCAATCATATCAATTCCCCACATGGAGAACGGCCACGGAGACGCCATAACATTCAGTGGACTGGGTGGCACATGGATCTTATCGGCATAGATCTGGCACTTGTGACACCGCTTGGCAAATTTGAAACAGTCAGTTTCCATCATCAACCAATAATACCCTGCTCGCAACAACTTTCGAGTCATGGCATGCCCACCTGCATGTGTGCCAAAAGTTCCTTCATGGATCTCTTCCATGAGCAAGTTGGCTTCCTTCTCATCTACACACCGGAGGAGTACCGAATCGTGGTTCCTTCTATACAAAACGCCATCGGGATTCAGTTAGAAGTTGCCTGCTAATCTTCTTAGAGTCTTCTGATCACGACTGGATGCCCCAGCCGGATACTCCTTATTCTTCAGGAAATTCTGTATGTCGAAATACCACGGTTTACCGTCAGATGCTTCATCAATGGCAAACACAAAGGTCGGCCTATCAAGGCGAGAGATGACAATGCTGGGAGCCTCATTCCAGCGGTTGACTTTATACATCGAGGATAACGTTGCAAGGGCGTCTGCCATTTGATTCTCCGCCCGAGGTACATGATGAAACTCCACTCTATCAAAGAAAGGTAGCAACCTTCTCGCATAATTCATGTACGGTATTAGATTAGGTTGGCGCGTCTCCCACTCTCCCTTAATCTGATTCACCACCAGTGTTGAATCCCCATATACGTCCAGATTCTTAATCCTCATATCGATAGCCTCTTCTAACCCCATAATGCAAGCTTCATACTCGGCTTCATTATTCGTCACTGAAAAAGTCAATCTGGCTGTGAACGGGATGTGTGACCCGTGGGGAGTTGTAATGATTGCCCTGATCCCGCTACCGTATGAATTGACAGCCCCGTCAAAGATCATTTGCCACTGGGAACTCCGCTCAGGACCTTCACCAGGCAACGGCTCATCACAATCTTTAGCCCTCAAGTACATTATGTCCTCATCAGGAAACTCAAACTTCATAGGCTGATAATCCTCAATTGGCTTTTCGGCAAGATATTCGGACAGAACACTTCCCTTAATGGCCTTCTGGGAAACATACTGGATATCGTATTCTGTCAATACCATCTGCCATCTAGCAATCCTTCCAGAGAGCGCCTGTTTCTCAAACACATATTTGATCGGATCCATCTTCGATATCAGCATGGTTGTATGATTTAGCATGTACTGTCTCAGACGTTTGGCAACCCACGCCAATGCACAACACGTCTTTTCGAGCATAGAGTATTGAGATTCATAGTCCGTGAACTTTTTACTCAAGTAGTAAATTGCATGCTCTTTCCGCCCTGTCTCGTCATGTTGACCGAGAACACAACCCATACTGTTCTCCAGAACCGTCAGATACATAATCAATGGTCGTCCCGCTACTGGGGGTATCAACACCGGAGGTTCCTGCAAGTATTCTTTTATCTTTTCAAATGCCCTTTGGCAATTGTCGTTCCAGACCACCGCTTGATCTTTCTTTAACAGCTTGAATAATGGTTCACACGTGGTCGTTAGGTGAGAGATGAACCTAGCAATGTAATTCAACCTCCCTAAGAATCCACGGACTTCTTTTTCGGTTCTCGGTGCTGGCATTTCTTGTATCGCTTTTATTTTTGCAGGATCGACCTCGATTCCTTTCTTGCTCACAATGAACCCCAGTAGCTTCCCGAATCTCACTCCGAAGGTACATTTATTTGGATTCAGCCTCAGCCTGAATTTCCTCAGCCTCTTGAATAACTTCAACAAATTAACCAGATGTTCTTCCTCTGTTTGAGACTTGGCAATCATGTCATCGACATACACCTCGATCTCTCTGTGCATCATGTCGTGAAAAAGCGTTGTCATGGCCCGCTGGTACGTTGCCCCATCATTTTTCAAACCAAAGGGCATCACCTTATAACAAAAGTTCCCCGCGGGGTGATAAAGGTCGTTTTTTCCATATCCTCCGGAGCCATTTTGATCTGGTTGTACCCCGAAAATCCATCCATGAAGGAAAACACTGAAAACTGAGCCGTGTTGTCGACTAACACGTCAATATGCGGTAGCGGGAAGTCATCTTTCGGGCTCGCTTTATTCAGATCCCTATTGTCGCTTGCGCGAAAATAAGGTGTCGGCATGATAGAAGAGTCGCCACCTTTCGTTATTTATCCCTCAGAGCGGGAAAGGAAACGATCGGAAAAACCTGACGAAAAAGGGTAAGACAAGGTCATCGCAACCATTGTCTGGGTTCGGGAGTCGGTTACGCAAGGGGAAGGTATTAGCACCCCTCACGTCCGTCGTACTCGACGGGATCCTCGCTTGCTTGTTTACTTGGACTGGTTGGTTTTATTCTATCTACCTATCAAGGCTGGCTGAAAAAGAAAAGAAAAATGACTCGGCAAAGCGTCGCACTTTATGCCTACGTATTCTCAACAGAGAATGAGAAATCAGAGTCAACGTAGTTCGGGACTACGGGGAAATTGGCTCGCCAAGACTTCGCGTCTTGTGCCTACGTACTTCCACACTGCATGGAAGATCAGAGCTTTACGTAGTTCAGGCTAACTACGGCTAAACAGGGGATATTCTCACAAAGCAGTGAGAAATCAAACTGGTTTCAAAGGTACGGGAACCTATGGGCAAAACTATGGCTTGGTCTCAAATGCACTCGGGCAAGAGAGACAAAAGGGTAACAATTAATCGTCAGCGGGAAAGTCTCGATCGCACAGCAGCGAGAGAACAAATAGTTAATCGTTAGTGTGCTCGCTAGGATATCGCATCCTATGCCTACATATCCTCGTCTGGTACGAGGAATCAGAGCAGCTGTAGTTCGGCTTACTTCGGGACCACAGCTCAAATCTCGTTTTATTAACATTCTGAAAAATGATTACAATGCTTGAATACTGAAAAATAAATCTCCTAGGAAATACTATCCTATCCTATGCTGGAAAATCAAATGGGAAAGAGTCCCCTAACAAGTGGACTTCTAAAATTACCTCTAAAACAAATAAATCCTAAAAAATATTACATCTAATATTTTTTGCTATTTTCCAACTATTTTCTTCTTTTTTCTTTCAAAATATTTTTTCCATATTTTTCTATGTATCTTTCATATTTCTTTCACTATATTTTTCACATTCTTTTTCTTTTTCTTCTTTCTTATTTTTTCAATATATTTTTCACATTCTTTTTCTTTTTCTTCTTTCTTATTTTTTTCAATATATTTTCCTTTTCTCAAAATATTTCTTTTTTCTTCATTGTATTTTTCTCAATCTTTTTTCTCTAATATTTTTTTCCTTTTCTTAAAATCTTTAAACAAAAGAAAAATAAAAAATACAAAAAAAAAAGGGGGAGGGGGTACACAGTTTACAAGGGGGTGCTACAAGTAAGAAAATAAAAACTGCAAACTGGGCCCAGCCCAGTTGTTTGCTGCAAAAAACGGAAGGGGGTGCTGGAGCGAACTGGGAGTGTAACCCAGAAAACCAATTGGGCTCAGCCCACTTCACCACAAGACACACGGAGGGGGGGGGGGGGAGAATGGAAAATTGGGGGTGCATGCCAGAAAGATGTATTGGGCCCAAACAAGGTCAGCCCAATAGTCCACGAGGGACCTCTCCTCTCCCTCCCTCATTCTTTCATTTCCTCTGAAAACCCTAAATCCCTTCTCACTCACCCTCCGCCGCCGGTACTGTTCACAGAACGGCGCTTCCATCGTTCTCCTCTCAGATTCCCTTTCCTTCAATCTTACTAGCTTCCCACCAACTTCCCAACTCGTTTCAATTCCTCTCAAAACAAGAACAACAAAACGCAAATCCCTGAAACACGAAGAGGATCCAAGGCTGGAAGGTCTCGGACGAAGAAGGTTCGTGTTCGTGTTCTTGATGGATGATGTCTGGACAGGTGATGATAATGATGCGCGCGACGACGAACAACTCGAGATACGAAGAAGAATGATGAAGTTCGCGGACTTTCTTTTAAAACACGAAGAACAATCATACACATCCTTGAAGATCCTGAACAAGATCTATGACTGGATCTGGAGATTAGAGGACATCTTGAAGCACGTTCTTACGTTTCTGGGGAATCACCGGTGGTGTCATGGGAGTTTGAAGCTTACTGATGCGTGTGGTTCTGGTTGGTGTGATGAGCAAATTCTGGAAAAAAGACTGATGAGAGTTGGAGGATCTGGAAGATACAATGAGCTTGACGATCTGGAAAAATGGTGGACGCATGTTCTTGATGAAGCCTGCTCGCTGATGAAGATTATGACGAACGCGATGGATGATCTAGAAGATGTTGATGAGGATTTGGAAAGTTATTCTTAGTGAGGTGATGAAGACGCTGATGATCGGAGTGTTGATGATTCTTGATCGTAGATTGAAGGTGATGATGATCTATGGAGATTTACTGAGAATCTTGGAGCGATCTTGATGAAGCTTGATCTGGAAATGGATGAGTGTTCTTCTGGAAAAATGATGAAGATTGAAGGAGGATGAAGATTGAAGGAGTTCTGGGTTTTTTCGTGTTTCCGGTGACCGGTACGGCGGCCGGAATAGGTTAGAGGTAACCGGCGGTGAACTGGTACGGGGGTTGCATGGCCGCCGGCCATGCAACCGGTGGGGCTTCATATGGTGACGCGTGGTGAAGGGAGTGGAGGCAATGAACGCATGGCTTACGCGTGGTGTCCTCGTGGCAGAGAGAGAGGGATTGGTGAGTGAGGTGGCGTGGCAGTGTTGAATAACGTGGGGTCCTCCTCCAATTTACACGTGTACGCAGACTTTATAGGGCTTTGACTGATTTTCTTCTTGAACCTTCTGGAAAAATGGACAGAAACACCATAGACTGGGCCCTGCGAACTGGGCCTTTCTCTAATATAGGCCCAACGAAAAAATGAAATAAACCCAAAAAGAAAAACTGCAATGAACATATTAATGATGGATTAAAATGACTAATGACCCTAATTAAATTTGATTAAAAAGATTAATGGAAAATGACTAAACTAATTAACCAACTAACTAACGATTAAACCTAATTACTCTAACTAAATCCCAATTAAACCTAAAAATAGAATTAACCTAAAAACTCTATTAACCCTAATTAAAGTCTAAACTAACAAAACTCTAATAAATCCCCTAATCGAAAATTAAGCTAAAAACTCTAATCACCCTCTAATCTAAAAATTCTAATAAATCTCTAATAAAACCTATATTATTATTAATAACAAAAATCTATATTATTCTATTAAGAAAATGATAAAAATCTATTTAAATTCTATTATTCTAAAAATGATTAAAAAAATGATTTAAAGCTATTAAAACCATTAAAAAACAACCTATTAATGTTCTATATTATTCAAAAAAATGATTTAAAGTCTATTTAATATCTAATAATGGCCAATAAAATCCAGAAAAATCACAATAATTCCCGAAGGAACAAAAATAGCACCGAACGACAAATAACACTGCGAGAGCGCACAAAAATAGCCGGTAAAAATAAATGGACACCGAAATACCCCTAAAAACAACAGCGCGAGCTGAAAACACCGGGAATAGCACGGCTTCCCGAAAATACGATTCTACTTATCTAAACTGATTAAAAACACCTGAGACGCGAGACGAGGGCTGTGATCCCGATAAAATCCAAACAAATGAAAAATGCATTGTATGCAATATGCAGATGCGAATGCGGTCATGCGGCGAAACATCGAGCCAGATACAGGACCCGGTTGGTCAAATTTTAGGGTGCAACAGCTGCCCCTATTCAAACGGCTTGAACCTGACTGGGTGAGAAGCGAACGGCTCTCAACCAATCAAGGTGCAAGACGATTGAATACCGGTAAACCCGAAAATTTGCCAACTGCACGAGCACATGATACTCTGCAGGGAACAAATCTTCGAATACTGCAATACTAGCTGCACGGCAACTGGCTGGAGAAATACTAGTCTGACATCGCCGTCAGTTATCCACGTTAACTTCTTCTGGCATCATCTTCAGGCAACCAAACACCCAACACCGCTGCTGGAAGACTAAACCACCTGACATCACCGTCAGAAGCAGACAAAATTCTGAGGAACACCCAACATCGCCGCTGGGAGGCCAAACCACCTGACATCACCGTCAGGAACAACCATAACTCGGGGAAACAAACATCCAACATCGTCGCCGGAGAACTAAATCTGACATCATCGTCGATCACCCAAAACACCCCGCCTCGCTGCTGGAGAACTAAATCTGACAAAATACCCCGCATCGCCGCTGGAGAACTACATCTGACAAAATACCCCGCATCGCCGCTGGAGAACTAAAGGATCTGCATCACCTAACATCGCCGTCAGAAGACTGGATCACCTTGACATGCCCAGCATCACCGCTGGAAAACTGAATCTGACATTGCCGTCGAAAACAAACATCGCTCTGAGAGACACTCGACGTCGCCGTCGTACAAACATCATCTCTGCTAGGGATTTAAAGAGTCTGACATCGCCGTCGAACATAAACCTCCAACATCGCCGCCGGAAACCAACATAATCTGACCTCGCCGTCGAACAAACCTAATCTGACCTCGCCGTCAAAACAAACATCCAACCTCGCCGTCAAACACATCCAACATCGCCGTCGAACCAATCATAATCTGACCTCGCCGTCAAGCAAATATCCAACATCGCCGTCGAACACAAACCCGATCTGACCTCGCCGTCAAAACAAACATCCAACCTCGTCGTCGAACACATCCAACATCGCCGTCGAACCAATCATAATCTGACCTCGCCTTCAAACAAATATCCAACATCACCGTCGAACACAAACCCGATCTGACCTCGCCGTCAAACATCCAACCTCGCCGTCGAACACATTCAACATGCTCTGACCTGGGGTTCACCCCTGGTAAATGGAACAAAAGGTACACTTGCGTATTTGAAACTACTCCGCTGGGAATGAGAGACTTAACCGAGCACACTCTGATCTGGGGTTCACCCTCAGAACCATAACGAACATCGGGGTACTACTGCACAATGATCCCACTGTAGAACTTCAACATCAGAGCTATATGAAACTCTGGCCCCTGGCCACTTCCAGCTTCAGCTAGAAAAGATCTTCAAGTACTCCTGAAGATGGGATCCTTGGCCTCCAAGGATATAAACTTTGCCCATCGGTAACTCTGCAGGAGGTATCTTCGACTTCAGTCTGAAGAAAATGATCCTTGGCCTTCAAGGATACATGGATCTGCTTTCAGGTAACTCCGCCTCTGCTATAGAGTATCCGTGACTTCAGTCAGGGATATACTTCGGCCTTCAGTCCGAAAAATGAATCCTAAGTCATTCATGACTTTGGGGATAACCTTGCCTTCAGGCACCTTCGCTTCAGCTTGGGAAATCTATGACTTCAGTCAGAGAAATGGTATCCTGAGCCATTCATGGCTCTACGGGGATTCAAACACTTTGCCTTCAGGCAAAACTCCGCTTCAGCTGGAGAAATATCTTCGACTTCAGTCAGAAGAAATATCATTCACTTGATCGCAATTAATCATCATCTCAGGATAACTGACTTGGTCTTCAGGCCAGCACGGATCACCTTGCAAACAAAAGCTGCGTCTACAAACTCCTGAATTCTCTCTTCAGACAAACGTTGATTCATCAACAAGGAGATCTGAATTTGCAGGAACATTCTGATATCGCCTTCAGGCGTTCACGAAGTCAATCTTCAGATTAGACCTCACTGTTGGAGCAAACATATCACGCTGCTATTCTCTTGACATCTTGTCAAGTCGTTGCTAAATAAAAGCAAACATGCCGGGTCACCGGACATAATCACCAGGTTATCAACTCTGTTGAGGAGAGAGGAATGAGGGTTCACCCAAACAATCCTGACGACTCACTGGGGAAAAGGAGGAAGGGTTCACCCAAACAACCTTGTAGACTTTGCTGCAGAAAGACGAGAGAGTTCACCCAAACGTCTTCAACAACTGCTGGAGAATAACGAAAGAGCTCACTCAGACGATTCCTACCAACTTTACTGTGGAGCAAGTACTTCTGTTCGAGAGCACGGTAACCACCTGGTTCATGCTTCATATGCGAATGCTGGAAAAACGGGCGTAATGCTCCGTGCGAAACGGAATGCTACGCTTTTGAGAAAATGCTATGCAATCATGCAAGGAAATGCCCCAGCAAAATAAATGCTGGGAAGAGGAATCATCCTCTCGGGGAGAGTAACCATTATGCTGAGGAAGAGCTACCCTTCAAGGGAGCTGCATTTTCTGCCGATCTCGTCTGGACTTACACTTGAGGATGACGGACTCCTCCGGAGAACACATCACATCAGGCTGATCAACACACTATCCTCTACTATACTCTGCATGGGGAAAGCGATAAGTGCCCTGAACGGCTCTCTGGGAAACGACCCTTCTGGGGAACATAGCCGTCAGGCTACAAGACACTCATGTCATTAAGTTCTCAAACTTACGGGATAAACAAACTTCAGCTTGCTGGACAATCCTTCAGGATCTGCTTGGGGAAACATTTCATCTACCACTCATGGTTGTGCTCGACTGGGGATATCAATCTGCCTGCCTGCTGCTGGGGAAGTGCCAACCACCTGCTGGGGAAAAGACCTCCACTCCGTTGGGGATTCCAGGAATTATCCTGGGCAACTCTTGCTGGGGCCGTTACTGGGGAGCTCAAGAATTATCCTAAGCAACCAACTCGGGAAACTGCACTGAGGTCTTAAGAATCATCTTAAGCAAACGGCTCTGCTGAGGAATTCAAGAATCGTCTTGAACTGAAGACTTCGTTGGGGATCTCAAAAATCATCTTGAGCAACTGACTTTGTTGGGGAGAATGTCGGGAATCATCCTGAGCAGCTGACCTTTCGGCGGGACACCTGTAAAACAAGAGTGATAATAACCTAGATCATGTTTATGATGCATATGCTTTGGCGCCATGCCCCACACGGTGGTAATGCTATGCGTTTATGCTAAATGCTATGCAATCATGCACAATGCTATGCAATCCCGTCAGCAAAATAAATGTCGAAGGGGAATTCTCCTGTCAAGGAGAAAGAACTACTCAGATAGAGGAATCATCCTGCTGAGGAGAAAACTGCACGCCAATATCAATCGGACTCTGTCTGGGGAATTGATCTTCCGCGGACTGCTGCATGGAAAACAACTTCAGTTGATTACTGCAGGGGACGAAGCTCTACGAGAAACCAGACTTGCTGATATCAATCGCGAGAATAAACTGCTGGCCGTCTCGGCTAATCTTCTGGGGATAACAACTCTGTGGGGAAACAACTTCAGCTGCTCAACACCCCACTGGGGAAACAACTAAACATGGTCTGATCACCTTCCAAGGATTCGGCTCTCGTGGATATCTGCAAACTCGGCTGGGGAAGGAGAAATCATTCTGCTTCGCTGGAGAGAGTGCGACTCTGGGGAAATACAGCATCAGCTGCCCCACGCTCTGCTAGGGAACATCCACTCAAGGTCCCAACTGCTTCCAAGGATTCTGCTTTTCTGGGGGTTTGCGGACTCAGCCGGGGAGAGAGAAATCGTTCTACTTCAACGGGAGGGTACGACTCTGATGAGGAATTTCAATTTCGCTGGGGAAGAAAGAATCATCTGACTTCGGGGGAGAGTGCAACTCTGCAGGGGAATACAACATCAGCTGTTCCAATACTCTACTGGGGAAGGAGAAGTCATTCTACTTCGGGAGAGAATGCGGCTCCGGTGGGGAATTTCAATTCCGCGGGAGACTTCAGTCTGGCGCCATTAGTTACTACATATTTCGGCGTACGAACAATTCCCTACGAAACATGCACTTGTGACCCGGTGCTGGGGCAACACCTGCTGCGGCGACTTTACTGGGGAAAACACGAGCTTCGGCACCCGAACATTTCTATGAAACCTACACTTGTGACCCGATACTGGGGAACATGAGCTTCGGCCCTTGACTCAGCTGGTGAGGTGGCGTTCCTTCAGGACGCGTCCGCTTGGGGACGAGAATCCTCTCTGCCTGGGGGAGACATACCAATGCTCATGGCTTCGCATTCAGACTCTGCGGAGGAGAGACTACTGAACTCTGTTGGAGAAGGAGGACTTGCCCTGCTTCGGGGATATCAATCCTGGTCTACTGAGGGCAATCTTGACCCTAATCTGATAAGGGATAAACGTTATCTCAATTTGCCGCAGCCTCAAACTGTACGGGGGGAACAACCTTAAACCGTACATCTCTGCTAAGAAACGATCCTGGTTCAACAACGTCAACACAGGGAATACAGACTACCAATCATGAAACCGAGTAACAGCTTAGGCTGTAGGATAACAACCCAATGCCAGCAAGGCTTCTTCAGAAGGCTCAGGTTTTGGCAGGGTAAGGACACGACTCCCCGACACTCAATTCTTACTAGGGCGAACAAACTCGTTTGAACAACTTGCCCCAGTACAATTCAACTTGCCCCAATCCGACTTTTGGAAATAATTCATTCTGAACAAAAACAGCTGGCGACAAGACAATCATCAGAAGGCTTGCTCAAATATCTGCACAACAGAAGGATTCATCCTTCACCAATCAACTCTCAGCATGGTCGGCTTCAATATCTCTGAAGTAGTTTGCCCCTGAACGAGCGATGAGCGACTCAACATGCTCTGATTGCACGCTGGAGGGATCTGCCCTCAAATCGCAAGAATTCTGGATAACTGCCCCTGATTGGGTCTCGAGAAGATTCACTCCCGACCAACCGCTTTTTGCATAAACTGCCCCATAATCAACTGATGCTCCGGGACTTGTCCTCAGACAAACTGATCCCAAACTCACTGGAGGTCAATGCCCCAGATTCACAGGGCTTCGCAGCATACCATTCTGATCCAGACCTCTGACAATTCAGCCCTAATTGACCATTCCCTGTTGGAGTTCCTCCGCATCAGTTACTGACCTGCAATTAAAATTGTTTATTCACGAATGGTAATTTTAATGCAGTGTTCATGCAAATTTCGAAAAAATGTTGTACTGTCACTCATTTACGTGTCATGCCAGTGAGTGACGAATGAACCAAAGAGTTCAAACGTAGTGCTGATGTAATCAGTGAAAAATACCATAAGGATATGATTAGCAAATCATGAAGGAGTCAGTTTACTCAACCTTATCGTAATGCGCTTTCAGAATAAACCCTGTCTCAATTAGGTCTTTTAAGGGTTGTATCGTGGTCGGGTTCACGGTTAGTGAAACAAAGGATATTTGGCTCAAATTATGATTTGTACCCACCCCTTCTACGTGATGATCTCCGATCCTAAAGTCCAGTTAACTTAGCTCGAGCGCTCGCCTCTTCGAGAGGTATGTTGAACATTGGGAACAACTGGTTAAAGAACTCACAAGGTGTTTCGGAGTGACAGTTACTCCTTTTCGTTTTCGGTGTCTGTATCTACACGACTTTGTCCTTGTTTGAGGATTTTTCTTTTTATATAATCCTTTCTTTTTCATTCATTTTTTTTTATTCCCTAATTTTTGCCTGGACTGACTCCTTTTGAGTTCTTTTCGATTTTTCCTTTTGAAGTCCAGCGGGATGCCCTGATTTTTTGCCTAAGTATTTGCTTTCTAGCTTTTTTCTTTTTTACTTAGCGGGCTTTCTATTTCTTTTTTTTTTCTTTTGGAACAAGTCGTGCGACACCGATTGTCTTGATTGCTCCGAAAGGATTGCAATTGTCTCACTCCTGATTGGTGAGGTTTAACCATTGTGGTTGATGAGGTACGACCTTTGGCGAGGAATATGATGTGATTGGTCCTCGAAGGACAACACTCCTCTATAAGACTTGAACGCTCGATCAAGCTAACTGACAACTACCCTGCCCCGGGTTAAGATGTGAGGGTTAGAAAGTCCGAACGAAACTCCTACTCCTCGGCTCGAAGTGGTTAACAAGGGATTCTCTTCCTTATCTCTCCGGTGTTTAGGGATTTGAAACAATGCCTTATACGTCATCGGCTAGGTTTTATCTGAAAGCAATACGATCATCGGCTATGAGTATTCAGTTTCATCATCCTCCCTCCAATCTTTGCTAATCATAGTGATAAAGTGGGGTGAATAAAATGCAAGTGTCAGTGCAATGCAATAAATGAGTGACAACGACATAACTAATTCAGAAAAAATGCATAGTCACTTTATTAATATTACCATTCGAAACATACAATGTTTAACAACAAGTAGTAACTAACAGAAAAGAAACTACAAATGCAAATGGTAAAAAATCTGAGGACTGCCAATGCTGAGGACGTCTGCCTGTCTGGACCACTGGCTTCTGGAAATAACCCTCTGAATCTGCAAGCTCAGACAGCTGAGAGGTTGTCACGCACAACCAAAACTCCATCTGGAAAGGAAATACACCCTTGGTCGATCAATTGTTGCACTTTCGCCTGAAAAGCCTTACAATCTTCAGTTGAATGCCCCAGAGATCCACCATGGTAACCACACTGAGCATGAGGATTGTACCCTAGGGGGTAAGGCTCTGGCACGGGCTTGAGAGCTTTCGGTTCCACCAAAGAATTCTGAATCAACTGTGGAAGAATCTGGCTATACGGCACAGGCACTGGATGGAAAGAAGCATTCCTTTGTTCTGAGTGGTTGTGAGGTCTCTTGTGATCCTGGTGTTGGTATTCTTTCCGCCCAGGAGCAAGAGGTCGTCGTTTCTGAATGGCAACGGTCCCTTGTTTAGGCGCTTGCGTCCTTGAACTTGATCCAGGTAGAAACTGCGAGCGAGGCGATTCAGTCACCAAAAGTCGCGGGACATATTCAAGATGTTTCTCAGCTTCAGGCAAAGGAGTGGAATCATTCACCTCTCCTGCAGGGTACGGGATAAACTTTCCCGATGCTCTCATGCCGCCCGGCACAAGCCTAATTGTCCTTGAGTCAATAAGGTCTTGAATCTTATTCTTGAGAGCCTTACATGTTTCAACATGGTGCCCTGGTGCTCCTGAGTGGAAATCACAATGTATGTTGAGATCAACGTCTGGTGACACGTCATCTGGCGGATCTGAGGTCCGAAGCTTGAGAACACGGTTCTGAACAAACAGTGGCAACAGCTGGGCATAACTCACAGATATTGGGTCCACAGCTCTATCAAGTAGCTTCTTCTTTTGATTATAACCTTCAGGGTTATTCTGAGATGCCCGGCGCGGCTGCTGACGAGACAGGTCTCGAGCTTCATGCTGTGCAGAGGATCTATGAGGTCCACTTGGCTTCAGCACAGGCGGCACTAACGGCGATGGGGGAAGCACTTTGGTCTCCTCCTCGGGTGCTTGACCACTCTCCTTTTTTAGCATACTTCTCACCACTCCCATGAGAAAGCTCAACTGATTCTGCAGCTGCTGATTCTCCTCTCTGAGTACTTGCTGATCCAAGCGCACTGCCTGTATGTCATTCATGACCTGCCCCAACTGGCTTTGGATTTTCCCCAACTCAGCTTGTACCTGCTCCATTAGTCTGAGTTGCTTGATTCTGAGTCAAACCTGCAAACACAAGGGTTAGAAGACAAGCCCTGGCCTCTGCCATGCAAGATGAATTAGGCTAATGCCATGGGTGTCTGTACGTTCAGGAGATCACCCCTAATTCTGGTGTCGACGTGCCAACATAGTGTCAATGCAATGATAAGACTGGATCTATTCATGGAAGAAAATATCTCATCTTGCTCGGGACACCAGAATCAGGGTACGAAGTGCGCCTGCAGCACAGACACATGCTAATGGAATGCAAACATGAATATGCGAGCTAATGCAAAATGCAGTCATGCAATAATATATCCAGGTAACTGCTGTGGAGATTCTGGGTCAATAATCACTGATGAGAAGAAAAACCCCCGGTGTAGGACCACAAATTTGATTTGCTGAGAATAACCATCCGATAGGACCGAGATCAAAATTCTGCTCTGACAAGAATAAGTGCCTGATAATAAGGACCCCGGGTGCAAGATCAAGGAACATCTGTTGATGAAGTCTTCAGACCCCAAATCAGAAATCTGCCCTATCAAGAACAAACACACAGCTGCTGATGAGATCTTCAGACCCCACTCAAAATCTGCCCTATCAAGAACAAACCGCTGTGGACAATACACTGATCAAACCTGCTCTATCAAGAACAGACATACACCCGATGATAAGATCCCCTGATCATCAACTTGCTCTATCAAGAACAGACGAGTCTGCGACTGAGAAACCCTGGTACCAACATAACTGATTCACTGTCAAGAAAAACCAGGTAGTCTGAAGGTCAAAGTTTCCTGCAATAAACCCGGTCCCGCTCACAGGTATGGACCTAGACTGACTCAAGGTACGGCATCCTATGTGTTCATCAGCGTCACAGACTTTCAAAACTGACGATACGATTCCCAGAAGGAGTGGCATCATCAAGTCTTGAAGAGGCCTCACTTAGCTGAATCACAAATGATCGGTCCCCAGAGTCGACAATCCACCAAACTAGCAACCGTCTCAACCCAAAGGGTTGAAAGTGAAGCCAACCGGATGAACCTCGTCTGAGTGTGGATTTCATGAGACACTAGTGCCTGCAAAGCAAGCACGCGCCCACTAATTTCCACTTTAAGTCTATGGTGCACTCAAGCCTGGGTCTGGCTTCTCACTCATCAGAACTCCCATCCCACAACAGCACAAATAATCATATTATACTGAAAATAAAATGCGGGAAATAAAGTGCGAGAAGTAAAATGCGATAAATAAACGCAATCCAACAAGCAAACACACAAGCGGTAGGATTGACTCGCACAGGGAACCGTTGGAGTCCCCAGCAGAGTCGCCAGCTATCGCTTGCGCGAAAATAAGGTGCCGGCATGACAGAAGAGTCGCCACCTTTCGTTATTTATCCCTCAGAGCGGGAAAGGAAACGATCGGAAAAACCTGACGAAAAAGGGTAAGACAAGGTCATCGCAACCATTGTCTGGGTTCGGGAGTCGGTTACGCAAGGGGAAGGTATTAGCACCCCTCACGTCCGTCGTACTCGACGGGATCCTCGCTTGCTTGTTTACTTGGACTGGTTGGTTTTATTCTATCTACCTATCAAGGCTGGCTGAAAAAGAAAAGAAAAATGACTCGGCAAAGCGTCGCACTTTATGCCTACGTATTCTCATCAGAGTATGAGAAATCAGAGTCAACGTAGTTCGGGACTACGGGGAAATTGGCTCGCCAAGACTTCGCGTCTTGTGCCTACGTACTTCCACACTGCATGGAAGATCAGAGCTTTACGTAGTTCAGGCTAACTACGGCTAAACAGGGGATATTCTCACACAGCAGTGAGAAATCAAACTGGTTTCAAAGGTACGGGAACCTATGGGCAAAACTATGGCTTGGTCTCAAATGCACTCGGGCAAGAGAGACAAAAGGGTAACAATTAATCGTCAGCGGGAAAGTCTCGATCGCACAGCAGCGAGAGAACAAATAGTTAATCGTTAGTGTGCTCGCTAGGATATCGCATCCTATGCCTACATATCCTCGTCTGGTACGAGGAATCAGAGCAGCTGTAGTTCGGCTTACTTCGGGACCACAACTCAAATCTCGTTTTATTAACATTCTGAAAAATGATTACAATGCTTGAATACTGAAAAATAAATCTCCTAGGAAATACTATCCTATCCTATGCTGGAAAATCAAATGGGAAAGAGTCCCCTAACAAGTGGACTTCTAAAATTACCTCTAAAACAAATAAATCCTAAAAAATATTACATCTAATATTTTTTGCTATTTTCCAACTATTTTCTTCTTTTTTCTTTCAAAATATTTTTTCCATATTTTTCTATGTATCTTTCATATTTCTTTCACTATATTTTTTATTCTTTTTCTTTTTCTTCTTTCTTATTTTTTCAATATATTTTTCACATTCTTTTTCTTTTTCTTCTTTCTTATTTTTTTCAATATATTTTCCTTTTCTCAAAATATTTCTTTTTTCTTCATTGTATTTTTCTCAATCTTTTTTCTCTAATATTTTTTTCCTTTTCTTAAAATCTTTAAACAAAAGAAAAATAAAAAATACAAAAAAAAAGGGGGGATGGGGTACACAGTTTACAAGGGGATGCTACAAGTAAGAAAATAAAAACTGCAAACTGGGCCCAGCCCAGTTGTTTGCTGCAAAAAACGGAAGGGGGTGCTGGAGCAAACTGGGAGTGTAACCTAGAAAACCAATTGGGCTCAGCCCACTTCACCACAAGACACACGGAGGGGGGGGGGGGAGAATGGAAAATTGGGGGTGCATGCCAGAAAGATGTATTGGGCCCAAACAAGGTCAGCCCAATAGTCCACGAGGGACCTCTCCTCTCCCTCCCTCATTCTTTCATTTCCTCTGAAAACCCTAAATCCCTTCTCACTCACCCTCCGCCGCCGGTACTGTTCACAGAACGACGCTTCCATCGTTCTCCTCTCAGATTCCCTTTCCTTCAATCTTACTAGCTTCCACCAACTTCCCAACTCGTTTCAATTCCTCTCAAAACAAGAACAACAAAACGCAAATCCCTAAAACACGAAGAGGATCCAAGGCTGGAAGGTCTCGGACGAAGAAGGTTCGTGTTCGTGTTCTTGATGGAAGATGTCTGGACAGGTGATGATAATGATGCGCGCGACGACGAACAACTCGAGATACGAAGAAGAATGATGAAGTTCGCAGACTTTCTTTTAAAACACGAAGAACAATCATACACATCCTTGAAGATCCTGAACAAGATCTATGACTGGATCTGGAGATTAGAGGACATCTTGAAGCACGTTCTTACGTTTCTGGGGAATCACCGGTGGTGTCATGGGAGTTTGAAGCTTACTGATGCGTGTGGTTCTGGTTGGTGTGATGAGCAAATTCTGGAAAAAAGACTGATGAGAGTTGGAGGATCTGGAAAATACAATGAGCTTGACGATCTGGAAAAATGGTGGACGCATGTTCTTGATGAAGCCTGCTCGCTGATAAAGATTATGACGAACGCGATGGATGATCTAGAAGATGTTGATGAGGATTTGGAAAGTTATTCTTAGTGAGGTGATGAAGACGCTGATGATCGGAGTGTTGATGATTCTTGATCGTAGATTGAAGGTGATGATGATCTATGGAGATTTACTGAGAATCTTGGAGCGATCTTGATGAAGCTTGATCTGGAAATGGATGAGTGTTCTTCTGGAAAAATGATGAAGATTGAAGGAGGATGAAGATTGAAGGAGTTCTGGGTTTTTTCGTGTTTCCGGTGACCGGTACGGCGGCCGGAATAGGTTAGAGGTGACCGGTGGTGAACTGGTACGGGGGTTGCATGGCCGCCGGCCATGCAACCGGTGGGGCTTCATATGGTGACGCGTGGTGAAGGGAGTGGAGGCAATGAACGCATGGCTTACGCGTGGTGTCCTCGTGGCAGAGAGAGAGGGATTGGTGAGTGAGGTGGCGTGGCAGTGTTGAATAACGTGGGGTCCTCCTCCAATTTACACGTGTACGCGGACTTTATAGGGCTTTGACTGATTTTCTTCTGGACCCTTCTGGAAAAATGGACAGAAACACCATAGACTGGGCCCTGCGAACTGGGCCTTTCTCTGATATGGGCCCAACGAAAAAATGACAATAAACCCAAAAAGAAAAACTGCAATGAACATATTAATGATGGATTAAAATGACTAATGACCCTAATTAAATTTGATTAAAAAGATTAATGGAAAATGACTAAACTAATTAACCAACTAACTAACGATTAAACCTAATTACTCTAACTAAATCCCAATTAAACCTAAAAATAGAATTAACCTAAAAACTCTATTAACCCTAATTAAAGTCTAAACTAACAAAACTCTAATAAATCCCCTAATCTAAAATTAAGCTAAAAACTCTAATCACCCTCTAATCTAAAAATTCTAATAAATCTCTAATAAAACCTATATTATTATTAATAACAAAAATCTATATTATTCTATTAAGAAAATGATAAAAATCTATTTAAATTCTATTATTATAAAAATGATTAAAAAAATGATTTAAAGCTATTAAAACCATTAAAAAACAACCTATTAATGTTCTATATTATTCAAAAAAATGATTTAAAGTCTATTTAATATCTAATAATGGCCAATAAAATCCAGAAAAATCACAATAATTCCCGAAGGAACAAAAATAGCACCGAACAACAAATAACACTGCGAGAGCGCACAAAAATAGTCGGTAAAAATAAACGGACACCGAAATACCCCTAAAAACAACAGCGCGAGCTGAAAACACCGGGAATAGCACGGCTTCCCGAAAATACGATTCTACTTATCTAAACTGATTAAAAACACCTGAGACGCGAGACGAGGGCTGTGATCCCGATAAAATCCAAACAAATGAAAAATGCATTGTATGCAATATGCAGATGCGAATGCAGTCATGCGGCGAAACATCGAGCCAGATACAGGACCCGGTTGGTCAAATTTTAGGGTGCAACACCTATAATCAACACACATCCGAACCTTGCCATCTTTCTTTGGCACAGGCACGATATTAGCGACCCAAGTGGGATAAGTGGTAACAGCCAGGAATCCAGCGTCCCATTGCTTCTGCACTTCTTCCTTTATCTTTACAACCATGTCAGGACGAGTCCTTCTGAGTTTCTGCTTCACGGGCGGGCAATCTTCCTTCAACGGCAGGCGATGAACAACCATATCAGTGTCCAAACCCGGCATGTCCTTGTAGGACCAAGCAAATATATCACTGTATTCACGTAGCATCTCAATAAGCTCTCGCTTAATGTCCTCTTGCAACGCAGCCCCTATACGGATATTCCTGACGCATTCTTCAGACCCCAAGTTGACAATATCAATCTCTTCCTGGTGAGGCAGAATGACTCTCTCCTCTTGCTTCAATAACCGATTAAGCTCTTCTGGTAAGTCACTATGCTCCATAATCTCTTCTTCAGCTTGGAAGATCGGATGCTCTAAGTCTAAACGAGTCATAGGAAGTTTTTGGTCGGTGTCATCTGAAAATTCATGAGTCCTGCGAGGGAAACGGTTAAGTGCTTCAAAATGATGTGCAAGCAAAATGTATTACCGCGCTGCCATTTTATTGGAAAAATAAAATAAAACAGAAAGAAAAGGATCACAATATTTGAATGTAAAAAAAACGCCGTCATTTATTGATTATGCAAACATACAGGTAAACAGTTAGGCCCTAAGACAAAATCATCGATGCCCCGGGCAAGGCATGTGATCATACAATGATTGAAAAAAAACAGTGCATTACTGTTTGGTGACTTGGATGACGTCCTGGATGGACCAGTTGCATAGGCTTTGCCCTGGCGTGCTGGGTCGAATCCATGAGTCCATGTCGCAATCGCTATCCGCTTCCTCCGCATCAGACACGGCATTAATCCTCTTGAAGCTAACCCCTCCGGGCGTGAACACGACAGGTCCCTTGAACTTAGGCGCACTATGCGAGGAAGATGGACGGTACCCCAAGCCGTACTTGTCTTGCTTCACTGGAATGTCCAGAACCTGACCCCACTTCTGAGTCTCTCCTGCTTGAACCAACGCCTTGGCTTCTTTATATGAGGAGACGGCCACCTCTAGCCCTTCGCTCTTTACGGGAGCTTCTTCTTTAACTTTCACCTCTTCGAACGCTTGACACAGCGTTTCATGAATCTCTCCATCTACCTCCACGTATTTGAAAGAAGATAAATGACTGACTAAGATATCCTCTTTGCCACACACCGTCACAATACTCCCTTCAACCATATATTTCAGCTTCTGATGGAGCGTAGAAGTTACCGCCCCAGCGGCATGAATCCAAGGTCTCCCGATAAGACAGCTATACGCGGGTTGTATGTCCATGATGTAAAATACTGTATCGAACACCTCTGGACCTACCTGAATGGGTAACGTTATCGACCCAAATACTGACCTTCTTGTGTGGTCAAAGGCTCTTACCACCAAATCACTAGGTGTGCACAACAACCCCCGAGTATCCAATTTCAACAGAGCCTTCTTTGGTAACAAATTCAACGAGGACCCAGTGTCTACCAACACGTGGGATAGAACAGTGCCCCGGCATTCGATAGAGATGTGCAAAGCATTGTTATGATCACGCCCTCGAGGCGTTAAGTCAAAATCCGTGAATCCCAGTCCATGCCCAGCGTTAACATGTGCCATAACTCCCTCCAGTTGATTAACTGAAATCTCTTGCGGCACAAAGGATGTCTCAAGTACCTTCAACAGGGCGTTTCTATGCGCCTCAGAACACAACAGCAGCGATAATATGGAGATCTTAGACGGGGTCTGCTGCAGGTGATCTACAATCTTGTAATCACTTTTGCGGATTAACCTCATGAATTCTTCCACATCTTTGGTTATCGACTCTTTTTCTTTACTCCCCGAAGATTCCCCCTCAACGACTTTGTTCTTACCCCTGGCAAGCCTCTCTGCTTCAACCTCAGGTGAAGTAAAAATTCTCCCGCTTCGGGTTATGCCACCCGCTCCCACTACGTTGTCCACGGATCCTGCTGGCGGATCATTCAAGTCAATCTTTTCCCCATTGCAATACACCTCAGCACCATAACTCCACGGAACTGCTTTTGTGCTTTCAAAAGGGACTGGCTTGGCGTTGGTAATAGTAATGGTCGGCCTCTTCGACGATGCTGAAATCGTCACCGATTTGAACGGAATGGTGATCGTAGCAACCTCCCTACGCTCTTTCTCAGATTCTGCCTCAACAGATTTCTCTCGTCCCACAGCCCTGTCAAACTGCAAAGTTCCTTCATCAATCAAACGTTGAACTCCCCTCTTCAACTTCTCACAACCCTCAGGTTGAACCAAACAGTCATCACACTCTTCCCTGCAACCGGGATAGACTCCTCCTTTCAACAAGCACTGCTTTACGAAACTTAAAGGGGTTTTCAGCTCACTCACTTCTGAAACCAAGTTCAACTCATCATCTGACATGATTGCATTGGCCCCAGCCCCACCGTGCTTGGGCATATGCTGCTGAGTGATATTGGGACCTTCCATCCCGAAGTTAATAGCCGTACTATCAAGCAAATCCTGTACTTTATGCTTGAATGCTAGACAATTTTCAATATTGCGCCCTGGTGCACCCGAATGGAAGTCACAGTGTTCATTAACATCATATCCGACTGGCGGCTAGCCGGTTGGTGGTGCTAAGGTCCTCTTCTCGACTAACTGTAGTTTCAACAAAGTTTGAAGGAGTTCTGCATATGATACCGGCGGCACTTCGAATACTCTCCTTGGTCGTGGGTTCTGAAATTTGCGCTGATTATTATTAGGCTGCTGCTGAGCTTGTTGCGGTTGTTGTTGTTGTCTCTGCTGCTGAGAAGGCTCTGGAATGGTTACACTTGCGACTTGCGACTGCTGACGCCAGTTCTGGCCTTTATTCCTTCGTCGAGCATTGAATACAGCATTGGTATCACCTTGCCGCTTACCACCAAACGTCTTCTTATTACCTCCTGCGGAACTGGACTCATTTGCCTGAATTTTACCAATCTTCACCCCGTTTTCAATGCGCTCCCCCATCAAGATCAACTCAGAGAAAGTACTCATCGAAAAGTTGAGCAAACGGTCATAGTACATCCCAGAGAAAGTTCCTATGAACATATCCATCATTTCGCGCTCCACCATTGGAGGATGCACCCTAGCAGCCAGATCTCGCCATCTCTGGGCGTATTCTTTAAAGCTCTCACTAGACTTCTGAGACATGCTTTGCAACTGAACCCGGTTAGGGGCGAGATCGCTATTATATTGATAATGTCGAACAAAAGCCTCTGCCAGCTCTTTCCAACTCCTGATCTGAGTAGGCTCCAAGCTCATGTACCACTCCAGCGATGGCCCTGACAGGCTATCCTGGAAGAAGTGCATTAGCATCTTTTCATCCTCAGAATACGCAGACATACGCCTGTAAAATGCGCGCACGTGCACCCTAGGGCATGTATCCCCTTTGTATTTATCAAATGACGGTGCTTTGAATTTTAGCGGGACCCTCAGCCCTGGGACTAACCCCATATTCGACATATCCAACCCAAGAGCGTTCTGGTTGGCCAACCCGTTCACCTTCTCTTCTAGCAATCTCATCCGATGGTTGTCACCCCTGGCTCTTTCGTAACCCTCGTTCTGACCAGAGAACACATCCTCCTGGCGATCCTCCCAGCGAGGTACTGCGTCATATCCAACATAATCGGCATCACGACCCGGACCAGCTTGGACATACCTGGGGTCATACCTCAGATTACCCATCTCTTGAGTGTTGTATGCACCAGCTCCATATCCAAGATTACCATGACCACCAAATCCATCCTTGGCGCCAGCCATGCTGCCATATCCCATGTTCACACCATTGAAGCCATTAATACCATTCATTCTGACATAATCAACGCCCCCATTGAAACCCTGGTTGACATTGCCCACAAATACCCCAGCAGTATCTGCATTGACATTCATATTACCGGTGTTCCCACCTACAGGACCAGTTTCTCCAGCATTCAAACCGGTTACAGGAACAACATCAGCACTTTGACGATTCTCAACTCGGGGCGAAGCAGCAATATTTTCACCCTGCGGTGTCCCGTTGTTCTCAGCCCGTGCGACTATCGGTTGAACCAGATTCTGCAGCTGCTCTTGTCCTTTGGCGATAGTCTTCATGGTTTGCATGAGCAGGGCCATCCTGTCACGCATCTCTTGCATTTCATTCTGTACGTTGTCCATGATCTTCTTCTGGTTGATTCTTGTAGAGTAACGGTGGACCCGCTTTTCTGCAATCCTGAAAATACCTGCTTTAAAGATGCAAGAGATAAGATACAGAGATCACAAACCTGCAATGCAAATATGAGTATGTATGCAAAATGCAATGCGTGTCTGTGCTTTAGGGATTATCATTCCCCGATTCTAGTGTGATTGTGCCAGTGCAGTGACAGTGCTAGCAAGACAACGATTGGAGCTGAATCATAGAAAACCTCGTATATTGAAGGGAAATCCAAGAATACAATATCACTGAGAGTATAATAAGACGACATGACCTCAACCAACAACCCTGGTGATGGTCAGCACAAATGCAAATAAAGCATACAAGCTAAAACATGACATGATCAAGTACTCCCATGAGCCCGGTACTCTTCTATTAACTTCTTGGTCTCTGGATGACCTGGTCGGGTAAGTAGACCCTCGACAAGCTGGTTTCTTCTCTTGAGAACACGTCGCGCATCGCCAGCAGTTTCCTCTCGTGCCCCTGCTCCGAAGCGATCCTCTAACTTCCGCTTCTGGGACACAGCTTCATTCTTGCCTTCGATGGCTTTGTTCAGTACTTTCTGGAGACTGTATCTGGTCATCACTTCTTCTTCGCACTTCTCAATGCTAGCCTTCAACTGCTTCTCGAGGTCAGAAATTTGCTGCTTCAACTTATCTTCCCTCTTCTTGTTGTTGGTCAGGGTAGCATTCCAAGTCTTATTGCAAGAAGAGATCTCTCGGTGAGCGGCGTCGAGTGCTTTCTTTTTGGCCTCTAGCATGTCGTGGGAGCTTTTGAACTCTTGACCCAGACGTTCGCGCTTCCTTTTCTCCTCAGTCAACTCAGCTCCTAGCCTGTCTACTAGTTCGATCTGCTGTTGGAAAGATCGTACGGCCTTATTCTTCTCACTCCGCATCTGAGCTAGCTCCTTCTCTAACTCTTCATTAATCTTCATCAAGGCTTCCTTTTCCTTCACATCTTGCTCGTAGACCTCCCTAGCGACAGTGGTTGACATTTCCACCGGAATACGAACGGGGACCGGAGCAGCTGGAAATGGCATCAATATTTGTCTGGCTCTCTCCTGAATCCAAACTTTGTAGGGTGCATAGGCCTGACAGTCATTCTTTCCTAACAGTGGCTTCCCCTTTCTGCTAATGCGCATCCAGGCATGCCGAAGCTTGGCTAACAACTCTCCACTCAAAGCACCGGTGAAGTACAGAGATTCCTGTACTTCTTCCTCCTGAGGCTGGTTCTTCAGCGCATACCCAAACTGACGGACGAACAGAGATGGATTGTAGTTGATGCACCCTTTTCTCCCTATTAACGGAACATTAGGTTACCCAGAACAACTGCAAATAAGCTCGGACCCCAACAGATCTCGATCAAACCACTCAACATCTTCAGAAGATAGCCTCATCATACGCTCTGGCCAGTCAGATGTGGTTGCATTATCCACAAAAGGTCCCTTCGAAGGAAGATGGCTCTTGAACCACATAGACAGCAGAGGCACGCAACAAGAGACATTCTTGCCTCTCCTGTTCTCATTCCTATAGTGCATCGAATGGTAAAAGTCCCCGATTAGCGTAGGCACTGGGTTGCCGGCGGCAAACAGATGAAATGCATCCATATCCACGAAGTTTGGGAAGTTGGGAAACAGCACGATCCCATAAATGCATAGAGCCAAAATAGCGTTAAAGACCACCCAACACCCATTCTTGGCATACTCTTGAGCCTTACCAACCAGAAACTGAAGGGAGAAACCTGGAACCCCTCGCCAAGAAGTCATGAACAACTCAGAAGCATTCATATGCAAGGCCTTAGCTAAACCCTCCAAATCGGGCTCAGCGGCAGAGTGAATGAAAGGGACTGCGTTCTGCACTGGCAGCTCAGTAAACTCTACATACTCCTCCATGGTGGGCCCCAAGATGAAATCAGTAAACGTGAAGCATCTCAAAGCCGGGTCATAGAATTGCATCAGCGTGTACAGCCCAATCAACTCATCATCAGTGGACCTACGAACCAAACTCAACAGCCATCCATAACTCTGCCTGAAGCTTCAACGGACATCCTCATCAGCAAGAGAAATCATACCCAGGAGTGGAGCAATATCGGGAATAGGTAGCTTATAGGCAACTGTCATCCTCAAACCAGCCATGATCAAAACTCAGAAGTCCAGCCACTAGAACCGGGGGATATGCAAATGCACCTGCAGCACAGACACACGTTAATGGGATGCAATGATAATGATTATGCAAATAATGCAATGCAAGCAACGTGCAACAGGGGCCAAGTGCTATAGCTGAGAAGCCTGAACCATATCAAAAGTCTCATATAGACCCTCTAATACTCATCAATCCCTGGTCTCAGATAGATCTAACATAGAGCTCCAACACTGGTCTCTGCCAGACTCATAATATAACTCCAACTGGTCTCTGACAGACCTCATACCATAACTCAGCCTGGTCTCCGATGGACCTCATACCTGGTCTCTGATAGACCTCACAACTATCCATAAATACCCAGGATCTCTGATCAAGAAATAACCGGTATCTGAAGGTCTAGTTACCTGCATAACCCCAAACCTTCTCACAGGTGGATGTCCTAGTAACTGACAAAGGTATGGCATCCTATGCGGTCGTCGGCATCACAGACTTTCAGGGTTGATGATACGATTCCCAGAAGGAGTGGCATCATCAAATCCTGAAGAGGCCTCACTTAGCCAACTTCCAAATGATCGGTCCCCAGAGTCGACAATCCAACTAACCAGCAACCCGAGCCACCCAAAGGGCAGGACAGGAGGCCAACCAGAAGAACCTCGTCTGAGTGTAGATTTCGCGGGACACTAGGACATGCAAAGCACGTGCGCGCCCACTAATCTCTACTCTAAGTCTAGGTGCACTCAAGCCCAGGTCTGACTTATCTCTCAATCATGGAACACCCGTCACAACCCCACAATACAGCAATAATAATAACAAAGCTGAAAGGTAAATACAGAAACAAGCGCTAGGACTGACTCTCTTAAGGGACGTTGGATCCCAAATGCATAAGGAACTATCGCAGTCCTTAGCAGCTAGGGGATGTTGGATCCCCAGCAGAGTCGCCAGCTTTCGCTACTGCGAAAATCGGCGCCGACTGACAGAAGAGTCGCCACCGTGCGTTATTTATCCCAAAGGAGGGAAAGGAAACGCTCGAAGTAAACCTAACGCAAAGACGGGAAAAGGTATAGTCATTGCAACCAAAACCTGGATTCGGGAGTCGGTTACGCAAGGGGAAGGTATTAGCACCCCTCACGTCCATCGTACTCGATGGGATCCACGCTTGCTTGGTTTGTACGGATTACATTTCTATCTAAACTAAAGGATGAGGTCTGAAAAGAAAAGAAAACATGACTCGGCAAAGCATCGCACTTTATGCCTACGTATTCCCGTCTGGAACGAGAAATCAGAGCAAACGGGGGGAAGGTTGCTCGCTAGGATATCGCATCCTATGCCTATGTACTTCCACACTGCATGGAAGATCAGAGAAAACGTAGTTCGGGCTACGCACGACACAAGCTGTTCAAGTGTCTTTTATGAAAAATCTCACCTTAAACAAGGGTTTTCTTATTGCAAAAAGGTTGATGTTTGTTCAAATCTTTTGACGGAAGAAATGAATTAATCTCTGTCATAACCTTTATTAGTGTTTTTCTGTTGTTTTGAAGGAAGAAGAGATGTCACTCTACAAATCCTAGGGTTAAAAAGGGGATAAAAATCTATCCTAATGTTATCATGCATGGGTTAACTCCTAATGTCTATCATGCTCTTCTCTTGCGCAGAGAGAAACAGAGATCCTACGGGAATAGACGGAAACAGAAACAGCAGATATATACAATAAAGCAGTAAAATGCATGGATGCAACAATACAAGCGAGGCAAGGGAGTCCCACTCAACCTCGAACCTAGAAAACAATAGGCAAAAGTGAACAGGATTCACTTTCAACCCAACAAGTTAAACAGCAAACAATACAGTCCGGGAAACTCACACAATACATCAAAATTAAAACAGCAAAAGCTAAACAGCAAAGCAATCTTCATCAGCATCAGCAACTATCTTCAAGTCAACATCAGCTATCCACAGGCTTCAAGCAAGCATCAGACTTCTATCTTCAGTCTCCCAATGGCTTTTCTTCAAGTCCTAACCTCCAAGCTGAGGAATCAATCATAAGAGTAAATTGGGTGTTAAGCAAGTAGTTGACCACCAAAGGTGACAAACAGACTGCTAACAACACATAGAAGGTTTCTTTCAAGAGTTCTATCCCTTAGACATTAGCACCAAGCCTTCCAAAGGAAGGGGGTGAGTGTCTTAGAGAGACTCTGCATCACAGAGAAGAATGGAGGCAGTCAAGACCTTCCATATTTGAGAATCAAGTTTGCTACTCTAGAGCTCTGCCTAACTCCTAGATCCTACAAACTTCAACAGCTACCAGCAAGAGATACTCCCCATCAGCTCTGAAAGTAGGTCTTCATCCTCTGATCTTCAAATGGGCTTCATCATCACAGGTCTCAGCTCTCCCCAAATCCCAAACAAACCCAATACCCCATACAAACAGAATAATAACCCTAAAGAGGGCACACCAATCAATCAATCAAATATAAGCAATATACCAATAGCAGTAGGGGAATCCTAACATTTTCTAAGGGATCTATCCTATACCCATAACCCCTATAGTCCCATACCCCAAAAATCAAATGAAAATTCCTAAAAGAATCTGATCTATTTCACCTATGCTCACTTAAAACCCTAATTTTAATCATGTTATTCATACCTAATCAAATCACCTAAGATTAAATTCTAAAATCATGAATTAAATCCTATGCACAAGTTGAAGACCTAAACTAATCACTCTAAAAAGAATGGATTAAAAATACTAAAGAATCTATTCAAACTAAAATCACCAAATTTGAGTATTAAACTAAACTCATCAAAATGCTATTTACAAGAAAAATGCATGAAAAATATTGAAACAAAATAAAATGCCAATTTTATCATTTAATATTTTTCTAGACAGGATTATTGACCTACCACAAAAAGAAGGAATTAAAAATATCAAATTTTCCATTTTTTATGATTTTTTAAAGATGAGGAAAATATTAAAGAAAATAAAAACACAAAATAGAAACAAAATGGGGAGGGGGTGTTATAAGCATACACGCCTAGTTATATTTCTGATGGGCTTGAGAAAAGGGGGCGCGAATAGCATTTGGCGCTAGGCCCAATTGGTTCAGAAAACGAATTAAAAAAATAAAAGAAAATGATTAAACCCTCGGTGCGAAAAGCAACAAAATCAAGTGTAAATTGCATTGGGCTCGCTGATGGGGGTGGGGATATGAATTTGGATCCAGGCCCAGAGTGGTACGTTTAGTGAAACGCTGCGTTTCGCGCTGGTCAGCTCCCTCCATTTTTCAACTTCAAATATCAGCCACACGATGAGTCTAAAAGGTCAAGTAATTGAATGGATCCAACGGCCTGTGGTCATCGTCCCCAATCATGAAGCTAGGGTTTCAGAAATTCATGTCCATGCAGCCATGTTCAATTCGTTCTCCCTCCATACTTAACCAAATCCCTCGATCTCAAAGCCAAAATTGGCCTACTCAAAGCCCTCTACAAGATCCTATACTTGGATTTTGCTGAAACTCATTGCATAACCGAGCTCGATAATTGAAAGTTCATGGTACCACTGAATTGCACCTGATGTGCATGATCATCAAACTTGTTCAAACTACCCTAGAATGATCTAGGGACTATGGTGAGGATTCTGAGCCAAAAATCTAACATTATCTTGCCCTAATTCAGGAGTTCTTGATCAAGAAAGTTTCATCACCATGAATCAAACTGTCTCCAATGGCCATAACAGATTGGGTATATGTTCATCTACCTAACCCTAACAATCCTACACCAATGATCTAACCTAGCAAAACCTAATTATAGATATAGGAATGAGATCACCAACCTGCTTAGTAACTATAGCAGAGGTGGTTGCAGGTGGATTTAATGCTTGTAACTCTTCGAGGATGATCTTGGATTGATGAAGACCTTTCTGTTTGCAAAAATAGTGATGATGAGTGCTTGGATTGTGGGATTCGAATCTGAAATGGATCTTTGCAATTTCAATCTTGGAACTTCAATCCTCCATTGATGCACCTCTAAGCTTGTTTGTTCTCACTCACAATCTTCAATGGATGATGGATGCAGAAAAAGAATGATCTGAATGGATGTAGATTAGAGAATTTCACACTTTCTTACAATGGAAGCAACAATGGAATTCTCTCTTTTCTCTCCCTCTTTTCACCAACCCCTTGCACCAATGGCTTCAATTCAATATGTAGATGAGGATAAATAGATTTAGAAGCTTCTAGATTGATCTAGGAAAGTATAGAATGTGGTGGAAATCCATGGAAGTTCTCATGCCATGATACTTTGAATCATCTCATATCTCATGCATACACCCTTTCATATTTGTGTCAAAATCTCCCCTCATGAGTTATTGACATGGTATGTGTGAAAAAACCAATCCCCTTGCCTTGAAATTTCACTTAGGCCAAGTTTTCCATACTTGCCTTATTACGCAAGTAACAAAAATACAAAGCAAGTCCAAAATTTAACCCCTAACTCAAAAAAGTGGATGAACCAATGTCTCTAAAATGATGTTTGGAATCAATTTGGTATATTGGATGACCCATTTTGGATTTGTAGATCTCTCAAACCAATTTTTCATTTCAACTTTTTCAACTTATATGCCTTTTTTAGGTCATTTTTCACCAACTTTGGTCAAGTCTCATTCTATGCATTTACAAACTTCCATGACTTCCTTTCTAGACTTAAAATGGAATTTTGAGCAACTTCGATGTTGTGAAGTTTTTCATTTGAAGTCTCCTTGTATGAGTTTTAGGCATAGGCTAAGAATGACCTGTAATCACCAGATGACCAAAATACCCTTTGCTTGCCAAGACCATAAGTAGAGTTCCGAAAATCATATGAAGGCATACCATACCTTTCTAGAAAGCTACGACAATAAGGAACAACTCTTATGTTGGCCATAAATCCATTTGAAATATCCTTTAAGGTCAAAAGTTGCTTGGAAGACAGACAACTTTCACAGACAAATTTCAGTGCCCTCAGATGACCTGTAACTTGCAAGAGCTATAACTTGAGTTCTATAAATCATCTTGATGACTTCCAAAACTCAAATTAAAGCTATGAAGATACTCTACAAGTTTAATGTGGACCAAGAATTCATATGAAGCTTGCATCTTGAGTTACACTGCTTTGAAGTTTGACCTAAATCAGGGGATTTTACACTGAAACCCTAATTTGGTAACTCCTCTTCTCCTTGACTCCTCTTGATTTTTCTTTGTCACAACATCATATAATTATTCTTCATGTTAAATGATGAACTCCACATCTCTCCAAATGATTCTTGATGCCCTTCAAAACACTTCTTTGACTTAGAGTTGACCTGGTGTTGACCCTAGTTGACTGACTTCAACTGAGGCTCTTGCAATCATCCCAATGACTTGGTTCTTCTTCAAAATGATCACATAGGCTCTTCATAACATCCATACACACCTCATGCTCTTGGCTTATAGCTCATACACCCTCTGATGATCCCCACACAACCTCAAAATAGGAGAGAACTCACTGATCAACCTGGCAACACATCCAAGCCCAAATTCTTCCCTGATGACCTGAGTAGTCTTGAATATGAATGAAACCCTTGGATATACCTCTTGAGATAAGAATAGCACTTGATCTCCTGATTAAGATAGCTTGCCTATGCTATGCAATGCAGATGAATACACTATGTACATGATGACAATGCAAATGACTATGCAATTGAAACATAAACCTAGGTTAGAAAAGGTTGGGCAAATTTTGGGGTGCAACACAAGCCTTAAGCTATTTGAGAAAGGGTTGGTGGAGGGTCACTCTCCAGTAATCTGGCTGCTTAGTGTGGTACCCTTTGGGTGATATGCGACGTAGCCACTCTCAGATCATAGTCTCTAGTGCGACAGAGATTGCAAACTTCATAAAAAAAACAATTCTTGCGTAAAAGACTGAAAATAAACTTCAAATGTCATTTTTGTCCTCTTGGACCCTTAACCAGGAAAAACCCTTTCATAAGGAGATAAAAAACAGTCAGACAAACTTGTGTCTTCCGTAGCCCGAACTAAGTTTGCTCTGATCTTTCATGCTGTATGAAAGTACGTAGGCACAGGATGCGATATCCTAGCGAGCAACCTTTCCCTCTTTTCCGTAGTCAGGCGAACTATGTTGACTCTGATTTCTCGTTTCAGACGGGAATACGTAGGTGTTGCACCCCAAAATTTGACCAACATTTCTTTACCTAGCTTGTGTTTCATTTCATTCACATTAGCATTATCATTTGCATTTCATTGACATGTATGCAGGAGATCAAGTGGTATGATTACCAATCAAGAGCTACACAAGACTTTGAAGCTAGCTAAAGAAGGTTATTCAAGTGTTCAAGGGTTGATATCCTTGTCAGAGAAGTCAAAAGAGCCTCAGAAAGAGTGGTTGAAGCCAAGAGTGTGTGTCTCCTAACTTGAGAGTTGTGGAAAGTCATCAGATGATTCTGAGGCCATGAAGATGGACTGGAGGTCTTGAGAGAGCTCATGAGAAGTGTTGAAGATCACTTTGAGGCCTAGACAGGTCATTGTGCAAGAATAAGAAGCCTCATCCATGATTGGTGCAATTAGGGTTTGACTGGGTCAACCCTAAGTCAACTGATGATTTGAAGAAGGTTGAGACCTAATCCAAGGGCCATGTGATCATGGATTAATACATTGAGATGTTATAAGGTTTATTCCAAGGTCAACTCATCATGATTGAAGAGTTTGAGAAGTTTCAAGCTAGGGTTTCTAAGGCTTGACAGTGTAAAATCCCCTAGTTTGACCCCTATCTTCAAGGCAATGTAGCTCAAGATGTGATTGTCATCTCATCTTGCCCCCAACATGAATGTTGTAGAACATGATCTTAGCTTTAATTTGAGTACTAGAAGTCCTTGATAGGATTTGTAGAACTCAAGTTATGACTTTGACAAGTTACAGGTCATCTGAGGTATGTGAATTTGGAGCTTGAAAGTTGTCCAACTTGCATGAAACCTTTGCCCTAGAAGGATGATTCCTATGAACTTTTGGTCAACATGAATGTTGTTCCTTATTCTCTTAGATTTCTAGAGAGTACTAGAAGTCCTTGATAGGATTTGTAGAACTAAACTTATGGCTTTGACAAGTCAAGGGTATTTTGGACATTTGGTGATTATAGGTCATTTGTGATCATAGGCCATTTTCACCAATTTAGAGGTCTCAAATGCATTTTTGTTCAACATGAAAGTTGTTAAAAATGATGTTTTTAGCTTGTCTAAACATCAAGTGTCCATTGATATGGTTTATATCAAGCATTGGTTGAAGAAACTTCACATAAAAGCCATTTTAATGAATTAAGATGAGAAAATTCAAAATAAATGAGATTAACATGTTTCCAAGTCAAATTTGGGGTCATTTTGAATGGAGTGGATGTTTTAGAAAGATTGGCATTGCCACATTGTTGATTTGAGGTCCATAACATAGTCATTTGGATGGTTACTTCACAAGTAAGAAACATATCCTACATACTCCACATGTTAAAATCAAGGGAGGGAAACACTCCAATGAGATCCCACAAGTGCTAAATGAGTCACTTGGACTGAGTTTAGAGCATGAGCAAGGCTTGAAAGCACACATCCATGTTGAAATTTGGAAGGAAAAGTGAATATCCAAAATCCATAATTGGGCCTATTTTGGGCTTTATATCCATCAGAACACATTATAAATAAGACTTAGAACGAATTTGGAAGGTTCTGGAGCAGAATATTGTTGAGAAGCCATTGATGTGAAATGAAGAAAAAGCTTGAAAGTTGGAAATTGGTTTTGGATAATCAAGAGGCTTCAGCACGAATTGAGCATCAAGAATTGTCCACCATTACTCCTTGAAGGATTCTGCATAGTTTGGAAGAGAATTGAGGCGCATAACCACTGCAATCCAAGCTTCAAGGTTGGTTCTAAATTCTTGAAATGTCTCTCTGATTATGCACTTTTAATCCATTTGAAGCATGTGGTTAAGTTCCCCTTAGGATGTAGATGAATTCTGGTTAGTTAATTTGGTGGTTAGAGACAAGTTAGGGTTCCTTCCATTTTCGGTTGAGATCTTGTTTTTGCAAACCTTGCGTTTTTAGCGTAAACTAGTGGCATGATTGAGTTCCTGAGGAAATTATGGTCAACTTTCATCAAGACATCGTGTGAAATGGTTGAGTGTAGAGTGAATTAGGGTTGAACAGAGTTGGACGGAGAAGTCGCTGGAGATGGCTGGCCGCGTGCGAGTTTCACAACTTGCAGAGAATTCAAAACGAAGAAGATGAAATCTCATCCGTTCGTGTGTGATGAGGACTTTGACTCAGGCATCAATCCAAGCATTCTCAGGGAGCCACGTAAACCCCTCTAATGCGCACCGTTTTGAGTTAGTGGATTTCCAAGGCTTGTTAGCTTCGCTGCATGAACCCAACAAGCGTAGGTTCGAACCCTGGCGTGTGATTTTTTTTCTTTTGAGTAATTGGTGAACTGAGGTGAGCAATGGACCCAAGCGCCTGGGCTTTAGTATAGGTTGATATCAACACCCCCCTTGGCCCAATCATGGATATGAACTGAGTTTCGTTGCTACCTGCACCACGCGTTTTTTAATTTCTTTGAGTTTCTTTTAATTTTTCATTTTATACTTGGTTCTTGATAAAATCATAAAAAATTGGAAAATAATTCAATTGATCCCATTATTTTTGAAGTGGATTCATGATAGGATCTAGTATTTTTTAGATAAAAAATATTATTATTTCATGCATTTTCTGATTTTATGGGAATTTTTATATTTTTATTGATATTAAAATAGTCATGCTTGATGCTTGATGTTGGGGAATTTTGTGTGATTAATTGGTGATGATTTTGATCTTGATTTTTTGTGAGTAGTTAGAATAGATATGCATGCTCCCCATAGATTTTCATCACATTTTTGTGGTGAACATAAGTGGTAGTTTAGGTTGAAACCTTTAGATGTTCCATTTTTAGGGTTTATGGTTGATACCTTTGGATTTAGGACTTAATTTTAGGACTTAATAGATGATTTAGTCCCTGGTTTTTGTATGAGGCATTCTTAATTGAATTAGGATCCCTTAGGAATTTTTGCAGGAATTTATAATATAGTTTGCTATTTTTGATTGATTTTAGTTTAGGTGCTAGTTTTAGATGATTCTAAGACACTATTTCAACTGGATTAACTTCTTTAGTTCCCCTAGATTAGGGTTTTGCTTTGCTTGCTCTTGGATGATGGTGAATGCAAGTTTCAGATGCATTGGATTGCTTGAGGAGGCTTGGATTTGAAGATCTTCCCTTCTTTTGGTGTAGTTTTGATTAGGTATTAAGATTAGGGTTTTGTAGGCAGAGCTTCTAGATAGATCCTCTTTCTTCATAAACATGGAATATGTTGATCAATTCCATTCTTCCCTATGATGCAAGGTCCCTTTTTAAAGGCCTCATCCCTCCTTTGGTAGGATGTGTGGCTCTTTACAAGTTGGTAGAAACTTTGAGGGTCCCTTTCTCTGATGATAGGATGCTTAGTGGTGACCTTTGGTCTTCACTCTGCTACCAATCATCCAAACTTTGCTCTTGATAGATGCATCTTTCTCCCTTGATTAGAGGATGGAGTTCCTTGCTTGGAAAAGATTGAAGGATGAAGTTGATACTTTCATGTGATTGAAGATTACTCTGGGAAGCTGAAGCTTATAGATCAGGAAGAGCTGGTTGATACTGGTAAAGAAGAGAGAGTTGAAGCTTGAGGAGCAAGTTGACACTTATGAAGAAGATCCAGTTGAGATTGAGTGAAGAGCTGAGGCTTGAGGAATAAAGGATAAGTTGATACCCATGTTGATGCATTAAGAGCCTGAAGGAGCCAAGTTAATACTTGATTTTAGGAGTGAAGCCTGAAAGTGGAATTTACTGAAGAGCTGAAGCTTGAAGAAGAAAGAACAAGTTGATACTTATGTTTGATGTGTTAGAAGCTTGAAGAAGTAAGTTGATACTTGCTATTGAAGATGAAAGACTTGAAGAGCAGTTACAGACTGAGGACTGCATTGCTGTCAGAAGAGCTGAAGCTTGAAATTGAAGGAGGGGTTGATCTGCTTTCTTTCCTGTCTGTTTTCCTTCTGTGCAACTGTATTGATGTGACTTGTTTGATTTGCTTGATGCATTAGAATAAGTTCATATTTAGATTGGTTTGAGCTAGGAGCATGATTGCACTAGAGGTTGAGTTGCTCCCTCTGCTTGTATTTTTACTGTATGGCTTTGCTTGCGGGTATTCGGTAGAGCCCTGCTCCCTTGCCTATGTGGTTTGAGTTTGCTGGATAGCATATATTTATTTCCTCTGTATGATTACAGTCATTTCTATTTTGCTTGATAGCATGTTATTTTCTCTGTATGATTGCATTTATTCATATCTGGCTTGAGGTCGAGACGAGCTTGTGGAGGCTGATGCCCCACACACATTTCCTCCCTCACTTACATTGCATGCATTTTACAGTCGTTTACTGTATATCTGTTTACTATTTAAGCTGATGCTTTATCTGTTTCTGCTTATCATTGACATGATCCCCTAGGAATCTCACTTCCTTTGATAAGGAAGTGATGATTAGAACTTTAGGTTGAGACCTATGCATGATAACTTCTAGGAGTTCCCTGTTTCAAACATCAACCATAGGATGAATCCTTGGCATGACAACTGTTAGGACTTGACAGTCTCCCCTTAGTTGAACCTGTTCGTTCTCTCTTCTCATCTCAAAACCAATTAAAATGCAGTAATAAAGGTTAACTGACGTCGTACGTTACGAGCCTTAAGCTATCTGAGGAAGGGTTGTCGGAGAGTGTCTTTTCGACAGCTTGGATGTTTAGTATGGCACCCTTTGGGTGACATGCGACATATTCACTCTCAGGTCATAGTCTCTAGTGCGATATTAGTTGCAAACATCTATAAAAAACAGTTCTTCCGTAAAAGACAGAAAACAAACTCCAAACCTTTTGCCCCGTGGGCCCATAATTCAAAGGAAGCTTTTCTGAAGAAAAGAGTGTCGTTAACTCCCATTTCTACCGCAAACGGTAACGCCTAAGTCTCCAAGGGTCGAGCCGCGTACACCAAACTGCTGGAACTGTTTGTTAACCCTACTCGGAAAAAAACAGATGAATCTAAATCCCCGTAATCTGTATTATCCCGAACTACGTAAGCTCTGATCTCTCATACCTATTGAGAGTACGTAGGCACAATACTGACGTATTGGCGAGCCACCTTCCCCGTAACCCGTCGTTAGGCGAACTACGTTGACTCTGATTTCTCATTCTCTGATGAGAATACGTAGGCATAAAGTGCGACACTTTGCCGAGTCATTTTCTTTTCTGTTTAAGCCGGCCTTGATAGGTAGATAGATAAAACCAACCCGTCCAATAAACACAACAAGCGTGGATCCCATCGAGTACGATGGACGTGAGGGGTGCTAATACCTTCCCCTTGCGTAACCGACTCCCAAACCCAGACAATGGTTGCGATGACCTTGTCTTATACCTTTTCGTCAGGTTTTTCCGATTGTTTCCTTTCCCGTTCTGAGGGATAAATAACGAAAGGTGGCGACTCTTCTGTTTGCCGGCACCTTATTTTCGCGGTAGCGACAGCTGGCGACTCTGCTGGGGACTTGATAGTTTCCTGGGATCCAACGTCCCTTATGCGAGTCAGTTTGGGGATCCAACGTCCCCCGCGAGAGTCAATCCTAGCGCTTGTATGATTACTTGTTGGGTTGTGTTTATTTATTGCACTTTATTTCCCGCATTTTATTTTCAGTATGATATGATTATCTGTGCTGTTGTGGGAGGGGCATTCTGATGAGTGAGAAGCCAGACCCAGGCTTGAGTGTACCTAGCATTAGTTGTAGAAATTAGTGGGCGCGTGCTTGCTTGGCAGGCACTAGTGTCTCATGAAATCCACGCTCAGACGAGGTTCTCCCGGTTGACTTCTTTTTCAACCCTTTGGGTTGAGGGGGTTGTTGGTTTGGAGGATTGTCGACTCTGGGGACCGATCATTTGGGATTCAGCCGAGTGAGGCCGCTTCATGAGCTGGTGATGCCACACCTTCTGGGTATCATATCACCCCTATTGAATGTCAGTGACGCTGATGACCGCATAGGATGCCGAACTTGTGTTAGTATAGGTCCATACCTGTGAGCAGGGTTGGGTTTGTTGCAGGAAACCTTAACCTTCAGAATACCTGGTTTTCTTGATAGTGAATCAGTTTTGGTTGGGATCAGAGGATCTCATCATCAGATGTGTATGATAGTTCTTGACAGAGCAGGTTTGTGGTTGGGATCAGAGGACCTCATCAGCAGATGTTTGTTCTTGACAGAGCAGATTTTTGGTCCTGTATCAGAGGTCCTTATTATCAGACGTTTGTTCTTGACAGAGCAGATTTTTGGTCCTGTATCAGAGGTCCTTATTATCAGATGTTTGTTCTTGATAGAGCAGATTTTTGGTCCTGTACCAGAGGTCCTTATTATCAAATATGTGTGTTCTTGACAGAGCAGAATTTATGGTCCGATATCAGGGTTTTCTTCTCATCAGAGATAAGGTTGTTCTTGACAGAGCAGTATTATGGTTTTGTTGATACAGAATCTTCACCTTCATCTCCTCAACAGCACAGTTGCCTTGATCTCTTGCTGCATGATTCCATTTTACATTGCTTTGCATACTCATTTGCATTTCATTAACGTGTGTCTGTGTTGCAGGTACCGTTTCCCCCGATTCAGGATTTCTTGCCATCTATTGTGCTATTATGGGTTCTCTGAGGAAGACCGTGGCTTACAAACTCCCCACTCCTGATGTTGTTCAGCTGACTGGTTTGATTGCTTTAGCAGATGATTCTGTGAGAGATGAATTCAGAAAGTCTTACGGTAAATTGCTCACTTTGGTTCGTAAACCCTCTGTATTTGAGTTGAATGGGTTGCACGCTCTACTGCAGTTCTACGACCCTCTGTTGAGATGCTTTACTTTCTAGGACTTTGTTCTCGCACCCACGCTAGAGGAGTATGTTGATTTGTTAAGTGTGCCTATCAAGAGTCAGATGCCCTTTGTTCATATAGATGCTGAGCCTAATCTGGCTAGTCTGGCTCCCTCACTTCATCTGGATGCCTCCGAATTGGTTTTGTCTAGTTGGAACAAGGTTCCCGGTTTCTCCTTGCAGTTCTTGGTGGGAAAAGCTCAGCAGTGCGCGAAAGACGGATGTTGGATCGTGTTCAACGCCATTCTCGCTCTGTGCATATATGGCATCATTCTGTTCCCCAATATGCCCGACTTTGTAGATTTCGACGCCTTCCACATCTTTGCTTCAGGGAATCCAGTCACTACCTTGATAGGAGATGTTTACCATTCCGTCCACTACAAAAACGAGAATAGAAGGGGTAAGAATGTCTCATGTTGTGTGCTCCTACTCTATAGATGGCTTGATAGTCATCTACCCAAAATGGGTCCCTTTGCTTCGTCTGCAACCACAACTGAGTGGCCTGAGCGTCTGATGAGTCTGTCAGCGGAGGATATTACCTGGTTTGATAGAGATAGGTTGGGTACCGAGATCATCTTCAGCTGCAGTGGGTTTCCGAACGTGCCTTTGATAGGCAGGAAGGGCTATATAAACTATAACCCATCTCTGCTGGTCCGACAGTTTGCTTATGCTTTGAGAGCTCCGCCGAAGGATGAAGAGGTACGGGAATCTTTGTACCTCACTGGTCTTCCAGAAGGGGATATGTTATCTAAGCTTCAGCGCGCTTGGAATGGTATCAGTAAGCGGGGAAAACCATTGCTGGGAAAGAGTAATAGTCAGGCCTACGCTCCATATATGACCTGGATCAGAGCCAGAGCAGATGCTATAGGGATGTTGTTTTCTCCTGCCAAGCCAGAAAGCCCTCCTGTGATTGAAGAGCCTACCACTTTGCTTATTCAGCAGTACAATCAGGTGTTAGCTGAGTGAGACGAGCTAAAGAAGGCGAATGAAGAACTGGAGAAAGAACTGGCTCAACTCAGAAGCGAGAGAAACGAAGCCATCCACTCCTTCAAGAAGCAAACAGAGCTGGTGAACCAGTTGGGGACAGATTTGACTAAGCAGATAGCTGAGCGTGAGCGCATGGGTCGAGACTTCAAAGCTGTCAACGATGTACTGGCCACTAAGAAGCAGCACTTGGATGAAGCATATCGGAGAATATCCAAGTTTAATCAGCATTGGAAGGCCGCCCTAGCCAACAGGAAAGAACGGGAGGATAAGCTGAAGCAACAGATTTCCAAGTTGAAAGCCCAGGTGGAGGCCAGTGAGAAAAGGTTTGATGAAGAAACCGCTCGCAGATATGCCGCTGAAGGCCAGCTCAACAGGGCTCTTGCTAACCTGAAGGAGCGCAAACTGACGTTTGAGTCCAAGAAGCGGAAGCTAGAAGATTGTTTCGGCGAAGGAGCATGGGAAGATTCGGTCTAAGGTCTTCAATACACTATTATGCAGAGGGAGTTACTCGTCGAAGGGTTGCTCACTCGGCCTGATCATCCAGAAACGAAGGGGTTGTTAGAAGAGTTTCGCGCCCGTGGCCGTGCTTGACTATTTGTATCCCTTTTGTTTTTATCGTTGTTGTGTGCTGACCATCACCAGGCTTGTTGGTTGAGGTCATGCTATTGATTCAACTTGTACTCAGTGATGTTATGTACTTCCTTGATGGGCTTTCCTTATATATGAGATGTTATTTCCATGACTGGACTCGGACTTCTTATTATCAGCACTGGCACTCAAGCACTAGGATTGGGGGATACCTCCCTAACGCACAGACACACGTTTGCATTTGCATGAAGCATTTGTATAACGAGCACTTTGTCGTTTTTCCTAACCCTTTTGTGTTTTCAGGTTGTTTCAGGTTGTTCAAGGATTGATCAGAGACCTATCCACCGCTATCCGACCAGAGCAAATCAAGCCAGATTTATGGAGCAAATGCAAACTGACGTTCAGGAACTCCGCGAAAGAATGGACCGCTTCATGGAGCTCATGCAAGCGGTCGCCAATGGCCAGGATCAGCTCAGAACCTTGGTTCAGCCTCTGATTTCAAGGGTTGATAGCAATGTCATACTCTATGGTGGGACCGTGCCTACCCCTCCACCAGTTGAAACTCCTCAGAATGGCGTCCCCGTGACCGGGGGGAACGGCAGTGCCAACGACAATGTGATAGCTAACATGGGACTCAATGGTAATACGACGGGCGTCGGTAATGGGAATTTTGAAGCTAATGTCAATGTTGGGCTGGGAAACGACAATGCGGGTGTTGGAAATCTGTTCGGGCCTCAGCCGTGGTTAGAAGACCGTCAAGACGATGTGTTCTCTCAGAGAGGTGCTGAAGGGGAGCTGACTGCTGAAGCACGACTTAGGTTCAAGGCACTTGAGGACAAGATGAGGAATTTCGAGAACCAGAACACCCTGGGTGTTGATATGTCCAAGTTGGGACTGATTGCTGATTTCAAGGTGCCTCCCAAGTTCAAGGTACCCGACTTTGAAAATTACAAAGGCACCACTTGCCCTCGCGTCCACCTGAGATCATACTACCGGAAAATGTCAGCTCACTCTGAAGACGACAAGTTGCTGATGCACTTCTTTCAGGATAGCTTGTCCGGGCCATCCTTGGAGTGGTACATGAGTCTGGAACCTACTAGTGTGCGCACGTGGAAGGAACTTGCTGAAGCATTCATGCACCATTACCAATATAACAATGACTTGGCTCCGAACCGGGTCCAACTGCAGAATTTGTCACAGAGGAACAACGAAGGATTTAAGGAATACGCCCAGCGGTGGCGTGAATTGGCAGCTAGGGTTCAGCCGCCGATGGTTGAATGGGAGCTGGTGGAAATGTTCGTGGCCACCCTCCCAGGGGTTTACTATGAGAAATTGGTCAGCAGTATGTCCGGAAGCTTCTCAGATCTCATTATCACGGGTGAGCACGTCGAAAATGGGATCAAACTGGGAAAATTCAAGGTGACCTGTCCTCAGCTGGAGGAGGGAAGAAACTGTATGGTATCAAAAGGCGGGAAGGAGAGACGAGCGTTGTGTCCAACGCTCAAAGGAAAGGCAAGGGCCAACACCAGCAGGTGGCCAGCATAACCATCCCCGCGGTCCCACAGCCATAGCAGCAGCAGCAGCCGAATCAACAAGGGTACAGAAAGTATCAGAACAGGGCACCTCTATTAAGTCGCCACCTCGAGACGCCGCCCATGTCTTATGCTTAGCTGTTACAGACTCTGTTTCAGTTGCAGCTGATCCAGAAGAGAACCCTGGCTCCCTTGACAGGGGCACCGCCGCCAGGTTAAGATGCGAATGCAACTTGTGAGTTTCACTCAGGGGCACCCGGCCACACGATAGAAAACTGCAAAGCCTTCAAGCACAAGGTGCAGGATATGGTGGACGCCAAGATCATCAACTTCTCAGATAATGTGCCAAATGTCATGAAGAACCCTATGCCGAATCATAGGGGAGGTGGGGTGAATGCTATTATTGAAGACGAGAATTTGGATTTATTGACTGACGTCAAGGATCTGAAGACATCACTTAGCTTCGTTAAAGCCAAGCTGATGAAGAGAGGCTTCTTTCCGGGCTGTGGAGAACTGTGTATGGGTTGTGTGACTCGTCCTGATGGATGTGAGCAGTTGATAATGGGGATTCAGAGATTGATGACCGAAGGAATCTCGCAGTTTAGTCGAAGGGCCGAATGTGGATATGGAGAGGTAATGCTGAAGGAAGATGATGAGGTTGCCACCATCACCATTCCTCGCCGGACGATCACCATTTCTGCACCCAGACCGCCCACGATCACCATCACAAAGGCTGGGCCGATACCTTTCGAAAGCAATAATGTTGTTCCATGGCACTACGGGGCAGACGTCTACTGTAACGGACAGAAGCTGGAACTGGAACCATCTGGGCAGTCTGTGGATAACCTAGTGGGCACTGGCAGAATCACGTGCAGCGGAAGAGTATTTGCTCCACCTGAGATTGTAGTGGACAGAGCAGATAAAGCCGAGAAAACCGATAAGGGAAAGAGTAATGTCGTTGAAGAAACCCCTCGTGGGGTAGAGAAGAACTTACTTGTTAAGGACGCTGAAGAGTTCATGAGGTTGATTAAGAAGAGTGACTACAAGATCGTGGATCACCTCCATCAAACACCCTCAAAAATTTCCATCCTGAATTTGTTGTTGTGTTCGGAGTCATATCGCAACGCGCTGTTAAAGGTCTTGAATGCCACGTATGTACCGCAGGAAATATCGGCCAACCAGTTAGAAGAGGTCGTAGCCTACGTGAATGCCGGAAACGGGTTAGGGTTCACTGACCTGAAGCTGACGCCGAAGGGAAGAAACCACAACAGCGCCCTGCACATCTCGATAGAGTGTAGGGGAACGATCATGTCTCATGTGTTGGTGGACACAGGGTCGTCACTCAATGTTCTTACGAAGAAAGCATTGATGAAGTTAGATACTCGGGGATTGATTTGCACACCCAGTGATCTGGTTGTGAAGGCTTTCGATGAAACCAAGCGTCATGTCTTTGGAGAGGTAACTCTGCCAATCCAAGTGGGACCGGAAACTTTCGACGCAGTATTCTACATCATGGACATCATGCCAGCCTATAGTTGTCTCTTAGGCCGCCCATGGATCCATTCTGCTGGCGCCGTGACCTCCACGTTGCACCAGAAGCTCAAGTATGCTGTCAGAGGAAGCATCATAACTGTTTGTGGCGAGGAAGTCATAATGGTGAGCCATTTATCGTCCTTCAAGTATGTCGAGATGGATGGAGAAATCCATGAAACCCTATGTCAGGCATTCGAAGTTGTTAAGGTCAAGGAAGTAGCTCCAGTAATGACCGAAAAACCAGAGATGACTCTTTCTTCCTTCAAGGAAGCCCGGGCTGTTGTTCAGGCCGGATCTACCCCAGGCTGGGGGCAAATCCTGGAAATACCTAACAAATAGGACAAGTTTGGGTTAGGATACTCTCTGGCGGATGAAGCCTCCTCTTCTCACAGTGCGTCGCGAGGTAAAGGGCCGATCCAGTTTACTAGTGGCGGGGTGATATTTGAAAGTGTCAACGCAGTGTTTGAAGACGGCGAAGACAGCGATTGCGACCTGGACTCTTGGATTCAGCCAAGCAAACCAGGCCAAAGCCTCAACAATTGGTCCATCAGGGATATCATCCAAGTGACAGGAAAAGAGTAATGATTTACTTTCTCCAATTATTGTACGACCCTATGTCCTACCCGGGGCATATTGGTTTTATTGTCACGGCCTTGTCTGGTTATGTACATGCATTTTACTAATAAATCAAAAGGCGTTTTTCTTCGCATTCAAATGTAGTGATCTTTGTTATTCCTGTTTTATATTTGTTTTGAAAAACAATAAAACGACAATGGGGTTTGTGCTAACCTGCATATCCTTGTTTTAAGCTTAACCCTTGTTATTGCAGGATCCACATAACAGATGACATCGACTCTGGACCTTCTACGACTCACTTCGACTTTGATTGCCCGATCTATCAAGCCGAAGAAGAGATTGATGAAGACGAAGACCTTCTCGAAGAGTTGGCCCGCTTGTTGAAGTAAGAAGAGAAAGTTATTTTGCCTCACGAGGAAGAGATTGAGATTGTGAATTCGGGTTCTGAAGAACTAATCAGGAATGTCAGGATAGGGGCCGCATTGCAGAGTAATGTCAAGCAGAGATTGGTCGAGATGCTTCGAGAGTATAGTGACATTTTTGCTTGGTCATACGAAGATATGCCCGGACTTGACACTGACATCGTGGTCCATCACTTGCCGCTGCGAGAAGATTGTCCTCCCGATAAGCAGAAGCTTAGAAGGACACGACCAGATATGGCCGTTAAGATCAAAGAAGAAGTGCAAAAGTAGCTCGATGCTGGCTTCTTAGCGGTCACTACTTACCCTCCGTGGGTCGCCAACATAGTACCTGTACCGAAGAAAGACGGTAAGATGCGAATGTGCGTCGATTATCGGGATTTGAATAGGGCGAGCCCTAAAGATGATTTCCCGCTCCCTCATATTAATGTGTTGGTCGACAATACAACTCAGTTCTCTGTATTTTCGTTCATGGATGGCTTCTCCAGCTACAATCAGATCAAGATGGCGCCGGAGGACATGGAGAAAACTATGTTTATTACACCTTGGGGAACATTTTGCTACAAGGTAATGCCTTTCGGTCTGAAGAACGCATGGGCCACTTACCAACGAGCAATGGTTACTTTGTTTCATGATATGATTCATCATGAGATTGAAGTCTATGTTGATGATATGATTGCAAAGTCCCAAACGGAGGAGGGACATCTGGTCAATTTGCTGAAGCTTTTTGAGAGGCTTAGGAAATTCAGGTTGAGGCTGAATCCTAACAAGTGTACTTTCGGAGTACGGTCTGGAAAACTACTGGGGTTTATCGTGAGTGAAAGAGGCATCGAGGTTGATCCTGCGAAGATAAAAGCAATACAAGAGATGCCAGCGCCAAAAACTGAAAAGGAAGTTCGTGGTTTCCTGGGCAGAATAAACTACATTGCAAGGTTTATTTCTCAGCTCACGACCACGTGTGAACCGATGTTCAAACTACTAAAGAAAGATCAGGCGATTATCTGGAACGAGGATTGCCAGAAGGCGTTTGATAAGATAAAACAGTATCTGCAGGAACCTCCAATCTTGATACCCCCAGTGGCCGGAAGACCCTTAATCATGTACTTGACAGTTCTTGAGAATAGTATGGGGTGTGTTCTCGGTCAGCACGACGAGACGGGCAGAAAGGAGCATGCCATTTATTATTTGAGTAAGAAGTTCAGAGATTGTGAATCTCGTTACTCAATGCTAGAGAAAACATGTTGTGCGCTAGCCTGGGCTGCCAAACATTTACGACAGTACATGCTCAATCATACAACCATGCTAATTTCGAAGATGGATCCGATCAAGTACATCTTCGAGAAGCAAGCGCTTTCGGGCAGGATTGCCAGATGGCAAATGGTGTTGACAGAATATGACATTCAGTATGTTTCCCAAAAGGCCATCAAGGGCAGCGTATTGTCTGAATACCTTGCCGAACAGCCAATCGAGGATTATCAATCGATGAAATTTGAATTCCCTAATGAGGATATCATATTTCTCAAGGTGAAAGATTGCGATGAACCGTTTCCCGACGAGGGTCCAGACAGGAAATCCCAGTGGAAATTGATATTTGACGGGGCGGTTTATTCTTACGAAAGTGGCATTGGGGCGATCATCACAACTCCCCATGGATCCCACATCCCGTTTACTGCGAGACTGACGTTTCCGGTCACCAATAACGAAACAGAGTACGAAGCATGCATCATGGGTCTAGAAGGAGCAATTGATTTGAGAATCAAGAACCTAGATGTATATGGTGATTCAGCACTTGTGATTAACCAGATTAAAGGGGAGTGGGAGACTCGTCAATTGAATTTGGTGCCGTACATGAATTATGCCAGAAGGCTGCTTCCGTTCTTTGATCGAGTGGAACTCCATTATGTACCCAGAGTTGAAGATCAGATGGCTGATGCCTTAGCCATATTGGCTTCGATGTATAAAGTCAATTTTTGGAATGAAGCTCCGAGAATCGTCATTTCTAGTCTTGATAGACCTGCATTCGTCTTTGCGATCGAGGAAGCCTCCGACGGCAAGCCATGGTTCCACGATATCCAGACCTTCCTTATGACTAAGGAGTATCCTGCGGGAGCGTCAACCAAGGATAAGAAGACTCTGAGGAGGCTATCTGCAAATTTTTATCTCAATCCTGATAGAGTGTTGTATAAAAGAAACCACGATCTCGTGCTACTCAGATGTGTAGATGAGAAAGAAGCGAGTATGCTCATGGAAGAAGTCCATGAAGGCACATTTGGTACGCACGCCGGCGGGCATGCTATGACGAGAAAGATCCTGAGAGCAGGATATTACTGGCTGACGATGGAGTCGGATTTCTTTAGATTCGCGAAGAGATGTCATAAATGCCAGAGTTATGCTGATAAGATTCATGTGCCGCCGTGCCCGTTAAATTTCATGTCCTCCCCGTGGCCGTTCTCCATGTGGGGCATCGACATGATAGGCAAGATCGAGCCCACTGCATCTAACAGTCATCGCTTCATTCTAGTAGCTATCGACTACTTCACCAAGTGGGTGAAGGCAACCTCATATGCTAATGTGACCAAGCAGGTGGTGGCTAGATTCATAAAGAGGGACGTCATCTATCGATACGGAGTTCCCGAATGGATCATTACTGATAATGGTTCGAATCTGAATAACAAGATGATGAAGGAGCGGTGCCAGAGTTTCAAGATTGAACACCACAACTCATCTCCTTACCGGCCGAAGATGAATGGCGCCGTTGAAGCGGCCAATAAAAACATTAAGAAGATTGTACAGAAGATGGTTGTGACCTACAAGGACTGGCACGAGATACTGCCATTTGCACTGCACGGTTATCATACGATGGTATGTACATCAACCGGGGCAACTCCTTTCTCACTAGTGTACGGTATGGAAGCTGTCCTACCGCTAGAAGTTGAGATTCCTTCTTTGCGAGTTTTGGTTGATGTGAAACTCGATGAGGCAGAATGGAATTAGAACCGACTAAACCAACTCATCCTGATGGACGAGAAGAGGTTAGCATCGATTGCATATGGTCGTCTGTACCAAAGCCGAATGAAGAAAGCTTACGATAAGAAGGTGCGTCCTAGAAGCTTTCAGATGGGTGATCTCGTCCTGAAGAAGATTCTTCCTCCACACTCCGATCACCGGGGCAAGTGGACTCCCAATTACGAAGGTCCGTACGTTGTCAGCAAGGTCTTCTCGGGAGGAGCCTTGTTGTTATCCACGATGGATGGCGAAGATTTTTCATCCCCGGTGAACGCGGACGCAGTTAAAAAATACTTTGCTTAAAGAATGACCCGCTGGAAAGAAAAAGAATATCCAGGCAAAAAAGGGGCATCCCGGCGAATCATAAAAAAGGAAAAAAGGTTCGGGCAAAAATTAGGGATATAAAGAAAAGAATGTACACCCGCAAAGTCGAAAACTTGGAAGGGCGACTTTGGCAAAAAAAGGGTATCCCAGTGAATCGAAAACCCGAAAGGGCGATTCATGCAAAAGTTAGGGATTTGAAAAAGCAAATGACTGCGTTCCGCGTGTGGACTTTCATTGTTTAGTGGTTTGGAAGACCTGAGGGCCGTTTATCTGAATCAATCTCTTCTGAAGCTAAAGCATCGGAGAAGTATCGAAGTCGAGTGGGTCATAGAGGGATCAACTCATGGTGTTCGTCTACGCCTCATTGCCGACATTTGTGTATATACTGATGTATATTTAGGTTTTCATATTTGCGCAGCTTCCTCATTCCAGGAGCTTGCATCTATTGTAAAACATTTTTGCCCATTCAGGGGTTCGTATCAATGAAATATATTATTCAGCAATTCTGTTTGCTTGTTTAGTGTCTATCTGTTTTGTTTGCGAAAAGAACGCCGATGTTTTTGATAAAATGTGCATACATAAACTTACTGGCCTAGGCCACTGATTGTTGAAACAATGAATTACTTGAACATTGTCACAAGATGATAACCTTGATAGGTCCCTTTGAGAAGGGTATCTTGTCTGTTTGTTTGTGTTGTTACACGTATGGCACGTCCCAGGCAGTACGCCGTATGCGTCCCCGAGCAGGATGATTCCTTATTCTCCAGCAAGTGTAGCAGCATCTCCCTGCAAAGTCCGAACACGGAACCAGGAACATTGATATGTATCCCCAAGAAGAGAAGATTCTCCCCTAACCAGATGTGTCCTGAAGGATTGCCATCTCCCCAGCTGAGTCATATTCGCAAGTGTTCAGCCTTTGATAGCGCAGACTGAAGTCTCCAGCGGAATTGAAATCCCCCACAAAGTTGTACTCTCCCCAGCAAGCAGGATGATTTCTTCTTCCCCAGCCGAGTTGGAAAATCCCCAAGAGAGCCGAGTCCTTGGAAGCCGTTGCAGCCATGAAGGTTTTCCCCAGTAGAGAGTACTTAATAGCTGATGTTGTATTTCCCCACCAGAGCCGTTATCTCCAGGAAGGTTTTTAGCCGAGAAGGCCATGCAATTTATTTCTGCAATTGATATCGTTCCTCAGCAGTTGTGGTTCATACACCTAGATGAGCAGGTCTAGGTCCTCGTAGAACTTTGTCCCCCTGCAGCAGTCGACTGAAGATCATTTCCCCAGGCGGAATCCAATTGAGATTGGTGTGACTTCTTCTCCTCGGCAGGATGATTCCTTCCTCCACCAGAGGGGTTCTTTCTCCTTGACAGGAGGATTCTCCCTTCAGCATTTATTTTGCTGATGGGGTCATAGCATTTTGCATGATTGCATAGCATTTACCCTAAAAACACGTAGCATTTCCACCGAGTGGAGCATTACGCCATTATCAAAGCATGTGCATATGAAACATGAGCTAGGTCGTTACCGTTCTTGTTTTGCAGGTATTCCCCAGCAAAGTCGCTTGCCCAAGATGATTCTTGAATTCTCCAGCGAAGGTGTTTGCTTAAGATGATTCTTAAAATCCCCATTGAAGTCGCCAGAGTGTCTGCTCAGGATGATTCCTGAAATCCCCGGCAGAGTGTCTGCTCAGGATGATTCCTGAAATCCCCGGCAGAGTGTCTGCTCAGGATGATTCCTGAAATCTTCAGCAGAATTATTGGTTCAGGATGATTCTTGAAGTCTCCAGCGGAGTTATTTGTCCAAGATGATTCTTGAAGTCCTCAGCAGAGTTGATTCACCCAGAATGATTTCTGGATCCCCGAAGCATAATTACTTGATAGTTCTCCAGAAGCCCCAGCGGAGATGTGTCATCCCCAACAGGTTTTAAAAAGAGAAGTTGAAATTTCCTTGAAGGCATGATGATTGAAGTCCGGCAGCAGTGCCAAAACTCCAGACTTACTAATGAAGTTCGGCTGCGACGTCGAAGCAGTTCTCTAAGCTGATGCAGAGTTCCTGACGGCCAAAGAATATATATCCTTAGTGGTTCCTGATTGATTAAGGATTCCATTTGAAGACTTATTGACGAAGTCCAACTGTGATGTCGAAGTAGTTCTCTCAGCTGATGCGGAGTGCCTGATGGCAGAAGTTTGGATATCCTTATGGGTTCATGATTGACCGAAGATTCCATTCCCAACTTACTGACGAAGTCCGGATGACGTCCAAAAATTCCTTTGAATGCCTGACGGCATAATTAACTTGATTGTTAAAAAGTTCCTAATGACCTGATGAGTCCCAAGGAATTCTTCTGCAGCAGTGCCGCAGAATTCCTGACGGCAATATCAGCTATGTATCGCCGGTTGCCGAATGGCCCGCAACCCCTTTAATGACTTGAGGACAAAGATCTACAGCAAAATCAGATGAGCATCCTGACGGAGATTTGAAATTAGACATTTCACCGGTTACCGTGTGACCAATTCCCCAGCTAGTTGTCGGGCAACCATTATTTCAGTTTCCGAAGATTTGTCCCCATCAGGGTACCGTGTACTTGTGCAGTTGGCAAATTTCCAGGTTTGTTGGTATTCAACCGTCTTTTACCTTGATTGTGGGAGAGCCGTTCGCTTCTCACCCAGTCAGGTCCAAGCCGTTTGAATAGGGGCAGCTGTTGCACCCCAAAATTTGCCCAACATTTATTCACCTAGCTTGTGTTTCATTTCATTCACATTAGCATTATCATTTGCATTTCATTGATATGTATGAAGGAGATCAAGAGGTATGATTACCAATCAAGAGCTATACAAGACAGTGAGGCTAGCTAAAAAGGTTATTCAGATGTTCAAGGGTTGATATCCTTGTCAGAGAAGTTAAAGGATCCTCAGAGAGAGTGGTTGAAACCAAGTATGTGGGTCTCCTAACTTGAGAGTTATGGGGAAGACAATCAGATGATTCTGAAGCCATGAAGTTAGACTTGAGGTCTTGACAGAGCTCATGAGAGGTGTTAAAGATCACTTTGAGGCCTAGACAAGTCATTGTGCAAGATTAAGAAGACTCAGCCATGAGTAGTGCAATTAGGGTTTGACTGGGTCAACCCTAAGTCAACTGAAGAGTTGGAGGAAGTTGATACCTAATCCAAGAGCCATGTGATCATGGATTGATACATTTAGATGTTATAAGGATGATTCCAAGGTTAACTCATCATGATTGAGGAGTTTGAGAAGTTTCAGGCTAGGGTTTCTAAGACTTGACAGTGTAAAATCCCCTAGTTTGACCCCTATCTTCAAGTCAATGTAGCTCAAGATATGATTGTTATCTCATCTTACCCCCAATATGATTGTTGTATAGCATGATCCTAGCTTTAATTTGAGTACTAGAAGTCCTTGATAGGATTTGTAGAGCTCAAGTTATGGCTTTGACAAGGTACAAGTCATCTGAGGAATGTGAATTTGGAGCTTGAAAGTTACCCAACTTGCATGAAAATGTTGCCCTAGAAGGATGATTCCTATGAACCCTTGGTCAACATGAATGTTGTTCCTCATTCTCTTAGCTTTCTATAGAGTACTAGAAGTCCTTGAGAGGAGTTTTAGAACTCAACTTATGGCTTGGACAAGTCAAGGGTATTTTGGACATTTGGTGATTATAGGTCATTTGTGATCATAGGCCATTTTCACCAACTTAGAGGCCTCAAATGAAATTTTGTTCAACTAGAAATTTGCTCAAAGTGGGTTTTTAACTTTGACCATGCATCAAGGAGGAATTTAAATGGCTCAAGGAAAGACTCGGTTCAAGAAATTTTGCAAAAAGAAAGATTTAAAAGGATTAAATGACCAAAAATTCAAATAATTCATTTTGTGTTCAAATGAAACAAAATTATAGGTCAAATTGATTGGAAAAATGATTTTAGAAACAATGGCAATGTTAGAATTTTGATTTGAGGTCATTTGCATACCATTCCATTTCATTTCTTCATGATGAAGCAACATATCCAATTCATACCTTTGGCTTGCAAACAAGGAAGATAACTTATCAAACTCATTCAAAATCTCATGAGAACTTGATTACACACATAGCCATGCCAAGAGGGAGTCAGAATAGTGATTGCCATGGATGAGATTTTGAAGAGATTTTGAAAATCCAAAATCTCATTTGGATGGATCCAGAAGATTCTAGACAATCCCAATCACTTCTATATAAGTCATCGAGTGAACTCAACCATTTTTTTTGGAAGGAATTGAAGTTGGTTGCAGAAAGAGCCATTGAAATTTTAAAGGTGCAAGTTGAAATCGTGTTTTCAATTCAAGGGAGAATCAAGGCAAATCAGGGTGTGCAAAGGCTTTGGGAGTGAATTCGGAACATGTCTGCATCATCTTGGCAGTTGAAGTGAGCAAAAACTACCTCTGTTACCTCTCTGAAACCAGGTTTGTACATTTCACCCTTATGCATGATTTAGGAGGAGATACTTAGTAATTCACATGTGGTTAGGATCCTTGCAACATGTAGTTGGATTTAGGATCAGAAATTGGTGAATTAGAGACAAATTAGGCATGTGATCGTTTTCTGTTGAGGTTGATATCTCAAGATTCTTGAAGGATTAATGACAATGGGATAGTGGAAATTGATCAGTGAAGAGTGAGGATTAACTTGAGACATTTAATTTGAAGAATGGTGAAAATCAAGATTTGGATGGATTCTGAAAATGCTATCGGGTTTGAAAATGTAGAAGGAATTAGGAAATTCTGAGGCCAGATTCATGATCAGCGTGAGATTTTGAGTGGGATGAGGTATGGTTTTGTGATTTTGGATGGCCTGTGGAGGTTGGCTCACCGGAGAAGACGGTGGCGCCACTGTTCAGGCCACCGTCTGAGAACTCCCTCCATTTCAGTTGAAACTTGGGGACGATGAACAAGAGCCCTCAGATTAGGGTTTGACCTTGGACTCAGGCATGCATTGGAGGGCCACGATTTGATCTCAGCACTGAAGGGAGACTTTAGAATGAAACGCATCGTTTCATTAATTGATTGGTTTTGGGCTTAGCACTCAGAGTGATATCCACACCCCCCTTTGGCCCATTTCTTTGAAATAAACTGTCCCGGGTTGCTATTTGACACGCATTGCTTATTAATTTCTTTTATTTTCTTTTATTTTGTGCATTTCATGTGACTTAGAAATTAATTCATGAAAAATAGGAAAATTGATCAATTAAGTCCAAACTTTTTTCCCCTGATTCATGATTGAATCTAGAATTTTGTAGATTAAAAATATTAATAATTCATGCCTTTTTGATTTTATTTGCATTATTTGAGTATTAATTGATATTAAAATGGCCATGGTTGATACCTTGTTTTGGTAAATTTTGTTTGAGCATTTGGTGATGATTCTTGCCTTGATATTTTGTGTGTAGCTAGCGTAGATATGGATGTTCCCCTTAGATTTTTCTCACATTTTTCTGATGAAGTTAGGAGGTAGTTTTAAGTTGAACTTTAGGTGCTCTAGTTTTAGGGTTTAAGCTTAGTACCTTGTGATTTAGGTTTTATTTCTAGGACTTTGTGGATGATTCAACCCCTGGATTTTGTGTGGTAGATTCATGATTGAATTAGGGTCCCATAGTTATTTTTGTAGGATTTTACAATTGGTTTTAGTATTTTAGTTAGGACTAACTTTAGTACTAGGTTTTAGGTGATCCTAACTTGCTAATTCAACTAGATTGATTTCTTTAGTTCCCTTATATTAGGTTTTTGCCTCTCTTGATCTTGGATGATGATGAAGACAAGCTTGGGATACCATGGAATGCTTGGATGTGAAGACTTCCCTTCTTGTGGTGTAGTGTTGATTAGGTGTTAAGATTAGGGTTTGCAGGCAGAGCTTCTAGATAGGTTCTCTTCTTTCATAAACATGGAAGGTGTTGATCACTTCCATTCTTCTCTATGATATAAGGTCCCCTTGGGAAGGCCTAATCCCTCATTTGGTAGGATGTGTGGCTCTTCACAAGTTGTTAAAACCTTTGAGGGTCCCTTTCTCTGATGATGGAATGCTTAGTGGTGACCTTTGGTCTTCACTCTGTTGTCAATCATCCAAACCTTGCTCTTGTTAGATGAATCTTTCTCCCTTTCTAGAGGATGGAATTCCTTGTTAGAAGATTGAAGATGCTAGAGGTTGCTACTTCTTTGTATTGAAGACTGCCAGTGAAGCTGAACCTTGAAGACCAAGAAGAACAAGTTGACACTTGTGAAGGGAATTCAGTTGGGATTAGATGAAGAAGTTGAAGCTTGAAGAAGGAACAAGTTGATACTTGCAATTGGGATTGAAGCCTGAAGGTGGAGTCTACTTTGGAGCTAAGGCTTGAAGAAGAAAGAATAAGTTGATACTTATGTTTGATGTATTGGAAGCTTAGAGAAGCAAGTTGATACTTGCTATTGAAATGAAAGACTTGAAGAGCAGTTGAAGACTGAGGACTGAACTGATGTTAGAGGAGCTTTGCTGTGAAGCTTTGGAACCTGTTGATCTGCTTTCTTTCCTGTCTGTTTGCTTTCTGTGCAACTGTATTGATGTGACTTGTTTGATTTGCTTGATGCATTAGAATAAGTTCATGTTTTGATTGATTTAAGCTAGGAGCATGATTGAACTAGAGGTTGAGCTGCTCCCTCTGCTTGTATTTTTACTGTATGGCTTTGCTTGCTGGTATTCGGTAGAGCCCAGCTCCCTTGCCTATATGGTTTGTGATTTGCTTGATGGCATCTTATTTTATTTTATTTCATTTCTGTATGATTGTAGTTATTCATATCTGGCTTGAGGTTGAGACCAGCTTGTGGAGGCTGATGCCCCACACACATTTCCTCCCTCACTTGCATTGCATGCATTTTACTGTATATCTGTTTAAGCTGATGCTTTATCTGTTTCTGTTTATCATTGACATGATCCCTTAGGAATCTCATTTCCTTTGATAAGGAAGTGATGATAGAACTTTAGGTTGAAACCTATGCATGATAACTTCTAGGAGTTCCTTGCTTCAAACCTCAACCATAGGATGAACCTATGCATGAAAATAGTAGGACTTGATAGTCTCCCTTTAGTTGAACACGTTGTTCTCTCTTCTCATCTCAAAACAAATTAAAATACAGTAATAAAGGTTAACTGACGTCGTACGTTACGAGCCTTAAGCTATCTGAGAAAGGGTTGTCGGAGAGTTTCTTTTCGACAGCTTAGATGTTTAGTATGGTACCCTTTGGGTGACATACGATGCTTTCACTCTCAGGTCATAGTCTCTAGTGCGACATTGGTTGCAAACATCCATAAAAAACAGTTCTTCCGTAAAAGACTGAAAACAAACTTCAAACCTTTTTGCCCCGTGGGCCCATAATTCAAAGGAAGCTTTTCTGAAGAAAAGAGTGTCGTTAACTCCCAGTTCTACCGTAAACGGTAACGCCTAAGTCGCCAATGGTCGAGCTGCATACACCAAACTGCTGGAACTGTTTGTTAACCCTACCTGATAAAACAAATGAATCTGAATTCCCCTAATCCGTATTATCCCGAACTACGTAAGCTCTGATCTCTCATACCTGTTGAGAGTACGTAGGCACAATACTGATGTATTGGCGAGCCACCTTCCCCATAACCCGTAGTTAGTCGAACTACGTTGACTCTGATTTCTCATCCTCTGATGGGAATACATAGGCATAAAGCGCGATGCTATGCCGAGTCATTTTCTTTTCTTTTTAAGGCAGCCTTGATAGGTAGATAGATAAAACCAACCCGTCCAGTAAATACATCAAGCGTGGATCCCATCGAGTATGATGGACGTGAGGGGTGCTAATACCTTCCCCTTGCGTAACCGACTCCCGAACCCAGACAATGGTTGCGATGACCTTGTCTTATACCTTTTCGTCAGGTTTTTCCAATCGTTTCCTTTCCCGTTCTGAGGGATAAATAACGAAAGGTGGCGACTCTTCTGTTTTGCCGGCACCTTATTTTTGCGGTAGCGACAATTGTCTTGTTTCCCAACGTGCCAGATTTTGTTGACTCAAATGCATTCTTGATTCTTGCCTCAAAGAATCCAGTACCTACTCGCTTGGGTGACGTTTATCATTCTATTCATTATAAGAATCAGAAACATCGTGGAAAGAATGTTTCCTGCTGTGTCCCTCTGCTATACCGGTGGTTCCAGGGGCATCTCCCAAAGACAGGACCTTTTGTTGATACTGCTGGTACATTGGATTGGTCTTCCCGATTGATGGGGTTGTCTGCTGAGAACATCATTTGGTTTGATCGGAGCATGCTTGGCACTGATATTATATATAGTTGCAGTGGCTTTCCGAATGCCCCTTTGATTGGATGGAAAGGCTGTATCAACTATAATCCTTCTCTGCTGGTGAGACAGTTTGGTTATGCCTTGAGAGATGCTCCTATTGAGGATGAGATACAGGAATCTCTGTATCTCACGGGCTTATAATATGAGGTTGTTTTGATCAGATTGAGGCATGCATGGGCTAACATTCATAAGAGAGGGAATGTCTTGCTTGGCAAAAGCAACAACAAAGCTTTTGATCCTTACTTGGCTTGGATCCATGAGAGAGCCAGGATTTCCTTGATGCCATATCCCGTTGTGGAACCATTGTATCTTCCGGTGATTGAGGCACCCCCTTCTGTGGAGATTGAAAAGTATAACAAATTGTTGGCTAAAAACGAAGATTTGAAGAAAGCCAATGAAGAGTTAGAGAAAGAGATCTTCCAGTTGCGTCATGAGAAGAATGAAGCTACCTTCACTATGAAGAAACAGACTGAGATGATTGATAGGTTGGGTTCAGATTTGACTGAAGAGACCAACAAGAGAGAAAAAGTAGGAGTAGCCCTGAATGGTGTTAGTAGCGTGCTTGCTACCAAGAAGGAACTCCTAGACAAAGCTTATTCCCGACTCTCCAAGTGGAAATCTTTGTGGAATGCCACGCTTACCAGCCGGAAAAAGCGTGAAGATGAGTTGAAGCTGCAGATTGCCACGCTAGAGGCGCAGAATGTAGCTAAGGATGCGAAGATTGCTGAAGAGGCATCTTTTAGACTAGACGCTGAGATTAGAACGAGTGACCTTTGCAAAGAGCTGAGAGGTTGTGAACTGAAGGCTGGCTTCAAGAGATGCAGACTTGATGCGTGTTTTGGCGAAGGAACCTGCGAAGAGGATGCCCAGAAGCTGAGGTCCAATGTTAGACGACAGATATTATTGATACGAGGATTATTGTCCAGGCCTGGTCATCCAGAGAGATTGAGGATGTTGGAGAACTTCCGGGCGCGCCATCCGTCCTGATTTATATTTGTATTTCCCTTGTGTTGCACCCCAAATTTTGACCCCTTAGATTCTCATTATCATTTTAGGAGCATACTCATGAACTGTCTAACCTTAATCCAGTGCAAGTTTGTCTTTGTCAAATTACAGATGAATCAGGGTTTCGTGCAGTCAAAATCAAAACTTCAGGGTTTGTGATTAGTCAGTGTTTTGGGCTCATTCAAATAAGAAACAAGGTCAAGGATATTACATAATGTCAAATAAGAAGCCAATTTGAAGAAATCATTTCAGAATCAAGAACATTGCAGTCCGGAGGCCCCAATTAGGGTTTTTAACTAGTAAAAGTCAATTGTGGTTTGACTTTGATGTTGGAAGGTGTTGTAATGGTGGGATTGAGGTCCATGAAGTTCATGTAGCTTATTAAAGTTCATCCAAGAAGTTTCAAAGTCTCAGGAGGTCCAGAATGTCAACAGGCGACTCGGTAATCACCGATCGGTTGTACGGATGACCGAAAAGTCAACTCTACAAATTTTATGAATTGGACTTCAAGTTGTGAAACAAAGTTGTTCCTTATGTCATATTGGACTTGCATATCAATTTTCATGACCATTGGATCAAGAATGAAGGAGTAATCGAGAAATCGGGAAATTAGGGTTTTGAAAAGGGCTAAACCATAATTCCTTAACCACACATCCAATTGAGTTGGTTCAAATCTCATTTGGAAGCTCTTGACAAGTCCTACAAAAGTCCCTACGTGGTCCATGTTCAGAAAATGCATAGATTTTGAGTTATGGTCAAATTCATTTCAAGAAGGGAAAAAGACTTAGGAAAATTTCACTTTTTAAGCTCATTTTTAGCAACTTTGGAGGGCTTTTTGGCCAAGTTACTTTGAGAAATTGAAACTCATGAAAAAATGAATGTTTTAGAGCTATGTGAGGGCTTTCCAAATTGTACTATAACATCTCAAGAGGAGTTATGAGCAGAAAGTTACATAGGTTCAAAGTTAAGGGTTTCACACTTTAGTCCCACATTGGCCAATTTTCAAGAATGACTTATTTCACTAATTTTGCCAAATTTTCTTGATCCAATTTGTTGCATGTGATATATCAGATATGTGTAGCATGAAACAAGAGGAAATTGTGGAGAAATATCACAAAATTCAAGTGTGGAGTTCATTGCCTTGCAAGTTGGCAAGTTGCACTTCCAAGCATGAGGTGTAAAGTTAAAGGTTGTACCAGCCCCTTCCCTATGATCTATAGCCTGCTACAAACATCAAAAATCATTAAGGTACTTTGAAAAAAATGGTCTTGTAGCAGAACAAGTGGAAAACCCTTCAAGGGAGGTTTGTTTCAAAAAATCTTAAAGTTTGCTTCATGGTGAAGAAAGGTCTCTAGCAAGCACCTCAATCCATTTCTCTATAAAAGAAGGACTCATTCACCTCATTTCACACACAATTCATCTGATAGAAACCATAGAGAATCTCTGTTATCACAATTTCCATTCCTTGCTTCAAATTCTCAAAAACACCAAAGTTCACAAAAAACACTCAAAATGGTCATGAAGTGAAATCTGCCCAAATTCATTTCTACCCCTTCAAACACCTCAACCACCCTCCACACAACTTTTAAATAACATATAGAAGGTGTGTAATCCATTAAACCACCAAGAAACCTCAAAAATCAAAAAGTCAAACTTCTGCCTATCATACTTTGACCAAAGCTACAAAAATCACCAAACTTTGCTCCAAGCCTTTTCTTGAGATTCTAACCACTCTAACACCTCAGAAATGACATTTCTCAAGTGTCCAAGCTGTTAGAAACCATTGGAAACCCCTATCTCTTCATTTGGCATTATAAGTGCTTTGTTGCTTAAAGTTGAAGAAAAGTTCAAAGGCAAGAAAGTGAAGTAAGAGGTCTCTGGTTTTCTCAACTATTCTAGCATATTCAAAGGGGTCATCAAGAGGTATGTAGTTGTTTCTTATTGGCTTTAGCATCATTTTTCATGAAATCACATTTTTGAGTGTTTTGGTAGAATTTGAAATATGTGCATCTTGTTGATTTTCATGACATATGTTTAAAGAATGATGGAGGTTCTCATGAGTATTAGCACAAGTATTTGAACCTGTTTTTTATCATGTTGGTAAGATGAATTCAATATTATGCTGTCCCAAAATATTTGAGCAAATTGATTCAAATTTGTTACTTGCTGAAGCACAAGCTTATTATTGTTGAAGCTGTTAGATTCTAATGTGATGCTGGCATGATTTTGTTGTACTTAAAATCTTGAGTGCGTTGAGGTTTAAGTTTATTTCATTTCTGTTGATGCTGAATTTGTGTTCTCATTCAATGCCATAATTTTGAACTGTTATGTCATAAACCTGCTACCACATACCAATTATGCAGAAAGTTGTGTTCACAACAGTAGGCCTTGTTCAAAGTTTCATAATGGTCATGATTGAATTCTTGGGCTTTTTGAGTGTTTTCTCTGTGCTAGTTGGTCTTGTCCCTTGCAGATTCCATTACTTTCTGGGATGACATTAAATATGTTGTGCACATTCATCAAATGTTAGACATCATCATCATATTGTAGAATTTGTTTTGGTTGATCACTGTGTTGCTGTCATGTTTGCTCATACTGTTTATATGCATCATTGCCAAGACTATCCTTAATTAGTAACTCATTTCTCATGCTGTTAGGTAGAAACATCAACCTCATCAAATTGTGAAAATGCTTTGACATGTGTGTTGCATTCCTCTGTTATTAACTTGCTGCTAAAACTAGTCACAGCCACTGAAACTTCATCTTTTGCATAGCACATTAAAGAATTGATTTTGGCATACACACATGTTTTAGAGTGCATTAGAAGGTTGTGTGAATACTTGCTATTAACTGTTTGTGTATAGATTTGAAATTCATGTTTTACACCAAAAAACACAAATGCAACTCAAATGCCATTCTTTGCACAAACTTGATTTTCACTAAAACCACACCATGTACACATCATATTAAACATTTTTGAACTGTTAGCATCATTTTGGGACCAAGAAACCATTTTCCATAAGATTCACTTGTTTTCAAGTATGCATTTTTACTACAATTGTGTACTTAACAGGTCATTTTCAAAATCTGTTTGGGTGGAATATGTTTGAGACGTTTGAATCATTATTCATCATAATTAAAAGCTCTGAGGATGATTGGTTTGAGTGAAAAGTATTTGAAATAAACTACACACTTCAAAATGCCATTTTCTTCATTATTTGCATTTCACATGCCATAAACATATCCTGTTGAAATTCAGAAAAATTGAGGTGCTGGTATTGTTTTATTTTATGTTTGAATGTTGTATGTATGATTGGTTTGGTTTGAAAACATTTGAGCTTGTTTGAAAATCACAAAACAGTTCACACTCATAATGCATTTTTCACATACAAAAAGGCACTTTAATCACTAAAACTCTATACAGTCAGTACAACCCCTAATCTTCAATTAAAACTCACACATTAGCTTGTATTGTAAGTGTATGAAAGATTGTTGTAGACAAAATTGCTTTAAAACTTGAAATGCCTAAAGCCATGCATGATTTCTATGTCATCTTTGCATTTTACCCATGACTCTTCATAACAGTTCAGTTTTAATCACAAATTTAATTTGAATTCATTCATTGCCTCATTTGTAGCATGTTCAGAGATTTGATTCATGATAAAAATAGTTTGATTGATGGTTGGATGTCAAAATGCATTTTACATGATATTGGCCATCATCATGTCACTTTTCATTCTACTGCATTTTAATCCAAATCACATGTTGAGAATCATTAGATGTATCATTCATGGTATGTTTATAAAACTCTTTGATCATTATAGCCTATGGTTTAAGATTTGAGAATTCAAGTGCATTTTCAAAAATGAGCCTTTGCAACTTGTATATCATATTTTGGCTTGAACTGTTTTGAGTTGAACTTGGCATTTAGAATCCATAGGACATGCATTTGAATTATGCTCATGCTTTAACATTACCACAATTGCATCCATGGCACAGCATATGCACCAAAATGCATTTCAAGCATCACACTAGCATGATTATGTCATTCTGCATTTCTGTTGGATTTTTATTGCATCAACTGTTACATTCCCTCAAATAAATCATGTGAAAAATGTCCATGTTCTTTCTTGAGTAAAACAACACTTGGTTTGAGAGGTGAGGTTCAAAATGCATTACATAACACTAATACACACCAGCTATCGAATTATCTTGCACATTGAGAATTTGAGAAAACTGAGATTACCATTTTCTTCCTTATTCAATTCTACCCAATTTCCATATAAATTTTGTTTCATTCTGATAAACGGTTAGGGAGATACGATATAAAACGTAAATGTCGGTTATGTGTTGTTTTGCCCAACGTGGTGCACATTTTACCCTTATAATTAATTAGGGGTGGCTTCATCAATGGATGTATAGCCACCCTAGTGGTATGACCATGCGCCTTTCACCCCTTGTTCCTGAGTTCGACCCCTGAGGAGGGCAACTCTTTTATCCATTTTTGTGATTTTTAGTGTAAACTTCGAAAATTCGTATCTCACTCGTTTTTCATTGTTTTTCGTCCGTTCTTTTTCCGTTGTGCTCGTATTAATGTGTACTTTCATGCCATGTTTTTATTTTTCATGTTTGCATATTTTATCAATAAGTTTGTTTATGTATAAGTGTGCGCGTTTTCGCGAGCATTTATGTAATTGCAGATGAATGTTTATGTGGTTCCTTTCAATATTTTTCTTGACACTTGTTTGAATCCATGCCTATACATGTTAGTTAACATGCTAGGATTTATTTCTTGGTTGTTACCATTTTTATTTGTTGATTTTCATTAAATGCGAACTGTTGTCATAGTGTCGATTATTTCATTTGTTAAACTGTTACCTTCATGTTTCATTTTTACCATCTCTCATTGTTTACTTGGTTGTCACCATGAATATGCTTTATCTTGATTTTTATCTTGTTTAGCATTTATTTTCTTTTCTCCCAAATGATGATGCTCGTTAGCTTTCACCTGATTATTTCCCTAGTCTCCCTCCAAAGGAAGGTCTGTCCATTTGACCCTCGATGTCATGGATAACTTATTCAATCACACCCTTGACTTTGTTAAGTCATTTTCAACCTTAGATTAGAAGCCTTAGACTTTGCTTAAAGTCTAAAAGACCCACCCGTACTAGGAGTGTAACACCCCCTTCTATACCCCACTTATATATGCATATAAAACAATTAAGCGTATACAAATTCATCAGAGTAAAAATTTTAGGATAAGGTATAAAGGAAGAATGTACAATTCACCAACAAAACTCTTTAACATCTTGCTCCATAAAATATGTAACATTTTCGTAGTCTTAGAAATCACATTTCAACATTTAATTTAAGCGGAAGATAACATCATTTAATCAGTTCCAAAATATTTATCCAAATGCACACAAGTCATCCAGATTAATACATCATATCAGTTAGATTACAAAACCACATCAGCTGTTGCATCGCAATGTATCACAAAAGAATGACTATACTAGTCTAACTACCCGGTGTTACATATCAGAGCAGCCGACTCAAAAGAATGAAGACTAACTTCACAAAAGGACTCCAGCATCCTAATCTGCAATGCCTCATAGAGCATTATAAAACAGCAGAAGGGTGAGAAATATAACCATAATAATCAAAGCATAAGATTATATATATAGGTAATCATGTAACACATATTCACATTTCTCACCACACTTCATTCCCATAATCATAATTATATCATGCTCACATATATCAACATTATGAACATTCGCAAGCACATCCCTTCATGCTTAATTTCACAATCATTCACAAGCACATTTATACAACAACAATATTATGCAATGTGACTCAACATATCCAATATAACTCAATGCTATGCGGTACCGACTCTCGTTATCTTTTTTCGGTTTTCACTCTAAACCGGGTCCACCCTTCTAGACCGATAACTCGTTATCATTTTTCGGTTTTTATTTTAAACCGGGTCCACCCTTCTAGACCGATAACAACCAAGCCCGTACCCTAGGCTTCAAACCCACCCTTCTAGGTTTGGGACAAGCCACTAGTTTCCACGAAACTAACAGACATTGCCTCTTGACTGAATGATGCATGTACAATCAACCAATCACAATAAATGCACTTAAGACCGTTCCCGCGTCTTAATCCCATGCATTCGAATAATTCACCCCTTCGAGAATTTCATCATGATTGCACATACAACATATATCAAACATTTATCAATGTATTCATTTCACACATCATCATCATCATACTCAACAACAATGCACACATACCACATATGTTCCCATGCATTTCCACAACAATCGCATATAAATATGCACTCACAATTCATTAAACAATACACATACATTCATCATTGTATTCACGTGTATTTCTATTTATCACAATTAATGTGCATCGCATATCAACTAGGATTCACGCCCGGAGGCTACCCACACCACACATCATCACAATAGATCATATCTATATCATATCTATATCATATCATAAGAATATCAATCTATGTGAAACCACCAAACTATCACCACATGAGCAACACAGCAAAAGAGAAATGCTGTCAAATTCGCCTTCATTCGCCTGGCGAACCCTCGCAGTGAACCTTCGCCTGGCCTTCGCCTGGCGAACTCTCTCAGCGAACACTCGCTAGGCTTCGTCTGGCGAGACTTCCCAGCGAGCCCAAGTCAGTAGCTACTGACTTTGTTCGCCACCATTCGCCAGCACCTTCGCTGGGCGAACCTTCTCTATCCACCTTCGCTTGGCGAACTCGCCAGCGAAGTCCACTGGGATTTAATCATAATTATTCGCCAGCATTCGCTGGGCTTCGCCTGGCGAAGCTTCGCCTTCGCTCGCCTGGCGAGAGCCAGCGAACATGCGCAGAACATAACCCTATTCTGTTCCTCCTTCACCATTCCACCATCCACCAACTCTTGAACATCCAAATCAATACAAATAGCATCAATACATGTTACCCGACTATTCTACGGCATTATTACTCAGTTCCAACCGATTAAATCATCAATCTACCGATTAATACAACATTTGCCCTAATTGGAAAGTGATGAAAACTCTACCAAAACCCCAACCCAACATACATAACATCATGCAATGATCAAATAGAAACATTTCTCACCCTTACCTCGATTCATCGGAGCTTTGATGTTGGTTTTTGATGATTTCCACTTTTCCTCTTCTTCTCCTCTCTTTCTCTTCTTTCTTCTTTCTTTCCTCTTTCTCTCCAAATGTTTCTAACTTTCTTTTCTTTTCTTCCTCACTTATATATTCCTTTTATTTTCTTTCCTTCCAATTTCCTTTCAATTCTCTATTAATTCCAATATTAACATAAAATCCCACTAAATCAATTAATTACTACAATTAATTATTTAATGAAATTTGGGCTGTTACAACCCTCCCCCACTTAGGAATTTTCGTCCTCGAAAATGTTACCTGATTCAAACAGTTCTAGATAAGACTCCTTCATCTGGCTCTCAAGCTCCCACGTAACATTTCCACCAGCCGGTCCTCCCCAAGCGACCTTCACTAAAGCAATCTCTTTACCTCGAAGCTGTTTCAATTTCCGATCCTCAATCCGCATAGGTGATGTCTCAACAGTCAGGTTATCTCTCACCTGTACATCATCTATTTGGACTACATGAGACGGATCCGCAATGTATTTCCTCAACTGAGATACATGGAATACGTCTTGAAGATTAGCAAGCGACGGTGGTAAAGCCACACGATAGGCCACTTCTCCTATCCTTTGCAAAATCTGATAAGGACCAATGAAACGCGGCGACAACTTGCGCGACTTCAGTGCCCTACCAACACCTGTCATCGGAGTGACTCGAAGAAACACATGATCTCCCTCTTGAAATTCAAGTGCCTTCCTCCTCTTGTCATAATAACTCTTCTGACGACTCTGAGTAATTCTCATCTTCTCTTGAATCATCTTGATCTTATCAGTAGTCTGTTGAACTAACTCGGGTCCAACAACAGAACTCTCTCCGGACTCGAACCAACACAATGGTGTCCTACACCGCCTACCATACTTAAATGGTGCCATACCAATACTCGAATGGAAACTGTTGTTGTAGGTAAACTCAATCAAAGGCATGTAGCTATCCCAAGCTCCTCCTTTTTCCAATACACAAGCTCTCAAAAGATCTTCAAGCGACTGAATCGTCCTCTCCGTCTGACCATCAGTCTGAGGATGATACGCTGAACTCAAACGCAACTTAGTACCCAAAACACTCTGCAGGCTCTCCCAAAATCTCGAAGTGAACCGCAGATCTCTATCCGAAACAATACTTAACGGAATACCATGCAGACACACAATCCTCTCAATATACAACTTAGCCAACTTCTCCAAAGGGTAATCCATACGCATAGGAATAAAGTGAGCAGATTTAGTCAACCTATCCACGATAACCCAAATAGCCTCAAAATTGCTCGGCGTCCTCGGCAAACCCGATACAAAATCCATGGAGATACCATCCCATTTCCACTCAGGAATAAACAACGGCTTCATCAAACCCGATGGCTTCTGATGCTCAATCTTTGACTTCTGGAAAGTCAAACAAGAATATACAAATTCCGCGATATCCTTCTTCATACTAGGCCACCAAAATACTTTCCTCAAATCCTGATACATCTTAGTAGCACCCGGATGAATGCTCAATCTGCTACGATGTCCTTCCTCAAGGATGCTCTTCTTAAGCTCAACCATGTTCAGAACACAAACTCGATCCCGACATCTCATAATACCATTCTCATCAATCCGAAAATCACCACCTTGGCCTTGGTTGATTAAAGTCAACCGATCAGCTAAGCTCAAATCCGATTTCTGTCCTTCTCGAATTTCATCCAAAATACCACTTGTAAGCTTTAACATACCCAACTTAAATCCAAAAGAAGTTCTCTCACATACCAAACTCAAATCCCGAAATTGCTCAATCAATTCCAACTCTTTCACCATCATCATTGACATGTGTAACGATTTCCGACTCAACGCATCCGCTACCACATTCGCTTTACCCGGATGGTAATTCAAGCCAAAATCATAATCCTTCAAAAGTTCAAGCCATCTTCTTTGTCTCGCATTCAATTCCTTTTGATCAAAAAGATATCTCAAACTCTTGTGGTCACTAAACACTTCAAATCTTGCGCCAAATAAATAATGCCTCCAGAATTTCAACACGAACACAACGGCGGCCAACTCTAAGTCATGCGTCGGATAATTCTTATCATGCACTTTGAGTTGCCTCGAAGCATAAGCCACAACTTGGTTATTCTGCATCAACACACCTCCTAAACCCATCAAAGAAGCATCACAATACACAACGAATGGTTCTTCTGGATTTGGCAGAATCAAAACAGGAGCTGTCGTCAACCTTCGCTTAAGTTCTTGAAAACTCGCTTCACACTTGGCGTCCCAAACAAAGGCTTGACCTTTCCTAGTCAACTGTGTCAACGACAACGATAACTTAGCAAATCCTTCAATAAACTTCCGATAATAATCGGCTAAACCAAGAAAACTTCTGATCTCAAAAACTGACTTCGGAGTCTCCCATTGTGATACCGCTTCAACCTTCGACGGATCAACCGCAATACCATTACTCGAAATCACATGACCAAGGAAACTAACTTCCTTCAACCAAAACTCACACTTAGAAAGCTTCACAAACAATTGTTTCTCCCTCAACACAGATAACATAATCTTCAGATGCTCGGCATGCTCTCCTTCGCTCTTCGAATAAACCAAGATGTCGTCGATAAACACCACCACAAACTTATCCTAATAAGGATGGAAAATCCTATTCATGTACTCCATAAATACACCTGGTGTATTAGTCACACCAAATGGCATCACGGAATACTCATAGTGTCCATACCTCGTCCGAAAGGCCGTCTTCTGAATATCCTCAGCTTTCACACGGATCTGATGATACCCAGATCTCAAATCAATCTTGCTAAACACGCTTGCACCAACCAACTGATCCATCAGATCATCAATCCTTGGAAGTGGATACTTATTCTTAATAGTCACCTTGTTCAACTGTCTGTAATCCACACAGAGCCTCATAGAACCCTCTTTCTTCTTAACCAACAACACCGGTGCACCCCACGGTGACACGCTCGGACGAATAAACCTCTTCTCAAGCAAATCCTCAAGTTTACTCTTCAACTCTTTCAATTCTGATGCCGACATACGATAAGGAGCCATCGATATCGGACTAGTTCCAGGAATCAAATCTATTGAAAACTCCACTTCTCGCTCCGGCGGTAAATCCTTTATCTCATCAGGGAAAACTTCCGGAAAATCTCTAACAATGGGCAAAGCATCAATCTCTTCACTTTCACTAGTCCTCAAAGTTGCCATAAGCATAAATACCTTAGCCCCATCTTGTACCGATTCCTTCACTTGTTTCCTCGTCATAAACAATTCCCTTTCAACATCCGAGTCGGGAAAAATAACCGTTTTGTCAAAACAGTTAATATACACACGATTGAATTTTAACCAATTCATTCCAAGAATGATATCCAGTTGATCTAAATGAAGACACACTAAATCAATCCCAAAATCTCTACCGAAAATACTCAACGGGCAATTCAAGCAAACATACGATGTAGTTACCGAACCCATAGCAGGAGTATCAATAACCATACCGCCACCAATCACAGACAACTCAAGATTCAACCCTCTAACACAATCCAAAGAAATAAAAGAATGCGTAGCCCCGGTATCAATTATAGCGATCAAAGGTCTACCATTAATGAAGCACGTACCTCGGATAAATCGATCGTCGCTAGCAGTCTCAGATCCAGATAGAGCGAACACTTTTCCGCTTCCTTGATTCTTCTTCGGCTTATCACACTTGGTACTGATGTGCCCTCGCTCACCACAGTTATAGCAAGTAACACCCGCACCGCTTCTACACTCTAGAGCCTTGTGGCCTGGCTTGCCACACTTAAAACACGTCTTCTCAACACTTTTGCATTCAAGAGCACGATGTCCCTCTTCACCGCACCTATAACATCTCACCGGAGTAGAAACTCCCCCACTTTGTTTCTTACCGAAACCAACCCTTTGTTTCCCCTTATCATCAGGAGTCACGTAAGGTTTTCCTCTGAATTGTCCTTTTCCTTTCTTATCACTTAGGCTCTTGTAGTGGCTAGACCTAGCCCTACTGTCTTCGTCATAAATTCTGCTCTTGTTAACCAACTCAGAAAACCGTCTGATTTCCTGGTACCCAATAGCTTGTCTAATCTCGGGTCTCAAACCGTTCACAAACTTGAGGCACTTAGACCTCTCAGCATTACCGGTATTATAGTGAGGACAAAATTTGATCAACTCCTCAAATTTCGCCGCATACTCAGCAACCGTCGAATTACCTTGCTTCAACTCAAGAAATTCGATCTCTTTCTTCCCCCGCACATCCTCTGGAAAATACTTCTCCAGAAAAGTTTCTCTAAACAAATCCCACGTAATCACAATATCATCTTCTTCAAATCTTTGGCGAGTATTACCCCACCAATCTTCAGCTTCTTCTTCGAGCATATGAGTCCCAAACTGCACCTTTTGTGCATCCGAGCAATTCATAACTCGAAAAATCTTTTCCACAGCTTTCAACCAAATTTGTGCCTTGTCCGGTTCATGAGTTCCCTTGAAGACCAGAGGGTTATTCTTTTGGAATTTCCCCAAAGCACGGAATCCATCATCAGCATGCTTCCTCACATTCACATTGGCCGGAGGATTCTGCCCAATCGCTCCCGCCAATCTCGTCAATGCCTCCGCAATCGCTTCATCGTTCCTCCCTGCAACCATCTTACTTGATTCCAACAACAGAACCATGTAAGAACAACCAATATTGATAATGCAACACACGCATATCAATAACACACAGGGAAAAACACTCTAACAACTTGGCCGGACGGACCGACCTGCTCTGATACCACTTTTGTAACACCCCCTTCTATACCCCACTTATATATGCATATAAAACAATTAAGCGTATACAAATTCATCAGAGTAAAAATTTTAGGATAAGGTATAAAGGAAGAATGTCACAATTCACCAACAAAACTCTTTAACATCTTGCTCCATAAAATATGTAACATTTTCGTAGTCTTAGAAATCACATTTCAACATTTAATTTAAGCGGAAGATAACATCATTTAATCAGTTCCAAAATATTAATTCAAATGCACATAAGTCATCCAGATTAATACATCATATCAGTTAGATTACAAAACCACATCAGCTGTTGCATCGCAATGTATCACAAAAGAATGACTATACTAGTCTAACTACCCGGTGTTACATATCAGAGCAGCCGACTCAAAAGAATGAAGACTAACTTCACAAAAGGACTCCAGCATCCTAATCTGCAATGCCTCATAGAGCATTATAAAACAGCAGAAGGGTGAGAAATATAACCATAATAATCAAAGCATAAGATTATATATATAGGTAATCATGTAACACATATTCATATTTCTCACCACACTTCATTTCCCATAATCATAATTATATCATGCTCACATATAACAACATTATGAACATTCGCAAGCACATCCCTTCATGCTTAATTTCACAATCATTCACAAGCACATTTATACAACAACAATATTATGCAATGTGACTCAACATATCCAATACAACTCAATGCTATGCGGTACCGACTCTCGTTATCTTTTTTCGGTTTTCACTCTAAACCGGGTCCACCCTTCTAGACCGATAACTCGTTATCATTTTTCGGTTTTTACTTTAAACCGGGTCCACCCTTCTAGACCGATAACAACTAAGCCCGTCCCCTAGGCTTCAAACCCACCCTTCTAGGTTTGGGACAAGCCACTAGTTTCCACGAAACTAACAGACATTGCCTCTTGACTGAATGATGCATGTACAATCAACCAATCACAATAAATGCACTTAAGACCGTTCCCGCGTCTTAATCCCATGCATTCGAATAATTCACCCCTTCGAGAATTTCATCATGATTGCACATACAACATATATTCAACATTTATCAATGTATTCATTTTACACATCATCATCATCATACTCAACAACAATGCACACATACCACATATGTTCCCATGCATTTCCACAACAATCGCATATAAATATGCACTCACAATCCATTAAACAATACACATACATTCATCATTGTATTCACGTGTATTTCTATTTATCACAATTAATGCGCATCGCATATCAACTAGGATTCACGCCCGGAGGCTACCCACACCACACATCATCACAATAGATCATATCTATATCATATCATAAGAATATCAATCTATGTGAAACCACCAAACTATCACCACATGAGCAACACAACAAAAGAGAAATGCTGTCAAATTCGCCTTCAATTGCCTGGCGAACCCTCGCAGCGAACCTTCGCCTGGCCTTCGCCTGGCGAACTCTCTCAGCAAACACTCGCTAGGCTTCGCCTGGCGAGACTTCCCAGCGAGCCCAAGTCAGTAGCTACTGACTTCGTTCGCCACCATTCGCCAGCACCTTCGCTGGGCGAACCTTCGCTATCCACCTTCGTTTGGCGAACTCGCCAGCGAAGTCCACTGGGATTTAATCATAATTATTCGCCAGCATTCGCTGGGCTTCGCCTGGCGAAGCTTCGCCTTCGCTCGCCTGGCGAGAGCCAGCAAACCTGCACAGAACATAACCCTATTCTGTTCCTCCTTCACCATTCCACCATCCACCAACTCTTGAACATCCAAATCAGTACAAATAGCATCAATACATGTTACCCGACTATTCTACGGCATTATTACTCAGTTCCAACCGATTAAATCATCAATCTACCGATTAATCCAATATTTGCCCTAATTGGAAAGTGATGAAAACTCTACCAAAACCCCAACCCAACATACATAACATCATGCAATGATCAAATAGAAACATTTCTCACCCTTACCTCGATTAATCGGAGCTTTGATGTTGGTTCTTGATGATTTCCACTTTTCCTCTTCTTCTCCTCTCTTTCTCTTCTTTCTTCTTTCTTTCCTCTTTCTCTCCAAATGTTTCTAACTTTCTTTTCTTTTCTTCCTCACTTATATATTCCTTTTATTTTCTTTCCTTCCAATTTCCTTTCAATTCTCTATTAATTCCAATTAATAAAAATTAATTCCAATATTAACATAAAATCCCACTAAATCAATTAATTACTACAATTAATTATTTAATGAAATTTGGGCTGTTACAAGGAGCGTTCTTCAACTAGAACCCTAGGAAAGAGTTCGTCAACTCTGCGTAAGAGTCATCGTCATGATCTCTTACTTTCCCCTTCTACAATTTAGATTAGGGAGTTTTGTCAAACTCCACACAAACATAGTCATGTTTTTTCCCCCTTTGAATCTTGATCGTCATCAAGTGTTCTTTTCCCTCGTGAGGTGAACTACGATTGCTCTGATTCTTTCCTAGTCAGGATACATAGGCAGAAGATGCGATGTCTTTGCGAGCAAACTTAGAAAACCGCTTAGGCCTTTGTTTACTTTACCTTGTCCCAAACCATAATACAATTCACAAACTTAGCAAGCAATCGAACAAAAGGTTCCTGTAGAGTACTACAGATATTTAGGGTGCTAATACCTTCCCTAGATATAACCAACCCCCGATCCCCGAATCTCTTAGCGTTGTTTACATCGCGAAAAAGGTTTTTCTTTCTTGAGACCTTTCCTTTGGATAAATTAAAGATCGGTTGTAAAAGAAATAAGGTTCAAGTTAATCAATAGCTTGATATCCAATTTTCACCGCAACATAAATGGCGACTTCACTGGGGAGATTGCTTACTTGCTTTTATTTTGAGGGTTCAACCTATGTTGTTTGACTAATTGCTATTTGTGAATACTTGTATATATATCTATGCACTGTTGGCTTGGGGAACTTGAAGTGGTAAGACAACACTACACCCGTGCTCAAGCATACTTATGATAGGAAGGTGATATATTCAAGAAGGCTTATAGGGAGTAGATTCCCGACCAAGCTGACTTGAGAAAATCACCGCTCAGTGGAGACCCTTTTGAGAGTTAGTATTGTTGATCGAGTATTCGTGAAAACAATGCTACTTTCTACATAGGTTCCCATGACACTGAGGACCTTTAGATACCTTTTTCCCCACTTTGGCCTTATTAGGATGTAGTGCGATGACTATGAGAGAGTAATTCCAAAATAGTTGATACGCGATACTACACTCGGACGAGATTCTCTTGAGAATATTATCGACTACTGAGTATTCGGGAAATTGATAATATCCGAAAGTTGGATCGAGGACTCTAGGAACTCTTTTAGAACCTTGTTCTACAACAAAGAAAAGCCCTAATACACACCTTTTGGGATGGGTAGACCTCGACTCCTCTTTCATTATCCAAACCCAAAACCTTGTCTGTTTACTTATGTGAATCTGTGAATATGTGATTACCTGTGTTTATGCATTCATGCATCCATAAACATCATGTCATAAACGTTTTATGGAACTCAGAGTCTTTTATTTATAAAATATCAGGAACATCATGGACAATGGAAAAAAGAAAACTATAAAGTACACTTACAAAAGCCCTAATGTAGATGAGATTGAAAAGTTGAGCACTCTGATCACAGATGTAGAAGGGTTCAAGAGCAGGTACGGGAATTTGTTGTCTCTACTGAGAATGAAGAAGAGAATAGATTTGGGACTCCTTTCCACATTACTCCAGTTCTATGATCCACTTTATCACTGCTTCACATTTCCTGACTATCAGTTAGTGCCGACACTTGAAGAGTATTCCTGTCTGATTGGGTTACCCATCCTTGATGCATCTCCTTTTCCCGTCATGGAGAAGGACCCTAAAGAGGAAGAGATTTCTAAAGCCACATGTATCGGGTTGGTAGACATTCAGAAGAACATGGTTACTAAAGGAGGGATCGTTGGGCTGACTGCAAAATTCTTGATTGGGAAAGCTCAGTATTATGCCGATCACTTGAGTATGGATGCTTTTGAGGCTATTCTAGCCTTGCTTATTTATGGGATCTTTCTGTTTCCGAGCTTTGACAACTTTGTGGATCTCAATGCCATCAAAATATTCTTGAAGAAGAATCCAATACCTACTCTACTAGCTGATGCTTACCACTCTGTTCATCTAAGAAATCTTCACAAAGGAGGGATGATCGTCTGTTGTGTTCCGTTGTTGTATAAATGGTTTGTTTCTCATCTACCCAAAGCCCATACTTTTGGAGAAAAGGATGGTGGTCTGAAAAGATTATGGCTCTTACTCAGTCTGATATTGACTGGTACAACCGTAGTTACGATGGAATCAAAATCATTGATAGTTGTGGAAGCTTCGGGAATATACCTCTCCTTGGTACGAATGGAGGAATCAAGTATAACCCTGTGATTGCTCGTCGACAATTTGGTTATCCGCTGAAAGACAAACCTTGCAGTGCTCACGTAGAAGGTATTTTCTTCATAGGAGTTTCAGAATTAAAAGATGAAATTCTCAAAGCATGGGGGCATATACACAGGAAAGGAAAAGAGGACTTGGGACGACCTAACTGCATCTCTTTTGAACCTTATCTCCAATGGGTCCGAAAGAGGGCCATTCAGTTGAAAATGCCTTATCCTCCACAAAAGCCTATGGTCTTAATAGAAGAACAACCGTTGATGTTCATGTCTGAGGAAGAGAAGCTGAAGATTGCTCTGAGGAAGTCACAGCAGACTGAGGTATCTTGGAAGTACAAATATCAGGTGGCTATAGAAGAGAACGAGGAACTCCGCAAACAACTTCAGTCAAAAGAAGAGGAAGTAGTTGCAAGCAAGAAGAGGAAGGCACAGGAAGATGCATTTTATTCCAACCATCAATCAATCCTTGGAAGGCTATGGTAGACAAACTCATCCTTGAGAAAGCACAGGTGGAAGAAGAGCTCAGAAGAATCAAGAAGAGAGAGGACTTTCTTTTAGAGCATATTGAGTTGTAATGTTAGGGCTTTTGTAAGATGTACTAAAATCTTTTGTAATACCCCTTTGAAAAATCAATGAAATGAAAGGATATTTTGGTAAATTTGAGTTCCATAAAACTTTTGCATTTACATTTGCATTCTTGTTATTTAAACATTCAAGGAACTAAAGATTGTTTTGCAGATATTATAGGATGGATTCTGGAAAGAAAGAAGAGGTTGTGTTCCGAAGACCAAGATTGGAGAACTTGAAGAAACTGGTAAGTTTAGTAGAAGACCCTGAGGCATTCAGAGAGAGACATGGGAATATGCTGTCATTGCTGGAAGTTCAAGTGTATGAAGAGATGTTATCCGCACTCGTGTAATTCTATGATTCAACCTATCATTGTTTCACGTTTCTAGATTATCAGTTGCTACCAACTTTAGAAGAATATTCCGCCCTAATGGGAGTAGGCGTTACTCCTAGTCCATTTTCTGGAAGGGAAGGGACTCCTAATGAAAGAGCAATTGCAGAGGCCACGTATTTGGAGTTGGACGAAGTGCGATCTCATATGGGTGCTAAGGGAGGGTTATATGGATTTTCAGCTATGTTCCTATATGAAAAAGCTCAGAACTATGCCTTGTTAAAAAATACTGAAGCATTTGAGGCCATCCTGGTTTTACTTATTTACGGATTGTTCCTATTCCCAACTGCTAGTGATTTTGTGGATGCAGATGCGATCAATCTTTTCTTGATCAAAAATCCTGTACCTACCTTGCTGGCTGACACTTACTTTACTCTCCACCGAAGAAACCGTTATGGGGTTGGACGAATCGAATGTTGCACCGTTCTCCTGCACAAGTGGTTTATTTCGCACTTGTCGGAAATTCCAGCCATCTGGGATAAGCAAAATGGACTCTCCTGGAAAGAAAAGCTGATATTGCTCAAACACTCAGATATTAAGTGGTATGATCCTATTATGGAGGAATTGCCATGATCCAAAGCTGTGGAGATTTCTCGAATGTACCGCTCATCAGCGTCAATGGTTGCATCAGCTATAATCCTATTCTGGCTCCTCGACAGTTGGGGCACCCCATGGAAGATGAACCAGATCCAGACTGTTTGAGAAGATTTTACTTGGAGGAAAGGAAGAATCCCACTTATAGGGCTCGAATTGCGTATGCTTGGCGTTATGTCCACACAAGGGGAGTAACTGCCCTAGGCCCCCACGACACTACTGTTTTAGAATCTTACCTATCATGGGTAAGAGAAGCGGCAATGAAGATGTTCTATACTCGCTTTGAGCCTGACTCGCCCAAGCCTACTCTCGTAGAAGAGTTGAAAGCTGCTTTGGAAAAAGCTGAGAAAGAAGGGAAAACATGGAGAGATAAGTATTTCAAGGCTATGCAAGAGAAAGAATAACTTCAAGAAGTGGTATATCAAAGTGGAAGGAAGAATCAACCGGGAGGTGAAGGGTCATCCAGTCGAAGGATCTAGAATCTGTTGTTGTTGTTTTTCGTATTTTGTAGAAGCTTGTATTTCCATTTCCCGTTTGATGTTGTAAACTCTCCAGATGTTATCAATGAAGATTTGTCTGTTTTTCCTATTTATTGTTATAATATTTGCAAATAAAGCTTTTATTCCCTTGGATGTTTAAAATCTGCATTTTGCATGTCTGCATTTCATAAGCATTACATATGCATGTTCCTGAGTCGTGTCTCATCCCTCTGTCTTGTCTTCAGAATCACACTGAGACCTCGCCATCGATACAACACCTGAGCCCAAGCTCGCTTAAGGATGGAAGAACAGAACTTAGATATGGACAGAATCGACAATGAACTCGGAGAGCTCCGAGGAGGCATGAGACAGATCAGGGAAGCCTTACAAGTCATTCGTGCAATGTTTGACACTCGAGCCACCATTGTCTCTGAAATCACTGCAGATCCAATCCCGACGGCTGTTACTATTGCAAATATGCCAACCTATGGGTTACCTCCAGGCATTGTACCTCCACCAAGAGTCACTCAGCAGACAGTTTCCCTAGGGGGAGAAGTTCCTCAGGTAATTCCTACATATACTCCAGCTGCTGTACAGATTCAGGCACGCCCTGTCTTTCACGATCCTCCACCAGTATACGAAGGTCTTGAGGGGTATGAAGAGGAGAATGAGTCACATGAGAAATTAAAAGAAAGTGTTGAAACTATATGAAGAAAGGTCCGAGCGATGGAAGGGAACGATATCTTTGGTACTGACGCCAGAGATATGTGTCTAGTATCCGGATTGGTGATTCCACCCAAGTTTAAAGTTCCAAATTTCGATCAATATTCTGGTGCAACCTGTCCTCGCACACATCTAATCATGTATTATCGAAGAATAGCTGCGCACGTTGAAGACGACAAGTTAATGATCCACTATTTCCAAGATAGTTTAAAAGGGGCTCCGGCCAAGTGGTATTTAAGTTTGGACCAATCGAGGATTCACAATTTCCAAGACCTGGCTGACGCTTTTATGAAGCACTATAAGTACAACATGGATATGGCCCCGGATAGAAGACAATTGTTAAGCATGTCCCAGAAAAGCACAGAATCATTCAAAGAGTACGCTCAGCGGTGGAGAGAAACAGCGTCCCAGGTAGAACCACCTCTAAGTGAGAAAGAACTGACAGACTGGTTTGTTGACACAGTGAGAGCAAAATTCTACGAAAAAATGATCAGTAGTGTGTCTGCAAGTTTTTCAGACATTGTGGCCGTGGGAGTGAGGGTAAAATTGGGAATGAAAAGTGGAAAGGTAGCCAGCAACTCCAGCAGTTCTAACAACATCAGTATCAAGAAAGTCAGCAGTGGGTTTCACAAAAAGAAAGAAGGTGAAACAAATGCCGTAATGGGAAGAAGAAATCGTACCATAAGACCTCCATATCAACAATACCAGCCGCCTTCACAAAGAATTGCTCTGTTATTAACTTGCTGCTAAAACTAGTCACAGCCACTGAAACTTCATCTTTTGCATAGCACAATAAAGAATTGATTTTGGCATACACACATGTTTTAAAGTGCATTAGAAGGTTGTGTGAATACTTGCTATTAACTGTTTGTGTATAGATTTGAAATTCATGTTTTACACCAAAAAACACAAATGCAACTCAAATGCCACTCTTTGCACAAACTTGATTTTCACTAAAACCACACCATGTACACATCATAATAAACATTTTTGAACTGTTAGCATCATTTTGGGACCAAGAAACCATTTTCTATAAGATTCACTTGTTTTCAAGTATGCATTTTTACTACAATTGTGTACTTAACAGGTCATTTTCAAAATCTGTTTGGGTGGAATATGTTTGAGATGTTTGAATCATTATTCATCATAATTAAAAGTTGTGAGGATGATTGGTTTGAGTGAAAAGTATTTGAAATAAACTACACACTTCAAAATGCCCTTTTCTTCATTATTTGCATTTCACATGCCATAAACATATCCTGTTGAAATTCAGAAAATTTGAGGTGTTGGTATTGTTTTATTTTATGTTTGAATGTTTTATGTATGATTGGTTTGGTTTGAAAACATTTGAGCTTGTTTGAAAATCACAAAACAGTTCACACTCATAATGCATTTTTCACATACAAAAAGGCACTTTAATCACTAAAACTCTATACAGTCAGTACAACCCCTAATCTTCAATTAAAACTCACACATTAGCTTGTATTGTAAGTGTATGAAAGATTGTTGTAGACAAAATTGCTTTAAAACTTGAAATGCCTAAAGTCATGCATGATTTCTATGTCATCTTTGCATTTTACCCATGACTCTTCATAACAGTTCAATTTTAATCACAAATTTAATTTGAATTCATTCATTGCCTCATTTGTAGCATGTTCAGAGATTTGATTCATGATAAAAACAGTTTGATTGATGGTTGGATGTCAAAATGCATTTTACATGATATTGGCCATCATCATGTCACTTTTCATTCTACTGCATTTTAATCCAAATCACATGTTGAGAATCATTAGATGTATCATTCATGGTATGTTTATAAAACTCTTTGATCATTATAGCCTATGGTTTAAGATTTGAGAATTCAAGTGCATTTTCAAAAATGAGCCTTTGCAACTTGTATATCAGATTTTGGCTTGAACTGTTTTGAGTTGAACTTGGCATTTAGAATCCATAGAACATGCATTTGAATTATGCTCATGCTTTAACATTACCACAATTGCATCCATGGCACAGCATATGCACCAAAATGCATTTCAAGCATCACACTAGCATGATTATGTCATTCTGCATTTTTGTTGGATTTTTATTGCATCAAATGTTACATTCCCTCAAATACATCATGTGAAACATGTCCATGTTCTTTCTTAAGTAAAACAACACTTGGTTTGAGAGGTGAGGTTCAAAATGCATCACATAACACTAATACACACCAGCTATCGAATTTTCTTGCACATTGAGAATTTGAGAAAACTGAGATTACCATCTTCTTCCTTATTCAATTCTACCAAATTTCCATATAAATTTTGTTCCATTCCGATAAACGGTTAGGGAGATACGATATAAAACGTAAATGCCGGTTATGTGTTGTTTTACCCAGCCTGGTGCACATTTTACCCTTATAATTAATTAGGGGTGGCTTCATCAATGGATGCATAGCCACCCCAGTGGTATGACCATGCGCCTTTCACCCCTTGTTCCTGAGTTCGACCCCTGAGGAGGGCAATTCTTTTATCCATTTCTGTGATTTTTAGTGCAAACTTCAAAAATTCGTATCTCACTCGTTTTTCATTGTTTTTCGTCCGTTCTTTTTCCGTTGTGCTCGTATTAATGTGTACTTTCATGTCATTCTTTTATTTTTCATGTTTGCATATTTTATCACTAAGTTTTTTTATGTATAAGTGTGCGCATTTTCGCGAGCATTTATGTAATTGCAGATGAATGTTTATGTGGTTCCTTTCAATATTTTTCTTGACACTTGTTTGAATCCATACCTATACATGTTAGTTAACATGCTAGGATTTATTTCTTGGTTGTTACCATTTTTATCTATTTATTTTCATTAAATGCGAACTGTTGTCATAGTGTCGATTATTTCATCTGTTAAACTGTTACCTTCATGTTTCATTTTTACCATCTCTCATTGTTTACTTGGTTGTCACCATGAATATGCTTTATCTTGATTTTTATCTTGTTTAGCATTTATTTTCTTTTCTCCCAAATGATGAAGCTCGTTAGCTTTCACCTGATTATTTCCCCAATCTCCCTCCAAAGGAAGGTCTGTCCATTTGACCCTTGATGTCATGGATAACTTATTCAATCACACCCTTGACTTTGTTAAGTCATTTTCAACCTTAGATTAGAAGCCTTAGACTTTTCTTAAAGTCTAAAAGACCCACCCGTACTAGGAGCATTCTTCAACTAGAACCCTAGGAAAGAGTTCGTCAACTCTGCGTAAGAGTCATCGTCATGATCTCTTACTTTCCCCTTCTACAATTTAGATTAGGGAGTTTTGTCAAACTCCATACAAACATAGTCATGTTTGTTCCCCCTTTGAATCTTGATCGTCATCAAGTGTTCTTTTCCCTCGTGAGGTGAACTGCGATTGCTCTGATTCTATCCTAGTCAGGATACGTAGGCAGAAGATGCGATGTCTTTGCAAGCAAACTTAGAAAACCACTTAGGCCTTTGTTTACTTTACCTTGTCCCAAACCATAGTATAATTCACAAACTTAGCAAGCAATCGAACAAAAGGTTCCTGTAGAGTACTACAGATATTTAGGGTGCTAATACCTTCCCTAGATATAACTAACCCCCGATCCCCGAATCTCTTAGCGTTGTTTACATCGCAAAAAAGGTTTTTCTTTCTTGAGACCTTTCCTTTGGATAAATTAAAGATCGGTTGTAAAAGAAATAAGGTTCAAGTTGATCAATAGCTTGATATCCAATTTTCACCGCAACACCTTGTATTTTGTTATTGATTGTATTTTTGACCATCGCCAGGATTGTTGGCCGAGGTCTTTTTCAGTTGTATTTAGTGGTACTGTTGTACTTTGCATCTTGGCATTTGTTTATGTATGAGGTTTTTGTTTCCTTGCTTGCTTGATTGGGACTCCATTGTCGTTATGGCTTTCTCTCCGGAACTAGAATCGGGGGGGGGGGGGGGGGGGGGAATATAACCTGTATCATATTTACACGTTTGCATCGGCATACTCATATTGCATGACCGGTATTTTTGAATATGTACCTTATTTCCTGCATCTCACAGGTTTTCAGGATTGACGACCGGAGAACGCATCGTTATTCTACCAGAAACAACTGCAAGAAGATTATGGATCAAGTTCAGACCGAGATGCAGAAAATTCGTGAGAAGTTGGCACTTTTCATGCAAGCTATGGAGATTGTGGCCAAGGGCCAAGAGAATCTCCAGACTCTGGTGCAACCGCTGCTGGTGCGGGTGAACGGAAATACTAAATACAATTCTGTTGGAACCCCTCGCAGGGAGGATGGGATACCTATTGTGGTTGTTCCCACAATTGGTGGAGCTGGTGCCGGTGATGGCAATGGCAATGGAAATACTGGCACTGGTGCTGGTATTGGTAACACTGGCAACGGGAACGCTGGAAATGGTGATGGGAATGTTGTTAATAATACTGGCAATGCTGGGGATGCCAATCAAGGGTTCGGTGACAACACTGGTTTTGGCAACAATAACCAAGGGTTTGGCATTGGCAATCATGATGGTAATTTTGGCTTCAATGCTCAGGGCTTTGGCAATGATGGCTATGGTAACAACAATCAAGGTTATGGCTACGATGATGTTGGTTTTGGTAACGTGAACCAAAATGGTGTTGGGATGGTTCCTTTCAATACTGGTTACAGACCAGGTGGGATTAATCAAGGATTCGGTAATAGAGGATGTGGTCCTATTTTCAATCAACAAGGATATGGTCGTAACGCTGGTTACGAGAGATATGGTAATGAGAATCTGAACTGGGGCGAGGATCGCCAAGAAGATGCCTTTTATGGAAGAGGTGTGGGATCTGAGGGGCCCAATGAGAACGATCGGAGGTTCAAAATGCTGGAAGAGCAGATCAAAGGAATAGCTAATCAAAACTCTGCCGGGTTGGACATGGCTACTATGGGACTAGTGCCTGGGCTGAGAGTGCCATTAAAGTTTAAATCTCCTATGTTTGACAAGTATAAGGGGGATACATGTCCTAGAGTCCATGTACGTTCTTACTACAGGAGAATGTATGCATACTCTGAAGATGAGAAGATGCTTATGCATTTCTTTCAAGACAGTTTATCGGGACCATCGCTGGAATGGTACATGGGGTTAGAGCCCACCCAAATTAGAAGTTGGAAGGAATTGGCAGATGCCTTTGTTAGACACTACCAATATAATAGTGACCTTGAGCCAAACAGGGTTCAGCTGCAGAGTTTGTCTCAGAAGAATGGTGAGAGCTTCAAGGAGTATGCGCAGCGTTGGCGTGATATTGCAGCTAGGGTGCATCCCCCTTTGGTCGAAAGAGAGCTGATTGATATGTTTATTGGAACATTCTCTGGAATGTATTATGAAAAATTGATCAATGTCTCGATGGGTAGTTTCTCCGACATGATTCTCATGGGGGAACGGATTGAAAACGGAATTAAAATTGGTAAGATTCAGGCCGGTGAATCGACCTTAGCTGGAGGTGCTAAGAAAGTGTTTGGTGGTAGGAGACAAGGTGACGCCAGTGCGGTATATGGTGGTCGAGGTAGGAATCAGTATATTCAGCCACAGCAAATTGCTAGTGTTACTATCCCGATACCTCAACAGAGGCAACAACAACAACAACACCAACAACCATAGCAGCAGCAGCAACAGAGGATGCATCCCGCTCAGCGCAGAATCCAAGAGGGCAGGCCAAAAAGAGTATTTGAAACACCTCCTTCAACATATGCTGAACTTCTTCAAACGCTGTTGGGTTTGAATTTGGTTGAAAAGAGAACGATGCCTCCGTTAACGGGCACTCCTCCATTTGGTTTTGATGCTAGTAAACACTGTGAGTTTCATTCCGGGGCGCCCGGACATGATATTGAGGGTTGCCATGCTTTCAAACACAAGGTTCAAGATTTTCTTGATAGTAAGGCTATTAACTTCGGACAAGATGGTCCCAATATCGTACAACAACCCATGCCGAATCATAGAGCAAACGCTATCCTGACGGAGGAAGATTTGAATTTGGTTATGGATGTTAATGAGTTGAGGACACCGTTGAGTTGTGTTAAAAGCAGACTGTTGAAAGGGGGAGTATTCCCCGGATGTGATGAATACTGTCTAGATTGTTGGACCCAACCAGAGGACTGTATTGATTTGAAGAGAAGCATTCAAGCCATGATTGATGAGGGGATTTTGCAATTTGACCGGACTGCTGTTGAGAAGCCTGTTGAGGCATTATGTGATAAGCAGGATGAGATTGCAACTGTTACGATCCCAAGGAAGACTATTACGATATCGGCACCCGCCAAGCGGCCGACTATCACAATAACAAAAGCAGGACCCGTTCCTTTTGATAGTACAAAAGTTGTTCCATGGACATATGGGTTGGAAGCTTACTGTAATGGTGAAAAGATTAAAGTGGATAACCAGCCGGCAGGGGCAGTTGACAATGTTGTTGGAGCGGGAGGCATGACCCGTAGTGGCAGAATATTCAATGCACCTGAAGTTGAAGCAGAGAGAATAGCTAAAGGCAAGGCCAAGGTAAATGAAAGTGGACCATCCCAGTTGAAAGAGAAAGAAACTTCGCTCAAGGACGTAGAAGAGTTCATGAGATTAATTCGCAAGAGCGATTATAAGATTGTTGAACAATTGCAGCAGACACCCTCCAAGATTTCAATCTTATCTTTGCTGTTATGTTCCGAGGCTCACCGGAACGCCTTGTTGAAGATATTGGACACGTCATTCGTACCCCAGGAGGTTTCTGTTAACCAGCTGGAGGGGGTACTGGCGCATGTCAATGCGAGACATAACCTAGGTTTCACTGATTTTGATCTAACACCCAGAGGTCGAGAGCATAATATGGCTTTGCACATATCAGTGGAATGCCGAGGCACCGTAATGTCGCACGTTCTTGTGGATATCGGATCATCTCTGAATGTATTGCCTAAGAAGGCCATGATGAAGTTAGATATCTGGGGAATTATTTGCACACCAAGTGACTTCGTCGTGAGAGCGTTTGATGGAACGAGAAGGTCGGTGTTTGGATCGATAACGTTGCAGTTGCAGGTTGGGCCTGAAATATTTGACACTGAATTTTATATCTTGGACATTTATCCAGCTTACAGCTGCCTACATTTTTCGATTATTGTATAATCCTGTGTCCTACCCGGGGCATAGTGATTTTGTTTTAGGGCTACATGTTTATGTGTATGCACTTTTTAATCATTGAATAAAGGCGTTTTCTCATACAAATGTTGTGATCTCTGTTTTTCCTGTTTTTACTTTAATAATAAAAGGCAACGTGGCTATGTGTTTTGTTTGCATCGTTTTGAAGCATTTAACCATTTCCTTTGCAGGATTCATGTTTCAGATGACACTGATATCGAACTTCCTATGACTCGTTTCGACTTCGAGCACCCGGTATTTCAAGCAGAGGAACAAATTGTTGAGGATAGCGACTTGCCAGAAGAGCTGACTCGTTTGTTGAAACAGGAAGAGAGAATCATTTTGCCTCATCAGGAGGAAGTTTAGATTATCAACGTGGGATCGGAAGAAGTTGTGAGAAATATCCAGATAGGGGTTACGCTGCAAAGTGATATCAAGCAAAGTATGATTGAGGTGCTGAAAGGTAAAATGACATCTTTGCCTGGTCGTATGAGGATATGCCTGGGTTGGATACAGATATGGTTGTTCATCGTCTGCCATTGCGGGAAAAGTGCCCGCCTGTTAAGCAAAAACTCAGAAGAACTCGACCGGATATGGCCGTGAAGATCAAAGAGGAAGTGCAGAAACAGTGGGATGCTGGTTTCCTGGCTGTTACAACTTATCCATCATGGGTCGCTAATATAGTACCGGTGCCAAAGAAACACGGTAAAGTGCGGATGTGTGTGGATTACCGTGATTTGAACAAGGCGAGCCCAAAGGACGACTTTCCACTTCCTCACATTGATGTGCTGGTCGATAACACTGCTCAATTCTCCGTGTTTTCCTTCATGGATGGCTTCTCGGGCTATAATCAGATCAAAATGGCGCCAGAAGACATGGAGAAAACAACCTTCATTACCCCATGGGGAACATTTTGTTACAAAGTGATGCCCTTTGGATTGAAGAACGCTGGGGAAACATATCAACGTGTTATGACGATGCTCTTTCATGACCTAATGCATAAAGAGATCGAAGTTTATGTTGATGATATGATTTCCAAATCCCAGATGGAGGATGATCATTTAGTTAATCTTCTGAAACTGTTCAAGAGGCTTAGGAAGTTCAGGTTGAGACTGAATCCTAACAAGTGCACCTTTAGGGTGAGATCTGGTAAACTACTGGGGTTTATCGTAAGCGAAAAAGGAATTGAGGTTGATCCTGCTAAGATAAAAGCGATACAAGAAATGCCAACGCCTAAAACAGAAAAAGAAGTGCGTGGGTTTTAGGGAGATTGAACTACATTGCTCGGTTCATATCTCACCTAACCGCTACGTGCGAGCCGTTATTCAAATTGTTGAAAAAGAATCAGGCTGTGACCTGGAATGAAGATTGTCAAAGGGCATTTGAAAAAATAAAAGAATATTTGCAGGAACCTCCAATATTGATACCCCTAGTAGCAGGGAGACCTTTGATTATGTATTTGACAGTTCTTGAGGAAAGTATGGGTTGTGTTCTTGGTCAACACGACGAGACCGGACGTAAAGAGCATGCGATCTATTACTTGAGTAAAAAGTTCACAGAATGTGAGTCCCGTTACTCAATGCTCGAAAAGACGTGTTGCGCACTGGCCTGGGCCGCCAAACGTCTGAGACAGTACATGCTAAATCATACAACCATGCTAATTTCAAAGATGGATCCAATCAAAAATGTGTTTGAAAAGCAAGCACTCTCCAGAAGAATTGCCCGATGGCAGATGGTGCTGACAGAATACGATATTCAATATGTTTCTCAAAAGGCTATCAAAGGTAGTGTTCTGTCGGAGTACCTAGCTGAACAGCCAATTGAAGATTACCAACCGATGAGATTTGATTTTCCTGACGAGGATATCATGTACTTGAAAATGAAATATTGTGAAGAGCCGTTGCCGGATGAGGGTCCAGAGTTAGGTTCCAAATGGCAGTTGATATTTGACGGAGCTGTTAATTCTTATGGAAGCGGAATAGGTGCAATCATTACTACCCCTCATGGGACGCACATTCCCTTTACTGCCAGATTGACCTTTCCAGTTACCAACAATGAGGCTGAATATGAAGCATGCATCATAGGTCTTGAAGAGGCTATTGATTTAAGAATCAAAAATCTTGACGTATACGGAGACTCTGCTCTAGTTGTCAACCAGATTAAAGGAGAATGGGAGACGCGTCAGCCCAATTTGATACCCTATGTGAATTATGCAAGGGGATTGTTTCCTTTCTTTGACAAAGTGGAATTGCATCACGTGCCACGAGCAGAAAATCAGATGGCTGACACTCTTGCGACATTGTCTTCAATGTATAAAGTTAATTTCTGGAACGAGGCTCCTCAGATTGTTATCTCTCGTCTTGATAGGCCTGCCTTTATATTCGCCATTGAGGAAGCTTCCGATGGCAAACCCTGGTACTTTGACATCCAGAATTTCCTGAAAGACAAAGAGTATCCGACTGGGGCATCCAATCGAGATCAGAAGACTCTCAGGAGATTGGCTGGAAATTTCTATTTGAATCCAGATGGTGTCCTGTACAAGAGAAACCACGACTTGGTGTTGCTATGCTGTGTAGATGAGAAAGAGGCTAAGTTGCTCATGGAAGAGATTCATGAAGGTACATTTGGCACACATGCTGGCGGACATGCCATGACAAGAAAACTGTTGAGGACAGGTTATTATTGGTTGACAATGGAAACAGATTGTTTCAAGTTTGCAAAGAGATGTCATAAGTGTCATATTTATGCGGACAAGATCCATGTGCCTCCGAGCCCTCTGAATGTGATGTCTTCACCGTGGCCTTTCTCAATGTGGGAAATTGATATGATTGGCAAGATTGAGCCCACGGCATCAAACGGACACCGGTTCATTTTGGTAGCTATTGATTACTTCACCAAATGGGTGGAAGCAGCATCATATGCCAATGTCACCAAACAAGTGGTAGCCAGATTTATCAAGAAGGATATTATCTGCAGATATGGAATCCCAGAGCGGATTATCACTGGCAACGGTTCGAATTTGAATAATAAGATGATGAAAGAGCTGTGTCAGAATTTCAAGATCGAGCATCACAACTCTTCTCCTTATCGGCCCAAGATGAATGGCGCTGTTGAAGCGGCCAATAAGAACATAAAGAAGATTGTTGTTGTGACATATAAAGACTGGCATGAGATGTTGCCTTTCGCTTTGCACGGTTATCGTACGATGGTACACACATCAATCGGGGCAACCCATTTCTCGTTGGTATATGGAATGGAGGCAGTGCTACCATTGGAGGTTGAGATTCCTTCTTTGAGGGTTTTACGCGATGTCCAACTTGATGAGGCAGAGTGGGTAAAAGATAGATTGAATCAGCTTAGTTTGATGGATAAGAAGAGACTGGCTTCTCTAGCATATGGTCGGTTGTATCAGAGTCGAATGAAGAAAGCTTACGATAAGAAAGTGTGTCCTCGAAGCTTTCAGACGGGCGATCTTGTGCTGAAAAAGATTCTCCCGCCACAATCAGATCACAGGGGCAAATGGACTCCCAACTATGAAGGTCCATATGTCGTCAGAAAGGTCTTCTCTGGAGGAGCCTTGTTGTTATCCACTATGGATGGTGAGGATTTTACATCCCCTGTGAACTCGGACGCAGTTAAAAAATACTTTGCTTAAAGAGACCCGCTGGAGAGAAAAAGAGAGTCCAGGAAAAAATGGGGCATCCCGGCGAACCATAAAAAAGGAATAAAAGGTTCGGGCAAAAGTTAGGGATAAAATTGAAAAGATGTACACCCGCGAAGTCGAAAACTTGAAAAGGGCGACTTCGGCAAAAATGGGTATCCCGGTGAATTGAAAACCCGCAAAGGGCGGTTCACGCAAAAGTTAGGGATTGAAAAAGAAAATGGTTGCGGTCCGAGTTTGATGCTGCATTGCTTAGTGGTTTGGGAGTACCTGAGGGTCGCCTATCCAAAACAATCTCTTCCAAAGATTGAGTATCGCGAAAGCGCCAGAGTCAGGCGAGTCATAGGAGGATCAGCTCATGGTGGTTATTTGTACCATGTTGCCGACATGTATACAAATTTTGTTTTGTATTTCCTTTGTGCTTCTTGTGCATATTGTATTTTGCTTGTGCGTAACTTCCTCTTTTCAGGAGTTGCATCCAGTGTACAAAGCTTTGCCTATTTACAGGCCCATCCAATAAAACATGTTATTCAGTACTCGATGCTTGTTCTTTACTATTTTGTTTGTGAAAAACGCCGATGTTTTTGATAAACTTGCACTTGCATAAACTTGCTGGCCCTTGCCAATAATTGATCAAACTTCAAATTGACTGAATGAATGTCACAGATACTAACTCGGGTAGACCTTGTTGTGTAGATTTGTCTTGTCTCATTTGTGTTTTGCAGGGTTCTCACCTTTGAAGGAAACAGTTAGGGAATGGTGTTTCCCCAGCCAGAGTCCCTTGACGTAGAGAGCTGATTTCAGATGATGGTTTTCCTCTTCAGCAGATGGAAGTCACATCTTATCACCAGAAAGTTGAGATGGCACCAGATGTGGATTCGTCCTCCCCAAGAGAGTATCTCCAGGAATTCCACAAGAAAGTATCCTCATGGAAGTTGCCCATAGGGTATCCCCAGTAAGTCAAAATCAATATCCCCAACAGAAAGCGCCTCCCTAGTGAGTCGAGTATATGCACGATTAACCCCCAGCATGGGAGATGTCCGCAGAGCTTAGCCAAGTCATCTTTTGGTTAGGAAGGATTTAGTCTTACAGAGGATGGTTATTCCCTCTCCCCAAAGGTCGTCATTCTTTCGTCAGGATGATTATCCTCAGCAGAGTCTGTAACTCCGAGTTTTGTAACTATGCCCCGACAGTGTGTCTTTCCCCAGCAGTGTTTTGTTCTTTCCTCCCAGTGGAAATTGACGTTTAGTCTATCCCCGACAGAGTTGTCTGTGTTTCTGACATTTATTTTGCCGGACTACTTTGTGATACCCGTTCATTCCCGGCGGAGTTGGCTTTATCCTCAGCATTCATGTTGTTGAAGCAATCTCATACTAGAGTTTCCCCAGCAACTTGAGCCTGCCTTTGCATTTGCATATATCACCATATTTGCATCTACCCAAACGCATAGCATTTCCATGTTGCATGGAGCATTACGCCATTGTCAAACATGCGCATTTTGAAACATAATCCAGGTTGGTTAACCTTTTGCTTTTAAGTGTTGTTTCCCTTGTAGGTGGATGGAGCTCTTGCTCAGATTATTTACCGGATATTCGAGGTCTCGGCATGAGACATGTGATGATGACGTTCGTCCTGTCATTATTCCCCAGAGAGTTACTTGGTTAAGTTTCCCTTACCCCTCCAGCGGAGTGTTTCTTCAAGATTGTTGTTATGCCAGTATCAAAAGATTTCAAGAATTAATTTTTGGAAGTTGCCACCTATGTTGAAGTAGGTGTCTGGCAGTTTGGTTTCAGAATATCCACAGTAGAGTCCTTCTCAGTTTCGCTGCCATGTCAGCGCTAAAAGTTTGAAGATTGGACCAGTATTTTGTTACCCATTTGATTGATGGAGTTAGCTACTTCAAAGATAGGCAGATAAGCTGTATTCAAAGTTATTTCGCGTAGTGATGGCAGAGTTATTTCCCGTAGTGATGGCGGAGTTGTTTCCTGTAGTGATGACAGAGTTGTTTCCCGTAGTGATGGTAGAGATATTTCCCGTAGTGATGGCGGAGTTATTTCCCGTAGTGATGGCGGAGTTATTTCCCGTAGTGATGACGAAGTTGTTTTCCTGTATTGGTGACAAAGTTGTTTCCCGTAGTGATGGCGGAGTTGTTTCCCATAGTGATGGCAGAGTTATTTCTCGTAGTGATGGAGGAGTTATTTCCCGTAGTGAAGGCGGAGTTATTTCCCGTAGTGATGGCGAAGTTGTTCCCGTAGTGATGGCGGAGTTATTCCTGTAGTGATGGCGGAGTTGTTCTCATAGTGATGGCGGAGTTATTTCCCGTAGTGATGGCGGAGTTGTTCCCGTAGTGAAGGCGGAGTTGTTCCCATAGTGATGGCAGAGTTATTTCCCGTAGTGATGGCGGAGTTGTTTCCCGTAGTGATGGCGGAGTTATTTCCCGTAGTGATGGCGGAGTTATTTCCCGTAGTGATGACGGAGTTGTTTTCCTGTATTGGTGACAGAGTTGTTTCCCGTAGTGATGGCGAAGTTGTTTCCCGTAGTGATGGCGGAGTTATTTCCCGTAGTGATGGCGGAGTTGTTTCCTGTAGTGATGGCAGAGTTGTTTCCCGTAGTGATGGAGGAGTTGTTTCCCGTAGTGATGGCGGAGTTATTTCCTGTAGTGATGGCAGAGTTATTTCCTGTAGTGATGACGGAGTTATTTCCTGTACTGTTGGCAGAGTCATTTCTTGTATTATTGCAAGAGTTACTTCCCCAGTAAAAGCGCCAGAAAAGTTGTATTCTGAGCAGAGTTATTCATACCCATTTGATTGATGGAGTTAGAAGCTGGAGTTAGCTAGAGATACTGCGATTAGACAAAAAAGAGAAGTTACGTTTGCATTGACAGATAAGCTGTTGTAAATAGACAGAGACGCTGTATATAGTGAGTTTCCAGAATCAAGTACTGCAATGATAGGCAGAGAAGTTGTATTTCGTATTAACAAGATCAGTTCCCCATAGCAAGGATGGAGTATTTTTGGTGGATTTTATTCTCCGAGCAGTTTGTGCAGTTTATTTCTACGGTTGGCAAATTTCCGGGTTTCTTGGTATTCAACTGTCTTTTACCTCGATTATTTGAAAGCAATTCGCTCTTCACCCAGTCTGGTCTAAGCCGTTTGAATAGGGGCAACTGTTGCACCCCAAAATTTGCCCAACCTCTTTTTACCTGGTTTATGTTTCATTGCATTATCATTTGCATAGTTATATCATTTGCATACCATTGCATACCATTGCATACTACAATTAATTATTTAATGAAATTTGGGCTGTTACAACCCTCCCCCACTTAGGAATTTTCGTCCTCGAAAATGTTACCTGATTCAAACAGTTCTAGATAAGACTCCTTCATCTGGCTCTCAAGCTCCCACGTAACATTTCCACCAGCCGGTCCTCCCCAAGCGACCTTCACTAAAGCAATCTCTTTACCTCGAAGCTGTTTCAATTTCCGATCCTCAATCCGCATAGGTGATGTCTCAACAGTCAGGTTATCTCTCACCTGTACATCATCTATTTGGACTACATGAGACGGATCCGCAATGTATTTCCTCAACTGAGATACATGGAATACGTCTTGAAGATTAGCAAGCGACGGTGGTAAAGCCACACGATAGGCCACTTCTCCTATCCTTTGCAAAATCTGATAAGGACCAATGAAACGCGGCGACAACTTGCGCGACTTCAGTGCCCTACCAACACCTGTCATCGGAGTGACTCGAAGAAACACATGATCTCCCTCTTGAAATTCAAGTGCCTTCCTCCTCTTGTCATAATAACTCTTCTGACGACTCTGAGTAATTCTCATCTTCTCTTGAATCATCTTGATCTTATCAGTAGTCTGTTGAACTAACTCGGGTCCAACAACAGAACTCTCTCCGGACTCGAACCAACACAATGGTGTCCTACACCGCCTACCATACTTAAATGGTGCCATACCAATACTCGAATGGAAACTGTTGTTGTAGGTAAACTCAATCAAAGGCATGTAGCTATCCCAAGCTCCTCCTTTTTCCAATACACAAGCTCTCAAAAGATCTTCAAGCGACTGAATCGTCCTCTCCGTCTGACCATCAGTCTGAGGATGATACGCTGAACTCAAACGCAACTTAGTACCCAAAACACTCTGCAGGCTCTCCCAAAATCTCGAAGTGAACCGCAGATCTCTATCCGAAACAATACTTAACGGAATACCATGCAGACACACAATCCTCTCAATATACAACTTAGCCAACTTCTCCAAAGGGTAATCCATACGCATAGGAATAAAGTGAGCAGATTTAGTCAACCTATCCACGATAACCCAAATAGCCTCAAAATTGCTCGGCGTCCTCGGCAAACCCGATACAAAATCCATGGAGATACCATCCCATTTCCACTCAGGAATAAACAACGGCTTCATCAAACCCGATGGCTTCTGATGCTCAATCTTTGACTTCTGGAAAGTCAAACAAGAATATACAAATTCCGCGATATCCTTCTTCATACTAGGCCACCAAAATACTTTCCTCAAATCCTGATACATCTTAGTAGCACCCGGATGAATGCTCAATCTGCTACGATGTCCTTCCTCAAGGATGCTCTTCTTAAGCTCAACCATGTTCAGAACACAAACTCGATCCCGACATCTCATAATACCATTCTCATCAATCCGAAAATCACCACCTTGGCCTTGGTTGATTAAAGTCAACCGATCAGCTAAGCTCAAATCCGATTTCTGTCCTTCTCGAATTTCATCCAAAATACCACTTGTAAGCTTTAACATACCCAACTTAAATCCAAAAGAAGTTCTCTCACATACCAAACTCAAATCCCGAAATTGCTCAATCAATTCCAACTCTTTCACCATCATCATTGACATGTGTAACGATTTCCGACTCAACGCATCCGCTACCACATTCGCTTTACCCGGATGGTAATTCAAGCCAAAATCATAATCCTTCAAAAGTTCAAGCCATCTTCTTTGTCTCGCATTCAATTCCTTTTGATCAAAAAGATATCTCAAACTCTTGTGGTCACTAAACACTTCAAATCTTGCGCCAAATAAATAATGCCTCCAGAATTTCAACACGAACACAACGGCGGCCAACTCTAAGTCATGCGTCGGATAATTCTTATCATGCACTTTGAGTTGCCTCGAAGCATAAGCCACAACTTGGTTATTCTGCATCAACACACCTCCTAAACCCATCAAAGAAGCATCACAATACACAACGAATGGTTCTTCTGGATTTGGCAGAATCAAAACAGGAGCTGTCGTCAACCTTCGCTTAAGTTCTTGAAAACTCGCTTCACACTTGGCGTCCCAAACAAAGGCTTGACCTTTCCTAGTCAACTGTGTCAACGACAACGATAACTTAGCAAATCCTTCAATAAACTTCCGATAATAATCGGCTAAACCAAGAAAACTTCTGATCTCAAAAACTGACTTCGGAGTCTCCCATTGTGATACCGCTTCAACCTTCGACGGATCAACCGCAATACCATTACTCGAAATCACATGACCAAGGAAACTAACTTCCTTCAACCAAAACTCACACTTAGAAAGCTTCACAAACAATTGTTTCTCCCTCAACACAGATAACATAATCTTCAGATGCTCGGCATGCTCTCCTTCGCTCTTCGAATAAACCAAGATGTCGTCGATAAACACCACCACAAACTTATCCTAATAAGGATGGAAAATCCTATTCATGTACTCCATAAATACACCTGGTGTATTAGTCACACCAAATGGCATCACGGAATACTCATAGTGTCCATACCTCGTCCGAAAGGCCGTCTTCTGAATATCCTCAGCTTTCACACGGATCTGATGATACCCAGATCTCAAATCAATCTTGCTAAACACGCTTGCACCAACCAACTGATCCATCAGATCATCAATCCTTGGAAGTGGATACTTATTCTTAATAGTCACCTTGTTCAACTGTCTGTAATCCACACAGAGCCTCATAGAACCCTCTTTCTTCTTAACCAACAACACCGGTGCACCCCACGGTGACACGCTCGGACGAATAAACCTCTTCTCAAGCAAATCCTCAAGTTTACTCTTCAACTCTTTCAATTCTGATGCCGACATACGATAAGGAGCCATCGATATCGGACTAGTTCCAGGAATCAAATCTATTGAAAACTCCACTTCTCGCTCCGGCGGTAAATCCTTTATCTCATCAGGGAAAACTTCCGGAAAATCTCTAACAATGGGCAAAGCATCAATCTCTTCACTTTCACTAGTCCTCAAAGTTGCCATAAGCATAAATACCTTAGCCCCATCTTGTACCGATTCCTTCACTTGTTTCCTCGTCATAAACAATTCCCTTTCAACATCCGAGTCGGGAAAAATAACCGTTTTGTCAAAACAGTTAATATACACACGATTGAATTTTAACCAATTCATTCCAAGAATGATATCCAGTTGATCTAAATGAAGACACACTAAATCAATCCCAAAATCTCTACCGAAAATACTCAACGGGCAATTCAAGCAAACATACGATGTAGTTACCGAACCCATAGCAGGAGTATCAATAACCATACCGCCACCAATCACAGACAACTCAAGATTCAACCCTCTAACACAATCCAAAGAAATAAAAGAATGCGTAGCCCCGGTATCAATTATAGCGATCAAAGGTCTACCATTAATGAAGCACGTACCTCGGATAAATCGATCGTCGCTAGCAGTCTCAGATCCAGATAGAGCGAACACTTTTCCGCTTCCTTGATTCTTCTTCGGCTTATCACACTTGGTACTGATGTGCCCTCGCTCACCACAGTTATAGCAAGTAACACCCGCACCGCTTCTACACTCTAGAGCCTTGTGGCCTGGCTTGCCACACTTAAAACACGTCTTCTCAACACTTTTGCATTCAAGAGCACGATGTCCCTCTTCACCGCACCTATAACATCTCACCGGAGTAGAAACTCCCCCACTTTGTTTCTTACCGAAACCAACCCTTTGTTTCCCCTTATCATCAGGAGTCACGTAAGGTTTTCCTCTGAATTGTCCTTTTCCTTTCTTATCACTTAGGCTCTTGTAGTGGCTAGACCTAGCCCTACTGTCTTCGTCATAAATTCTGCTCTTGTTAACCAACTCAGAAAACCGTCTGATTTCCTGGTACCCAATAGCTTGTCTAATCTCGGGTCTCAAACCGTTCACAAACTTGAGGCACTTAGACCTCTCAGCATTACCGGTATTATAGTGAGGACAAAATTTGATCAACTCCTCAAATTTCGCCGCATACTCAGCAACCGTCGAATTACCTTGCTTCAACTCAAGAAATTCGATCTCTTTCTTCCCCCGCACATCCTCTGGAAAATACTTCTCCAGAAAAGTTTCTCTAAACAAATCCCACGTAATCACAATATCATCTTCTTCAAATCTTTGGCGAGTATTACCCCACCAATCTTCAGCTTCTTCTTCGAGCATATGAGTCCCAAACTGCACCTTTTGTGCATCCGAGCAATTCATAACTCGAAAAATCTTTTCCACAGCTTTCAACCAAATTTGTGCCTTGTCCGGTTCATGAGTTCCCTTGAAGACCAGAGGGTTATTCTTTTGGAATTTCCCCAAAGCACGGAATCCATCATCAGCATGCTTCCTCACATTCACATTGGCCGGAGGATTCTGCCCAATCGCTCCCGCCAATCTCGTCAATGCCTCCGCAATCGCTTCATCGTTCCTCCCTGCAACCATCTTACTTGATTCCAACAACAGAACCATGTAAGAACAACCAATATTGATAATGCAACACACGCATATCAATAACACACAGGGAAAAACACTCTAACAACTTGGCCGGACGGACCGACCTGCTCTGATACCACTTTTGTAACACCCCCTTCTATACCCCACTTATATATGCATATAAAACAATTAAGCGTATACAAATTCATCAGAGTAAAAATTTTAGGATAAGGTATAAAGGAAGAATGTCACAATTCACCAACAAAACTCTTTAACATCTTGCTCCATAAAATATGTAACATTTTCGTAGTCTTAGAAATCACATTTCAACATTTAATTTAAGCGGAAGATAACATCATTTAATCAGTTCCAAAATATTAATTCAAATGCACATAAGTCATCCAGATTAATACATCATATCAGTTAGATTACAAAACCACATCAGCTGTTGCATCGCAATGTATCACAAAAGAATGACTATACTAGTCTAACTACCCGGTGTTACATATCAGAGCAGCCGACTCAAAAGAATGAAGACTAACTTCACAAAAGGACTCCAGCATCCTAATCTGCAATGCCTCATAGAGCATTATAAAACAGCAGAAGGGTGAGAAATATAACCATAATAATCAAAGCATAAGATTATATATATAGGTAATCATGTAACACATATTCATATTTCTCACCACACTTCATTTCCCATAATCATAATTATATCATGCTCACATATAACAACATTATGAACATTCGCAAGCACATCCCTTCATGCTTAATTTCACAATCATTCACAAGCACATTTATACAACAACAATATTATGCAATGTGACTCAACATATCCAATACAACTCAATGCTATGCGGTACCGACTCTCGTTATCTTTTTTCGGTTTTCACTCTAAACCGGGTCCACCCTTCTAGACCGATAACTCGTTATCATTTTTCGGTTTTTACTTTAAACCGGGTCCACCCTTCTAGACCGATAACAACTAAGCCCGTCCCCTAGGCTTCAAACCCACCCTTCTAGGTTTGGGACAAGCCACTAGTTTCCACGAAACTAACAGACATTGCCTCTTGACTGAATGATGCATGTACAATCAACCAATCACAATAAATGCACTTAAGACCGTTCCCGCGTCTTAATCCCATGCATTCGAATAATTCACCCCTTCGAGAATTTCATCATGATTGCACATACAACATATATTCAACATTTATCAATGTATTCATTTTACACATCATCATCATCATACTCAACAACAATGCACACATACCACATATGTTCCCATGCATTTCCACAACAATCGCATATAAATATGCACTCACAATCCATTAAACAATACACATACATTCATCATTGTATTCACGTGTATTTCTATTTATCACAATTAATGCGCATCGCATATCAACTAGGATTCACGCCCGGAGGCTACCCACACCACACATCATCACAATAGATCATATCTATATCATATCATAAGAATATCAATCTATGTGAAACCACCAAACTATCACCACATGAGCAACACAACAAAAGAGAAATGCTGTCAAATTCGCCTTCAATTGCCTGGCGAACCCTCGCAGCGAACCTTCGCCTGGCCTTCGCCTGGCGAACTCTCTCAGCAAACACTCGCTAGGCTTCGCCTGGCGAGACTTCCCAGCGAGCCCAAGTCAGTAGCTACTGACTTCGTTCGCCACCATTCGCCAGCACCTTCGCTGGGCGAACCTTCGCTATCCACCTTCGTTTGGCGAACTCGCCAGCGAAGTCCACTGGGATTTAATCATAATTATTCGCCAGCATTCGCTGGGCTTCGCCTGGCGAAGCTTCGCCTTCGCTCGCCTGGCGAGAGCCAGCAAACCTGCACAGAACATAACCCTATTCTGTTCCTCCTTCACCATTCCACCATCCACCAACTCTTGAACATCCAAATCAGTACAAATAGCATCAATACATGTTACCCGACTATTCTACGGCATTATTACTCAGTTCCAACCGATTAAATCATCAATCTACCGATTAATCCAATATTTGCCCTAATTGGAAAGTGATGAAAACTCTACCAAAACCCCAACCCAACATACATAACATCATGCAATGATCAAATAGAAACATTTCTCACCCTTACCTCGATTAATCGGAGCTTTGATGTTGGTTCTTGATGATTTCCACTTTTCCTCTTCTTCTCCTCTCTTTCTCTTCTTTCTTCTTTCTTTCCTCTTTCTCTCCAAATGTTTCTAACTTTCTTTTCTTTTCTTCCTCACTTATATATTCCTTTTATTTTCTTTCCTTCCAATTTCCTTTCAATTCTCTATTAATTCCAATTAATAAAAATTAATTCCAATATTAACATAAAATCCCACTAAATCAATTAATTACTACAATTAATTATTTAATGAAATTTGGGCTGTTACAAGGAGCGTTCTTCAACTAGAACCCTAGGAAAGAGTTCGTCAACTCTGCGTAAGAGTCATCGTCATGATCTCTTACTTTCCCCTTCTACAATTTAGATTAGGGAGTTTTGTCAAACTCCACACAAACATAGTCATGTTTTTTCCCCCTTTGAATCTTGATCGTCATCAAGTGTTCTTTTCCCTCGTGAGGTGAACTACGATTGCTCTGATTCTTTCCTAGTCAGGATACATAGGCAGAAGATGCGATGTCTTTGCGAGCAAACTTAGAAAACCGCTTAGGCCTTTGTTTACTTTACCTTGTCCCAAACCATAATACAATTCACAAACTTAGCAAGCAATCGAACAAAAGGTTCCTGTAGAGTACTACAGATATTTAGGGTGCTAATACCTTCCCTAGATATAACCAACCCCCGATCCCCGAATCTCTTAGCGTTGTTTACATCGCGAAAAAGGTTTTTCTTTCTTGAGACCTTTCCTTTGGATAAATTAAAGATCGGTTGTAAAAGAAATAAGGTTCAAGTTAATCAATAGCTTGATATCCAATTTTCACCGCAACATAAATGGCGACTTCACTGGGGAGATTGCTTACTTGCTTTTATTTTGAGGGTTCAACCTATGTTGTTTGACTAATTGCTATTTGTGAATACTTGTATATATATCTATGCACTGTTGGCTTGGGGAACTTGAAGTGGTAAGACAACACTACACCCGTGCTCAAGCATACTTATGATAGGAAGGTGATATATTCAAGAAGGCTTATAGGGAGTAGATTCCCGACCAAGCTGACTTGAGAAAATCACCGCTCAGTGGAGACCCTTTTGAGAGTTAGTATTGTTGATCGAGTATTCGTGAAAACAATGCTACTTTCTACATAGGTTCCCATGACACTGAGGACCTTTAGATACCTTTTTCCCCACTTTGGCCTTATTAGGATGTAGTGCGATGACTATGAGAGAGTAATTCCAAAATAGTTGATACGCGATACTACACTCGGACGAGATTCTCTTGAGAATATTATCGACTACTGAGTATTCGGGAAATTGATAATATCCGAAAGTTGGATCGAGGACTCTAGGAACTCTTTTAGAACCTTGTTCTACAACAAAGAAAAGCCCTAATACACACCTTTTGGGATGGGTAGACCTCGACTCCTCTTTCATTATCCAAACCCAAAACCTTGTCTGTTTACTTATGTGAATCTGTGAATATGTGATTACCTGTGTTTATGCATTCATGCATCCATAAACATCATGTCATAAACGTTTTATGGAACTCAGAGTCTTTTATTTATAAAATATCAGGAACATCATGGACAATGGAAAAAAGAAAACTATAAAGTACACTTACAAAAGCCCTAATGTAGATGAGATTGAAAAGTTGAGCACTCTGATCACAGATGTAGAAGGGTTCAAGAGCAGGTACGGGAATTTGTTGTCTCTACTGAGAATGAAGAAGAGAATAGATTTGGGACTCCTTTCCACATTACTCCAGTTCTATGATCCACTTTATCACTGCTTCACATTTCCTGACTATCAGTTAGTGCCGACACTTGAAGAGTATTCCTGTCTGATTGGGTTACCCATCCTTGATGCATCTCCTTTTCCCGTCATGGAGAAGGACCCTAAAGAGGAAGAGATTTCTAAAGCCACATGTATCGGGTTGGTAGACATTCAGAAGAACATGGTTACTAAAGGAGGGATCGTTGGGCTGACTGCAAAATTCTTGATTGGGAAAGCTCAGTATTATGCCGATCACTTGAGTATGGATGCTTTTGAGGCTATTCTAGCCTTGCTTATTTATGGGATCTTTCTGTTTCCGAGCTTTGACAACTTTGTGGATCTCAATGCCATCAAAATATTCTTGAAGAAGAATCCAATACCTACTCTACTAGCTGATGCTTACCACTCTGTTCATCTAAGAAATCTTCACAAAGGAGGGATGATCGTCTGTTGTGTTCCGTTGTTGTATAAATGGTTTGTTTCTCATCTACCCAAAGCCCATACTTTTGGAGAAAAGGATGGTGGTCTGAAAAGATTATGGCTCTTACTCAGTCTGATATTGACTGGTACAACCGTAGTTACGATGGAATCAAAATCATTGATAGTTGTGGAAGCTTCGGGAATATACCTCTCCTTGGTACGAATGGAGGAATCAAGTATAACCCTGTGATTGCTCGTCGACAATTTGGTTATCCGCTGAAAGACAAACCTTGCAGTGCTCACGTAGAAGGTATTTTCTTCATAGGAGTTTCAGAATTAAAAGATGAAATTCTCAAAGCATGGGGGCATATACACAGGAAAGGAAAAGAGGACTTGGGACGACCTAACTGCATCTCTTTTGAACCTTATCTCCAATGGGTCCGAAAGAGGGCCATTCAGTTGAAAATGCCTTATCCTCCACAAAAGCCTATGGTCTTAATAGAAGAACAACCGTTGATGTTCATGTCTGAGGAAGAGAAGCTGAAGATTGCTCTGAGGAAGTCACAGCAGACTGAGGTATCTTGGAAGTACAAATATCAGGTGGCTATAGAAGAGAACGAGGAACTCCGCAAACAACTTCAGTCAAAAGAAGAGGAAGTAGTTGCAAGCAAGAAGAGGAAGGCACAGGAAGATGCATTTTATTCCAACCATCAATCAATCCTTGGAAGGCTATGGTAGACAAACTCATCCTTGAGAAAGCACAGGTGGAAGAAGAGCTCAGAAGAATCAAGAAGAGAGAGGACTTTCTTTTAGAGCATATTGAGTTGTAATGTTAGGGCTTTTGTAAGATGTACTAAAATCTTTTGTAATACCCCTTTGAAAAATCAATGAAATGAAAGGATATTTTGGTAAATTTGAGTTCCATAAAACTTTTGCATTTACATTTGCATTCTTGTTATTTAAACATTCAAGGAACTAAAGATTGTTTTGCAGATATTATAGGATGGATTCTGGAAAGAAAGAAGAGGTTGTGTTCCGAAGACCAAGATTGGAGAACTTGAAGAAACTGGTAAGTTTAGTAGAAGACCCTGAGGCATTCAGAGAGAGACATGGGAATATGCTGTCATTGCTGGAAGTTCAAGTGTATGAAGAGATGTTATCCGCACTCGTGTAATTCTATGATTCAACCTATCATTGTTTCACGTTTCTAGATTATCAGTTGCTACCAACTTTAGAAGAATATTCCGCCCTAATGGGAGTAGGCGTTACTCCTAGTCCATTTTCTGGAAGGGAAGGGACTCCTAATGAAAGAGCAATTGCAGAGGCCACGTATTTGGAGTTGGACGAAGTGCGATCTCATATGGGTGCTAAGGGAGGGTTATATGGATTTTCAGCTATGTTCCTATATGAAAAAGCTCAGAACTATGCCTTGTTAAAAAATACTGAAGCATTTGAGGCCATCCTGGTTTTACTTATTTACGGATTGTTCCTATTCCCAACTGCTAGTGATTTTGTGGATGCAGATGCGATCAATCTTTTCTTGATCAAAAATCCTGTACCTACCTTGCTGGCTGACACTTACTTTACTCTCCACCGAAGAAACCGTTATGGGGTTGGACGAATCGAATGTTGCACCGTTCTCCTGCACAAGTGGTTTATTTCGCACTTGTCGGAAATTCCAGCCATCTGGGATAAGCAAAATGGACTCTCCTGGAAAGAAAAGCTGATATTGCTCAAACACTCAGATATTAAGTGGTATGATCCTATTATGGAGGAATTGCCATGATCCAAAGCTGTGGAGATTTCTCGAATGTACCGCTCATCAGCGTCAATGGTTGCATCAGCTATAATCCTATTCTGGCTCCTCGATAGTTGGGGCACCCCATGGAAGATGAACCAGATCCAGACTGTTTGAGAAGATTTTACTTGGAGGAAAGGAAGAATCCCACTTATAGGGCTCGAATTGCGTATGCTTGGCGTTATGTCCACACAAGGGGAGTAACTGCCCTAGGCCCCCACGACACTACTGTTTTAGAATCTTACCTATCATGGGTAAGAGAAGCGGCAATGAAGATGTTCTATACTCGCTTTGAGCCTGACTCGCCCAAGCCTACTCTCGTAGAAGAGTTGAAAGCTGCTTTGGAAAAAGCTGAGAAAGAAGGGAAAACATGGAGAGATAAGTATTTCAAGGCTATGCAAGAGAAAGAATAACTTCAAGAAGTGGTATATCAAAGTGGAAGGAAGAATCAACCGGGAGGTGAAGGGTCATCCAGTCGAAGGATCTAGAATCTGTTGTTGTTGTTTTTCGTATTTTGTAGAAGCTTGTATTTCCATTTCCCGTTTGATGTTGTAAACTCTCCAGATGTTATCAATGAAGATTTGTCTGTTTTTCCTATTTATTGTTATAATATTTGCAAATAAAGCTTTTATTCCCTTGGATGTTTAAAATCTGCATTTTGCATGTCTGCATTTCATAAGCATTACATATGCATGTTCCTGAGTCGTGTCTCATCCCTCTGTCTTGTCTTCAGAATCACACTGAGACCTCGCCATCGATACAACACCTGAGCCCAAGCTCGCTTAAGGATGGAAGAACAGAACTTAGATATGGACAGAATCGACAATGAACTCGGAGAGCTCCGAGGAGGCATGAGACAGATCAGGGAAGCCTTACAAGTCATTCGTGCAATGTTTGACACTCGAGCCACCATTGTCTCTGAAATCACTGCAGATCCAATCCCGACGGCTGTTACTATTGCAAATATGCCAACCTATGGGTTACCTCCAGGCATTGTACCTCCACCAAGAGTCACTCAGCAGACAGTTTCCCTAGGGGGAGAAGTTCCTCAGGTAATTCCTACATATACTCCAGCTGCTGTACAGATTCAGGCACGCCCTGTCTTTCACGATCCTCCACCAGTATACGAAGGTCTTGAGGGGTATGAAGAGGAGAATGAGTCACATGAGAAATTAAAAGAAAGTGTTGAAACTATATGAAGAAAGGTCCGAGCGATGGAAGGGAACGATATCTTTGGTACTGACGCCAGAGATATGTGTCTAGTATCCGGATTGGTGATTCCACCCAAGTTTAAAGTTCCAAATTTCGATCAATATTCTGGTGCAACCTGTCCTCGCACACATCTAATCATGTATTATCGAAGAATAGCTGCGCACGTTGAAGACGACAAGTTAATGATCCACTATTTCCAAGATAGTTTAAAAGGGGCTCCGGCCAAGTGGTATTTAAGTTTGGACCAATCGAGGATTCACAATTTCCAAGACCTGGCTGACGCTTTTATGAAGCACTATAAGTACAACATGGATATGGCCCCGGATAGAAGACAATTGTTAAGCATGTCCCAGAAAAGCACAGAATCATTCAAAGAGTACGCTCAGCGGTGGAGAGAAACAGCGTCCCAGGTAGAACCACCTCTAAGTGAGAAAGAACTGACAGACTGGTTTGTTGACACAGTGAGAGCAAAATTCTACGAAAAAATGATCAGTAGTGTGTCTGCAAGTTTTTCAGACATTGTGGCCGTGGGAGTGAGGGTAAAATTGGGAATGAAAAGTGGAAAGGTAGCCAGCAACTCCAGCAGTTCTAACAACATCAGTATCAAGAAAGTCAGCAGTGGGTTTCACAAAAAGAAAGAAGGTGAAACAAATGCCGTAATGGGAAGAAGAAATCGTACCATAAGACCTCCATATCAACAATACCAGCCGCCTTCACAAAGAATTGCTCTGTTATTAACTTGCTGCTAAAACTAGTCACAGCCACTGAAACTTCATCTTTTGCATAGCACAATAAAGAATTGATTTTGGCATACACACATGTTTTAAAGTGCATTAGAAGGTTGTGTGAATACTTGCTATTAACTGTTTGTGTATAGATTTGAAATTCATGTTTTACACCAAAAAACACAAATGCAACTCAAATGCCACTCTTTGCACAAACTTGATTTTCACTAAAACCACACCATGTACACATCATAATAAACATTTTTGAACTGTTAGCATCATTTTGGGACCAAGAAACCATTTTCTATAAGATTCACTTGTTTTCAAGTATGCATTTTTACTACAATTGTGTACTTAACAGGTCATTTTCAAAATCTGTTTGGGTGGAATATGTTTGAGATGTTTGAATCATTATTCATCATAATTAAAAGTTGTGAGGATGATTGGTTTGAGTGAAAAGTATTTGAAATAAACTACACACTTCAAAATGCCCTTTTCTTCATTATTTGCATTTCACATGCCATAAACATATCCTGTTGAAATTCAGAAAATTTGAGGTGTTGGTATTGTTTTATTTTATGTTTGAATGTTTTATGTATGATTGGTTTGGTTTGAAAACATTTGAGCTTGTTTGAAAATCACAAAACAGTTCACACTCATAATGCATTTTTCACATACAAAAAGGCACTTTAATCACTAAAACTCTATACAGTCAGTACAACCCCTAATCTTCAATTAAAACTCACACATTAGCTTGTATTGTAAGTGTATGAAAGATTGTTGTAGACAAAATTGCTTTAAAACTTGAAATGCCTAAAGTCATGCATGATTTCTATGTCATCTTTGCATTTTACCCATGACTCTTCATAACAGTTCAATTTTAATCACAAATTTAATTTGAATTCATTCATTGCCTCATTTGTAGCATGTTCAGAGATTTGATTCATGATAAAAACAGTTTGATTGATGGTTGGATGTCAAAATGCATTTTACATGATATTGGCCATCATCATGTCACTTTTCATTCTACTGCATTTTAATCCAAATCACATGTTGAGAATCATTAGATGTATCATTCATGGTATGTTTATAAAACTCTTTGATCATTATAGCCTATGGTTTAAGATTTGAGAATTCAAGTGCATTTTCAAAAATGAGCCTTTGCAACTTGTATATCAGATTTTGGCTTGAACTGTTTTGAGTTGAACTTGGCATTTAGAATCCATAGAACATGCATTTGAATTATGCTCATGCTTTAACATTACCACAATTGCATCCATGGCACAGCATATGCACCAAAATGCATTTCAAGCATCACACTAGCATGATTATGTCATTCTGCATTTTTGTTGGATTTTTATTGCATCAAATGTTACATTCCCTCAAATACATCATGTGAAACATGTCCATGTTCTTTCTTAAGTAAAACAACACTTGGTTTGAGAGGTGAGGTTCAAAATGCATCACATAACACTAATACACACCAGCTATCGAATTTTCTTGCACATTGAGAATTTGAGAAAACTGAGATTACCATCTTCTTCCTTATTCAATTCTACCAAATTTCCATATAAATTTTGTTCCATTCCGATAAACGGTTAGGGAGATACGATATAAAACGTAAATGCCGGTTATGTGTTGTTTTACCCAGCCTGGTGCACATTTTACCCTTATAATTAATTAGGGGTGGCTTCATCAATGGATGCATAGCCACCCCAGTGGTATGACCATGCGCCTTTCACCCCTTGTTCCTGAGTTCGACCCCTGAGGAGGGCAATTCTTTTATCCATTTCTGTGATTTTTAGTGCAAACTTCAAAAATTCGTATCTCACTCGTTTTTCATTGTTTTTCGTCCGTTCTTTTTCCGTTGTGCTCGTATTAATGTGTACTTTCATGTCATTCTTTTATTTTTCATGTTTGCATATTTTATCACTAAGTTTTTTTATGTATAAGTGTGCGCATTTTCGCGAGCATTTATGTAATTGCAGATGAATGTTTATGTGGTTCCTTTCAATATTTTTCTTGACACTTGTTTGAATCCATACCTATACATGTTAGTTAACATGCTAGGATTTATTTCTTGGTTGTTACCATTTTTATCTATTTATTTTCATTAAATGCGAACTGTTGTCATAGTGTCGATTATTTCATCTGTTAAACTGTTACCTTCATGTTTCATTTTTACCATCTCTCATTGTTTACTTGGTTGTCACCATGAATATGCTTTATCTTGATTTTTATCTTGTTTAGCATTTATTTTCTTTTCTCCCAAATGATGAAGCTCGTTAGCTTTCACCTGATTATTTCCCCAATCTCCCTCCAAAGGAAGGTCTGTCCATTTGACCCTTGATGTCATGGATAACTTATTCAATCACACCCTTGACTTTGTTAAGTCATTTTCAACCTTAGATTAGAAGCCTTAGACTTTTCTTAAAGTCTAAAAGACCCACCCGTACTAGGAGCATTCTTCAACTAGAACCCTAGGAAAGAGTTCGTCAACTCTGCGTAAGAGTCATCGTCATGATCTCTTACTTTCCCCTTCTACAATTTAGATTAGGGAGTTTTGTCAAACTCCATACAAACATAGTCATGTTTGTTCCCCCTTTGAATCTTGATCGTCATCAAGTGTTCTTTTCCCTCGTGAGGTGAACTGCGATTGCTCTGATTCTATCCTAGTCAGGATACGTAGGCAGAAGATGCGATGTCTTTGCAAGCAAACTTAGAAAACCACTTAGGCCTTTGTTTACTTTACCTTGTCCCAAACCATAGTATAATTCACAAACTTAGCAAGCAATCGAACAAAAGGTTCCTGTAGAGTACTACAGATATTTAGGGTGCTAATACCTTCCCTAGATATAACTAACCCCCGATCCCCGAATCTCTTAGCGTTGTTTACATCGCAAAAAAGGTTTTTCTTTCTTGAGACCTTTCCTTTGGATAAATTAAAGATCGGTTGTAAAAGAAATAAGGTTCAAGTTGATCAATAGCTTGATATCCAATTTTCACCGCAACACCTTGTATTTTGTTATTGATTGTATTTTTGACCATCGCCAGGATTGTTGGCCGAGGTCTTTTTCAGTTGTATTTAGTGGTACTGTTGTACTTTGCATCTTGGCATTTGTTTATGTATGAGGTTTTTGTTTCCTTGCTTGCTTGATTGGGACTCCATTGTCGTTATGGCTTTCTCTCCGGAACTAGAATCGGGGGGGGGGGGGGGGGGGGAATATAACCTGTATCATATTTACACGTTTGCATCGGCATACTCATATTGCATGACCGGTATTTTTGAATATGTACCTTATTTCCTGCATCTCACAGGTTTTCAGGATTGACGACCGGAGAACGCATCGTTATTCTACCAGAAACAACTGCAAGAAGATTATGGATCAAGTTCAGACCGAGATGCAGAAAATTCGTGAGAAGTTGGCACTTTTCATGCAAGCTATGGAGATTGTGGCCAAGGGCCAAGAGAATCTCCAGACTCTGGTGCAACCGCTGCTGGTGCGGGTGAACGGAAATACTAAATACAATTCTGTTGGAACCCCTCGCAGGGAGGATGGGATACCTATTGTGGTTGTTCCCACAATTGGTGGAGCTGGTGCCGGTGATGGCAATGGCAATGGAAATACTGGCACTGGTGCTGGTATTGGTAACACTGGCAACGGGAACGCTGGAAATGGTGATGGGAATGTTGTTAATAATACTGGCAATGCTGGGGATGCCAATCAAGGGTTCGGTGACAACACTGGTTTTGGCAACAATAACCAAGGGTTTGGCATTGGCAATCATGATGGTAATTTTGGCTTCAATGCTCAGGGCTTTGGCAATGATGGCTATGGTAACAACAATCAAGGTTATGGCTACGATGATGTTGGTTTTGGTAACGTGAACCAAAATGGTGTTGGGATGGTTCCTTTCAATACTGGTTACAGACCAGGTGGGATTAATCAAGGATTCGGTAATAGAGGATGTGGTCCTATTTTCAATCAACAAGGATATGGTCGTAACGCTGGTTACGAGAGATATGGTAATGAGAATCTGAACTGGGGCGAGGATCGCCAAGAAGATGCCTTTTATGGAAGAGGTGTGGGATCTGAGGGGCCCAATGAGAACGATCGGAGGTTCAAAATGCTGGAAGAGCAGATCAAAGGAATAGCTAATCAAAACTCTGCCGGGTTGGACATGGCTACTATGGGACTAGTGCCTGGGCTGAGAGTGCCATTAAAGTTTAAATCTCCTATGTTTGACAAGTATAAGGGGGATACATGTCCTAGAGTCCATGTACGTTCTTACTACAGGAGAATGTATGCATACTCTGAAGATGAGAAGATGCTTATGCATTTCTTTCAAGACAGTTTATCGGGACCATCGCTGGAATGGTACATGGGGTTAGAGCCCACCCAAATTAGAAGTTGGAAGGAATTGGCAGATGCCTTTGTTAGACACTACCAATATAATAGTGACCTTGAGCCAAACAGGGTTCAGCTGCAGAGTTTGTCTCAGAAGAATGGTGAGAGCTTCAAGGAGTATGCGCAGCGTTGGCGTGATATTGCAGCTAGGGTGCATCCCCCTTTGGTCGAAAGAGAGCTGATTGATATGTTTATTGGAACATTCTCTGGAATGTATTATGAAAAATTGATCAATGTCTCGATGGGTAGTTTCTCCGACATGATTCTCATGGGGGAACGGATTGAAAACGGAATTAAAATTGGTAAGATTCAGGCCGGTGAATCGACCTTAGCTGGAGGTGCTAAGAAAGTGTTTGGTGGTAGGAGACAAGGTGACGCCAGTGCGGTATATGGTGGTCGAGGTAGGAATCAGTATATTCAGCCACAGCAAATTGCTAGTGTTACTATCCCGATACCTCAACAGAGGCAACAACAACAACAACACCAACAACCATAGCAGCAGCAGCAACAGAGGATGCATCCCGCTCAGCGCAGAATCCAAGAGGGCAGGCCAAAAAGAGTATTTGAAACACCTCCTTCAACATATGCTGAACTTCTTCAAACGCTGTTGGGTTTGAATTTGGTTGAAAAGAGAACGATGCCTCCGTTAACGGGCACTCCTCCATTTGGTTTTGATGCTAGTAAACACTGTGAGTTTCATTCCGGGGCGCCCGGACATGATATTGAGGGTTGCCATGCTTTCAAACACAAGGTTCAAGATTTTCTTGATAGTAAGGCTATTAACTTCGGACAAGATGGTCCCAATATCGTACAACAACCCATGCCGAATCATAGAGCAAACGCTATCCTGACGGAGGAAGATTTGAATTTGGTTATGGATGTTAATGAGTTGAGGACACCGTTGAGTTGTGTTAAAAGCAGACTGTTGAAAGGGGGAGTATTCCCCGGATGTGATGAATACTGTCTAGATTGTTGGACCCAACCAGAGGACTGTATTGATTTGAAGAGAAGCATTCAAGCCATGATTGATGAGGGGATTTTGCAATTTGACCGGACTGCTGTTGAGAAGCCTGTTGAGGCATTATGTGATAAGCAGGATGAGATTGCAACTGTTACGATCCCAAGGAAGACTATTACGATATCGGCACCCGCCAAGCGGCCGACTATCACAATAACAAAAGCAGGACCCGTTCCTTTTGATAGTACAAAAGTTGTTCCATGGACATATGGGTTGGAAGCTTACTGTAATGGTGAAAAGATTAAAGTGGATAACCAGCCGGCAGGGGCAGTTGACAATGTTGTTGGAGCGGGAGGCATGACCCGTAGTGGCAGAATATTCAATGCACCTGAAGTTGAAGCAGAGAGAATAGCTAAAGGCAAGGCCAAGGTAAATGAAAGTGGACCATCCCAGTTGAAAGAGAAAGAAACTTCGCTCAAGGACGTAGAAGAGTTCATGAGATTAATTCGCAAGAGCGATTATAAGATTGTTGAACAATTGCAGCAGACACCCTCCAAGATTTCAATCTTATCTTTGCTGTTATGTTCCGAGGCTCACCGGAACGCCTTGTTGAAGATATTGGACACGTCATTCGTACCCCAGGAGGTTTCTGTTAACCAGCTGGAGGGGGTACTGGCGCATGTCAATGCGAGACATAACCTAGGTTTCACTGATTTTGATCTAACACCCAGAGGTCGAGAGCATAATATGGCTTTGCACATATCAGTGGAATGCCGAGGCACCGTAATGTCGCACGTTCTTGTGGATATCGGATCATCTCTGAATGTATTGCCTAAGAAGGCCATGATGAAGTTAGATATCTGGGGAATTATTTGCACACCAAGTGACTTCGTCGTGAGAGCGTTTGATGGAACGAGAAGGTCGGTGTTTGGATCGATAACGTTGCAGTTGCAGGTTGGGCCTGAAATATTTGACACTGAATTTTATATCTTGGACATTTATCCAGCTTACAGCTGCCTACATTTTTCGATTATTGTATAATCCTGTGTCCTACCCGGGGCATAGTGATTTTGTTTTAGGGCTACATGTTTATGTGTATGCACTTTTTAATCATTGAATAAAGGCGTTTTCTCATACAAATGTTGTGATCTCTGTTTTTCCTGTTTTTACTTTAATAATAAAAGGCAACGTGGCTATGTGTTTTGTTTGCATCGTTTTGAAGCATTTAACCATTTCCTTTGCAGGATTCATGTTTCAGATGACACTGATATCGAACTTCCTATGACTCGTTTCGACTTCGAGCACCCGGTATTTCAAGCAGAGGAACAAATTGTTGAGGATAGCGACTTGCCAGAAGAGCTGACTCGTTTGTTGAAACAGGAAGAGAGAATCATTTTGCCTCATCAGGAGGAAGTTTAGATTATCAACGTGGGATCGGAAGAAGTTGTGAGAAATATCCAGATAGGGGTTACGCTGCAAAGTGATATCAAGCAAAGTATGATTGAGGTGCTGAAAGGTAAAATGACATCTTTGCCTGGTCGTATGAGGATATGCCTGGGTTGGATACAGATATGGTTGTTCATCGTCTGCCATTGCGGGAAAAGTGCCCGCCTGTTAAGCAAAAACTCAGAAGAACTCGACCGGATATGGCCGTGAAGATCAAAGAGGAAGTGCAGAAACAGTGGGATGCTGGTTTCCTGGCTGTTACAACTTATCCATCATGGGTCGCTAATATAGTACCGGTGCCAAAGAAACACGGTAAAGTGCGGATGTGTGTGGATTACCGTGATTTGAACAAGGCGAGCCCAAAGGACGACTTTCCACTTCCTCACATTGATGTGCTGGTCGATAACACTGCTCAATTCTCCGTGTTTTCCTTCATGGATGGCTTCTCGGGCTATAATCAGATCAAAATGGCGCCAGAAGACATGGAGAAAACAACCTTCATTACCCCATGGGGAACATTTTGTTACAAAGTGATGCCCTTTGGATTGAAGAACGCTGGGGAAACATATCAACGTGTTATGACGATGCTCTTTCATGACCTAATGCATAAAGAGATCGAAGTTTATGTTGATGATATGATTTCCAAATCCCAGATGGAGGATGATCATTTAGTTAATCTTCTGAAACTGTTCAAGAGGCTTAGGAAGTTCAGGTTGAGACTGAATCCTAACAAGTGCACCTTTAGGGTGAGATCTGGTAAACTACTGGGGTTTATCGTAAGCGAAAAAGGAATTGAGGTTGATCCTGCTAAGATAAAAGCGATACAAGAAATGCCAACGCCTAAAACAGAAAAAGAAGTGCGTGGGTTTTAGGGAGATTGAACTACATTGCTCGGTTCATATCTCACCTAACCGCTACGTGCGAGCCGTTATTCAAATTGTTGAAAAAGAATCAGGCTGTGACCTGGAATGAAGATTGTCAAAGGGCATTTGAAAAAATAAAAGAATATTTGCAGGAACCTCCAATATTGATACCCCTAGTAGCAGGGAGACCTTTGATTATGTATTTGACAGTTCTTGAGGAAAGTATGGGTTGTGTTCTTGGTCAACACGACGAGACCGGACGTAAAGAGCATGCGATCTATTACTTGAGTAAAAAGTTCACAGAATGTGAGTCCCGTTACTCAATGCTCGAAAAGACGTGTTGCGCACTGGCCTGGGCCGCCAAACGTCTGAGACAGTACATGCTAAATCATACAACCATGCTAATTTCAAAGATGGATCCAATCAAAAATGTGTTTGAAAAGCAAGCACTCTCCAGAAGAATTGCCCGATGGCAGATGGTGCTGACAGAATACGATATTCAATATGTTTCTCAAAAGGCTATCAAAGGTAGTGTTCTGTCGGAGTACCTAGCTGAACAGCCAATTGAAGATTACCAACCGATGAGATTTGATTTTCCTGACGAGGATATCATGTACTTGAAAATGAAATATTGTGAAGAGCCGTTGCCGGATGAGGGTCCAGAGTTAGGTTCCAAATGGCAGTTGATATTTGACGGAGCTGTTAATTCTTATGGAAGCGGAATAGGTGCAATCATTACTACCCCTCATGGGACGCACATTCCCTTTACTGCCAGATTGACCTTTCCAGTTACCAACAATGAGGCTGAATATGAAGCATGCATCATAGGTCTTGAAGAGGCTATTGATTTAAGAATCAAAAATCTTGACGTATACGGAGACTCTGCTCTAGTTGTCAACCAGATTAAAGGAGAATGGGAGACGCGTCAGCCCAATTTGATACCCTATGTGAATTATGCAAGGGGATTGTTTCCTTTCTTTGACAAAGTGGAATTGCATCACGTGCCACGAGCAGAAAATCAGATGGCTGACACTCTTGCGACATTGTCTTCAATGTATAAAGTTAATTTCTGGAACGAGGCTCCTCAGATTGTTATCTCTCGTCTTGATAGGCCTGCCTTTATATTCGCCATTGAGGAAGCTTCCGATGGCAAACCCTGGTACTTTGACATCCAGAATTTCCTGAAAGACAAAGAGTATCCGACTGGGGCATCCAATCGAGATCAGAAGACTCTCAGGAGATTGGCTGGAAATTTCTATTTGAATCCAGATGGTGTCCTGTACAAGAGAAACCACGACTTGGTGTTGCTATGCTGTGTAGATGAGAAAGAGGCTAAGTTGCTCATGGAAGAGATTCATGAAGGTACATTTGGCACACATGCTGGCGGACATGCCATGACAAGAAAACTGTTGAGGACAGGTTATTATTGGTTGACAATGGAAACAGATTGTTTCAAGTTTGCAAAGAGATGTCATAAGTGTCATATTTATGCGGACAAGATCCATGTGCCTCCGAGCCCTCTGAATGTGATGTCTTCACCGTGGCCTTTCTCAATGTGGGAAATTGATATGATTGGCAAGATTGAGCCCACGGCATCAAACGGACACCGGTTCATTTTGGTAGCTATTGATTACTTCACCAAATGGGTGGAAGCAGCATCATATGCCAATGTCACCAAACAAGTGGTAGCCAGATTTATCAAGAAGGATATTATCTGCAGATATGGAATCCCAGAGCGGATTATCACTGGCAACGGTTCGAATTTGAATAATAAGATGATGAAAGAGCTGTGTCAGAATTTCAAGATCGAGCATCACAACTCTTCTCCTTATCGGCCCAAGATGAATGGCGCTGTTGAAGCGGCCAATAAGAACATAAAGAAGATTGTTGTTGTGACATATAAAGACTGGCATGAGATGTTGCCTTTCGCTTTGCACGGTTATCGTACGATGGTACACACATCAATCGGGGCAACCCATTTCTCGTTGGTATATGGAATGGAGGCAGTGCTACCATTGGAGGTTGAGATTCCTTCTTTGAGGGTTTTACGCGATGTCCAACTTGATGAGGCAGAGTGGGTAAAAGATAGATTGAATCAGCTTAGTTTGATGGATAAGAAGAGACTGGCTTCTCTAGCATATGGTCGGTTGTATCAGAGTCGAATGAAGAAAGCTTACGATAAGAAAGTGTGTCCTCGAAGCTTTCAGACGGGCGATCTTGTGCTGAAAAAGATTCTCCCGCCACAATCAGATCACAGGGGCAAATGGACTCCCAACTATGAAGGTCCATATGTCGTCAGAAAGGTCTTCTCTGGAGGAGCCTTGTTGTTATCCACTATGGATGGTGAGGATTTTACATCCCCTGTGAACTCGGACGCAGTTAAAAAATACTTTGCTTAAAGAGACCCGCTGGAGAGAAAAAGAGAGTCCAGGAAAAAATGGGGCATCCCGGCGAACCATAAAAAAGGAATAAAAGGTTCGGGCAAAAGTTAGGGATAAAATTGAAAAGATGTACACCCGCGAAGTCGAAAACTTGAAAAGGGCGACTTCGGCAAAAATGGGTATCCCGGTGAATTGAAAACCCGCAAAGGGCGGTTCACGCAAAAGTTAGGGATTGAAAAAGAAAATGGTTGCGGTCCGAGTTTGATGCTGCATTGCTTAGTGGTTTGGGAGTACCTGAGGGTCGCCTATCCAAAACAATCTCTTCCAAAGATTGAGTATCGCGAAAGCGCCAGAGTCAGGCGAGTCATAGGAGGATCAGCTCATGGTGGTTATTTGTACCATGTTGCCGACATGTATACAAATTTTGTTTTGTATTTCCTTTGTGCTTCTTGTGCATATTGTATTTTGCTTGTGCGTAACTTCCTCTTTTCAGGAGTTGCATCCAGTGTACAAAGCTTTGCCTATTTACAGGCCCATCCAATAAAACATGTTATTCAGTACTCGATGCTTGTTCTTTACTATTTTGTTTGTGAAAAACGCCGATGTTTTTGATAAACTTGCACTTGCATAAACTTGCTGGCCCTTGCCAATAATTGATCAAACTTCAAATTGACTGAATGAATGTCACAGATACTAACTCGGGTAGACCTTGTTGTGTAGATTTGTCTTGTCTCATTTGTGTTTTGCAGGGTTCTCACCTTTGAAGGAAACAGTTAGGGAATGGTGTTTCCCCAGCCAGAGTCCCTTGACGTAGAGAGCTGATTTCAGATGATGGTTTTCCTCTTCAGCAGATGGAAGTCACATCTTATCACCAGAAAGTTGAGATGGCACCAGATGTGGATTCGTCCTCCCCAAGAGAGTATCTCCAGGAATTCCACAAGAAAGTATCCTCATGGAAGTTGCCCATAGGGTATCCCCAGTAAGTCAAAATCAATATCCCCAACAGAAAGCGCCTCCCTAGTGAGTCGAGTATATGCACGATTAACCCCCAGCATGGGAGATGTCCGCAGAGCTTAGCCAAGTCATCTTTTGGTTAGGAAGGATTTAGTCTTACAGAGGATGGTTATTCCCTCTCCCCAAAGGTCGTCATTCTTTCGTCAGGATGATTATCCTCAGCAGAGTCTGTAACTCCGAGTTTTGTAACTATGCCCCGACAGTGTGTCTTTCCCCAGCAGTGTTTTGTTCTTTCCTCCCAGTGGAAATTGACGTTTAGTCTATCCCCGACAGAGTTGTCTGTGTTTCTGACATTTATTTTGCCGGACTACTTTGTGATACCCGTTCATTCCCGGCGGAGTTGGCTTTATCCTCAGCATTCATGTTGTTGAAGCAATCTCATACTAGAGTTTCCCCAGCAACTTGAGCCTGCCTTTGCATTTGCATATATCACCATATTTGCATCTACCCAAACGCATAGCATTTCCATGTTGCATGGAGCATTACGCCATTGTCAAACATGCGCATTTTGAAACATAATCCAGGTTGGTTAACCTTTTGCTTTTAAGTGTTGTTTCCCTTGTAGGTGGATGGAGCTCTTGCTCAGATTATTTACCGGATATTCGAGGTCTCGGCATGAGACATGTGATGATGACGTTCGTCCTGTCATTATTCCCCAGAGAGTTACTTGGTTAAGTTTCCCTTACCCCTCCAGCGGAGTGTTTCTTCAAGATTGTTGTTATGCCAGTATCAAAAGATTTCAAGAATTAATTTTTGGAAGTTGCCACCTATGTTGAAGTAGGTGTCTGGCAGTTTGGTTTCAGAATATCCACAGTAGAGTCCTTCTCAGTTTCGCTGCCATGTCAGCGCTAAAAGTTTGAAGATTGGACCAGTATTTTGTTACCCATTTGATTGATGGAGTTAGCTACTTCAAAGATAGGCAGATAAGCTGTATTCAAAGTTATTTCGCGTAGTGATGGCAGAGTTATTTCCCGTAGTGATGGCGGAGTTGTTTCCTGTAGTGATGACAGAGTTGTTTCCCGTAGTGATGGTAGAGATATTTCCCGTAGTGATGGCGGAGTTATTTCCCGTAGTGATGGCGGAGTTATTTCCCGTAGTGATGACGAAGTTGTTTTCCTGTATTGGTGACAAAGTTGTTTCCCGTAGTGATGGCGGAGTTGTTTCCCATAGTGATGGCAGAGTTATTTCTCGTAGTGATGGAGGAGTTATTTCCCGTAGTGAAGGCGGAGTTATTTCCCGTAGTGATGGCGAAGTTGTTCCCGTAGTGATGGCGGAGTTATTCCTGTAGTGATGGCGGAGTTGTTCTCATAGTGATGGCGGAGTTATTTCCCGTAGTGATGGCGGAGTTGTTCCCGTAGTGAAGGCGGAGTTGTTCCCATAGTGATGGCAGAGTTATTTCCCGTAGTGATGGCGGAGTTGTTTCCCGTAGTGATGGCGGAGTTATTTCCCGTAGTGATGGCGGAGTTATTTCCCGTAGTGATGACGGAGTTGTTTTCCTGTATTGGTGACAGAGTTGTTTCCCGTAGTGATGGCGAAGTTGTTTCCCGTAGTGATGGCGGAGTTATTTCCCGTAGTGATGGCGGAGTTGTTTCCTGTAGTGATGGCAGAGTTGTTTCCCGTAGTGATGGAGGAGTTGTTTCCCGTAGTGATGGCGGAGTTATTTCCTGTAGTGATGGCAGAGTTATTTCCTGTAGTGATGACGGAGTTATTTCCTGTACTGTTGGCAGAGTCATTTCTTGTATTATTGCAAGAGTTACTTCCCCAGTAAAAGCGCCAGAAAAGTTGTATTCTGAGCAGAGTTATTCATACCCATTTGATTGATGGAGTTAGAAGCTGGAGTTAGCTAGAGATACTGCGATTAGACAAAAAAGAGAAGTTACGTTTGCATTGACAGATAAGCTGTTGTAAATAGACAGAGACGCTGTATATAGTGAGTTTCCAGAATCAAGTACTGCAATGATAGGCAGAGAAGTTGTATTTCGTATTAACAAGATCAGTTCCCCATAGCAAGGATGGAGTATTTTTGGTGGATTTTATTCTCCGAGCAGTTTGTGCAGTTTATTTCTACGGTTGGCAAATTTCCGGGTTTCTTGGTATTCAACTGTCTTTTACCTCGATTATTTGAAAGCAATTCGCTCTTCACCCAGTCTGGTCTAAGCCGTTTGAATAGGGGCAACTGTTGCACCCCAAAATTTGCCCAACCTCTTTTTACCTGGTTTATGTTTCATTGCATTATCATTTGCATAGTTATATCATTTGCATACCATTGCATATCATTCATCCAACAGGGGATCAAGTGTGATTCTTATCAAGAGAAGCCTAGGAAGAGGTCTTATCCAAGCTTGAGAAGTTATCCAAGTCATCAGGAGGTGGTTTGAGGTGTTGTGATGTTTGAGTGCCTACATGTGGATTTTCTCCTATCTTGAGAGCCAATTGAGGACCATCAATGAGATGAGAAGCAGGGATTGGGAATATAAGATGTGTATAGAGCTTATGGAATGCCTAGAGGGCCTTGTTGGAGCTAAGCCAAGTCATTGATTCAAGTGCAAGAGCCACAGTTGCAGTGCAAGCAATTAGGGTTTCGTCTGGGTCAACCCTAGGTCAACCTTGAGATTGAAGGTTATCAAAGCCTACTTTTAGGTCATGGAGTTCATGGATTTGTATGTTGATACATTTGTGGTGTTGTTACAAGATCAAATTAAGAAGAATCAAGAGTGTGGGAAGTTGCTAAATTAGGGTTTCAGTGCAAAATCCCCTGTTTAGTGCCTAACTAAAAGGCCATATAAGTCAAGATACAAGTTTCAAATGGATCTTTGGCCAACATGAAACTTGTAGAGCATTTCAATACCTTTAATTTGAGTACTAGAAGTCCTCAAGTGGATTTATAGAACTCAAGTTATGGTCCAGACAAGTTACAGGTCACCAGATGAATGTGAAATTTGTCTGAGAAAATCAACTGACTTCCAAGAATTTTTTGCCCTTGAAGGAGTTTTCAAATGGACTTTTGGTCAACATGACATTTGTTCCTCATGATCTTAGCTTTCCAAAAAGGTATAGAACACCTCATTCTGATTTGTGAAGCTCAAGTTATGATCTTGGCAAGCCAGGGGTATTTTGGGAAAGTGAGATTATAGGTCATTTTGGATTATAGGTCCATATCTCCAACTTGCACTCTTCAAATGGAAATTTGTTCAACATGGAACTTGCTTAAAATGAGATTTTGAGTGCAACCAACTGATCATGATGCATTGGTTTGGCTCCTATAAAAAAGTCACTTAAAATGGCCTAAAAAGGGAGAAAATTCAAATAATTCAAGGAGGGAAAAATGCAATTTTGTGCTAGATGTTCAAAACCAAGCAAGTGAGTACATATTTTGATTGGAAATTGCATTCTAAACACATTAGCAATAGCAGAATTTTTAGTTCAAGCCAAGTTTTGGAAGTTGTCATTTGGTTGCTTTACTTGAAAGTTACATAACCAAATCATCACACAATGCAATTCAGTCCATGTTATCAATCCAATTTCGCTCCAAATGCCATGTGCAAGGTGTTAGAACCTTCTGGAACAAGAAACTAGCTTGCAATGCACGACTGGTGTGAGAAAGTGAAGCAAAAAACCAGAAAATGTGAACCACTGATTTGGGCTTCAAACTGGATCCAAAAGCCCATGAAAAGCTTCTATATATTGATTAGAGTGAATTCAAAGCAAGGTTGAACCTCATTTCGCGCCAAAACCAGAAAGAGCAAGTGAAATTTCACAGCTGCAAGTTCAAATCGAATTCTTAGATTGGAGCCAGTTCAAGCCAAATTGAAGTTTGCAAACTCATCCTCTTGGATCATTGAAGCTTTCTAGAGACTTTTGAAGCAAGAAACGAGCTCCAAGTGCATCTGTTTCAAGATCTATACCAGGTTAGTAACATTCAACATTCAGCATGATTTAGCATGAGATAACTAGATTTAGACCTGTGGTTAAGATCTAGGCAAGATGTAGATCATTTTAGGCTTGATCTGGAAGAATTTGGTGACAATTGAAGATGACATAGCAAAACAGTTTGAGTTTGAATCTCTTGATTCAGGAGGATTTGTAGCAAGTTGTTTAGATCAGGATGATCAGTGTAGTGTGAGGATCATTTATGTACCATTAGATTTGCAATTGGTGAGAGTTGATCTTGATGACATTTCTGAACTTGCCTTCGTATTTTGCTACCTATTGAGAGTTAGGCCATTTTGATGAGATATTTGGATTCCTCGTGAAAATTTGAGTGGAAATGATGTATAGTTTGTTGTTTTCGGTTGCCTGAACCTGAACCCTCGCCGGAGAAGACAACCGGAGTCTTCTCCGGCCACCACCATCCACCGTGTTGGATCTCACTCAGACTAGCCAGAATTTTGGAGAAGATGAGTTCGTGTCCATTAGATCTGCCTTGGACCATTGACCAACCACAAGATCCAAGGTGTTGCACCCCAAAATTTGACCAACATTTCTTTACCTAGCTTATGTTTCATTTCATTCACATTAGCATTACCATTTGCATTTCATTGACATGTATGCAGGAGATCAAGAGGTATGATTACCAATCAAGAGATATACAAGACTGTGAGGCTAGCTAAGAAGGTTATTCAGATGTTCAAGGGTTGATATCCTTATCAGAGAAGTTAAAAGATCCCTAGAGAGAGTGGTTGAAACCAAGAGGGTGTGTCTCCTAACTTGAGAGTTGTGGGAAGTCATCAGATGATTCTGAAGCCATGAAGTTAGACTTGAGATCTTGAGAGAGCTCATGAGAAGTTTTGAAGCTCATTTTAAGGCCTAGACATGTCATTGTGCAAGATTAAGAACCCTCAACCATGATTGGTGCAGCTAGGGTTTGACTGGGTCAACCTTAAGTCAACTGAGGATTTGAGGGAAGTTGAGACTTAATTCAAGAACCCAGTGATCATGGATTGATACATTGAGATGTTATAAGGATGATTTCAAGGTTAACTCATCATGATTGAAGAGTTTGAAAAGTTTCAAGCTAGGGTTTCTAAGGCTTGACAGTGTAAAATCCCCTAGTTTGACCCCTATCTTCAAAGCAATGTAGCTCAAGATGTGACTGTCATCTCATCTTGACCCCAACATGATTGTTGCAGGGCATGGTCTTAGCTTTAATTTGAGTACTATAAGTCCTTGATAGGATTTGTAGAGCTTAAGTCATGGCTTTGACAAGTTACAGGTCATCTGAGGTATGTGAATTTGGAGCTTGAAAGTTACCCAACTTGCATGACACTTTTTCCCAAGAAGGATGATTCCTATGAACTTTTGGTCAACATGAATGTTGTTCCTTATCCTCTTAGATTTCTAGAGAGTACTAGTAGTCCTTGATAGAATTTGTAGAACTCAGTTTATGGCTTTGACAAGTCAAGGGTATTTTGGACATTTGGTGATTATAGGTCATTTGTGATCATAGGCCATTTTCACCAACTTAGAGGCCTCAAATGAAATTTTGTTCAACTAGAAAGTTTCTCAAAATGGGGTTTTAACCTTGACCATGCATCAAGGAGACATTGAAATGGCTCAAGGAGAGACTTGGTTTAAGAAGTTTTGAAAAAGGAAGAATTAAAAGGACTTAATGGTCAAAAATTCAAATAATTCATTTGGTGACCAAATGAGACACACTTATAGGTCATTTTGATTGTAAAATACATTTTAGAAACAATGGAAATGTTGGTTTTTTCATTTGAGGCCCAATTCAAAGAGTTGCATTTAGTTACTTAAGACTTAAGTTACATATGCCAAACTATACATGGGATTAAGATCAAGGTGCTAACTCATTCCAACACATCCAAAATGTCATCTAAGGAGAATTTGAACACAAAGCATAGTGAATACAAGCTGCTACAAGAACTGTTATGAGTGTACCATGAGATTGAATTTTCAAAAGAGATGAGATATTGAACTTCTCATTAGATTGATCCAGAACTTTCTAGAGTGTTCAGTCATGGTCTATATAAGCATATGAAGTGATTCAGAGCACTGGTTGGTGAGAATTGAGAGGAAATAGAGAGATTGCATTTTGAATTTGCTCATTGCAAATCAAAATCTGTTACAGCCATTGAAGCCATTTCAATCCAAGTTCTTGATTCCAATAGCTTGCTATAGGGTTAGAGATTGATTCCAGATCAAATTCAAGGCAAAACCATTGAAGGATCGTGAGTTGGCATTGCAAATTCCTCATCTGCAACTCAGAATCGGGTTCAAGAATCTACAAAGTTTCAACTCATTTCTTTGCATACAGAAGGTTCATTGGATGCTAGTGAAGGAATCTGGAGATTACTGAGGGTTGATTTGAAGATTTTACTACTCTGTTCATCAAGAATTTGCAGGTATGTACTTTTCATCGTACGACTTAATTTAAGCATAATCTTTAGGTTTTGTTAGGTTAGAATCATTGTAGATTGGTGTAGGAAGCTTTTTGATAACAATTTGCTAGGTTTAGAGACAATTTTGTAGATGACACAAATTCTGTTCATACGATTATCTTGGTGGTTCTTGAGAGTTAATCATAGTGTGATAGTGGAATCAACTCAGTGAAGCATGGTGATGATGTTAGACCTCATAATTTGGAGAATGGTAATGGTTGATTTTTGAGTATTTTCTAAGATGTTGATCGTGTTTCATGGAGGAGGATGATTCAATGTATGTGGTTAGCATAGCTAGATTCAGTGTGAAAAATGGAGTAGGTTAGAACATTTAAGTGAGAGTTTTGATGGAGTTTTGAAGGAATACGATTTGGAGAAGATGAAGTTGAAGTTCTATTCAACCATGGATTCCATTTCCCTCCAACATTCAAAAGGAAGAAGATGAGTTGGTTGCCATTGGATTAGACTGAAGACTTTGACCAAAGTAAGATCCCACGGCCAGGAATTGATTTCATTTTGTGAAGGATTCTGAAAGAAGCTGCAACGCAGCGTTTCATTTAAGTGATAGGTTGGGCTTAGTGTAAAAACATGATACTCACACCCCCCTTTTAGAGGCCCACCTGAAGATACACTGTTTTTAGTTGCTATTTGTACCAAGTTTTTATCATTTTCATTTTATTTTCGTATTAATTTCTGATTGATAATTGGGCTTAGTAGCGCTTTAGTATCTGCACCCCCTTTTGGGCCCAGCATTGAATTAAACTGGAAATATTTGCTATTTACCACGCAGGTTTCACCAATTTCCATATTTTCCATTTTATTTTCTTCATTTTACATAGTTTAGTAAATAATCCATAAAAAATTGAAGAATGAATCAAATAATTCCATTCTTTTTTCCATTGATTCATGATTGAATCTATTTTTTGTAGATAAAAAATATTAACATTTCATGCTTTTTTAATTTTATTAGCATTTGTTGAATTTTAATTGATATTAAAATAATCATGGTTGATACTTTTTTTTGTTGAATTTAGTTTGAGTATTTGGTGATGATTCTTGCCCTTATTTTTTGTGGATAGCTAGCATAGATATGCATGTTCCCCCTAGATTTTTCTCACATTTTTGTGATGAAGTTAGGTGGTAGTTTTAAGTTGAAACTTTAGGAGCTCCATTTTTAGGGTTTATGATTAGTATCTTGTGATTTAGGATTTAATATTAGGACTTAATGGATGAATTAGTCCATGGATTTTGTATGGGTTAGTCTTGATAGACTTAGGATCCCTTAGGAATTTTTGTAGGAATTTACAATGTAGTTTACTATTTTTGTTTGATTTTAGTTTAGGTGCTAACTTTGGATGATTCTAATGCACTAATCCAACTAGATTGATTCCTTTAGTTCCCTTAGATTAGGGTTTTGCTTTGTTTGCCCTTGGTTGAGGATGAAGGCAAGCTGAAGATGCAATGGAATGCTTGAAGAAGCTTGGACATGAAGATCTTTCCCTTCTTTTGGTGTAGTTTTGATTAGGTGTTAAGATTAGGGTTTATAGGCAAAGCTTCTAGATAGATTCTCTTCCTTCATAAACATGGAAGATGTTGATCACTTCCATTCTTCCCTATGATGCAAGGTCCCCTTGTAAAGGCCTCATCCCTCCTTTGGTAGGATGTGTGGCTCTTTGCAGGTTGGTAGAACCTTTGAGGGTCCCTTTCTCTGATGATGGGATGCTTAGTGGTGACCTTTGGTCTTCACTCTGCTGTCAATCATCCAAACCTTGCTCTTGTTAGATGAATCTTTCTCCCTTGCTAGAGGATGGAGTCCCTTGCTTGAAGAAGATTGAAGGCTAGAAGTTGATACTTCTCTGGGTTTGAAGATTACCTTTGGAGCTGAAGCTTGAAGATCAAGAACAAGTTGATACTTGTGTGAAGAGGATCAAATTGAGATTGAAGAAATAGCTGAAGCTTGAGAAACAAGTTGACACTTGTGTTTGATATGTTGAAAGCTTGAAGAAGCAAGTTGACACTTTCTATTGAAGATGAAAGCCATGAAGAGCTGTTGAAGACTGAGGACTGAGATGATGTCAGAAGAGCTTTGCTGTGAAGCTGAGGAAGCTATTGATCTGCTTTCTTTCCTGTCTGTTTGCTTTCTGTGCAACTGTATTGGTGTGACTTGTTTGATTTGATTGATGCATTAGAATAAGTTCATCTAGAATGATTTAAGCTAGGAGCATGACTGCACTAGAGGTTGAGTTGCTCCCTCTGCTTGTATTTTTACTGTATGGCTTTGTTTGCGGGTATTCGGTAGAGCCCAGCTCCCTTGCCTATGTGGTTTGTGATTTGCTTGATGGCATTTTATTTTAGTTTTCTATATGATTACAGTTATTCATATCTGGCTTGAGGTCGAGACGAGCTTGTGGAGGCTGATGCCTGTCGCTTCCGCGAAAATAAGGTGCCGGCAAAACAGAAGAGTCGCCACCTTTCGTTATTTATCCCTCGTAACGGGAAAGGAAACGATCGGGAAAACCTAACGAGAAAGGGTAAGACAAGGTCATCGCAACCGTTGTCCGGGTTTGGGAGTCGGTTACGCAAGGGGAAGGTATTAGCACCCCTCACGTCCGTCGTACTCGACGGGATCCACGCTTGTTGTGTTTACTAGACAAGTTGGTTTATCTATCTACCTATCAAGGCTGGCTTAAACGGAAAAGACAATGACTCGGGAAAGCGTTGCACTTTATGCCTACGTATTCCCATCAGAGAATGAGAAATCAGAGTCAACGTAGTTCGGCCTACGACGGGTTACGGGGAAGGTGGCTCACCAATACATCAGTATTGTGCCTACGTACTCTCAATAGGCTTGAGAGATCAGAGCTTACGTAGTTCGGGATAATACGGATTACGGGAATTCAGATTCATCTGTTTTATCGAGTAGGGTTAAACAGCAGTTCCAGCAGTTAGGGACAAAGCCTGTTTGCGTTGGCGCTGAAGTTTAATGACACTCTTTTCTTCAGAAAAGCTTTCCTTGAATTATGGGCCCACGGGGCAAAAAGGTTTGAAGTTTGTTTTCTATCTTTTACGAAAGAACTGTTTTTTACGGATGTTTGCAACCAATATCGCACTAGAGACTATGACCTGAGAGTGAATGCGTCGCATGTCACCCAAAGGGTGCCATACTAAACATCCAGACTGTTGAAAAGAAACTCTCCAATAACCCTTTCTCAGATAGCTTAAGGCTCGTAACGTACGACGTCAGTTAACCTTTATTACTGTATTTTACTATTGTTTTGAGATGAGAAGAGAACAAGCTCAACTACGGGGAGACTATCAAGTCCTAATGTTGTCATGCCAAGGATTCATCCTATGGTTGAGGTTTGAAACAGGGAACTCCTATAAGTTATCATGCATAGGTTTCAACCTAAAGTTCTATCATCACTTCCTTATCAAAGGAAATGAGAGTCCTAAGGGATCATGTCAATGATAAACAGAAACAGATAAAGCATCAGCTTAATAGTAAACAGTAAACAGTAAACGACTGTAAAATGCATGCAATGCAAGTGAGGGAGGAAATGTGTGTGGGGTGTCAGCCTCCACAATCTCATCTCAACCTCAAGCCAGATATGACTAATGGTAATCATACAGCAACAATAACAACATGCTATCAAGCAGAATCCAGTAAACTGCAATCATACAGAAGGAATAAAATCATGCTATCAGGCAAAATAAACCACATGGGGAAGGGAGCTAGGCTCTACCGAATACCCGCAAGCAAAGCCATACAGTAACAATACAAGCAGAGGGAGAAACTCAACCTCTAGTGCAATCATGCTCCTAGCTTACATCAGTCTAAATATGAACTTATTCTAATGCATCTAGCAAGTCAAACAAGGCACGTCAATACAGGAAAGAAACAGACAAGAAAACAGATCAACTCCTCCCTCTTCCAACTCCAAGCCTCAGCTCTTCTGACAGCAACTCAGTCTTCATACCTCCATCACTCTTGACAAATATCAATTTGCTTCTCCAGGTTTCAACCCTTCAACATAAGTTTCAACTTATTCTCTCTTCTCTAAGCTTCAGCTCCTTAATCAGTTCCACCTTCAGGTTTCACTCTTAACCACAAGTATCAACTTTATTCCTTCGGGATCTCCAAACTTCAAAGTAAGTATCAACTTATCCTTTATTCCTCAAGCCTCACATCTCTCAAGATACTCAAACCAGAAGAAATTACTTAACTGGATAAGCTAGGATATTGAACTGCTTATTGACCACCAAAGGTGACCTATAAGGGTTCAACATCAAAAGAATGGTTCCCTCAAAAGTTCTACTTCCTAGGTACCATCACTTATCCCTCCTAAGGAGGGAGGTGAATACCATGGAAGGACCTTGAATCATGGGGAAGAATGGAGGTGAAAGATACCATCCATGTTTAAGGAAGGAATTAACTAGGTCTAGGCTCTACTTAATTCCTAACCCTAAAACAACAACAAAACAAACAAGTCTTCAAGCTCTCAAGCCCCTTCCTCAATCTTCAAGTCTTCCACTATGCTCCTCCATGCTCCACAAAGCAAGACCAAGCCCACCAAGCCAAGCAAAACAAAATACAAGCCCACAAGGGCAACACAAACAATAATCAACTACAAAAATCAATTGAAAATAGTATGCTATTATATTAAAATCTAATATAATTTCTAGGGGATCCTATATGACTACCCTTAATACCCTATATGTCCCAATGTCTAACTTGACCTAGAAACCCAAAATTCTAGTGTTATTGTGGACCTATGTTAAGGATTGACCTAAATCTACACAACCTAAAGTCATCTAATCAAAACTAATCAAAAACTAATCACAAAATTCAAAGGGAACTAGCTAAACAAAATTCTACAAATCTATGCATCAACATAAAAGGAATTAATATGCTATTAAAAGAGAAAATACACAAAAAATATTAAAAATGCATGAAATGCAAATGTTTCGATTTTATAATTTTCTAGACATAAACATGAAATAGGAGAAAAAATCCCCATGCCAAAATCATTATTTTTCTATTTAATATGATTTTTCAAAGTTTAAAGAAAAATGGAGAAAAATAAAATTAAATATGAAATGTTTGGTGCAGATAGCAATGGTATGCAGTTCATTATCCAGATGGGCTTAAAATGGGGGTGTGATCAGCAATGCGCGCTAGGCCCAATTTTAATTAGAAAACAAATAAAAAAAATATAAAGAAAAAGAAAAAAAGCACGGTGCAGAGAGTAAAGAAAATCAGTTCAAATTCTAACTGGGCCGTGGATGGGGGTGCGTATAGCTATAAAGCCCAATACTCCAATTAATGAAACGCCTCGTTTCATTGTCTTCAGACTTCCCTCTTCAAATGTGAAATTAAATCCCAGCCTCACGATCTAGGTCCAGTCAATGAGTCCACTCTCCATCCAACGGCCATGGAGTTGTCTTCTTCCTTCAGCCAGGGTTTGAAATGAAGATGCCATGGAAATAGAGCTTCATGGCCTCACCTTCCTCACTCGGACTCCATCCAAACTCAACCAAAATACATGGTTCAAAACCCTAATCCGTTCTAAATTCAACCCTGAATCCACCCATGGTATTAGAATTCAAAGAATCATCCTCAATCTCTAAACCCGATCCAAGATCAAAACTATGCTCAAACTTCAACTTTAACGGTTCTTGAAATTGATTGGCTCAGAATGATCACCACCTCACACTGGTTAAATCTTGCTATTAAACTCATGTCATATCTCAGTATACATCGTGTTCTTGATCAAAACAAAATTGGTGTCACTAATTCAAACTTCACCAAATGATCTCAAAGTTTCCAGAATCCATCTCCTACTTGTCTCTAACCATTCTAACCTAACAAATCTCACTAATTATGCTTAAATTAAGGTGTAGAGGAAAAGTTGCAAACCTGTCAAATCTTGAATACCAGATAGGTCAAACCTCCACTTCAATCTCTAAATCTCTTCAGAATCACTCCTTGGTTGATGTTAATGCTTCTGTTTGCAAAAGATTTGATCAAGGAAGCTTGAATCTCCAAATCCGATGGTGACTTGCAGCTCCCAAAATTCAAATGCTATCTCTTCAATCCCACACGATCTTGCTCTCAATTTGGTATGCACACACTCAGTATGATCAATGGAAGATGTTAGGATTGAAAGAATCAATGGAAATGGTGTGGAATATAGAAATTGATTTCAACTTGCAATGGAAGAAATTGAAATGGCAATCTCACTCTCCTCTCTAATCTCTCACCAACCCTGCATCTGAGCAAGTTCTAATCCATATATAGGATGGTTCTAAACCATCCAGAACTTTCTGGAATCATCCAATGAGAATTTGAGATTCTCATGTCATGAGTTTTTGATTTCAACTCACCTCATGTACCATCTTGTGCTATACCTCTTGCAGCACTTGTATCTGACTTGAAAATCTCCTTAGATGAGATACATGACATGTTAGGATACTTTACTAGCTTGTGCCTTGCTTTTCCTTGTGTTTTGCATATGTACCTTCATATGCAAGCAATCATTTTCCAAAGCAAGTCTATGATCTAAACCTCAAATCAAAAATATGGCTGAACCATTGTTTTTAAAATGCTTTCTAGAGTCAAAATGACCTATTACATGCCATGGTTTGGATGTGTATCTTGGAAATTTCAATTTCCAATTTTGACTTATTTAACTTATGCCTCCATTTTAGGTCATTTTTACCATTTTGAGCTACAAGCCTTTTCAACATCTCATGACCTCCTTACTAGCTTTAAAACATCATTTTAAGCAAGTTTTATGTTGAAGATTTTTCCATTTGAAGCTTGGAAATAGGAGTTATGGCCTTATGCTTGAAATGACCTATAATCTCCAAATGACCAAACTGCCCTTGACTTGTCAAAGCCATAAGTTGAGTTCTACAAATCCTATCAAGGACTTCTAGTACTCTCTAGAAAGATAAGAAGAAAAGGAACAACATTAATTTTGACCAAAAGTTCATAGGAATCATCATTCTTGGGCAAAAGTTTGATGCAAGTTGGGTGACTTTCAAGGCCCCAGATTCACATACCTCAGATGACCTGTAACTTGTCAAAGTCATAACTTGAGCTCTACAAATCCTATCAAGGACTTCTAGTACTCAAATTAAAGCTAAGATCAAGCTCTACAACATTCATGTTGGGGGTAAGATGATATTGCAATCACATCTTGAGCTAAACTGCCTTGAAGATAGGGGTCAAACTAGGGGATTTTACACTGTCAAGCCTTAGAAACCCTAGCTTGAAACTTCTCAAACTCCTCAATCATGATGAGTTGACCTTGGAATTATCCTTATAGCATCTCAATGCATCAATAAATGATCACATGGCTCTTGGATTAGGTCTCAACCCTCTCCAAATCATCAGTTGACTTGGGGTTGACCCAGTCAAACCCTAATTATACCACTCATGGCTGAGGCTTCTTATTCTTGCACAATGACCTCTCTAGGCTTCATGATGGCTTTCAAGACATCTCATAAGCTCTCTCAAAGCTTCAAGTCCATCCTCATAGCTTCAGAATCATCTGAGGAGCTCCCACAACTCTCAAGTTAAGAGGCACACAACCTTGGTTTCAACCAATCTCTCTGAGGATCTCTTAACTTCTCTGACAAAGATATCAACCCTTGAACACTTGAATAACCTTCTTGGCTAGCTTCAAACTCTTGTGGTGCTCTTGATTGGTAATCATACCTCTTGATCTCCTGCACACATGTCAATGAAATGCAAGTGATAATGCTAATGTGAATGAGATGAACCACAAGCTAGGTAAAGAAATGTTGGTCAAATTTTGGGGTGCAACAATGCCCCACACACATTTCCTCCCTCACTTGCATTGCATGCATTTTACAGTCGTTTACTGTTTACTGTTTAAGTGGATGCTTTATCTGTTTCTGTTTATCATTGACATGATCCCCTAGAAATCTCACTTCTTTTGATAAGGAAGTGATGATAGAACTTTAGGTTGAAACCTATGCATGATAACTTCTAGGAGTTCTCTGTTTTCAAACTTCAACCATAGGATGAATCCTTGGCATGACAACTGTTAGGACTTGATAGTCCCCCCTTAGTTGAACCTGTTTGTTCTCTCTTCTCATCTCAAAACAAATTAAAATACAGTAATAAAGGTTAACTGACGTCGTACGTTATGAGCCTTAAGCTACTTGAGAAAGGGTTGTTGGAGAGTTTCTTTTCAACAGCTTGGATGTTTAGTATGGTACCCTTTGGGTGACATGCGACGCATTCACTCTCAGGTCATAGTCTCTAGTGCGATATTGGTTGCAAACATCCATAAAAAACAGTTCTTCCGTAAAAGACAGAAAACAAACTTCAAACCTTTTTGCCCCGTGGGCCCATAATTCAAAGGAAGCTTTTCTGAAGAAAAGAGTGTCGTTAACTCCCAATTCTACCACAAACGGTAACGCTTAAGCCTCCAAGGGTCGAGCTGCGTACATCCAACTGCTGGAACTGTTTGTTAACCCTACTCGAAAAAACAGATGAATCTGAATCCCCGTAATCCGTAGTTATCCCGAACTACGTAAGCTCTGATCTCTCATATCTGTTGAGAGTACGTAGGCACAATACTGATGTATTGGCAAGATACCTTCCCCATAACCTGTAGTTATCCCAAACTACGTTGATTCTGATTTCTCATTCTCTGATGAGAATACGTAGGCATAAAGTGTGACGCTTTGCCGAGTCATTTTCTTTCTGTTTTAAGCCAGCCTTGATAGGTAGATAGATAAAACCAACCCGTCATATAAACACAACAAGCGTGGATCCCATCGAGTACGATGGACGTGAGGGGTGCTAATACCTTCCCCTTGCGTAACCGACTCCCGAACCCAGACAACGGTTGCGACGACCTTGTCTTATACCTTTTCGTCAGGTGTTTCCGATCGTTTCCTTTCCCATTCTGAGGGATAAATAACGAAAGGTGGAGACTCTTCTGTTTTGCTGGCACCTTATTTTCGCGGAAGCGACAGCTGGCGACTCTGCTGGGGATACTGGTTCTCTAAGCGAGTCTTGTCTTGGATTCTCTTCCTAGCTGCCTGGGCAATCCCCAGCAGCTGGTGATTCTGCTGGGGACTTGATAGTTTCCTAGGGATGCAACGTCCCTTATGCGAGTCAGTTTGGGGATCCAACGTCCCCTGCGAGAGTTAATCCTAGCGCTTGTATGATTACTTGTTGGGTTGTGTTTATTTATCACATTTTATTTCCCGCACTTTATTTTCAGTATGATATGATTATCTGTGCTGTTCTGGGAGGGGCATTCTGATGAGTGAGAAGCCAGACCCAGACTTGAGTGTACCTAGCATTAGTTATGGAAATTAGTGGGCGCGTGCTTGCTTTGCAGGCACTAGTGTCTCATAAAATCCATGCTCAGACGAGGTTCTCCCGGTTGACTTCTTTTCCGGCCCTTTGGGCCTGAGGGGTTGTTGGTTTGGAAGATTGTCGACTCTGGGAACCGATCATTTGGGATTCAGCTAAGTGAGGCTGCTTCAGGAGATGATGATGCCACACCTTTTGGGTATCGTATCATCCCTCTTGAATGTCTGTGACGCTGATGACCGCATAGGATGCCGAACTTGTGTCAGTTTAGGTCCATACCTGTGAGCAGGGTCGGGTTTGTTGCAGGAAACCTTAACCTTCAGACTACCTGGTTTTCTTGATAGTGAATCAGTTGTGTTGGTGTCAGAGGTTCTTGTCGCTACTGCGAAAATCGGCGCCGGCTGACAGAAGAGTCTCCACCGTGCATTATTTATCCCAAAGAAGGGAAAGGAAACGCTCGAAGTAAACCTCGCAAAAATGGGAAAGGTATGGTCATCGCAACCAAAACCTGGATTCGGGAGTCGGTTACGCAAGGGGAAGGTATTATCACCCCTCACGTCCATCGTACTCGATGGGATCCACGCTTGCTTGGTTTGTACGGATTACACTTCTATCTAAACTAAAGGATGAGGTCTGAAAAGAAAAGAAAACATGACTCGACAAAGCATCGCACTTTATGCCTACGTATTCCCGTCTGGGACGAGAAATCAGAGTCAACGTAGTTCGCCTAACTACGGGGGAAGGTGGGTGAAGGTTGCTCGCTAGGACACTGCATCCTATGCCTACGTACTTCCACACAACATGGAAGATCAGAGCAAACGTAGTTCGGGCTACGCACGACACAAGCTGTTCAAGTGTCTTTTACGAAAAAATCTCACCTTAAACAAGGGTTTTCTTATTGCGAAAAGGTTGATGTTTGTTCAAATCTTTTGACGGAAGAAATGAATTAATCTCTGTTATAACCTTTATTAATGTTTTTCTGTTGTTTTGAAGGAAGAAGAGATGACACTCTACAAATCCTAGGGTTGAAAAAGGGGATAAAAATCTACCCTAATGTTATCATGCATGGGTTAAAACCTAATGTCTATCATGCTCCTCTCTTGCGCAGAGAGAAACAGAGATCCTAAGGGAATAGACGGAAACAGAAACAGCAGATATATACAATAAAGCAGTAAAAATGCATGGATGCAACAATACAAGCGAGGCAAGGGAGTCCCACTCAACCTCGAACCTAGAAAACAATAGGCAAAAGTGAACAAGATTCACTCTCAACCCAACAAGTTAAACAGCAAACAATACAGTCCGGGAAATTCACACAATACATCAAAATTAAAACAGCTAAAAGCTAAACAGCAAAAGTAATCTTCATCAGCATCTGCAACTATCTTCAGGCTTCAAGCAATCATCAGTCTTTCATTTTCAATCTCCGAATGGCTTTTCTTCAAGTCCTACTCTCCAAGCTGAGGAAACAAGCACAAGAATAAACTGGGTGCTAAGCAAGTAGTTGACCACCAAAGGTGGCAAACAAACTGCTATCAACACAAAGAATATTTCTCTCAAGAGTTCTATCTCTTAAACACTAGCACCAAGCCTTCCAAAGGAAGGGGGTGAGTTTCTTAGAGAGACTCTGCATCACAGAGAGGGATGGAGGCAATCAAGACCTTCCATGTTTGAGAATCAAGTTTACTACTCTAGGGCTCTGCCTAATTCCTAGATCCTACAGACTCCAGCAGCTGCCAGCAAGAGATACTCCTCATCAACTCTAGAAGTTGGTCTTCAATCTTTAATCTTCAAATGGGCTTTATCAACACAGTCTTCAGCTCAAACCCCAAGTCCCAAAGAAACCCAATACCCCACACAGACAAATGAAATAACCCTAGAGAGGGCACACCACACAGTCAAGCAAATATAAGCAATATACTAATAGCAGTAGGGGAATCCTAACAATTTCTAAGGGATCTATCCTATACCCATAACCCCTATAGTCCCATACCCCAAAATCAAATCAAAACTCTTAAAAGAATTAATCTATCTCACCTATGCTCACTTAAAACCCTAATTTTGATCACACTAATCACACCTAAACAAATCACCTAAGATTAAATTCTAAAATCATGAATTAAATCATATATACAAGTTGAAGACCTAAACTAATCACCCTAAAAAGAATGGGTCCTAAATCTAAAGGGAACTATTAGATCTAAAATCAACAAAATTATGCACTAAACTAAACTCATTAAAAAGTTACTTAAAAGAAAAATATACAAAAAATATCAAAACAAAATAAAATGCCATTTTTATTATTGGATATTTTTATTAACAGAATTATTGACCTATAGCAAAAAGAACCAATAAAAAATAAGCTATTTTCAAGTTTTTATGATTTTTTAAAGATCAAAGAAAATATAAAAGAGAATAAAAATCACAAAAAGAATTAAATGGGGAGGGGGTGTTATAAGCAGCTACGCCCAGTTATTATCTTGATGGGCCAGGGAAATGGGGGCGCGAATATCAAATGCATTAGGCCCAGTACGCTTCAGAAAATCAATTGAAAAATAAAAGAAAAAAATTAAAACCACGGTGCACTTAGCAATCAATTCCAGTTAAAATTCATTGGGCTTCCATATGGGGGGTGGGGATAGCATAACTTGGATCAGGCCCAAAATTTTGTTTAAGTGAAACGCATCGTTTCACTTCAATCTTTCCCTCCGCTTCTCAGCTTTAAACATCAGCCCTTGGATTAGTTTAAGAAGTCAAATAAAACGAATGATCTAACGGCCCTCGCATCGTCTTCTCCAACTCAACCTAGGGTTTGCAGAATTCTCTCCTCCATGCAACCATATTCAAGTCCCTCGTTCTCTCTCAATAGGCCATGAAACCCTACACTATAAAGAGCAAAATTGCTCTATTCTCTCCCCTGAACACGATGGTGCCACAAGTTTGGATTGAAACCAACTCCATAATGAAACCCGATAGGTGCAACAATCTGAATCCATCATTATGCCCTGCAATGGAATCTCACAATTCTCCATTCTACTTTTCCTATCTTATTCATCATGCTACACTGATCTCAGCAAGCTATTGCACATTGATTAATACTCATCACATAACCTAATCTTAATCATCAAAGAAACTGCACCCTGCCATGGAACCTCGTAGAATTCTCTCTAACTTTCAGAAATCAATCACCTATGGTCTCTAATCATGTTTACCCTAACCATTTCATCTATTACTGCATAAATAGATAGATTCGAATGCTTTTGCAAACCTGAAAAATGGTGATGGCAAGTGCAGCTACACTCCAATCCAATGCTTGAAACTTGCCACAAATGATCTTCAATGGATGAGAACCTTTCTGTTTGCAAGATCTTGGATGGACAATGCTTGGATTGTGAGTTTGGATCCAACTTGCTTCTCTTGCAATTTTGAAGCTACACCTTCAAACATTCATCAATGGCCACTCCAATCTATATGTATGTGTTCAATATGATCCAGAGAATTGATTTGTGGAGAAGAATTCAATGGAGATGAAGAAGAAAATGGAGTTTGAGATTGATTTGCAAAAATGGAAGAAAATGGTATATCACTCTCTCTTTTCTCTCTTTTCACGAACCCCTTGCACCAATGATCCACACTCATTATATAGAGGATGATGGACAGATCTAGAAGTTTCTAGATTGATCTTAGAAGATTCTAGAATGTAGTGGAAAATTCATGAAACTTCTCATTTGATGACACTTTGAAAATATCACCCATCTCATGCATACACCTTTCTAAACTTGTATTAAAATCTCTCCTCATGAGATATTGACATGGTATGTGTGAAAAAACAAGCCTTTCCTTTCATTATGTTGAGTTTTGCAAGGGTGCCTTAATATGCAAGTAACAACATTACAAAGCAAGTCCAATTTTTAAGCCCTAACTCAAAAACGTGGCTGAACCAATGTCTTTAAAATGATGTTTGGAATCAATTTGGTATATTGGATGACCCATTTTGGATTTGTAGATCTCTCAAACCAATTTTTCATTTCAACTTTTTCAACTTATATGCCTTTTTTAGGTCATTTTTCACCAACTTTTATCAAGTCTTGTTCTATGCATTTCCAAACTTCCATGACCTCTTTTCTAGACTTAAAATGACATTTTGAGCAACTTTGATGTTGTGAAGTTTTTCATTTGAAGCTTCCTTGTATGAGTTTTAGGCATAGGCTAAGAATGACCTGTAATCCTCAGATGACCAAAATACCCTTTGCTTGCCAAGACCATAAGTAGAGTTCCAAAAATCATATGAAGGCATACCATACCTTTCTAGAAAGATAAGACAATCAGTAACAACTATCATGTTGGCCATAAATCTATTTGAAATCTCCTTGAAGGTGAAAAGTTGCTTGGAAGACAGACAACTTTCACAGACAAATTTCAGTGCCCTCAGATGACCTGTAACTTGCAAGAGCTATAACTTGAGTTCTATAAATCATCTTGATGACTTCCACCACTCAAATTAAAGCTATTAAGATACTCTACAAGTTTCATGTGGACCAAGAATTCATATGAAGCTTGCATCTTGAGTTACACTGCTTGGAAGTTTGACCTAAATCAGGGGATTTTACACTGAAACCCTAATTTGGTAACTCCTCTTCTCCTTGACTCCTCTTGATTTTTCTTTAGCACAAAATCATATACATATCCATGTAGCAAATAATGAATCCCACATTCTTCAAATGATCCTTGATGCCTTTCAAAACAAGTCTTTGACCTAGGATTGACCTAGTGTTGACCCAAACAAACCCTAGTTGACTGACTTCAACTGAGGCTCTTGCAATCATTCCAATGACTTGGTTCTTCTTCAAAATGACCACATAGGCTCTTCATAACTTCCATACACCCCTCATGCCCTTGTCTCATAGCTCCCACATCCTCTGATGACCCCCAAACAACCTCAAGATAGGAGAGAACCCACTGATCAGCTTGTCAACTCTCCAAAGCTCAAATTCTTCCCTGATGACCTGAGTAGTCTTGAATATGAATGAAACCCTTGAATATACCTCTTGAGATAAGAATAGCACTTGATCCCATGATTAAGATGGCTTGTTTATGCTATGCAATGCAGATGAATACACTATGTACATGATACTAATGCAGATGACTATGCAATCGAAACATAAACCTAGGTTAGGAAAGGTTGGGCAAATTTTGGGGTGCAACAGCTGCCCCTATTCAAGCGGCTTGGACCCGACTGGATGAAGAGCATGTAGCCTTCAGACATTCGAGGCACGAGACGGTTGAATACGAAAGAACCCGGAAATTTTCCAACCGCAAAAATAAATTGCGAACACGACTACTGCTTGGGAAAACCCTGGGAACTGGCTTCTGTTGTCACAGCAACAACTAGCCATCCATCTGTCAATCTGTTCTGTAAAATAATCTAATATTATCCGCAGACCACTCCATTCCGAAGAAATGAGCATACGCCACACAACGAGAAATTGTTGATATCACTTATCAACCTCTGTTGATCTCACCTATCAACCTCTGTTGATCTCACTTATCAACCTCTGTTGATATCACTTATCAACCAAGCCCACGCTAACCAGCGGGAGAATATTGACTTCACTTGTCATGTTGACTTCACTGATCAACCTTTCGTATCCTGAAGAAACGAGCAAACGCTTAACCAAGCGAGACAATGTTCGAAGACATGAACAAACGACTCTGCGGGGAAATGAGAAACTTAACTAAGTAACTCTGAGGGGACAATTCTGACGACTGCCGTCAAACACCTGCTGGGGAAATTGGGAACTTAACCAAGCACCCTTGTTGAAAAATACGAGGAATATAACCAAACAACTCCTGTAGCAAGCTCCCTGCTAGGGACTATGAGGGACTTAACCAAGCAACCCATTGAAGTAACACCCTGCTGGAGAACATAACTCTGTTGGGGGAATTGCGGGTAACCTCCCGAAAATCTGTACTACCGTCTTATAATGCTGAACCCACAACATCCTGAGAAAGACTCAAATGGGGGAATACAAGTAACTTAACCAAGCGACTTGTCGAAAAATACCCTGCGGGGGACTACGAGAAACTTAACCAAGCATCTCGTTGAAGACCACCCTGCTGGGGATTACGTCTCTACTGAGGTAACTGTGGGTAACCACCCAAAATCTGCATTATGCCATTTCCACAACACTCTGAGAAAGGACTCGGCTGGGGAGAAAGAGAAATGCTTGACCAAGCAACTCTGCTAGGGGAATATGCCATGACGAACACGATCACTGCATGTCTGGCACAACAACCCTCTGTAACAAGATGAACACGATCACTGTGTATTCTACACTACCACCCTCTTGACAGGAGAAAAACACGATCACTGCGCGTCTCAAAGCCACAAACAAAATCACGTAGCGGGACAAACACGACGAACACGATCACTGCGTGCTGCGTTACAATCACATCGACCATAAATCCAACCGGATGAGATAAACACGATCACTGCGTGCCAGCCGGGATAAACCCACATAGAAGAGGCGAACACGTTCACTGCGTACTTCAACCACCAATATGATAAACATGATCACTGCGTGTGCTACAATAGGACGACTACGACCACCGCGCATCTTGACCGACAAACCCCCAAAATGCTGTCAACACGATCACTGCGTGTGCCACAAAATCAACCCATGTAATAGGACGAATACGATTACTGCGTATGCCGACCAACAAAACCAACTGATGCGATAGCCACGATCACTGCGTGCGCCACGATCACTGCGTTCTGAGCCACGATCCTCTTGACTGGAGAGAACACGATCACTGCGTGCTGTGTGTCTCAACAAACCCACATAACTGGATGAATACGATCACTGCATATCCTAACCATACATAGGGTAAACGCAATCACTGCGCGCTTCATGTCACGGCCCTCTTGACTGGAGGAAATACGATCAATGCGTGCCGTGACACAACTTCAAACATGGGACGAATACGATCACTGCGTACTTCGGCCACAAACAACCAGGTGAACACGTTCACTGCGTGCCTCACCCCATAACCAAACCATATAACGGACGAATACGATCACTGCGCATACCGACCAGCAAAAATGGATGAACACGATCACTGCGTGCCAATCTATAACCACTGTATAACAGACGAATACGATCACTGCGCATATCGACCAATAAACATCACATGATACGGTAAACACGATCACTGCGTGTCCTGTACCACCAATAGAGTAAACACGATCACTGCGCGTCCTGCTCAATAAAACCCCGAGATGATACCAACACGATCCCTGCGTGCCTTACAAAACAATCTTCTTAGATCGGGACGAATACGATCACTGCGCCATTCGACCACAGATACACATACCAAGATCAACACGATCACTGCGTGTCCTACAACATGAACCCCATAAATGGTACAAATACGATCACTGCGCACTTGGGCCACAAATCCACATCTCAAAATCAACACGATCACTGCGTGCCTTGTAGCTGGTACAAAATACGATCACTACATACCTTGACCACAAATTAACATCTTCCTGAAACCACGATTTCACTTATCGGCAGGGAACAACATATCAGAAACTGAAGAGGTAATCACCTGGCTTATGTTTCAACAATGCAGCGCTTGATAATGACGTAATGCTTCCATACCGCATGAAAATGCTACGTGCTCATGTAAAATGCAAAGGCTCATGATGCATGCTTATGCAAAGAGTTACTTCAGCAAAATAAATGCTGAAGACACACTGGATCCGCTGGGGATGACCGGAATACTACCGATACGCTTCCAACAAAATAAATGTTGGAAAGATGAACTAACTCCGCTGGGGATGACCCTCCTGCTGAGAAGATAGCTCACAAACTCAAAACTCCAAAATCTGCTGAGGAGAATCCTCCTGACGAGGAAGAGCAACTTGCTGGGGAAAGAAAGGACAATCGTGCTCGGGAAAACTCCTTTCAGCAGCTCCAACCACCTGATCACACTCTTGTGGGGAACCTCTCCTGCTATCACTGAGCTGGGGAAATCATCCCGCTATCACTGAGCTGGGGATTGAACTACACACTCTGATTTGCACTGCGCAAGAACTCTCTGGGGAGTTAATCACATTCATCTTAACCTTCACTGGGGAGAACTCTGCTCTACTTGATAAGCCAATTCTAATCTACTGAAGATACATTGATCTTTTCCTTTGACGCAATCTCCGCTCTCCTGGGGAGACAACATTCAATCTTTCCTGGGGCGACTTCACCGGGGAAGGACACAATGTTCATCCTCTGGAGAGGGTACCAGCCTGCCATGGACTCTGGCGGGGAACTTTGCGAGCTTTTGAATACCTGCAAAAGTCAACAAGCAAACACAAGGCAATCTATGCAAGAAAGAAACATCTTGGTAATCACCCACGACAACCATTCAGGTAATTTTCTGTTTTAACAATCATCGGCCGAGGCTCGCCTGGTTACACGCATGTAAGTTTATCAAAAACATCGGTGCTTTTTACAAACAAAAATGTAAAAAATTAAAACCAAAGTCACACACTATACTGAATAAAGCACTTTATTGATAACGGCCTGAGAATAGGCAAGATTTGTACATCAGACGCAACTCCTGAAAAGAGGTAGCCACACATAAACAAAATGCAGAAGTATACAAGTATACAAATAAAATTTGTACACATGTCGGCAACGTGTTACAGACGAATACCATGAACCGATCCTCCTATGACTCATCGGACTCTGATGCTTTCCCGATCTTTGTCTTCGGACGAAATTGCTTAGGATAATAGACCCCCAGATGCTCCCAAACCGCTCATCATCGAACTTGGACCGCAGTCATTTGCTTTTCAAATCCCTAACTTTTGCGTGAATCTCCCTTTGCGGGTTTTCGGTTCACCGGGATACCCTTTTTTGGCGAAGCCGCCCAGTGTAGGTTTTCGACTTCGCGGGTGTACATTTTTTCAATTATATCCCTAACTTTTGCCCGAACCTTTTTATTCTATTTTTTGGTTCGCCAGGATGCCCCATTTTTGCCTGGACTCTCTTTTTACTGTCCAGCGGGTCAATTTTAAGCAAAGTATTTTTTAACTGCATCCGAGTTCACAGGGGACGAAAAATCCTCACCATCCATGGTGGATAACAATAAGGCTCCTCCGGAGAAGACCTTTCTCACGACGTATGGACCTTCGTAATTGGGAGTCCATTTGCCCATGTGATCCGATTGCGTTGGGAGAATCTTCTTCATCACAAGATCACCCGTCTGAAAGCTTCGAGGTCGAATCTTCTTGTCGAACGCTTTCTTCATCCGGCCCTGATATAGCCTACCGTGTGCAATGGATGCCAGTCTTTTCTCATCTATCAAGCTCAGCTGATTCAATCTATTTCTCACCCATTTTGCCTCGTCCAGCTTAACATCAAGCAAAACCCTCAAAGATGGTATCTCAACCTCCAATGGCAGGACAACCTCCATGCCATATACTAGTGAGAACGGTGTTGCCCCGGTTGATGTATGCACTGTAGTACGATAACCGTGCAAAGTGAATGGCATCATCTCATGCCAGTCCTTATACGTTACCACCATCTTTTGAACAATTTTCTTTATGTTCTTGTTGGCCGCTTCAACAGCGCCATTCATCTTGGGTCTGTAGGGAGATGAATTATGATGCTCGATCTTGAAATCCCGACAAAGATCTTTCATCATCTTGTTGTTCAAATTCGAACCATTATCAGTAATGATCCGTTCAGGAATACCGTATCTGCAGATTATATCCTTCTTGATAAATCTGGCCACCACCTGCTTCGTCACATTGGCGTAAGATGCTGCTTCCACCCACTTGGTGAAGTAATCAATCGCAACCAGAATGAAGCGATGCCCATTAGAAGCAGTAGGCTCAATCTTGCCAATCATATCGATTCCCCACATGGAGAAAGGCCACGGAGAAGCCATAACATTCAGTGGACTGGGTGGCACATGGATCTTATCAGCATAGATCTGGCACTTGTGACACCGCTTGGCAAACCTGAAACAGTCTGTTTCCATCGTTAACCAGTAATACCCCGCTCGCAACAACTTTCGAGTCATAGCATGCCCCCCTGCATGTGTACCAAAAGTTCCTTCATGGACTTCTTCCATGAGTAAATTGGCTTCCTTCTCGTCTACACATCGGAGGAGTACCAAATCGTGGTTCCTTCTATACAAAACGCCGTCGGGGTTCAGATAAAATTTGCCTGCTAATCTCCTCAGAGTCTTCTGATCACGACTGGAGGCCCCAGCCGAATATTCCTTATTCTTCAGGAAATTCTGTATGTCGAAATACCACGGTTTACAGTCAGATGCTTCATCAATGGCAAACACAAAGGCCGGCCTATCAAGGCGAGAGATGACAATGCTGGGAGCCTCATTCCAGCGGTTGACTTTATACATCGAGGATAACGTTGCAAGGGCGTCCGTCATTTGATTCTCCGCCCGAGGTACATGATGGAACTCCACTCTATCGAAGAAAGGTAGCAACCTTCTCGCATAATTCATGTACGGCACCAGATTAGGTTGGCGTGTCTCCCACTCCCCCTTAATCTGGTTCACAACCAATGCTGAATCCCCATATACGTCCAAATTCTTAATCCTCATATCGATAGCCTCCTCTAACCCCATAATACAAGCTTCATACTCGGCTTCATTATTCGTCACTGAAAAAGTCAATCTGGCTGTGAACGGGATGTGTGACCCGTGGGGAGTTGTAATGATTGCCCCGATCCCGCTACCATACGAATTGACAGCTCCATCAAAAATCATTTGCCACTGGGAACTCCGCTCAGGCCCTTCACTAGGCAACGACTCATCACAATCTTTAGCCTTCAAGTACATTATGTCCTCGTCAGGAAACTCAAACTTCATAGGCTGATAATCCTCAATTGGCTGTTCGGCGAGATATTCGGACAGAACACTTCCCTTAATGGCCTTCTGGGAAACATACTGGATATCGTATTCTGTCAATACCATCTGCCATCTAGCAATCCTTCCAGAGAGCGCTTGTTTCTCAAACACATACTTGATCGGATCCATCTTCGATATCAGCATGGTTGTATGATTCAGCATGTACTGTCTTAGACGTTTGGCAGCCCACGCTAATGCACAACACGTCTTTTCGAGCATAGAGTATCGAGATTCACAGTCCGTGAACTTTTTACTCAAGTAGTAAATTGCATGCTCTTTCCGCCCTGTCTCGTCATGTTGACCGAGAACACAACCCATACTATTTTCCAGAACCGTCAGGTACATAATCAGTGGTCGTCCCGCTACTGGGGGTATCAACACCGGAGGTTCCTGCAAGTATTCTTTTATCCTTTCAAATGCTCTTTGGCAATTGTCATTCCAGACCACCGCTTGATCTTTCTTTAACAGCTTGAATAATGGTTCACACGTGGTCGTTAGGTGAGAGATGAACCTAGCAATGTAGTTCAACCTCCCTAAGAATCCACGGACTTCTTTTTCTGTTCTCGGTGCTGGCATCTCTTGTATTGCTTTTATTTTTGCAGGATCGACCTCTATTCCTTTCTTGCTCACAATGAACCCCAGTAGCTTCCCGGATCTCATTCCGAAGGTACATTTATTAGGATTCAGCCTCAGCCTGAACTTCCTCAGCCTCTTGAACAACTTCAGCAGATTAACCAGATGTTCTTCCTCTGTTTGAGACTTGGCAATCATGTCATCGACATACACCTCGATCTCTCTGTGCATCATGTCGTGAAAAAGCGTTGTCATAGCCCGCTGATACGTTGCCCCGGCATTTTTCAAACCAAAGGGCATCACCTTATAACAGAAGGTTCCCCACGGGGTGATAAAGGTCGTTTTTTCCATATCCTCCGGAGCCATTTTGATCTGGTTGTACCCCGAAAAGCCATCCATGAAGGAGAATACCGAAAACTGAGCCGTGTTGTCAACTAACACGTCAATATGCGGCAGCGGGAAGTCATCTTTCGGGCTCGCTCTGTTTAGGTCTCTATAATCAACACACATTCGAACCTTGCCATCTTTCTTTGGCACAGGCACTATATTAGCGACCCAAGTGGGATAAGTGGTAACAGCCAGGAACCCAACATCCCATTGCTTCTGCACCTCTTCCTTTATCTTTACGGCCATGTCAGGACGAGTCCTTCGGAGTTTCTGCTTCACAGGCGGGCAATCTCCCTTCAACGGCAGGTGATGAACAACCATATCAGTATCCAAACCCGGCATGTCCTCGTAGGACCAAGCAAATATATCACTGTATTCACGCAACATCTCAATAAGCTCTCGCTTGATATCCTCTTGCAACGCGGCCCCTATACGGATATTCCTGACGCATTCTTCAGACCCCAAATTGACAATATCAATCTCTTCCTGGTGAGGCAGAATGACTCTCTCCTCTTGCTTCAATAACCGACTAAGCTCTTCTGGTAAGTCGCTATCCTCCACAATCTCCTCCTCAGCTTGGAAGATCGGATGCTCGAAGTCTAAACGAGTCATAGGAAGTTTTTGGTCGGTGTCATCTGAAAATTCATGAATCCTACAAGGGAAACGGTTAAGTGTTTCAAAAATGATGTACAAGCAAAATGCATAACCACGCTGCCATTTTATTGAAAAATAAAATGAAAACAGAAAGAAAAGGATCACAACATTTGAATGTAAAAAACGCCGTCATTTATTAATCATGCAGACATACAAGTAAACAGTTAGGCCCTAAGACAAGATCATCGATGCCCCGGGCAAGGCATGTGATCATACAATGATTGAAAAACAATGCATTACTGTTTGGTGACTTGGATGACGTCCTGGATGGACCAGTTGCATAGGCTTTGCCCTTGCGTGCTGGGTCGAATCCATGAGTCCATGTCGCAATCGCTATCCACTTCCTCCGTATCAGACACGGCATTAATCCTTTCAAAGCTAACTCCTCCGGGCGTGAACACGACAGGTCCCTTGTACTTAGGCGCACTCTGCAAGGAAGATGGGCGGTACCCCAAGCCATACTTGTCTTGCTTCATCGGGATGTCCAGAACCTGCCCCCACTTCTGAGTCTCTCCTGCTTGTACCAACGCCTTGGCTTCTTTATATGAAGAGACGACCACCTCTAGCCCTTCACTCTTTAATGGAGCTTCTTCTTTAACCTTCACCCCTTCGAACGCCTGACACAGCGTTTCATGAATCTCTCCGTCTACCTCCACGTACTTGAAGGAAGACAGATGACTGACTAAGATGTCCTCCTCGCCACACACCGTCATAATACTCCCCTCAACCATATATTTCAGCTTCTGATGGAGCGTTGAAGTTACTGCCCCAGCGGCATGAATCCAGGGTCTCCCGATCAAACAGCTATACGCAGGCTGGATGTCCATGATGTAGAACACTGTATCAAACACCTCCGGACCTACCTGAATGGGTAACGTTATTGACCCGAATACCGACCTCCTTGTGCCGTCAAAGGCCCTCACTACCAAATCACTAGGTGTGCACAACAACCCACGGGTATCTAATTTCAACAGAGCTTTCTTTGGTAACACATTCAACGAGGACCCAGTGTCCACCAGCACATGGGATAGAACAGTGCCCCTGCATTCGATAGAGATGTGCAAAGCATTATTATGATCACGCCCCCTAGGTGTTAAGTCAAAATCCGTGAATCCCAGTCCATGCCCAGCGTTAACATGTGTTATAACTCCCTCCAGCTGATTAACTGAAATCTCTTGCGGCACGAAGGATGTCTCAAGTACCTTCAACAGGGCATTTCTATGCGCCTCAGAACACAACAGCAGCGATAATATGGAGATCTTTGACGTGGTCTACTGCAGGTGATCTACAATCTGATAATCACTTTTGCGGATTAACCTCATGAATTCTTCCACATCTTTGGTTATCGTCTCTTGCTCTTTACTCCCCGAAGATTCCCCCTCAACAACTTTATTCTTACCTTTGGCAAGCCTCTCCGCTTCAACCTCGGGTGAAGTGAAAATTCTCCCGCTCCGGGTTATACCACCCGCTCCCACTATGTTATCCACGGATCCCGCCGGCGAATCGTTCAAGTCAATATTTTCCCCATTACAATACACTTCAGCACCATAGCACCACGGAACTGCCTTTGTGCTTTCAAAAGGGACTGGCTTAGCCTTGGCAATAGTAATGGTCGGCCTTTTTGATGATGCCGAAATTGTCACTGATTTGAACGGAATGGTGATCGTAGCAACCTCCCTACGCTCTTTTTCAGATTCTGTCTCAACAGACTTCTCTCGCCCCACAGCCCTGTCAAACTGCAAAATTCCTTCATCAATCAAACGTTGAACTCCCCTCTTCAACTTCTCACAGCCCCCAGGTTGAATCAAACAGTCACCACACTCTTCGCTGCATCCGGGATAGACTCCTCCTTTCAACAAGCGTTGCTTTACGTAGCTCAAAGGGGTTTTCAGCTTGCTCACTTCTGAAACCAAGTTCAACTCATCATCTACCATGATTGCATTGGCCCCAGCCCCACCATGCTTGGGCATTGGCTACTGCGTGATATTGGGACCTTCCTTCCCGAAGTTAATAGTCGTACTATCAAGCAAATCCTGTACTTTATGCTTGAAAGCTAGGCAATTTTCAATATTGTGCCCTGGTGCACCCGAATGGAAGTCATAGTGCTCATTAACATCATATCCGACTGGTGGCTGGCCAGTTGGTGGTGCTAGGGTCCTTTTCTCGACTAATTGCAATTTCAACAAAGTTTGAAGGAGTTTTGCATATGATACCGGCGGCACTTCGAATACTCTCCTTGGTCGTGGGTTCTGAAGCCTGCACTGATTATTATTAGGCTGCTGCTGAGCCTGCTGCTGTGGTTGTTGTCTCTGTTGCTGAGAAGGCCCTGGAATGGTTACACTTGCAACCTGCGACTGCTGACGCCATTTCTGACCTTTATTCTTTCGTCGAGCACCGTATACAGCATTGGTATCACTCTGCCTTTTACCGCCAAACGTCTTCTTATTACCTCCTGCGGGACTGGACTCACCCGCTTGAATGTTACCAATCTTTACCCCGTTTTCAATGTGCTCCCCCATCAAGATCAACTCAGAGAAAGTGCTCATCGAAAAATTGAGCAACCGATCATAGTACATTCCAGAAAAAGTTCCTATGAACATATCCATCATTTCGCGCTCCACCATCGGAGGGTGCACCCTAGCAGCCAGATCTCGCCATCTCTGGGCGTATTCTTTAAAGCTCTCACTAGACTTTTGAGACATGCTCTGCAACTGGACTCGGTTAGGGGCGAGATCACTATTATATTGATAGTGTCGAACAAAAGCCTCTGCCAGCTCTTTCCAACTCCTGATCTGAGTAGGCTCCAAGCTCATGTACCACTCCAACGATGGCCCTGACAGGCTATCCTGGAAGAAGTGCATTAGCATCTTTTCATCCTCAGAATACGCAGACATGCGCCTGTAAAATGTGCGCACATGCACCCTAGGGCATGTATCCCCTTTGTACTTATCAAATGACGGTGCTTTGAATTTCAGCGGGACCCTCAACCCTGGGACTAACCCCATATTTGACATATCCAGCCCAAGAGCATTCTGGCTGGCCAATCCGTTCACTTTCTCTTCTAGCAATCTCATCCGATGGTTGTCATCCCTGGCTCTTTCATAGCCTTCATTCTGACCAGAGAACACATCCTCCTGACGATCTTCCCAGCGAGGTACTGCATCATATCCAACATAATCGGCATCACGGCCCGGACCCGTTTGGACGTACCTGGGGTCATACCTCAGATTACCCATCTCTTGAGTGTTGTATGCGCCAGCTCCATATCCAAGATTACCGTATCCGCCAAACCCAGCCTTGGCGCCAGCCATGCTGCCATACCTCATATTCACGCCATTGAAGCCCTGGTTACCATTCATTCCGACATTCTCAACGCCCCCATTGAAACCCTGGTTGACATTACCCACAAATACCCCAGCAGTATCTGCATTGACATTCATATTACCGGTGTTCCCACCTCCACCTACAGGACCAGTTTCTCCAGCATTCAAACCGGTCGTGGGAATAGCATTAGCACTTTGACGATTCTCAACTCGGGGAGAAGCAGCAATGTTTTCACCGTGCGGTGTCCCATTGTTTTCAGCCCGTGCGACTATCGGTTGAACCAGATTCTGCAGCTGCTCTTGTCCTTTGGCGATAGTCTCCATGGTTTGCATGAGCAGGGCCATCCTGTCACGCATCTCTTGCATTTCACTCTGCACGTTGTCCATGATCTTCTTCTGGTTGATCCTTGTAGAGTAACGGTGGACCCGCTTTTCTGCAATCCTGAAAATACCTGAATTAAGGATGCAGGAGATAAAATACACGAATCACAAACCTGTAATGCAAATATGAGTATGTATTCAAAATGCAATGTGTGTCTGTGCATTAGGGATTATCATTCCCCGATTCTAGTGTGAGTGTGTCAGTGCAGTGACAGTGCTAGCGATACGGTGATCGGAGCCGAATCAAAGAAAACCTCGTATATTGCAGAGAAATCCAAGAATACAATATCACTGAGAGTATAATAAGAAGGCATGACCTCAACCAACAATCCTGGTGATGGTTAGCACAAATGCAAATAAAGCATACAAGTTAATACATGAAATGATCAGGTACTCCCATAAGCCCGGTACTCTTCTATTAACTTCTTGGTCTCTGGATGACTTGGTCGGGTAAGCAGACCCTCGACAAGCTGGTTTCTTCTCTTGAGAACACGTCGCACGTCACCAGCGGTTTCCTCCCATGCCCCTTCTCCGAAGCGATCCTCTAGCTTCCGCTTCTGAGATACAGCTTTGTTCCTGCCTTCGATGGCCTTGTTCAAAGCATTCTGGAGACTGTATCTGGCCATTACCTCTTCTTCGTGCTTCTCAATGCTAGCCTTCAACTGCTACTCGAGGTCAGAAATTTGCTGCTTCAATTTATCTTCCCTCCTCTTGTTGTTGGTGAGCGTAGCATTCCATGTCTTATTACAAGAAGAAATTTCTCGGTGAGCGGCGTCGAGCGCTTTCTTTTTGGACTCCAACATGTCATGGGAGCTCCTGAATTCTTGACCCAGACGTTCACGCTTCTTCTTCTCCTCAGTCAACTCAGCACCTAGCCTGTTCACTAGTTCGATCTGCTGTTGGAAAGAACGTACGAACTTATTCTTCTCACTCCTCATCTGAGCTAGCTCCTTCTCTAACTCTTCGTTAATCTTCATCAAGGCTTCCTTTTCTTTCACAACTTGCTCGTAGACCTCCATAGTGACAGTGGTGGGCTCTTCCACCGGAATATGATCAGGGACCGGAGCAGCTGGAAATGGCATCAATATCTGTCTTGCTCTCTCCTGGATCCAAACTTTGTAGGGTGCGTAGGCCTGACAATCATTCTTCCCCAACAGTGGCTTCCCTTTTCTGTTAATACGCGTCCAGGCATGCCGAAGCTCGGCTAGTAACTCTCCACTCAAATCACCGGTGAAGTACAGAGATTCCTGTACTTCTTCATCCTGGGGTGGGCTCTTCAGCGCATATCCAAACTGACGGACGAACAAAGATGGGTTGTAGTTGATGCACCCTTTTCTCCCTATCAACGGAACATTAGGATACCCAGAACAACTGAAAATAAGCTCGGACCCCAGCAAGTCTCGATCAAACCACTCAATGTCTTCCGAAGACAGCCTCATCATACGCTCTGGCCAGTCAACTGTAGTTGCACTATCCACAAAAGGTCCCTTCAGGGGAAGATGGCTCTTGAACCACATGTACAGCAGCGACACGCAACAAGAGACATTCTTGCCTCTCCTGTTCTCATTCCTGTAGTGCATCGAATGGTAAAAGTCCCCGATCAGTGTAGGCACTGGGTTGCCAGCAGCAAACAGATGAAATGCATCCATGTCCACGAAGTTTGGGAAATTGGGAAACAACACTATCCCATAAATGCATAGAGCCAAAATAGCGTTAAAGACCACCCAACACCCATTCTTAGCGTACTCTTGAGCCTTACCAACCAGAAACTGGAGAGAGAAACCGGGAACCCCTCGCCAAGAAGTCATCAACAGCTCAGAAGCATTCATGTGCAAGGCCTTAGCTGAATCCTCCAACTTGGGCTCAGCGGCAGAGTGAATAAAAGGAACTGCATTCTGCACCGGCAGCTCAGTAAACTCCACATACTCCTCCATGGTAGGCCCCAAAATGAATTCAGCAAATGTGAAGCACCTCAAAGCTGGGTCATAGAATTGCATCAGCGTGTATATCCCATTCAACTCATCATCAGTGGATCTGCGAACCAAACTCAACAGCCGTCCGTAACTCTGCCTGAAGCTCCTACGGACATCCTCATCAGCAAGAGAAATCAGGCCCAGGAGGGGAGCAATATCAGGGATAGGTAGCTTATAGGCGACTGTCATCCTCAAACCAACCATGATCAATACTCAGAAGTCCAGACACTAGAACCGGGGAATATGCAAATGCACCTGCAGCACAGACACACGTTAATGGGATGCAATGATAATGGTTATGCAAACAATGCAATGCAAGCAACATGCAACAGGGACCAAGTACTATAGCTGAGAAGCCTGAACCATATCAAAGGTCTCAAATCCTGGTCTCAGATAGACCCAATACAAAGCTTCAACAATGGTCTCTGATAGACCCCATAATATAACTTCAACTGGTCTCTGACAGACCTCAAACCATAATTCTGACTGGTCTCTGATAGACCTCAAACCATGACTCTGAATGGTCTCTGATAGACCTCATAACTATCCATAAATACCCAGGATCTCTGATCAAGAAATAACCGGTATCTGAAAGTCTAGTTACCTGCATAACCCCAAACCCTCTCACAGGTGGATGTCCTAGTAACTGACAAAGGTATGGCATCCTATGCGGTCGTCGGCGTCACAGACTTTCAGGGTTGATGATACGATTCCCAGAAGGAGTGGCGTCATCAAATCCTGAAGAGGCCTCACTTAGCCAACTTCCAAATGATCGGTCCCCAGAGTCGACAATCCAACTAACCAGCAACCCGAGCCACCCAAAGGGCAGGACAGGAGGCCAACCAGAAGAACCTCTTCTGAGTGTAGATTTCGCGGGACACTAGGACATGCAAAGCACGTGCGCGCCCACTAATCTCTACTCTAAGTCTAGGTGCACTCAAGCCCAGGTCCGGCTTATCTCTCAATCATAGAACACTCGTCACACCCCACAATACAGCAATAATAATAATAATAAAATGCTGAAATGTAAATACAGAAATGTAAATCCATACAAAATCCTCGACGGGAAAACAAGCGCTAGGACTGACTCTCTTAAGGGACGTTGGATCCCAAATGCATAAGAAACCATCGCAGTCCTTAGCAGCCAGGGGACGTTGGATCCCCAGCAGAGTCGCCAGCTGTCGCTACTACGAAAATCGGCGCCGGCTGACAGAAGAGTCGCCACCGTGCATTATTTATCCCAAAGGAGGGAAAGGAAACGCTCTAAGTAAACCTCGCAAAAACATGAAAGGTATGGTCATCGCAACCAAAACCTGGATTCGGGAGTCGGTTATGTAAGGGGAAGGTATTAGGACCCCTCACGTCCATTGTACTCGATGGGATCCATGCTTGCTTGGTTTGTACGGATTACACTTCTATCTAAACTAAAGGATGAGGTCTGAAAAGAAAAGAAAACATGACTCGGCAAAGCATCGCACTTTATGCCTACGTATTCCCGTTTGGGACGAGAAATCAGAGTCAACGTAGTTCGCCTAACTACGGGGGAAGGTGGGTGAAGGTTGCTCGCTAGGACACTGCATCCTATGCCTACGTACTTCCACACTGCATGGAAGATCAGAGCAAACGTAGTTCGGGCTACGCACGACACAAGCTGTTCAAGTGTCTTTTATGAAAAAATCTCACCTTAAACAAGGGTTTTCTTATTGCGAAAAGGTTGATGTTTGTTCAAATCTTTTGACGGAAGAAATGAATTAATCTCTGTTATAACTTTTATTAATGTTTTTCTGTTGTTTTGAAGGAAGAAGAGATGACACTCTACAAATCCTAGGGTTGAAAAAGGGGATAAAAATCTACCCTAATGTTATCATGCATGGGTTAAAACCTAATGTCTATCATGCTCCTCTCTTGTGCAGAGAGAAACAGAGATCCTAAGGGAATAGACGGAAACAGAAACAGCAGATATATACAATAAAGCAGTAAAAATGCATGGATGCAACAATACAAGCGAGGCAAGGGAGTCCGACTCAACCTCGAACCTAGAAAACAATAGGCAAAAGTGAACAAGATTCACTCTCAACCCAACAAGTTAAACAGCAAACAATATAGTCCGGGAAATTCACACAATACATCAAAATTAAAACAGCTAAAAGCTAAATAGCAAAAGCAATCTTCATCAGCATCTGCAACTATCTTCAGGCTTCAAGCAATCATCAGTCTTTCATTTTCAATATCTGAATGGCTTTTCTTCAAGTCCTACTCTCCAAGCTGAGGAAACAAGCACAAGAATAAACTGGGTGCTAAGCAAGTAGTTGACCACCAAAGGTGGCAAACAAACTGCTATCAACACAAAGAATATTTCTCTCAAGAGTTCTATCTCTTAAACACTAGCACCAAGCCTTCCAAAGGAAGGGGGTGAGTGTCTTAGAGAGACTCTGCATCACAGAGAGGGATGGAGGCAATCAAGACCTTCCATGTTTGAGAATCAAGTTTACTACTCTAGGGCTCTGCCTAATTCCTAGATCCTACAGACTCCAGCAGCTGCCAACAAGAGATACTCCTCATCAACTCTGGAAGTTGGTCTTCAATCTTTAATCTTCAAATGGGCTTTATCAACACAGTCTTCAGCTCAAACCCCAAGTCCCAAACAAACCCAATACCCCACACAGACAAATGAAATAACCCTAGAGAGGGCACACCACACAGTCAAGCAAATATAAGCAATATACTAATAGCAGTAGGGGAATCCTAACAATTTCTAATGGATCTATCCTATACCCATAACCCCTATAGTCCCATACCCCAAAATCAAATCAAAACTGTTAAAAGAATTAATCTATCTCACCTATGCTCACTTAAAACCCTAATTTTGATCACACTAATCACACCTAAACAAATCACCTAAGATTAAATTCTAAAATCATGAATTAAATCCTATATACAAGTTGAAGACCTAAACTAATCACCCTAAAAAGAATGGGTCCTAAATCTAAAGGGAACTATTAGATCTAAAATCAACAAAATTATGCACTAAAATAAACTCATTAAAAAGTTACTTAAAAGAAAAATATACAAAAAATATCAAAACAAAATAAAATACCATTTTTATTATTGGATATTTTTATTAACAGAATTATTGACCTATAGCAAAAAGAACCAATAAAAAATAAGCTATTTTCAATTTTTTATGATTTTTTAAAGATCAAAGAAAATATAAAAGAAAATAAAAATCACAAAAAGAATTAAATGGGGAGGGGGTGTTATAAGCAGCTACGCCTAGTTATTATCTTGATGGGCCAGGGAAATGGGGGCGCGAATATCAAATGCATTAGGCCCAGTACGCTTCAGAAAATCAATTGAAAAATAAAAGAAAAAAAATTAAAACCACGGTGCACTTAGCAATCAATTCCAGTTAAAATTCATTAGGCTTCCATATGGGGGGTGGGGATAGCATAACTTGGATCAGGCCCAGAATTTTGTTTAAGTGAAACGCATCGTTTCACTTCAATCTTTCCCTCCGCTTCTCAGCTTTAAACATCAGCCCTTGGATTAGTTTAAGAAGTCAAATAAAACGAATGATCTAACGGCCCTCGCATCGTCTTCTCCAACTCAACCTAGGGTTTGCATAATTCTCTCCTCCATGCAACCATATTCAAGTCCCTCGTTCTCTCTCAATAGGCCATGAAACCCTACACTATAAAGAGCAAAATTGCTCTATTCTCTCCCCTGAACACGATGGTGCCAGAAGTTTGGATTGAAACCAACTCCATAGTGAAACCCGATAGGTGCAACAATCTGAATCCATCATTATGCCCTGCAATGGAATCTCACAATTCTCCATTCTACTTGTCCTATCTTATTCTTCATGCTAAACTGATCTCAGCAAGCTATTGCACATTGATTAATACTCATCACATAACCTAATCTTAATCATCAAAGAAACTGCACCCTGCCATGGAACCTCGTAGAATTCTCTCTAACTTTCAGAAATCAATCACCTATGGTCTCTAATCATGTTTACCCTAACCATTTCATCTAGTACTGCATAAATAGAGAGATTCCAATGCTTTTGCAAACCTGAAAAATGGTGATGGCAAGTGCAGCTACACTCCAATCCAATGCTTGAAACTTGCCACAAATGATCTTCAATGGATGAGAACCTTTCTGTTTGCAAGATCTTGGATGGACAGTGCTTGGATTGTGAGTTTGGATCCAACTTGCTTCTCTTGCAATTTTGAAGCTACACCTTCAAACATTCATCAATGGCCACTCCAATCTATATGTATGTGTTCAATATGATCCATATAATTGATTTGTGGAGAAGAATTCAATGGAGATGAAGAAGAAAATGGAGTTTGAGATTGATTTGCAAAAATGGAAGAAAATGGTATATCACTCTCTCTTTTCTCTCTTTTCACCAACCCCTTGCACCAATGATCCACACTCATTATATAGAGGATGATGGACAGATCTAAAAGTTTCTAGATTGATCTTAGAAGATTCTAGAATGTAGTGGAAAACTCATGAAACTTCTCATTTGATGACACTTTGAAAATATCACCCATCTCATGCATACACCTTTCTAAACTTGTATTAAAATCTCTCCTCATGAGATATTGACATGGTATGTGTGAAAAAACAAGCCTTTCCTTTCATTATGTTGAGTTTTGCAAGGGTGCCTTAATATGCAAGTAACAATATTACAAAGCAAGTCCAATTTTTAAGACCTAACTCAAAAAAGTGGCTGAACCAATGTCTTTAAAATGATGTTTGGAATCAATTTGGTATATTGGATGACCCATTTTGGATTTGTAGATCTCTCAAACCAATTTTTCATTTCAACTTTTTCAACTTATATGCCTTTTTTAGGTCATTTTTCACCAACTTTTATCAAGTCTTGTTCTATGCATTTACAAACTTCCATGACCTCTTTTCTAGACTTAAAATGACATTTTGAGCAACTTTGATGTTGTGAAGTTTTTCATTTGAAGCTTCCTTGTATGAGTTTTAGGCATAGGCTAAGAATGACCTGTAATCCTCAGATGACCAAAATACCCTTTGCTTGGCAAGCCCATAAGTATAGTTCCACAAATCATATGAAGACATACCATACCTTTCTAGAAAGATACGCCAATAAGGAACAACTCTCATGTTGGCCAGAAATCCATTTGAAATTTCCTTGAAGGTCAAAAGTTGCTTGGAAGACAGACAAGTTTCACAGACAAATTTCAGTGCCCTCAGATGACCTGTAACTTGCAAGAGCTATAACTTGAGTTCTATAAATCATCTTGATGACTTCCACCACTCAAATTAAATCTATGAAGATACTCTACAAGTTTCATGTGTACCAAGAATTCATATGAAGCTTGCATCTTGAGTTACACTGCTTGGAAGTTTGACCTAAATCAGGGGATTTTACACTGAAACCCTAATTTGGTAACTCCTCTTCTCCTTGACTCCTCTTGATTTTTCTTTAGCACAACATCATATCCATATCCATGTAGCAAATAATGAATCCCACATTCTTCAAATGATCCTTGATTCCTTTCAAAACAAGTCTTTGACCTAGGATTGACCTAGTGTTGACCCAGACAAACCCTAGTTGACTGACTTCAACTGAGGCTCTTGCAATCATTCCAATGACTTGGTTCTTCTTCAAAATGACCACATAGGCTCTTCATAACATCCATACACACCTCATGCCCTTGGCTCATAGCTCCCACATCCTCTGATGACCCCCAAACAACCTCAAGATAGGAGAGAACCCACTGATCAGCCTGTCAACTCTCCAAAGCTCAAATTCTTCCCTGATGACCTGAGTAGTCTTGAATATGAATGAAACCCTTGAATATACCTCTTGAGATAAGAATAGCACTTGATCCCCTGATTAAGATGGCTTGTTTATGCTATGCAATGCAGATGAATACACTATGCACATGATACTAATGCAGATGACTATGCAATCGAAACATAAACCTAGGTTAGGATAGGTTGGGCAAATTTTGGGGTGCAACAGTTCTCATCATCAGATATGTGTTTGTTCTTGACAGAGCAGAGTTATAGTCTGACATCAGAGGTTCTTATCATCATATGTGTATTTGTTCTTGACAGAGCAGAGTTATAGTCTGACATCAGGGGTTTCTTCTTATCATCATATGTGTATTTGTTCTTGACAGAGCAGATTTATGGTCCGATACTAGGGTTTTCTTCTCATCAGAGATAGGGTTGTTCTTGACAGAGCAGTGTTGTGGTTTTGTTGATACAGAACCTCCATCTCTTCGACAACACAGTCGTCTTGATCTCCTGCTGCATGATTGCATTTTGCATTGTTTTGCATACTCATTTGCATATCATTAACGTGTGTCTGTGTTGCAGGTACCGTTTCCCCCGTTTCAGGTTCTCTTGCCTTCTATTGTGCTATCATGGGTTCTCTGAGAAAGACCGTGGCCTACAAGCTCCCCACTCCTAATGTTGTTCAGCTGACTGGTTTGATTGCTTTGGCAGATGATTCTGTGAGAGGTGAATTCAGGAAGTCGTATGGGAAACTGCTCAGCTTGGTTCGTAAACCTTCTGTGTTTGAGTTGAATGGGTTGCACGCCTTGCTGCAGTTCTATGACCCTCCTTTGAGATGCTTTACTTTCCAGGACTTTATTCTCGCACCTACACTAGAGGAGTATGCTGATTTGTTAGGTGTGCCTATCAAGAGTCAGATGCCCTTTGTTCATATGGATGCTGAGCCTAATCTGGCTAGTCTAGCTCCTTCACTTCATCTGGATGCCTCCGAGTTGGTCTTGTCTAGTTGGAACAGGGTTCCCGATTTCTCCTTGCAGTTCTTAGTGGGAAAGGCTCAGTAGTGTGCCAAAGACGGATGTTGGATCGTGTTCAACACCATCCTTGCTCTGTGCATATATGGCATTATTCTGTTCCCCAATATGCCCGACTTTGTAGACTTCGACGCCTTCCACATCTTTGCATCAGGGAATCCAGTCCCTACCTTGATAGGAAATGTCTACCATTCCATCCACTACAAAAACAAGAACAGAAGGGGGAAAATGTCTCGTGCTGTGTGCCCCTGCTCTATAGATGGCTTGATAGTCACCTAACCAATAAGGGTCCCTTTGCTTCGTCTGCAGCCACAACTGTGTGGCCTGAGCGTCTGATGAGTCTGTCTGCAGAGGATATTTCCTGGTTTGATAGAGATAGGTTGGGTACTGAGATTATCTTCAGCTGCAGCGGATTTCCGAATGTGCCTTTGATAGGCAGGAAGGGCTGTATCAACTACAATCCATCTTTGCTGGTCCGACAGTTTGCTTATGCTTTGAGAGCTCCGCCGAAGGATGAAGAGGTACAAGAATCTCTGTACCTCACTGGTCTTCTAGAGGGGGATATGTTATCTAAGCTTCAGCGCGCTTGGAATGGTATCTATAAGCGGGGAAAACCATTGCTGGGGAAAAGTAATAGCCAAGCCTACGCTCCGTATGTGACCTGGATCAGAGCCAGAGCAACAACTATAGGGATGTCGTTTCCTCCTGCCAAGCCAAAAAGCCCTCCAGTGATTGAAGAGCCTACCACCGTGCCTATTCAGCAGCATAATCAGGTGTTAGCTGAGAGAGATGAGCTGAAGAAGGCAAATGAAGAACTGGAGAAAGAATTGGCTCAACTCAGAAGTGAGAGAAGCGAAGCCGTCCATTCCTTCAGGAGGCAAACAGAGCTGGTGAACCAGCTAGGTACGGATTTGACTAAACAGATGGCTGAGCGTGAACGCTTGGGTTGGGACTTCAAAGCTGTCAACGACGTACTGGCCACCAAGAAGCAACACTTGGATGAAGTGTACCGGAGGATATCCAAGTTTAATCAGCATTGGAAGGCCACCCTAGCCAACGGCAAGGAACGGGAGGATAAACTGAAGCAGCAGGTCTCCAAGCTGAAAGCCCGGGTGAAGGCTAGTGAGAAGAGGTTTGATGAAGAGACCGCTCGCAGATATGCCGCTGAAGGCCGGCTCAACAAGGCTCTTGCTAACCTGAAGGAGCGCAAACTGACGTTTGAATCCAATAAGTGGAATCTAGAAGATTGTTTCGGCGAAGGAGCATGGGAAGATTCAGTTGAAGGTCTTCAGTACACTATTATGCAGAGGGAGTCACTCGTCGAAGGGTTGCTCAATCGGCCTGATCATCCAGAAACGAGGGATTTGTTAGGAGAGTTTCGTGCCCGTAGCTGTGCTTGACTATATTTGTAATCCTTTTGTTGTATGCTAACCATCACCAGGCTTGTTGGTCGAGGTCATGCTATTGATTGTGCTTGTACTCAGTGACGTGGTGTACTACCTTGATGGGCTTTCTTTATATATATGAGATGTTATTTCCATGACTGGACTCAGACTTCTTATTATCAGCACTGGCACTCAGGCACTAGGATCGGGGGGAAATCTCCCTAACACACAGACACACGTTTGCATTTGCATGAAGCATCTGCATGACGGGCACTTTGTCGTTTGTTCTAACCCTTTTGTGTATACAGGTTGTTTCAGGTTGTTCCAGGATTGATCAAAGACCAATCCACCGCTATTCGACCAGAGAAAATCAAGCTAGAGCAATGGAGCAAGTGCAGACTGATGTTCAAGAGCTCCGAGAGAGGATGGACCGCTTCATGGAGCTCATGCAAGTGGTTGCCAATGGCCAAGACCAGCTCAGAACCTTGGTCTAGCCACTGATCTCTAGGGTTGACAGCAACGGTGTACTTCATGGTGGGAGCATTCCAATCCCTCCACCTGTCGAAACTCCTCAGAATGGCATCCCCGTGACCGGGGGGAACGGTAGTGGTAACGGAAATGTGATCACTAACATGGGGCTCAATGGTAATACGACTAGCGTCGGTAACGGAAATTTTGAAGCTAATGTCAATGTTGGACAGGGCAACGGCAACACGGGTGTCGGGAATCTGTATGGGCCGCAACCATGGTTAGAGGATCGTCAAGAAGACTTGTTCTCGCAGAAAGGTGCTGAAGGAGAGTTGACTGTTGAAGCACGTCTGAGGTTTAAGGCACTCGAGGACAAAATGAGGAATTTTGAGAACCTGAACACTATGGGTGTCGATTTGTCTAAATTGGGATTGATTGCTGATTTCAAGGTGCCTCCTAAATTCAAGGTACCCGACTTTGAGAAGTACAAGGGCACCACTTGCCCTCGCGTCCACCTGAGATCATACTACCGGAAAATGTCCGTTCACTCTGAAGATGAGAAGCTGCTGATGCACTTCTTTCAGGACAGTTTGTCTGGGCCGTCCCTAGAATGGTACATGAGTTTGGAACCCGCCAGTGTGCACACGTGGAAAGAACTTGCTGAAGCATTCGTGCGCCATTATCAGTATAACAGTGATTTGGCTCTGAACCAGGTTCAACTGCAAAATTTGTCACAGAGGAACAACGAAGGGTTCAAAGAATACGCCCAGAGGTGGCGTGAATTGGCAGCTAGGGTTCAGCCGCCGATGGTTGAACGGGAGCTTGTTGAAATGTTTGTAGCCACCCTTCCGAGGTTTATTACGAGAAATTGGTCAGCGGTATGTCTGGAAGCTTCTCAGATCTCATCATCACGGGCGAGCACGTTGAAAATGGGATCAAACTGGGGAAAATTCAAGGTGATCTATCCTCAGCTGGAGGAGGAAAGAAACCGTATGGTAACAAAAGGCGTGAAGGAGAGACGAGCGCCGTGTCCAACGCTCGAAGGAAAGGTAAAGGCCAGCACCAGCAGGTGGCTAGCATAACCATCCCTGTTGTCCAACAACCTCAGCCACAGCAGCAGCCGCAGCAGCAGCAGCCGAATTAGCCAGGGTACAGAAAGTATCAGAACAGGGCACCTCTATCAAGTCGTCACCTCGAGACACCACCCATGTCTTATGCTCAGCTATTACAAACTCTGCTTCAGTTACAGCTAGTCCAGAAGAGAACCCTGGCTCCCTTGACAGGGGCACCTCCGCCAGGTTATGATGCGAATGAAACCTGTGAGTTTCACTCTGGGGCACCAGGCCACACGATAGAAAACTACAAAGCCTTCAAGCACAAGGTGCAGGATATGGTGGATGCTAAGATCATCAATTTCTCAGATAATGTGCTGAATGTCATGAAGAACCCTATGCCGAATCATAGGGGAGGTGGGGTGAATGCCATTATCGAAGACGAGAGCTCAGATTTGCTGGCTGATGTCAAGGATCTGAAGACACCGCTTAGCTTCGTTAAAGCTAAGTTGATGAAGAAAGGCTTCTTTCCGGGCTGTGGAGAACTGTGTATGGGCTGTGCGATTCGTCCTGATGGGTGTGAACAGTTGATAGAGGGGATTCAGAGTCTGATGACTGAAGGAATCTTGCAGTTTAGCCGAAGGGCCGAATGTGAATCTAGAGAGATAATGCTGAAGCAAAATGATGAGGTTGCCACCATCACCATCCCTCGCCGGACGATCACCATTTCTGCACCCAGACCGCCCACGATTACCATCACAAAGGCTGGGCCGATACCTTTTGAAAGCACCAATGCTGTCCCATGGCACTATGGGGCAGACGTCTACTGCAACGGACAGAAGTTGGAACTAGAGCCACCTGGGCAATCTGTGGATAACCTAGTGGGAACTGGCGGAATCACGCGCAGTGGAAGAGTATTTTCTCCACCAGAGATTGTAGTGGACAAAGCGGACGAAGCTGATGTGACCGATAAAGGAAAGAGTAAAGTCGTTGAAGAAACCCCTCGTGGGATAGAGAAGGACTTACTTGTAAAGGACGCTGAAGATTTCATGAGGTTGATCGAGAAGAGTGACTACAAGATCGTGGATCACCTCCATCAAACGCCCTCGAAAATTTCCATCCTGAATCTGTTGCTGTGTTCTGAGGCACATCGCAACGCGCTGTTAAAGGTCTTGAATCCCACGTATGTACCGCAGGAAATATCGGTCAACCAGTTAGAAGGGGTCGTAGCCCACGTGAATGCTGGAAATGGGTTAGGGTTCACTGACCTGGAGCTGACGCCGAAGGGAAGAAACCACAACAGCGCCCTGCACATCTCGATAGAGTGTAGGGGAACAATTATGTCTCATGTGTTGGTGGACACGGGGTCGTCACTCAATGTTCTTCCGAAGAAAGGATTGATGAAGTTAGATACTCGAGGATTGATTTGCACACCCAGTGACCTGGTTGTGAAAGCGTTCGATGGAACCAAACGTCATGTTTTCGGGGAGGTGACGCTACCAATCCAAGTTGGGCCGGAAACTTTCGACGCGGTCTTCTACATTATGGACATCATGCCTGCCTACAGCTGTCTCTTAGGCCGGCCATGGATACATTCTGCTAGCATCGTGACCTCCACGTTGCACCAGAAACTCAAGTATCCTGTCGGAGGCAGCATCGTAACCGTTTGTGGCCAGGAAGACATAATGGTGAGCCATTTGTCATCCTTCAAGTATGTTGAGATGGATGGGGAAATCCACGAAACTCTATGTCAGGCGTTCGAAGCGGTTAAAGTCAAGAACGTGGCTCCTGTAATGACTGAAAAACCAGAGATGACTCTCTCTTCCTTCAAGGAAGCCCAGGTCGTTGTTCAAGCCGGATCTACCCCAGGCTGGGGGCAAATTCTGGAAATACCTAACAAACAGGACAAGTTTGGGTTAGGATACTCTCCTACGGCTGAAGCCTCCTCTTCTCACAGTGCGTCGCGAGGTAAAGGGCCGATCCAGTTTACCAGTGGCGGGGTGATATTTGAAAGTGTCAACGCGGTGTCTGAAGATGGCGAAGACAGCAATTGCGACCTAGACTCTTGGATCCAGCCAAGCAAACCAGGCCAGAGCCTCAACAATTGGTTCATCAGGGATATCATCCCAGTGACAGGAAAAGAGTAATGATTTACTTTCTCCAATTATTGTACAACCATATGTCCTACCCGGGGCATAGTGGTTTTATTGTCAGGGCCTTGTTTGGGTATGTACATGCATTTTTTCAATAAATCAAAAGGCGTTTTTCTTCGCATTCAAATATTGTGATCTCTGTTATTCCTGTTTTATATTTATTTTGAAAAACAACAAAAGGGCAATGGGGTTTGTGCTAACCTGCATATCCTTGTTTTAAGCTTAACCCTTGTTATTGCAGGATCCATAAAACAGATGACATCGACTCTGGACCTTCTACGACTCACTTCGACTTCGATTGCCCGATCTATCAAGCCGAAGAAGAGATTGATGAAGACGAAGACCTTCCCGAAGAGTTGGCCCGCTTGTTGAAACAAGAAGAGAAAGTTATTCTGCCTCACGAGGAAGAGATTGAGATTGTGAATGTGGGTTCTGAAGAACTGGTCAGGAACGTCAGGATAGGGGCTGCATTGCAGAGTGATGTCAAGCAGAGATTGGTCGAGATGCTGAGAGAGTATAGTGACATCTTTGCTTGGTCATACGAAGATATGCCCGGACTTGACACTGACATCGTGGTCCACCACTTGCCGCTGCGAGAAGATTGTCCTCCCGTCAAGCAGAAGCTTAGGAGGACATGACCAGATATGGCCGTCAAGATCAAAGAAGAAGTGCAAAAGCAGCTTGATGCTGGCTTCTTAGCGGTCACTACTTACCCTCCGTGGGTCGCCAACATAGTGCCTGTACCGAAGAAGGACGGTAAGGTGCGAATGTGCGTCGATTATCGGGATTTGAATAGGGCGAGCCCTAAAGATGATTTCCTGCTCCCTCATATCGATGTGTTGGTTGACAATACAACTCAGTTCTCTGTATTTTCGTTCATGGATGGCTTCTCCGGCTACAATCAGATCAAGATGGCGCCGAAGGACATGGAGAAAACTACGTTTATTACACCTTGGGGAACGTTTTGCTACAAGGTAATGCCTTTCGGTATGAAGAATGCAGGGGCCACTTTCCAACGAGCAATGATCACTTTGTTTCATGATATGATTCATCATGAGATTGAAGTCTATGTTGATGACATAATTGCGAAGTCCCAAACGGAGGAGGGACATCTGGTCAATTTATTGAAGCTTTTTGAGAGGCTTAGGAAGTTCAGGTTGAGGCTGAATCCTAACAAGTGTACTTTCGGAGTACGGTCTGGAAAACTACTGGGGTTTATCGTGAGTGAAAGAGGCATCGAGGTTGATCCTGCCAAGATAAAAGCAATACAACAGATGCCAGCGCCAAGAACCAAAAAAGAAGTTTGTGGTTTCCTGGGCAGAATAAACTACATTGCAAGGTTTATTTCTCAGCTCACGGCCACGTGTGAACCGATGTTCAAACTGTTAAAGAAAGATCAGGTGATTATCTGGAACGAGGATTGCCAGAAGGCATTTGATAAGATAAAACAGTATCTGCAGGAACCTCCGATCTTGATACCCCCAGTGGCCGAAAGACCCTTAATCATGTACTTGACAGTTCTGGAGAATAGTATGGGATGTGTTCTCGGTCAGCACGACGAGACAGGCAGAAAGGAACATGCCATTTACTATTTGAGTAAAAAGTTCACAGACTGTGAATCTCGTTACTCGATGCTGGAGAAAACGTGTTGTGCACTAGCCTGGGCTGCCAAACGTTTACGACAGTACATGCTCAATCACACAACCATGCTAATTTCGAAGATGAATCCGATCAAGTACGTCTTCGAGAAGCAAGCGCTTTCGAGCAGGATTGCCAGATGGCAAATGGTGTTGACGGAATATGACATTCAGTATGTTTCCCTGAAGGCCATTAAGGGAAGCGTATTGTCTGAGTACCTTGCCGAACAGCCGATCGAGGATTATCAGCCGATGAAATTTGAATTCCCTGATGAGGATGTCATGTTTCTCAAGGTGAAAGATTGCGATGAACCGTTGCCCGACGAGGGTCCAGACAGGAAGTCCCAATGGAAATTGATATTTGACGGGGCGGTTAATTCTTATGGAAGTGGCATTGGGGCAATCATCATGACTCCCCACAGATCCCACATCCCGTTCACTACGAGACTGACGTTTCCGGTCACCAATAACGAAGCGGAGTACGAAGCATGCATCATGGGTCTAGAAGAAGCAATTGATTTGAGAATCAAGAACCTAGATGTATATGGTGACTCGGCACTTGTGATTAACCAGATCAAAGGGGAGTGGGAGACTCGTCAATCGAATTTGGTGTCGTACATGAACTATGCCAGAAGGCTGCTTCCGTTCTTTGATCGAGTGGAACTCCATCATGTGCCCAGAGCTGAAAACCAGATGGCTGATGCCTTAGCCACGTTGGCTTCGATGTATAAAGTCAATTTTTGGAATGAAGCTCCGAAAATTGTCATTTCTAGTCATGATATACCTGCATTCGTCTTTGCGATCGAGGAAGCTTCCGACGGCAAGCCATGGTTCCATGATATCCAGACTTTCCTTATGATTAAAGAGTATCCTGCAGGAGCGTCAACCCAGGACAAGAAGACTCTAAGGAGGCTGTCTGGAAATTTTTATCTCAATCCTAATAGAGTTTTGTATAAAAGAAACCACAATCTCGTGCTACTCAGATGTGTATATGAGAAAGAGGCGAGTTTGCTCATGGAAGAAGTCCATGAAGGCACATTTGGTACGCACGCCGGCGGGCATGCTATGACGAGAAAGATCCTGAGAGCAGGATACTACTGGCTGACGATGGAATCAGATTGTTTTAAATTCGCGAAGAGATGTCATAAATGCCAGATTTATGCTGATAAGATCCGTGTGCCGCCGTGCCCGTTGAATGTCATGTCCTCCCCGTGGCCGTTCTCCATGTGGGGCATCGACATGATAGGCAAGATCGAGCCCACTGCATCTAACGGTCATCGCTTCATTCTAGTAGCTATCGACTACTTCACCAAGTGGGTGGAGGCAGCCTCATATGCTAATGTGACCAAGCAGGTGGTGGCTAGATTCATAAAGAGGGACATCATCTGTCGATACGGAATTCCCAAGCGGATCATTACTGATAATGGTTCGAATTTGAATAACAAGATGATGAAGGAGCTGTGCCAGAGTTTCAAGATTGAACATCACAACTCATCTCCTTACCGGCCGAAGATGAATGGCGCCGTTGAAGCGGCCAATAAAAACATTAAGAAGATTGTACAGAAGATGGTTGTGACCTACAAAGATTGGCACGAGATGCTTCCATTTGCATTGCACGGTTATCATACAACGGTGCATACATCAACCGGGGCAACGCCTTTCTCACTAGTGTACGGTATGGAAGTTGTCCTACCGCTAGAAGTTGAGATTCCTTCTTTGGGAGTTTTGGTCGATGTGAAACTCGATGAGGAAGAATGGATTAAGAACCGACTAAACCAACTCAGCCTGATGGACGAGAAGAGGTTGGCATCTATTGCGTATGGTCGTCTGTACCAAAGCCGAATGAAGAAAGCTTATGATAAGAAGGTGCGTCCTAGAAGCTTTCAGACGGGTGATCTCGTCCTAAAGAAGATTCTTCCTACATACTCCGATCATCGGGGCAAGTGGACTCCCAATTACGAAGGTCCGTACGTTGTCAGCAAGGTCTTCTCGAGAGGAGCCTTGTTGTTATCCACGATGGATGGTGAAGATTTTGCATCCCCAGTGAACGCGGACGCAGTTAAAAAATACTTTGCTTAAAGAATGACCCGATGGAAAGAAAAAGAATATCCAGGCAAAAATGGGGCATCCCGGCGAACCATAAAAAAGGAAAAGGTTCGGGCAAAAATTTGGGATATAAATGAAAAGAATGTACACCCGCAAAGTCGAAAACCTGGAAGGGCGACTTTGGCAAAAAAGGGTATCCCGGTGAATCGAAAACCCGAAAGGGCGATTCAGGCAAAAGTTAGGGATTTGAAAAAGCAAATGACTGCGTTCCGCGTGTGGATTGTATTTGTTTAGTGGTTTGGAAGACCTGAGGTCCGTTTATCTGAATCAATCTCTTCTGAAGCTGAAGCGTCGGAGAGGTATCGAAGTCGAGTGGGTCATAGAGGGCTCAACTCATGGTGTTCGTCTACGCCTCATTGCCGACATTTGTGTATATACTGATGTATATTTATGTTTTATGTTTGCGCAGCTTCCTCATTCCAGGAGCTTGCATCTGTTGTAAAACGTTTTAGCCCATTCAGGGGTTCGTATCAATGAAATGTGTACTATTCAGCAATTTCATTTGCTTGTTTAGCATTTATCCGTTTTGCTTGCGAAAGAGAACGCCAATGTTTTTGATAAAATGCGCATACATAAACTTACTGGCCTAGGCCACTAATTGTTGAAACAATGAATTACTTGAATATTGTCATAAGATGATAACCTTGATTAGTCCCTTTGAGAAGGGTATCTTGTCTGTTTGTTTGTGTTTACAGGTGGCACGTTCCAGGCAGTACGCCGTATGCGTTCCCAAGCAGGATGATTCCTTCTTCTCCAGCAAGTGTAGCAGCGTCTCCCCGCGGAGTCTGAACACGGAACCAGAAACATTGATGTGTATCCCCAAGCAGAGAAGATTCTCTCCCAACCAGATGTATCCTGAAAGATCACCATCTCCCCAGCTGGGTCAGGCACTGAAGTGCACGTTCATTCCCCAGCACCGGGTCAATGTGCAGTTTTCTCCTAGAATATCATTCGCAAGTATACAGCTCCCGATAATCCAGACTGAAGTCTCCAGGAGAATTGAAATTCCCCACAGAGTTGTATTCTCCCCAGCAAGCAAGATGATTCCTTCTTCCCCAGCCGAGTTTGCAGTTCCCCAAGAGAGCCGAGTCCTTGGAAGCCGTTTGGGCCATGATTGGTTTTCCCCAGTAGGGTGTTGAATAGCGGATGCTATATTTCCCCATCGGAGTTGCTATCTTCAGGAAAGTTTAGCCGCGAAGGCCGTGCAGTTTATTTCTGCGATTGACATCGTTTCCCTCGACAGTTTGTGGTTTGAATACCCAGTTGAGCGGGTTCAGGTTCTCGTAGAGTTGTATTCCCCTGCAGCAGTTGACTAAAGTTCGTTTCCCCGGGCGGAGTCCAATTGAGATTGGTGTGACTGTTTATCCTCGGCAGGATGAGTCCTTCCTCCACCAGAGTGGTTCTTTCTCCTTGACAGGAGGATTCTCCCTTCAGCATTTATTTTGTTGATGGGGTCGTAGCATCTTGCATGATTACATAGCATTTACCCTAAACGCGTAGCATTTCCACCGTGTGGAGCATTGCGCCATTGTCAAAACATATGCATATGAAACATGAGCTAGGTCATCACCGTTCTTGTTTTGCAGGTGTTCCTCCGCAGAATGGTTTGCTCAAGATGATTCTTGAATTCCCCAGCGAAGTTGATGGCTTAAGATGATTCTTAAAATCCCCAGTGAAGTCGCCAGAGTTGGTTGCTCAAGTTGATGCTTGAAGTCCCCGGCAAAGCATTTGCTCAGGATGATTCCTGAAATCTCCAGCAGAGTGTTTGCTCAGGATGATTCCTGAAATCTCCCGCAGAGTTATTGGTTCAGGGTGATTCTTGAAGTCCCCGGCGAAGTTGTTTGGTCAAGATGATTCTTGATTTCCTCAGCAGAGTTGATTCATCCGGAATGATTTCTGGACCCCAAAGCGGAGTTACTTGATAGTTCTCAAGAATCCCCAGCGGAGATGTGTCATCCCCAGCAGGCTGTAAACAAAGAAATTGAAATTTCCTTGAAGACATGGTGATTGAGGTCCGACAGCGGTGCCAAAACCCCAAACTTACTGACGAAGTCCAACTGTGATGTCGAAGCAGTGCGCTCAGCTGACACGGAGTGCCTGATGGCAGAAGTTTGGAAATCCTTATTGGGTTCATGATTGACCAAGAATTCTATTCCCGACTTACTAACGAAGTCCGGCTGACGCCCGAAATTTTCTTTGAATGCCCGATGGCATGATTAGCTTGATTGCTAAAAAGTTCCTAATGACCTGATGAGTCCCGAGAAATCCTTCTGCCGCATTGTCGCAGAATGCCTGACGACAATATCAGCTATGTATCGCCAGTCACCGAGTAACCGGTGATCGCTTGATGACTCAAGGACGAAAGCATACAGCGAAATCTGATAATCATCCCGACGGAGATTTGAGAGTATTTCAGCAGTTGCCGAGTAACCGGTGATCCCTTATTGACTTATTGATGAAGTTCGACAAAGATGTTGTCGAAGTGCCTAGCGACACGATGAGTCCATAGGCGACGATAAGGAATCCAGCTATCCTTTACCGGTTACCGTGTGACCAATTCCCTAGCAAGTTGCCGTGAAACTATCAATATCAACTCTGCTTCACCAGTTACCGTGCAACCGGTGATCCCTTGATGATTTGAGGACCCAATGGTATCAGATAAATCAGAGAATCATCCTGACAGAGGTTCAGATCAGTATTTCTCCAGCTAGTTGTCGTGCAGCTATTATTTCAGTTTCCGAATATTAGTTCCCATCAGAGTACCGTGTACTTGTGCAGTTGGCAAATTTCTGGGTTTTTTGGTATTCAACCGTCTTTTACCTTGATTGTTTGAGAGTCGTTCGCTTCTCACCCAGTCAGGTCCAAGCCGTTTGAATAGGGGCAGCTGTTGCACCCCAAAATTTGACCAACATTTCTTTACCTAGCTTATGTTTCATTTCATTCACATTAGCATTACCATTTGCATTTCATTGACATGTATGCAGGAGATCAAGAGGTATGATTACCAATCAAGAGTTATACAAGATTGTGAGGCTAGCTAAGAAGGTTATTCAGATGTTCAAGGGTTGATATCCTTATCAGAGAAGTTAAAAGATCCCTAGAGAGAGTGGTTGAAACCAAGAGGGTGTGTCTCCTAACTTGAGAGTTGTGAGAAGTCATCAGATGATTCTGAAGCCATGAACTTAGACTTGAGATCTTGAGAGAGCTCATGAGAAGTTTTGAAGCTCATTTTAAGGCCTAGACATGTCATTGTGCAAGATTAAGAACCCTCAGCCATGATTGGTGCAGCTAGGGTTTGACTGGGTCAACCTTAAGTCAACTGATGATTTGAGGGAAGTTGAGACTTAATTCAAGAACCCAGTGATCATGGTTTGATACATTGATATGTTATAAGGATTATTTCAAGGTTAACTCATCATGACTGAAGAGTTTGAAAAGTTTCAAGCTAGGGTTTCTAAGGCTTGACAGTGTAAAATCCCCTAGTTTGACCCCTATCTTCAAAGCAATGTAGCTGAAGATGTGATTGTCATCTCATCTTGCCCCCAACATGATTGTTGTAGGGCATGGTCTTAGCTTTAATTTTTGTACTAGAAGTCCTTGATAGGATTTGTAGAACTCAAGTTATGGCTTTGACAAGTTACAGGTCATCTGAGGTATGTGAATTTTTTGCTTGAAAGTTACCCAACTTGCATGACACTTTTTCCTAAGAAGGAGGATTCCTATGAACTTTTGTTTAACATGAATGTTGTTCCTTATACTCTTAGCTTTCTAGAGAGTACTAGAAGTCCTTTATAGGATTTGTAGAACTCAACTTATGGCTTTGACAAGTCAAGGGTATTTTGGACATTTGGTGATTATAGGTCATTTGTGATCATAGGCCATTTTCACCAACTTAGAGGCCTCAAATGAAATTTTGTTCAACTAGAAAGTTGCTCAAAATGGGGTTTTAACCTTGACCATGCATCAAGGAGATATTGAAATGGCTCAAGGATAGACTTGGTTTAAGAAGTTTTGAAAAAGGAAGAATTAAAAGGACTTAATGGTCAAAAATTCAAATAATTCATTTGGTGACCAAATGAGACAAACTTATAGGTCATTTTGATTGTAAAATACATTTTAGAAACAATGGCAATGTTGTTTTTTCATTTGAGGCCCAATTCAAAGAGTTGCATTTAGTTACTTAATACTTAAGTTACATATGCCAAACTATACATGGGATTAAGATCAAGGTGCTAACTCATTCTAACACATCCAAAATGTCATCTAAGGAGAATTTGAACACAAACCATAGTGAATACAAGCTGCTGCAAGAACTGTTATGAGTGTACCATGAGATTGAATTTTCAAAACAGATGAGATATTGAACTTCTCATTAGATTGATCCAGAACTTTCTAGAGTGTTCAGTCATGGTCTATATAAGCATATGAAGTGATTCAGAGCACTAGTTGGTGAGAATTGAGAGGAAATAGAGAGATTGCATTTTGAATTTGCTCATTGCAAATCAAAATCTATTACAGCCATTGAAGCCATTTCAATCCAAGTTCTTGATTCCAATAGCTTGCTCTATGGTTAGAGATTGATTCCATATCAAATTCAAGGCAAAACCATTGAAGGATCGTGAGTTGGCATTGCAAATTCCTCATCTGCAACTCATAATCGGGTTCAAGAATCTACCAAGTTTCAACTCATTTCTTTGCATATAGAAGGTTGATTGGATGCTAGTGTAGGAATCTGGAGATTACTGAGGGTTGATTTGAAGATTTTACTACTCTGTTCATCAAGAATTTGCAGGTATGTACTTTTCATCGTACGGCTTAATTTAAGCATAATCTTTAGGTTTTGTTAGGTTAGAATCATTGTAGATTGGTGTAGGAAGCTTTTTGATAACAATTGGCTAGGTTTAGAGACAATTTTGTAGATGACACAAATTCTGTTCATATGATTATCTTGGTGGTTCTTGAGAGTTAATCATAATGTGATAGTGGAATCAACTCAGTGAAGCATGGTGATGATGTTAGACCTCATAATTTGGAGAATGGTGATGTTTGATTTTTGAGTATTTTCTGAGATGTTGATCGTGTTTCATGGAGGAGGATGATTCAATGTATGTGGTTAGCATAGCTAGATTCAGTGTGAAAAATGGAGTAGGTTAGAGCATTTAAGTGAGATTTTTGATGGAGTTTTGAAGGAATACGATTTGGAGAAGATGAAGTTGAAGTTCTGTTCAACCATGGATTCCATTTCCCTCCAACATTCAAAAGGAAGAAGATGAGTTGGTTGTGTTGCACCCCAAAATTTGACCAACAATTATTCATTCATTGAGTGTTTGGAAGTGGATACCTTCATCAGAAAGTTCAAGAGATCCTCAGAGGAATGGGTTGAAACCAGGGTTGTATGCTTCATAGCTTGAGAGTTGTGGGTGCTCCTCAGATGATTCTGAGACTTTGAGAAATAACTAGATGTTTTGAGAAAGCTTATGAGATGTCTTGATAGCCATCATGAAGCCCAAAGAAGTCATTATGCAAGAATTCTGAGGATTCAACCATGAATGGTAGAATTAGGGTTTTGACTGGGTCAACCCTAGGATAACTGAAGATTTGGAGAAGGTTGAGACTCAATCCAAGGGCCATGAGATCATGGAATGATGTGTAGAGATGTTATAAAGATGATTCCTAGACCAACTCATCATGATTGAGGAGTTTGAGAAGTTTTGAGTTAGGGTTTCCAAGGATTGTCAGTGAAAAACCCTAATTTGACCCCTATCTTCCAGGCAGTTTTAGCTCTAGATGTGATTGATATCTCATCTTCCCCACAACATGAATGTTGTAGAGCTTGTTCTTAGCTTTAATTTGAGTGGTGGAAGTCCTTGATAGGAGTTACAGAGCTCAAGTTATGGTTTTGACAAATTACAGGTCAGCAGAGGTGTGTGAATCTGGGTCCTTGAAAGTCACCCAACTTGCAGACAACTTTTGCCCTAGTAGGATGATTCCTATGGCTTCTTGGTCAACATGAATGTTGAAGAGCATCTTCTAAGCTTTAATTTGAGTGGTAGAAGTCCTTGATTGGATTTATGGAACTCAACTTATGGTTTGAACAAGGCAGGGGTATTTTGGTCATTTGTCAGTTATAGGTCATTTTAGCCAATGCCTAAAACTCCTATTTCCAAGCCTCAAATGGAAAAACTCAAAACATGAAAGTTGCTCAAAATGTGATTTTAAGTCTAGAAAGAAGGTCACAAATTGTTGGAAAAGCTCATAGCATGAAATTCCATGATTGGTCCAAAATGAACTAAAAATGACTTATAACTTTGAAAAGTTGAAATTGGAAAGTGATTTGGGAGATCCACAAATCCAAAATAGGTCATCCAATATATCATTTTGATTGGAAAAACCATTTTAAGAACTTTGGTTCAAATAGATTTTTCATTTGAGGCTCCAAAAATGGACTTCCTTTGGAAATTTGTTGCTTGCAAAAGAAGGTAACATTGAAAAACCCTACACAAGCTAAAAATGCACTTGATTTTCACTCATCCCTTCTCAATATCTCACATAAGGACATTTTGAGACCAAAATTGCAAGGCATGGCATATGAGATGAGATAACCAATATGGCATATCATGGAATTTTCAAGAACTTTCCACACCCATCTAGATGAATCTAGAAGCATCCAATCAATCAATATATAACGAGTGCATCAGAAAGTGTTAAAGGTTGGTGATAGAGAGCATTTTCAGAAGGGAGAGAGAGAGAGAGATAGCCATTAAAGCTCTTGCTTCAAGTTCAAGCAACTCAAGAATTCTTCCACTACAAGCCATCTCCACCATCACAAGTGCAAACAGAAGGTTGAGGACCATTGTAGGATCATCTTGAACCAATTTCAAGCCTTGCAAGCATCCCCACGAGCCTCCTCCATCATTGCTTGACAGGTTTCTTCTTCACCTTATATCTTCTAAATTATTGAGTTTTAGTTAGTTTTATAGGTATAGAAATGATGTGCTAGGCTAGATGATTAAACCCTAGAAGTTACAGCTTGTTCCATGGCAATCCATAACAGAACCTTGAATCTTTAATCTCCAAGATTGGTGTAGATTGTTAGTTTTAGGCATCATGAATTAGGTTAGAATGATCAGGATAACATCAAGAACATCTGTATACTGTTAGACTGAAGTTTGGTGAAGATTGATATCAGGTTAGCACGGTGGTACCAATATGTTGAAGCATTCTGTTGGGATTATTGAGAACGAATCAGGGAAAACTACTCGTACCATTGTATTCTAGGCATTTAGTAGGGCATTTCTTGTTTTGGAATCGAGTGAAACCATGGCGTGTGGAGAGAGTTAGAAGAGCTCGAAGTTTCGGGCATGGAGGAAGGATTTGCAGGTTAGGGTTTGGTCCAAGGAAGAAGAAGGGTTCGTGGCCGTTGGATGAAAGTCAAGGGCTTGACTGGGGGAACGATCGTACGGCTGTGCGCGTGTCTGAGATTGGAGGGAAAATTCAAACTAATCCCAAACGCTGCGTTTCATTAAACCAGCGCTGGGCCCAGAGTTCTATTCCCACCCCCCTTATTGTTGGCCCATTTATTTCTAACTAGCGCGTGTTGCTGTATACACCCCCCCTCCCTTTAATTCATTTAATTTCTTTTATTTCTTTTAATGTTTTTTCTGTTTGTTTAATTCATTAAAAAATGATAGAAAATGATTTTTCAATTCTTCTTTTTTCTATGACTAGATGAAAATGTGTAGAAAATTATAAAAATAAAAATGAGATTTTATTTTTAGGTTTAATATTTTTAATAGATTTTCCAAATAAATAGCTTTTTAATAGTCTTAATTTGGTATTTGATTTTGTAGGAATTGTTTTAGAACCATCCCTTAGGGTTTTTAATCCATTCTTTTTTGTGCAATTAGATGATGAATCATAGTTCCCCATAGGATTTTTTCTAGATTTTTAGAATTAAATTTTGACTAGTTTAATTAGGATAGATTTAGGGTATCCTGATTAGGGTTTAAATTGTGTTTAGGTGATGAATTCCTTTCTTTGATTGAGTTTTATCTTGATTTTTAGGTAGAGACCTTTGTAGATGTTATGAGTAGGTGTTGAGGACCCTTGTGAATAATTGTTAGATTTTTCCCCATTAGTTTAGTATTTTTAGGTATTTTCTGAAGTTGCCTGATGATTTGGTCTGTTCAGTAGGTTATCTGTTCATCTTTGGGGTTTATTCTGAGGAATTTGTTGAGGGGCTTGTGTTGCCTTGAAGACCTTGATGGAGATCATCATGAAGAGGATTGTAGATCAAGACTCAGAGACCCAGAGCTTGGCTTGTCCCCTGTCTGTGAGGTTTGAGATCCTGAAGTTTGAAGGAAGTTCATGGTACTTTCCTGAGGAAGGCACTATGAATGACCTTCATTCTTTCTTCTCACCTCTTTCTTAAGTATCCAATGATGTTGGAGCCAACTTGTGAGTTTAATTTCTCCTGAGGAGGAATGTAAACTGATCACATGTTGTTGAGCCACATGGGATACAACTCCTAAGTGGAAGCCTCCTAGTACTTTCCTGAGGAAGGTCCTATGGGTCTATTCACTTAGTTCCATTAGTTTATCTAGGATTTCTCAAGTATCCAATGATGTTGGAGCCAACTTGTGAGTTTAATTTCTCCTGAGGAGGAATGTAAACTGATCACAGTTGTTGAGCCACATAGGATACAACTCCTAAGTGGAAGCCTCCTAGTACTTTCCTGAGGAAGGTCCTATGGGTCTATTCATTTAGTTCCACTAGTTCAGATAGGATTTCCTAAATATCCAGTGATGTTGGAGCCTGCTTGTGAGTTTAATTTCTCCTGAGGAGGAATATAAACTGATCACAGTGGTTGAGCCACATAGGGTATGACTCCTGAGTATACACCTCCTAGTGCTTTCCTGAGGAAGACACCATGAGTCTGCTTGCTTAGCTCCCTTTCTTTGGTAAGCTTGTTCTGAAGCTTGAAGACTGGGAATGATTTCTCTTGTTTAGGGTTTTGCTTGAGAGCTTTGCTTAGATTTGTTCAGATTCTGTGATTAGGGTTAGGATTAGAGAGTAGATTCTTTCTTTCTCAAGCATGTGTGTTTTGCTTACCTGATGGCACTTCATTTCCCTTATTTGTTCATTGCTTGATAGCATATTGTTTATTTTCAGTATGATTACTGTTATTTCATGACTGGCTTGAGGTTGAGATGAGCTTGTGGAGGCTGAAACCCCACACACATTTCCTCCCTCACTTGCATTGCATGCATTTTACTGTTAAAGCTGATGCTTTTGTCTGTTTCTGTGTATCATTGACATGATCCCTTAGGACTCTCATTTCCTCCGATGAGGATTTGATGATAGACTTTTAGGTTGAAGCCTATGCATGACAACATCTAGGAGTTCCCTGTTTCAAACCTCAACCATAGGATGAATCCATGGCATGATAACAGTAGGACTTGATAGTCTCCCTCCTAGTTGAGCCATTTATCCCGTAGTTTCCCGAACTACGTTTGCTCTGATCTTTCATACCAGATGAAAGTACGTAGGCATAGGATGCGATATCCTAGCGAGCAACCTTCCCTGTAACCCGTAGTTAGCCGAACTACGTTGACTCTGATTTCTCGTTCCAGACGGGAATACGTAGGCATAAAGCGCGACGCTTTGCCGAGTCATTTTTCTTTTCCTTTTTCAGCCAGCCTTGATAGGTAGATAGATTATAACCAACCCGTCCAAGTAAACAAACAAGCGAGGATCCCGTCGAGTACGACGGACGTGAGGGGTGCTAATACCTTCCCCTTGCGTAACCGACTCCCGAACCCAGACAATGGTTGCGATGACCTTGTCTTACCCTTATTCGTCAGGTTTTTCCGATCGTTTCCTTTCCCGTTCTGAGGGATAAATAACGAAAGGTGGCGACTCTTCTGTCATGCCGGCACCTTATTTTTCGCGCAAGCGACAGCTGGCGACTCTGCTGGGGACACTCATGGCATCTAGGGACTTTTCCCATCCCTTATGCTGGGACCGTTTCCCATCCCCTACGCGGGTCAATCCTATCGTCTGTGTGTTTGCTTGTTGGGTTGCGTTTATTTATCGCATTTTTACTTCTCATCTTTACTTCCCGCATTTTACTTCCAGTTTGATATGATTATCTGTGCTGCTGTGGGAGAGGGATGTTACTGTGAGTGAAAAGCCGGACCTGGGCTTGAGTACACACCTAGATATAGTTGCGGAGAAGTAGTAGACGAACCTGTCTACTGAGCAGGCACAGTTCCCTACGAAAATCTGCGCTCAGACGAGATTCTTGCAGAGGTGCTCCTTTCCGGTCCTGAGGATCTGAGGGGAGTCCAGACGTGAGGATTGTCGACTCTGGGGACCGATCATTTGGAAGTCAGCTAAGAGAGGCCTCTTCACGACTTGACGATGCCACTCCTTCTGGGAATCGTATTGTCACTCATGAATGTCTGTGACGCTGACGACCGCATAGGATGCCGTACCTTTGTCCGTGGATTAGGTCCATACCTGTGAGTGGGGTTGGGACATTGCAGGAAACTTTGACCTCCAGACTACCTGGTTTTCTTGACAGTGAATCAGTTATGTTGGGTTCTCAGTTGCAGATATGTTCTTGATAGAGCAAAGGTTTGATCAGAGGATCTTATCATCGGGTGTTTGTCTGTTCCTGATAGAGCAGGCTTTGATCAGTGTATTGTTATCAGAGGTTTGTTCTGGATGGAGCAGATTTTTTGAGTGAGGTCTGAGGATCTCGTCAGCAGTTGTTGTTTGTTCTTGATAGGGCAGATTTTGAGTGGGGTTTGAAGATCTCATCAGCAGCTGTGTATTTGTTCTTGAGAGGGCAGATTTTTGATTTGGGGGTCTGAAGGCTTCATCAACAGATGTTCCTTGATCTTGCATCCGGGGTCTTTATTATCAGGCCTTCGTTCTTGTCAGAGCAGAATTTTGATCTCGATCCTACCAGATGGTTATTCACAACAGATCAGATCAGTGGTTTACGCCGGGGTTTCCTTCTCAGCAGCGACTGTTGACATCGAATCTCCACAGCAGCCACCTGGATATATTATTGCATGACTGCATTTTGCATTAGCTCGCATATTCATGTTTGCATTCCATTAGCATGTGTCTGTGCTGTAGGCGCGTTTCGTACCCTGAGTCTGGTGTCCCGAGCAATATGAGATATTTTCTTCCATGAATGGATCCGGTCTTATCATTGCATTAACACTAGGTTGGTACGTCGACACCAGAATTAGGGGTGATCTCCTAAACGTACAGACACCTATGGCATTGGCATAATTCATCTTGCATGGCAGAAGCCGGGACTTGTCTTCTAACCCTTGTGTTTGCAGGTTTGACTCAGAATCTGGCAGCTCAGACTAATGGAGCAGATACAAGCTGAACTGGGGAAAGTCCAAAGCCAACTGGGGCAGGTCATGAATGACATACAGGCAGTGCGTCTGGACCAGCAAGTGCTCAGAGAGGAGAATCAGCAGCTGCAGAATCAGCTGAGCTTTCTCATGGGAGTGGTGAGAAGTATGCTAAATAAGGAGAGTGGTCAAGCACCCAAGGAGGAGACCAAAGTGCTTCCCCCATTGCCATCATTGCCACCTGTGCTGAAGCCAAGTGGATCTCATAGACCCTCTACACAGCATGGAGCTCGAGGCCTGTCTCGTCATCAGCCGCGCCGAGTATCTCAGAATAATCCTGAAGGTTATGGTCAAAAGAAGAAGCTACTTGATAGAGCTGTAGACCCACTACCTGTGAGTTATGCCCAGCTGCTGCCGCTGTTGGTTCAGAACCGTGTTCTCAAGCTTCGGACCTCAAATCCACCAGATGACGTGTCACCAGACGTTGATCTCAGCATGCGTTGTGATTTCCACTCAGGGGCACCGGGGCACCATGTTGAAACATGTAAGGCTCTCCGGAATAAGATTCAGGACCTGATCGACTCAAGGGCGATTAGGCTTGTGTCGGGCGGCATAAGAGCATCGGGAAAGTTCATCCCTTACCCTGCGGAAAAGGTGGATGATTCCACTCCTTTGCCTGAAGCTGAGAAAGATCTGGAATATGTCCCGCGACCTTTGGTGACTGAATCGCCTCGCTCGCAGTTCCTACCTGGATCAAGTTCAAGGACGCAAGCGCCTAAACGAGAGACCGTCGCCATTCAGAAACGACGACCTCTTGCTCCTGGGCGGAAGGAATACCAGCACCAGGATCACAAAAGACCTCGCAACCACGTGGAACAAAGGAATGTTTCTTTCCAACCAGTGCCTGTGCCGTATAGCCAGATTCTTCCACTGTTGGTTCAGAATTCCTTGGTGGAACCGAAAGCTCTCAAGCCCGTGCTAGAGCCTTACACTCCAGGGTACGATCCTCATGCTCAGTGTGGCTACCATGGTGGATCTCTGGGGCATTCAACTGAAGATTGCAAGGCTTTCCAGGCGAAGGTGCAGCAATTGATCGACCAAGGGTGTATTTCCTTTCCAGATGGAGTCTTGGTTGTGCGTGACAACCTCTCAGCTGTCTGAGCTCGCAGATTCAGAGGGTTATTTCCAGAAGCCAGTGATCCAGACAAGCAGACGTCCTCAACATTGGCAGTCCTCGGACTTTTTACCATTTGCATTTGTAGTTTCTTTTCTGTTAGTTACTACTTGCTATTAAACATTGTATGTTTCGAATGGTGGTGTTAATAAAGTGACTATGCATTTTTCTGAGTTGGTTATGTCGTTGTCACTCATTTACTGCATTGCACTGACACTTGCATTTTATTTACTCCACTTTATTACTATGATTAGCAATGAGCGGAGGGAGGATGATGAAAATGAATACTCATAGCAGATGATCGTATTGCTTTCAGATAAAACTTTGCCGATGACGTACAAGGCATTGTTTCAAATCCCCAAACACCGGAGAGATAAGGAAGAGAATCCCTTGGTAACCACTTCGAGCCGAGAAGTAGGAGTTTTCTTTCGGACTTTTTAACCCTCGCGTCTTAACCCGGGGCAGGGTAGTTGTCAGTTAGCTTGATCGAGCGTTCAAGTCTTATAGAGGAGTGTTGTCCTTCGAGGACCAATCACATCATATTCCTCTCCAGAGGTCGTACCTCATCAACCACAATGGTTAAACCTCACCAATCAGGAGTGAGACAGTTACAATCCTTTCGGAGCAATCAAGACAACCAGTGTCGCACGACTTGTTCCAAGAAAAAAAAAGAGAAATAAGAAAGCCCGCTAAGTAAAAAAAAAAGAAAAGCTAGAAAGCTAATACTTAGGCAAAAATCAGGGCATCCCGCTGGACTTCAAAAGAAAAATCGAAAAGAACTCAAAAGGAGTCAGTCCAGGCAAAAATTAGGGAATCAAAACAAAAGAATGAAAAAGAAAGGATTATAAAAGAGAAAAATCCTCAAACAAGGACAAAGTCGTGCGGACGCAGACACCAAAAATGAAAAAGGAGTAACTGTCACTCCGAAACACCTTGTGAATTCTTTAACCAGTGGTTCCCAATGTTCAACGTACCTCTCGAAGAGGCGAGCGCTCGACCCAAGTTAACTGAACTTTAGGATCGGGGAACATCACGTAGAAGGGGTGGGTACAAATCATAATTTGAGCCGAATATCCTTTGTTTCACGAACCGTGAACCCGACCACGATACAACCCTTAAAAGACCTAATTGAGGCAGGGTTTATTCTGAAAGCGCATTACGATAAGGTTGAGTAACCTGACTCCTTCATGATTTGCTAATCATGTCCTTATTGCATTTTTCACTGATCGCGTCAGCACTACGTTTGAACTCTTTGGTTCATTCGTCACTCACTAGCATGACACGTAAATGAGTGACAGTACAACATTTTTTCGAAATTTGCATGAACACTGCATTAAAATTACTATTCGTGAATAAACAATTTTAGTTGCAGGTTAGTAGCTGACGCGAAGGAACTTCAGCAAGGAATAGTCAATCAGGACTGAATCGCCAGAGGTCTGGATCAGAATGGTGTGCTTTGAAACCCTGTGAATTTGGGGCAATGACTTCCTGTGAGTTTGGAATTGGTTTGTCTGAGGACAAGTCCCGGAGCATCAGTTGATTATGGGGCAGTTCAGGCAAGAAGCAGTTGGCCGGAAGTGAATCTTCTCGAGACCCAATCAGGGGCAGTTATCCGGAATTCCTGCGATCTAAGGGCAGATCCCTCCAGTGTTCGATCAGAGCATGTTGAGTCGCTCATCGCTCGTTCAGGGGCAAACTACTTCAGAGATATTGAAGCCGACCATGCTGAAAGTTGATTAGTTAAGGATGAATCCTCCCGTTGTGCAGATGCTGGGGCAAGCCCTCTGAAGATTGTCTTGTTGCCAGTTGTTTTCGGCTCAGAATGAATTATTCCCAAAGGTCGGATTGGGGCAAGTTGAAATGCACTGGGGCAAGTTGTTCAAATGAGTTTGTTCACCCTAGCAAGAATTGAGTATCGGGGAATCGTGTCATTACCCCGTCAAAACCCGAACCTTCTGAAGAAGCCTTGCGGTCATTGGGTTGCTATCCTACAGCATAACCTGTTACTTGACTCCATGATTGGTAGTCTGTATTCCCCGTGTTGGCGTTGTTAAATCAGGATTGTTTCTCCGCAGAGATGTACGGTTTGAGGTCGTTCCCCCTGTACAGTTTGAGACTACAGCAGATTGAGATGGCGTTTATCCCTCATCAGATTAGGGTCAAGATTACCCTCAGCAGACCAGGATTGATATCCCCGAAGCGGAGCGAGTCCTCCTTCTCCAGCGGAGTTCAATAGTCTCTCCTCCGCAGAATCTGAACGCAAGATGGTGAGCATTGATATGTCTTCCCCAGGTAGAGGTGATTCTCTTCCCCAAGCAGACGCATCCTGAAGGAATTTCACCTCATCAGCTGAGCCAAGCACCGAAGAATGATGTCGTCTCTCCCCAGCACCGGGTCACAAGTGCAGATTTCAGAGAAGTGTTCGGATGCCGAAGCTCGTGTTTTCCCCAGTAAAGTCACCGAAGCAGGTGTCTCCCCCAAGCACCGGGTCACAAGTGCAGGTCTCGTAGGAAGCTGTTCGTATGCCGAAGGATGCAGTAACTGATGGCGCCAGACTAAAGTCTCCAGTGGAATTGAAATTCCTCACCAGAGTCATGCTCTCTCCTGAAGATGGATGATTCCCTCTCCCCCAGTAGAGTGCTGGAACAACTGATGTTGTATTCCCCTGCAGAGTTGTACTCTCCCCCGAAGGCAGATGATCCTTTCTTCCCCGGCAAAATTGAAATTCCGCACCAGGGTCGCACTCTCCTGTGAAGTAGAATGATTTCCCTCCCCGGCTGAGTCCGCAGAAAAGCAGAATCCCTGGACATTGATTGGATCATGATTGATTTTCCCCAGCAGAGCGTGGGGCAACTAGTGTTGTGTTTCCCCAGAGTCGCACTCTCTTCAGCGAAGCAGAATGATTTCTCCTTCCTCAGCCGAGTTTGCAGATGTCCAAGGGATCCGAGTCCTTGGAAGTGGATCAGATCATGATTGGTTTTTCCCCAGTGGAGTGTTAAGCAGCTGAAGTTGGTTCCCCCACAGAGTGGTCATTCCCCAGAAGAGTAGCCGAGACGGCCGCGCAGTTCATTCTCGCGATTGATATCAGCAGATCCAAGTTCTCGTAGAGCTTCATCCCCTGCCGCAGTCAGCTGAAGTTGTTTTCCCTGCAGCAGTCAACGGAAGATTAATTCCCCAGACAGAGCCTGATTGATATTGGCGTGATCACGTTCTCCTCAGCAGGATGATTCCTCTATCTGAGCAGTTCTTTCTCCTTGACAGGGGGATTCCCCCTTCGGCATTTATTTTGCTGATGGGATCGCATCATTGTGCAGGATTGCATGTCATTGTGCATGATTGCATAGCATTGTGCATGACTGCATAGCATTTAAATGTTGCATAGCATTGTGCATGACTGCATAGCATTTAATGTTGCATAGTATTGTGCATGACTGCATAGCATTTAATGTTGCATAGCATTGTGCATGATTGCACAGCATTTAGCATAAACACATATCATTCCCACCGTGTGGGGCATGACGCAGAAGCATACACATCATAAGCATGATCTAGGTCATTATCATCCTTATTGTTACAGGTGTTCCACCAAGAGACTAGTTGCTCAGGACGATTCTTGATGTTCTCCCCAGCAAGGTTATTTTCTTAGATGATTCTAAAGACCCCGGTGTGATCCCCACGGTCGCTCGCTCAAGATGATTTTTGAGATCCCCAGCAAAGTCTTCAGTTCGAGATGATTCTCAAGTCCCTCAGCAGGGCCATTTGTTTAGAACGATTCTTAAGACCTCAGTACAGCTTCCCGAGTTGTTCGCCTAGTATGATGCTTGAGCTCCCCAATAGCGCCTCCAGCAAGAGTTGTCCAGGATAATTCCTGGAATCCCCCAACAGAGTAGGGGTCTTTTCCCCAGCAGGTGGTTGGCACTTCCCCAGCAGCAGGCAGGTAGATTGATATCCCCAGCCGAGCGCAGCCATGAGTGGTAGATGAACTGCTTCCCCAGCAACAGGCAGGTAGATTGATATCCCCAGCCGAGCACAGCCATGAGTGGTAGATGGAATTTTTCCCCAAGCAGATCCCGAAGGATCGTCCAGCAAGCAGAAGTTTGTTTATCCTTGTGAGTTTGAGGACTTAATGACATGAGTGTCTTGTAGCCTGACGGCTATGTTCCCCAGAAGGGTCGTTTCCCAGAGAGCCGTTCAGGGCATTTATCGCTTTCCCCATGCAGAGTATAGCAGAGGATAGTGTGTTGATCTGCCTGATGTGTTGTGTTCTCCGAAGGAGCCCGTCATCCTCAAGTGTAAGTCCAGATTAGATCGGCAGAAAATGCCGCTCCCTTGAAGGGTAGCTCTTCCTCAGCATATTGGTTACTCTCCCCGAGAGGATGATTCCTCTCTCCAGCATTTATTTTGCTGGGGTATTTCCTTGCATGATTGCATAACATTTACTCAAAAGCGTAGCATTCTGTTTCGCGCGGAGCATTACGCCCATTTTTCCAGCATTTGCATATGAAGCATGAACCAGATGGGTACCTTGCTCTCGAGCAGAAGTACTTGCTCCACAGTAAAGTTGGTAGGGATCGTCTGAGTGAGCTCTTTCGTTATTCTCCAGCAGTTGTTGAAGTCGTTTGGGTGAATTCTCTCGTCTTTCTGAAGCAAAGTCTACAAGGTTGTTTGGGTGAACCCTTCTTCCTTTTCCCCAGTGAGTCGTCAGGATTGTTTGGATGAACCCTCATTCCTCTCTCCTCAACGGAGTTGTTAACCTGGTGATTATGTCCGGTGACCCGGCATGTTTGCTTTTATTTAGCAACGACTTGACATGATGTCAAGAGAATAGCAGCGTGATATGTTTGCTCCAACAGTGATGTCTAATCTGAAAACGCCTGAAGGCGATATCAGAAGGTTCCTGTGAGTTCAGATTTCCTTGTGGATGAATCAACGGGTGGCTGAAGACAAGGTTCCAGGGTTGTAGATACAACAGAGTGATTCGTGTGAGTCTGAAGACCAAGTCAGTTATCCTGAGGAGATGATTGATTGCGATCAAGTGAATAGTGTTTCTTCTGACTGAAGTCGAAGATGTTTCTCCAGCTGAAGCGGAGTTTTGCCTGAAGGCAAAGTGTTTGAATCCCCGTAGAGTCATGAATGGCTCAGGACACCATTTCTCTGACTGAAGTCACAGATTTCCTAAGCTGAAGCGAAGGTGCCTAAGGGCAAGGTTATCCCCCAGGGTCATGAATGACCTAGGATTCGTTTTTCGGACTGAAGGCCGAAGTATATCCCTGACTGAAGTCTCGGATGCTCTATAGCAGAGGCGGAGTTGCCTGAAGGTAGATCCATGTATCCTTGGAGGCCAAGGATCACTTTCTTCAGACTGAAGTCGAAGATACCTCCTGCAGAGTTGCCATCCTTGAAGGCCAAGGACGCTTATCTTCAGAAGTACTTGAAGATTTTTTCTAAGCTGAAGCTGGAAGTGGCCAGGGGCCAAGGTTTCATATAGTTCTGATGTTGAAGTTCTACAGTGGGGGCAGTGTGCAGCAGTATTCCGATGTTCGTCATGGTTCTGAGGGTGAACCCCAGATCAGAGTGTGCTCGGTTAAGTCTCTCATTCCCAGCGGAGTAGTTGCAAGTTTACCTTTTGTTCCATTTACCAGGGGTGAACCCCGGGTCAGAATTGTTCAGTGATATAGTTGTCCAGCAGTGAGGTTGGGTATCTTGATTATCCGACGGCGAGGTCAGATCATGTTTGTTTCCGGCAGCGAGGTTGGATGTTTGTTCGACAGCAATGTCAGACTCTTTAAATCCCCAGCAGAGATGATGTTTGTACGACGGCGATGTCGAGTGTCTCTCAGAATGATGTTTGTTTCCGGCGGCGATGTCAGATCAGTATTTCTCCAGCTAGTTGTTGAGCAGCTAGTGTTGCAGTATTCAAAGATTTGTTCCCCGCAGAGTACCGTGTGCTCGTGCAGTTGGCAAATTTTCGGGTTTACCGATATTCAACCGTCTCGTACCTTGATTGGTTGAGAGCCGTTCGCTTCTCACCCAGTCAGGTTCAAGCCGTTTGAATAGGGGCAGCTGTTGCACCCCAAAATTTGACCAACAATTATTCATTCATTGAGTGTTTGGAAGTGGATACCTTCATCAGAAAGTTCAAGAGATCCTCAGAGGAATGGGTTGAAACCAGGGTTGTATGCTTCATAGCTTGAGAGTTGTGGGTGCTCCTCAGATGATTCTGAGACTTTGAGAAAGAACTAGATGTTTTGAGAAAGCTTATGAGATGTCTTGATAGCCATCATGAAGCCCAGAGAAGTCATTATGCAAGAATTCTGAGGATTCAACCATGAATGGTAGAATTAGGGTTTTGACTGGGTCAACCCTAGGATAACTGAAGATTTGGAGAAGGTTGAGACTCAATCCAAGGGCCATGAGATCATGGAATGATGTGTAGAGATGTTATAAAGATGATTCCTAGACCAACTCATCATGATTGAGGAGTTTGAGAAGTTTTGAGTTAGGGTTTCCAAGGATTGTCAGTGAAAAACCCTAATTTGACCCCTATCTTCCAGGCAGTTTTAGCTCTAGATGTGATTGATATCTCATCTTCCCCACAACATGAATGTTGTAGAGCTTGTTCTTAGCTTTAATTTGAGTGGTGGAAGTCCTTGATAGGAGTTACAGAGCTCAAGTTATGGTTTTGACAAATTACAGGTCAGCAGAGGTGTGTGAATCTGGGTCCTTGAAAGTCACCCAACTTGCAGACAACTTTTGCCCTAGTAGGATGATTCCTATGGCTTCTTGGTCAACATGAATGTTGAAGAGCATCTTCTAAGCTTTAATTTGAGTGGTAGAAGTCCTTGATTGGATTTATGGAACTCAACTTATGGTTTGAACAAGGCAGGGGTATTTTGGTCATTTGTCAGTTATAGGTCATTTTAGCCAATGCCTAAAACTCCTATTTCCAAGCCTCAAATGGAAAAACTCAAAACATGAAAGTTGCTCAAAATGTGATTTTAAGTCTAGAAAGAAGGTCACAAATTGTTGGAAAAGCTCATAGCATGAAATTCCATGATTGGTCCAAAATGAACTAAAAATGACTTATAACTTTGAAAAGTTGAAATTGGAAAGTGATTTGGGAGATCCACAAATCCAAAATAGGTCATCCAATATATCATTTTGATTGGAAAAACCATTTTAAGAACTTTGGTTCAAATAGATTTTTCATTTGAGGCTCCAAAAATGGACTTCCTTTGGAAATTTGTTGCTTGCAAAAGAAGGTAACATTGAAAAACCCTACACAAGCTAAAAATGCACTTGATTTTCACTCATCCCTTCTCAATATCTCACATAAGGACATTTTGAGACCAAAATTGCAAGGCATGGCATATGAGATGAGATAACCAATATGGCATATCATGGAATTTTCAAGAACTTTCCACACCCATCTAGATGAATCTAGAAGCATCCAATCAATCAATATATAAAGAGTGCATCAGAAAGTGTTAAAGGTTGGTGATAGAGAGCATTTTCAGAAGGGAGAGAGAGAGAGAGATAGCCATTAAAGCTCTTGCTTCAAGTTCAAGCAACTCAAGAATTCTTCCACTACAAGCCATCTCCACCATCACAAGTGCAAACAGAAGGTTGAGGACCATTGTAGGATCATCTTGAACCAATTTCAAGCCTTGCAAGCATCCCCACGAGCCTCCTCCATCATTGCTTGACAGGTTTCTTCTTCACCTTATATCTTCTAAATTATTGAGTTTTAGTTAGTTTTATAGGTATAGAAATGATGTGCTAGGCTAGATGATTAAACCCTAGAAGTTACAGCTTGTTCCATGGCAATCCATAACAGAACCTTGAATCTTTAATCTCCAAGATTGGTGTAGATTGTTAGTTTTAGGCATCATGAATTAGGTTAGAATGATCAGGATAACATCAAGAACATCTGTATACTGTTAGACTGAAGTTTGGTGAAGATTGATATCAGGTTAGCATGGTGGTACCAATATGTTGAAGCATTCTGTTGGGATTATTGAGAACGAATCAGGGAAAACTACTCGTACCATTGTATTCTAGGCATTTAGTAGGGCATTTCTTGTTTTGGAATCGAGTGAAACCATGGCGTGTGGAGAGAGTTAGAAGAGCTCGAAGTTTCGGGCATGGAGGAAGGATTTGCAGGTTAGGGTTTGGTCCAAGGAAGAAGAAGGGTTCGTGGCCGTTGGATGAAAGTCAAGGGCTTGACTGGGGGAACGATCGTACGGCTGTGCGCGTGTCTGAGATTGGAGGGAAAATTCAAACTAATCCCAAACGCTGCGTTTCATTAAACCAGCGCTGGGCCCAGAGTTCTATTCCCACCCCCCTTATTGTTGGCCCATTTATTTCTAACTAGCGCGTGTTGCTGTATACACCCCCCTCCCTTTAATTCATTTAATTTCTTTTATTTCTTTTAATGTTTTTTCTGTTTGTTTAATTCATTAAAAAATGATAGAAAATGATTTTTCAATTCTTCTTTTTTCTATGACTAGATGAAAATGTGTAGAAAATTATAAAAATAAAAATGAGATTTTATTTTTAGGTTTAATATTTTTAATAGATTTTCCAAATAAATAGCTTTTTAATAGTCTTAATTTGGTATTTGATTTTGTAGGAATTGTTTTAGAACCATCCCTTAGGGTTTTTAATCCATTCTTTTTTGTGCAATTAGATGATGAATCATAGTTCCCCATAGGATTTTTTCTAGATTTTTAGAATTAAATTTTGACTAGTTTAATTAGGATAGATTTAGGGTATCCTGATTAGGGTTTAAATTGTGTTTAGGTGATGAATTCCTTTCTTTGATTGAGTTTTATCTTGATTTTTAGGTAGAGACCTTTGTAGATGTTATGAGTAGGTGTTGAGGACCCTTGTGAATAATTGTTAGATTTTTCCCCATTAGTTTAGTATTTTTAGGTATTTTCTGAAGTTGCCTGATGATTTGGTCTGTTCAGTAGGTTATCTGTTCATCTTTGGGGTTTATTCTGAGGAATTTGTTGAGGGGCTTGTGTTGCCTTGAAGACCTTGATGGAGATCATCATGAAGAGGATTGTAGATCAAGACTCAGAGACCCAGAGCTTGGCTTGTCCCCTGTCTGTGAGGTTTGAGATCCTGAAGTTTGAAGGAAGTTCATGGTACTTTCCTGAGGAAGGCACTATGAATGACCTTCATTCTTTCTTCTCACCTCTTTCTTAAGTATCCAATGATGTTGGAGCCAACTTGTGAGTTTAATTTCTCCTGAGGAGGAATGTAAACTGATCACATGTTGTTGAGCCACATGGGATACAACTCCTAAGTGGAAGCCTCCTAGTACTTTCCTGAGGAAGGTCCTATGGGTCTATTCACTTAGTTCCATTAGTTTATCTAGGATTTCTCAAGTATCCAATGATGTTGGAGCCAACTTGTGAGTTTAATTTCTCCTGAGGAGGAATGTAAACTGATCACAGTTGTTGAGCCACATAGGATACAACTCCTAAGTGGAAGCCTCCTAGTACTTTCCTGAGGAAGGTCCTATGGGTCTATTCATTTAGTTCCACTAGTTCAGATAGGATTTCCTAAATATCCAGTGATGTTGGAGCCTGCTTGTGAGTTTAATTTCTCCTGAGGAGGAATATAAACTGATCACAGTGGTTGAGCCACATAGGGTATGACTCCTGAGTATACACCTCCTAGTGCTTTCCTGAGGAAGACACCATGAGTCTGCTTGCTTAGCTCCCTTTCTTTGGTAAGCTTGTTCTGAAGCTTGAAGACTGGGAATGATTTCTCTTGTTTAGGGTTTTGCTTGAGAGCTTTGCTTAGATTTGTTCAGATTCTGTGATTAGGGTTAGGATTAGAGAGTAGATTCTTTCTTTCTCAAGCATGTGTGTTTTGCTTACCTGATGGCACTTCATTTCCCTTATTTGTTCATTGCTTGATAGCATATTGTTTATTTTCAGTATGATTACTGTTATTTCATGACTGGCTTGAGGTTGAGATGAGCTTGTGGAGGCTGAAACCCCACACACATTTCCTCCCTCACTTGCATTGCATGCATTTTACTGTTAAAGCTGATGCTTTTGTCTGTTTCTGTGTATCATTGACATGATCCCTTAGGACTCTCATTTCCTCCGATGAGGATTTGATGATAGACTTTTAGGTTGAAGCCTATGCATGACAACATCTAGGAGTTCCCTGTTTCAAACCTCAACCATAGGATGAATCCATGGCATGATAACAGTAGGACTTGATAGTCTCCCTCCTAGTTGAGCCATTTATCCCGTAGTTTCCCGAACTACGTTTGCTCTGATCTTTCATACCAGATGAAAGTACGTAGGCATAGGATGCGATATCCTAGCGAGCAACCTTCCCCGTAACCCGTAGTTAGCCGAACTACGTTGACTCTGATTTCTCGTTCCAGACGGGAATACGTAGGCATAAAGCGCGACGCTTTGCCGAGTCATTTTTCTTTTCCTTTTTCAGCCAGCCTTGATAGGTAGATAGATTATAACCAACCCGTCCAAGTAAACAAACAAGCGAGGATCCCGTCGAGTACGACGGACGTGAGGGGTGCTAATACCTTCCCCTTGCGTAACCGACTCCCGAACCCAGACAATGGTTGCGATGACCTTGTCTTACCCTTATTCGTCAGGTTTTTCCGATCGTTTCCTTTCCCGTTCTGAGGGATAAATAACGAAAGGTGGCGACTCTTCTGTCATGCCGGCACCTTATTTTTCGCGCAAGCGACAGGTTGCCATTGGATTAGACTGAAGACTTTGACCAAAGTAAGATCCCACGGCCAGGAATTGATTTCATTTTGTGAAGGATTCTAAAAGAAGCTGCAACGCAGCGTTTCATTTAAGTGATAGGTTGGGCTTAGTGTAAAAACATGATACTCACCCCCCCCCCCCCCCCCCCCCCCCCCTTTTAGAGGCCCACCTGAAGATACACTGTTTTTAGTTGCTATTTGTACCAAGTTTTTATCATTTTCATTTTATTTTCATATTAATTTCTGATTGATAATTGGGCTTAGTAGCGCTTTAGTATCTGCACCCCCTTTTGGGCCCAACATTGAATTAAACTGGAAATATTTGCTATTTACCACGCAGGTTTCACCAATTTCCATATTTTCCATTTTATTTTCTTCATTTTACATAGTTTAGTAAATAATCCATAAAAAATTGAAGAATGACTCAAATAATTCCATTCTTTTTTCCATTGATTCATGATTGAATCTATTTTTTTGTAGATAAAAAATATTAACATTTCATGAATTTTTAATTTTATTAGCATTTGTTGAATTTTAATTGATATTAAAATAATCATGGTTGATACTTTTTTTTGTTGAATTTAGTTTGAGTACTTGGTGATGATTCTTGCCCTGATTTTTTGTGGATAGCTAGCATAGATATGCATGTTCCCCCTAGATTTTTCTCACATTTTTGTGATGAAGTTAGGTGGTAGTTTTAAGTTGAAACTTTAGGAGCTCCATTTTTAGGGTTTATGATTAGTATCTTGTGATTTAGGATTTAATATTAGGACTTAATGGATGAATTAGTCCATGGATTTTGTATGGGTTAGTCTTGATAGACTTAGGATCCCTTACGAATTTTTGTAGGAATTTACAATTTAGTTTACTATTTTTGTTTGATTTTAGTTTAGGTGCTAACTTTGGATGATTCTAATGCACTAATCCAACTAGATTGATTCCTTTAGTTCCCTTATATTAGGGTTTTGCTTTGTTTGCCCTTGGTTGAGGATGAAGGAAAGTTGAAGATGCAATGGAATGCTTGAAGAAGCTTGGACATGAAGATCTTTCCCTTCTTTTGGTGTAGTTTTGATTAAGTGTTAAGATTAGGGTTTGTAGGCAGAGCTTCTAGATAGATTCTCTTCCTTCATAAACATGGAAGATGTTGATCACTTCCATTCTTCCCTATGATGCAAGGTCCCATTGTAAAGGCCTCATCCCTCCTTTGGTAGGATGTGTGGCTCTTTGCAGGTTGGTAGAACCTTTGAGGGTCCCTTTCTCTGATGATGGAATGCTTAGTGGTGACCTTTGGTCTTCACTCTGCTGTCAATCATCCAAACCTTGCTCTTGTTAGATGAATCTTTCTCCCTTGCTAGAGGATGGAGTCCCTTGCTTGAAGAAGATTAAAGGCTAGAAGTTGATACTTCTCTGGGTTTGAAGATTACCTTTGGAGCTGAAGCTTGAAGATCAAGAACAAGTTGATACTTGTGTGAAGAGGATCAAATTGAGATTGAAGAAAGAGCTGAAGCTTGAGAAACAAGTTGACACTTGTGTTTGATATGTTGAAAGCTTGAATAAGCAAGTTGACACTTGCTATTGAAGATGAAAGCCCTGAAGAGCTGTTGAAGACTGAGGACTGAGCTGATGTCAGAGGAGCTTTGCTATGAAGCTGAGGAAGCTGTTGATCTGCTTTCTTTCCTGTCTGTTTGCTTTCTGTGCAACTATATTGGTGTGACTTGTTTGATTTGCTTGATGAATTAGAATAATTTCATCTAGACTGATTTAAGCTAGGAGCATGATTGCACTAGAGGTTGAGTTGCTCCCTCTGCTTGTATTTTTACTGTATGGCTTTGCTTGCGGGTATTCGGTAGAGCCCAGCTCCCTTGCATATGTGGTTTGTGATTTGCTTGATGGCATTTTATTTTAGTTTTCTGTATGATTATAGTTATTCATATCTGGCTTGAGGTCGAGACGAGCTTGTGGAGGCTGATGCCCCACACACATTTCCTCCCTCACTTGCATTGCATGCATTTTCAGTCGTTTACTGTTTACTGTTTAAGTGGATGCTTTATCTGTTTCTGTTTATCATTGACATGATCCCCTAGGAATCTCACTTCTTTTGATAAGGAAGTGTTGATAGAACTTTAGGTTGAAACCTATGCATGATAACTTCTAGGAGTTCCCTGTTTTCAAACTTCAACCATACGATGAATCCTTGGCATAACAACTGTTAGGACTTGATAGTCCCCCCTTTGTTGAACCTGTTCGTTCTCTCTTCTCATCTCAAAACAAATTAAAATACAGTAATAAAGGTTAACTGACGTCGTACGTTATGAGCCTTAAGCTACTTGAGAAAGGGTTGTTGGAGAGTTTCTTTTCAACAGCTTGGATGTTTAGTATGGTACCCTTTGGGTGACATGCGACGCATTCACTCTCAGGTCATAGTCTCTAGTGCGATTGCAAACATCCATAAAAAATAGTTCTTCCGTAAAAGACAGAAAACAAACTTCAAACCTTTTTGCCCCGTGGGCCCATAATTCAAAGGAAGCTTTTCTGAAGAAAAGAGTGTCGTTAACTCCCAATTCTACCGCAAACGGTAACGCTTAAGCCTCCAAGGGTCGAGCTGCGTACATCCAACTGCTGGAACTGTTTGTTAACCCTACTCGAAAAAACAGATGAATCTGAATCCCTGTAATCCGTAGTTATCCCGAACTACGTAAGCTCTGATCTCTCATATCTGTTGAGAGTACGTATGCACAATACTGACGTATTGGCGAGCTACCTTCACCATAACCTATAGTTATCCCGAACTACGTTGACTCTGATTTCTCATTCTCTGATGAGAATACGTAGGCATAAAGTGCGACGCTTTGTCGAGTCATTTTCTTTCTGTTTTAAGCCAGCCTTGATAGGTAGATAGATAAAACCAACCCGTCATATAAACACAACAAGCGTGGATCCCATCGAGTACGATGGACGTGAGGGGTGCTAATACCTTCCCCTTGCGTAACCGACTCCTGAACCCAGACAATGGTTGCGACGACCTTGTCTTATACCTTTTCGTCAGGTTTTTCCGATCGTTTCCTTTCCCGTTCTGAGGGATAAATAACGAAAGGTGGCGACTCTTCTGTTTTGCCGACACCTTATTTTCGCGGAAGCGACACAAGGGCAATGACTTAAAGTTGGATTTGAGTTTTCTGAGTCCAAAATGCAGAGTTTCAATAAATGTGCTGGCACTCCCTCAGCGCTTCAAATCATTGACCTTTCCACACATCCCACGGCTCATGTTATTTCGTACCTTTTATTTGATTTTTATTTCATTTTGAATATTTTAATTGCTTTGTTGATTCCAAAAATCATATTAATTCCAATTTTGATCCAAAAATTATTTTAAAAATATCCTCATGATCTTGATGGAATTTATGATTTTCTGGAATTAACAAAATGCATTTTCATGCATTTTTCAATTTAATATGATTTTTCACATTTTATTTTGTTCTTTAACATTTGCATAATTGTTCATCTGCCTTGTTGATTTTTGTTCTCTCATTTAGTGATGATTCTGGCTAAGATCTTTTAACATGTTTTAGGGTAGATATTCATGTTCCCCTAGCATTTTTCGTGGAATTTTAGAACAACTTTAGGTTCTATTTTAGGTGTTGAGATTAGAACCTTCCCAAACTTGTGGATCCCATTGACCTATTTCACTTTAGGAATTGATTAGAGAACTTAGAAGTTGATTTAGGCTTCAATATTTTTACATAAGTTTGTTCAAACGTGTATGTCCCCCTAGGAAATTAACTAGAATTTTACAACTGTTTTTTCTATTTTAGTTGTATTTTGCAAGTTGCTTGTGCTTGTGGTGTTCTCTCTTGAGTGCTTTTGCTTGTTTGGTTTGGTTGGCTGCTTTGGAGCTGGATTTGCTTGATTTCCTTTTTGGTGGAGCTTCTGGATTCATTGAAGAATCTATGGCTTGAAGATTGGAGCATGGAGTTGAAGTTTTCTCCTCTTGTGGAAGCTTTTTAGGAGCTTAGGAAATTAGGGTTTTAGGAAGTGCCTTAGACCTAGTTTTAATTCTTTCTTTAAACATAGAGTGCATTGTTTGCCTCTATTCTATCCAATGATGCATAGTCCTCCTAGGGAAGCTCCGTCTCTCCTTTGGAGGGATGAGTGGCATGCCTTAGTTGAGTAGAACTTTGAGGATGCCTTTCCATTTCAATGTTAGTTCTTAATGATTTCCTTTGGTTGTCATTAAGTTTCTTAACATTATAATTTGATCTTGATGATTAATCCTCTTCTTGGAGTGTGCCTGATGAAATGAAGATTGATGGAGCTTGAAGATAGGAGCTATCTTGAAGATGAAGCCCTTGCTGTCAAATCAGCTGTTGCTGTTTGCTGTAGGAGTTTGGTGCTGCTGCTTGGGCTGCCTCCTCTATTTTTTTTTTTTGTTTTTCTATGTATTGTTTGTTGGCTTGTGTTGCTTGCCCCATAGGTTTGAAGTGAAGTTGATTCACTTTGCCTGTTGTTTTCCCAGGTTTGAGGTAGAGCAGGACTCCCTTGCCTCGCTTGTATTGCTGCATTGCATGCATTTTACTGTTTATTGTATTTGCTTGCTTTCTTTTGATGTTTATCCCCCATGATCTCTAATCTCCTCTGTGCAAGAGGGAATTATGACAGACATTAGGTTTTGACCCATGCATGACAACATTAGGTTAGTTTCCCTTTCAACCCTAGGCTTTTTAGAGCGTCTTTCTCTTCTCATCTCGAAACAATTCAAAAATACAGTAATAAGGTTAATTAAAGTCGTACGTTACGAGCCTTAATCTATTTGAGAAAGGGTTGGTGGAGGGTCACTCTCCAGTAATCTGGCTGCTTAGTGTTGTACCCTTTGGGTGACATGCGACGTAGTCACTCTCAGATCATAGTCTCTAGTGCGACAGAGATTGCAAACTTCATAAAAAAACAGTTCTTGCGTAAAAGGCTGGAAACAAACTTCAAATGTCAATTTTGTCCTCTTGGACCCTTAACCAGGAAAAACCCTTTCATAAGGAGATAAAAAACAGTAAGACAAACTTGTGTCTTCCGTAGCCCGAACTACGTTTGCTCTGATCTTTCATGCTGTATGAAAGTACATAGGCACAGGATGCGATATCCTAGCGAGCAACCGTTCCCTCTTTCCCGTAGTTAGGCGAACTACGTTGACTCTGATTTCTCGTTTCAGACGAGAATACGTAGGCATAGAACTGTTGTGTTCTGCCGAGTCACTTTTTTTTCTTTTGTCCCTAAGCCTGTAGAGTAGATAGATAAACAATCCCTTAGACAAAAAACAAGCGTGGATCCCATCGAGTACGATGGACGTGAGGGGTGCTAATACCTTCCCCTTGCGTAACCGACTCCCGAATCTAGGATTTGGTTGCGATGACCATTCCTTTCCCTTTTGCGTTAGGTTTTCTCTGAGCGTTTCCTTTCCCTTCTTTGGGATAACTAACGCACGGTGGCGACTCATCTGTCATAGCCAGCGCCGATTTTCGCAGTAGCGACAACTGGTTGCAAAGGTGACCAGACGGGGCTGGTTTCTGGTTTGGATATCAGACGGGAACTGATTTCCGGTTTGCCAGATGAGAACTGGGCTTTGGAAATGATTTGGTTACATGGTAGGTAACAGGTTAGGCTGTCGGATAACGATCCAATGACAGCAAGGCCTTTTTAGAAGGTTCAGGTTTTGGGTAGGGTAATGACACGATTCCCCGACATTCAACTCTTGCTGGGGTGAACAAACTCGCTTGAACAACTTGCCCTAGTATAACTCAACTTGACCCAATCCGACTCTTGGGAAAATTCACTCTGATTAGAAAGTATCTTGCCATGAGACGATCTCAAGATGGCTTGCCCCAGCATCTATACAACGAAAGGATTCATCCCCAATTAACCAACTCTCAGCGTGGTTGGTTTCAATATACTTCTAAAGTAGCTTTCCCCTGAACGAGCGTTGAAGCGACTTAACTTGATCTGATTGAATGCTGGAGGGATCTGCCCTCACACCACAGAAACTACGGATGGTTGCCCCTGATTGGGTCTCGAGAAGATTCACTTCTGATCAACTACTTCTCGAATAAACTGTCCCATAATCAAACGATGCTTCGGGACTTGTCCTCAGACTAAATTATCCCAAACTCACTGGAAGTCAATGCCCCAGATTCACAGGGCTTCGCACCATTCTGGTCCCGACTACTGAACGATTCATTCCTGTTTGATTATCCCCTGTTGGAATTTCCTTCATGTCGACTACTAACCTGCAATTAAAATTGTTTATTCGCGAATGGTAATTTTAATGCAGTGTTCATGCAGATTTTGAAAAAAGTGTTGTCACTCATTTATGCGTCGTGAGTGACGAATGAACCAAAGAGTTCACACGTAATGCTGATTTGATCAGTGAAAAATAAAACAAGGATATGATTAGCAAATCATGTAGGAGTCAGGTTACTCGACCTTATCATAATGCGCTTTCAGAATAAACCCTGCCTCAATTAGGTCTTTTAAGGGTTGTATCGTGGTCGGGTTCACGGTTCTCGAAACAAAGGATATTAGGCTCAAATTATGATTTGTACCCACCCCTTCTACATGATGATCTTCGATCCTAATGTTCAGTTAACTTGGCACAAGCGCTCGCCTCTTCGGGAGGTATGTTGAATAGTAGAAACAATGGTTAAAGAACTCACAAGGTTTTCGGAGTGATAGTTACTCCTTTTCATTTTCGGTGTCTGTAATCACACGACTTTGTCCTTGTTTGAGGACTTTTCTTTTGAGATCCTTTCTTTTTCATTCTTTTGATTCCTTAATTTTTTCCTGGACTGACTGCTTTTGAGTTCTTTTTCGATTTTTTGAAGTCCAGCGGGATGCCCTAATTTTTGCCTAAGTATTTGCTTTCCAACTATTCTCTTTTCACTTAGCGGGCTTTTCTTTTTCTTTTTACTCTTTTTTTTTCGAAATAAGTTGTGCGACACTGGTTGTCTTGATTTATCCGAAAGGGTTATAACTGTCTCACTCCTTATTGGTGAGGTTTAACCATTGTGGTTGACGAGGTACGACCTCTTGAGAGGAATAAATTGTGATCGGTCCTCGAATGGGGACACTTCTCTATAAGACTTGAACACTCGATCAAGCTAACTGACAACTACCCTGCCCCGGGTTAAGATGTGAAGGTTTAAAAGTCCAGAAGAAACTTCTACTTCTCGGCTCGAAGTGGTTATCAAGGGACTAACTCCTTATATCTCCAGTGTTTAGGGGATTTGAAACAATGCCTTGTACGTCATCGGCAGGGTTTTATCCGAAAGCATACGATCATCGGTTATGAGTATTCAGTTTCGTCATCCTCCCACCAATCTTTGCTAATCATAGTTACAAAGTGGAGTGAATAAATACAAGTGTCAATGCAATGCAATAAATGAGCGACAGCGACATGATTATTTCAGAAAAAATGCATAGTCACTTTATCAATATTACCATTCGAAACAAACAATGTTTAACAACAAATAGTAACTAGCAGAAAAGAACTACAAATGCAAATGATAAAAAAAGTCCGAGGACTGCCAACGCTGAGGACGTCTGCCTATCTGGACCACTGACTTCTGGAGATAAACCTGTAAATCTGCAAGCTCACACAACTGCGAGATTGTCATGCACAACCAAAACTCCCTATGGAAAGGAAATGCACCCTTTGTCGATCGACTGTTGCACTTTTGCCTGAAAAGCTTTGCAATCTTCAGTTGAATGCCCTGGGGATCCACCATGGTATCCACACTGAGCGTGGGGGTTGTACCCAGGAGGATAAGGCTCTGGCACAGGCTTAAGAGCTTTAGGTTCCACCAAAGAATTTTGAATCAAATATGGCAGGAGCTGGCTATACGGCACATGCACTGGATGAGAAGGAGCATTCCTTCGTTCCAAGTTATTACTAGGTTTGTTCTGATTCTGATAACCTCGGCCACGGGCTCGTTGATTTGCAAGAGGAGCAACATAAAGTTCCTGATATGGTGCCCTAGGCACAGTTGTCCGTCCAGAATAACGAGACACAGAATATACTGACCGCTGAGAAGATGAAGAACCAACAGATTTCAATGATTCATCTTGAGAATACCCAACATCTGTCATGACTGCATTGATCACAATTCCATCTTCAGTTTGAAAGTTGCAGAGAGATTCAGTTTCACTAGCCTGACCGCTTGAAACATTCTGAATTCTTCCAGTCTTAACGCCATGCTCAATGCGTTCTCCTGTCCTTACCAGTTCAAAGAAATTTGGCGCAATTTCAAGCATTCTTTCAAAGTACGGGCTCTGCAGGGAGTTTACGAACATGCCTGTTAACTCTCGGTCTAGAAGCGGTGGTTGGACTCTAGCAGCAAATTCTCTCCATCTCTGAACATACTTCCTGAAAGGTTCATTGTTCCCTCGAGACAATTCCTGCAACTGCTTGCGACTAAGAGCCATGTCTAGGTTATAGTCGTACTGTTTCATAAAAGCTTTATCTGAATCCACCCATGATCGGATCTGATTACTCTCCAACTGCATATACCAACTCAGAGATGCCCCAATCAGACTATCCTGGAAGCAGTGAATCATCAATTTATCGTTGTGCACAAATGAAGTCATTCTTCTGCAGAACATCACTAAATGTTGCTTCGGGCAACTATCTCCTTTGTACTTTTCAGACCTCGGCGCTCTGAAATTCAGAGGTAACACTAGGCCGGAGACCAGACACATGTCTGCAGCATTGAGGTTAACAACACCTCTAACTTCCAAAGCTTTGAATCTTTCATCCAATGCATGAAACCTTTTGGCATACTCAAGAGCTCTCGGGTCTTCAGTCTTTGCTATCGGGACCTCTCTTCGGGAATCCGGAACAAGGAAGACAACACCCTGATAATCTGAGGTATCAACAGAAGGAGAACGCTCACTTTGGACAACAAACTGCATATGTAGATCTCGGTCTTTAACAGAAGGCTGCACAGGATGAGCTGCAGTAAGGTTATTCACTTGTGGGAAATCTTCGTCATGCATAGAACCATACAAAGGATTGGACATGACAGTGAAACCTGACGAGGTATCAACAATCTGGAAGTTGCTCTCTGACATAGCTACCAACAACTTTCGCCTAACTCCACTGCTTGATTCTACTCAATTCTGCTTCAGCCCCTTGGTCATCTTCAACACTTGCTCAGACCAAACACCGGAGAATCACCTTCATAATCAAAACAACAGTTGGATAAGAGCTCTGGCTAGCTGGAGGATGATATGCAATATGATGCAAAGATGTTTATGCAAATGCAATGCAAGATGCAGCAAACACGGGATCACAGCCCCCACAAATCTCTGAATACTGCTGCGCTGCTGACTGAGTAAGTTCGCTTTGAAGAGAAAACCAAAATACCGGGTTGGCTAGAAGTCAAGTTTCCTGCAAAACCCTCCCACTCACGGGTATGGACCTAATCTGACAAGGTACAACATCCTATGCGGTCGTCAGTGTCACAAACTTTCAAGAAACGATGATACGATACCCAGGAGGTGTGGCATCATCATCTCTTGAAGCGGTCTCACTTATCTGACTTCCAAATGATCGGTCCCCAGAGTCGACAATCCTCCTGACCAACATCCCCTCAAACCCAAAGGGTTGGAAAAGAAGTCAACCAAAAGAACCTCGTCTGAGCGTGGATTTTGTGAGACACTAGTACATACAAAGCATGCACGCGCCCACTACTTTCCACAACTAATGCTAGGTGTGCACTCAAGCCTGGGTTTTGGCTTATCTCTCAAAGGAATAACCACCCAACAGCATAACAACAACAAATAATAATACAGTGCGGAAAATGTAAATATAGTAACATACAACATACAACGCAATGACTAAACATCCGAAGACAAGCAAACAAACGCTAGGATTGACTCGCATAGGGGACGTTGGATCCCCAGCAGAGTTGCCAGTTGTCGCTACTGCGAAAATGAGGTGCCGACACAACAGAAGAGTCGCCACCTATCGTTATTTATCCCTCAGGATGGGAAAGGAAACAAACAGGAGAAACCTCGCGAAAACGGGATAAGATTGGTCATCGCAACCAAATCCTAGATTCTGGAGTCGGTTACGCAAGGGGAAGGTATTAGCACCCCTCACGTCCGTCGTACTCGACGGGATTCACGCTTGTTTGTTTGTCTAAAGGATGAAGACAATCTAGTCTACGACTTCTAAAGCTAAACGGGAAGAAACTTCAAACTGACTCGGTAGAGCGTCGCTGCTCTATGCCTACAGATTCTCAACAGAGATAATCAGAGTCAACGTAGTTCGGGAAACTACGGGGGAAGTTTGCTCGCCAAGACATCGCGTCTTGTGTCTACGTATTCTCATCCAGTATGAGAAATCAGAGCATAACGTAGTTCAGGCTTACTATGGGTAAACAAAGGTGTTCTCGGTCACACGGGGGTGAGAGAAAAGGTTGACGACACTAGCATACGCATTCTAGCAGTTAGGTGTATGCTGCTCGACCATTGGAGACTTATGCGTTACCTGTTTGTGGTAGAACAGACGTAGTATGTCATTGTTTTAAAGGTATGGGAACCTACGGGACTTAGAACTACGACCTGGTCTCAATTGCGCTAGGGCAAGAGAAAGGGATAACAGACATTAGCGGGAAAATCTAATTCGCACGGCAGCAAGAGAAAACAGAAGTTAGTTGTTAGTGTGCTCTCTAGGATATTGCATTCTATGCCTACATATTCTCATTCGGTATGAGAAATCAGAGCAGCTGTAGTTCAGTTTACTACAGCAAAACGGGGAAAAGTCTCGATTGCACGAAAGCAAGAGATAAGGTTCGGAACGCGACGCACACGCTAAATCCTAAACGTAGGAGTGAATGCGTCGCATATCACCCAAAGGGTGCTACACTAAACACTCTGATTATTGGAAGGAAACCCTCCAACAACCATTCCTATGTATCTAACGATCTTACAACACTCGACGGTTGCATAACAGGAAATGAAAGAATTGAAATAGAAATAATGCTGCTGAACGGAGATGGTTCCATTGATCTTTGACTTTTTGTGTGCAAGCTTAATCTTCATGCTTGTCCTCTTTGATGCTTGATGGTGATCTTCTGAACCAGGATCAATGCATGATGTTGAGCCGTCAAAATTCTTCTTACAAGAGAAACTAAAATGAAAAAGTCCCCTAACAAGTGGACATTAAATTCTACTTCTAAAAAGTGTAAAATAAACTCCTAATAGAAACTATGTCCTAAAAGAAAATTACAAGGAATTGCAATGCACAAACCTATACAAAATAGTGCATAATGCTCTAAAGGAAAATAAAACTATAATTTCCTAAAAGAATATAATACCTAAAATAACCCTATAAATTCTATGCATAATATATCATAATATTCTAAGAAATATACTATAATTGCCTAAAAAAATATTCCAAAGAAAATGTACACAAAAATTAACAAAAAGGAAAATAAAGTGCAGGGGGTTTTCTGCAGTGATACAGGGGGTGTGCTATAGCAAAAACAGCAGTTGTAGTTGGGCCCATCCCAACAAAGCATACAACCAAACAAAAAAAATAGAGACGGGGGGGGGGGGGGGGGGGGATGCCATGAAACGGGGGTGTATGAACACAAAACGTTTGGCCTGGTCCAACGAATCCAAAAAAAACGGAGGGTGAATATGGCCAAAAAACACATGTGGGCAAACAGCCCAACAACCAATCATCCTACGGATCCCTTCCCTTCTCTCTTTCACTCTCTTCTGAAACCCTAGCTTCAACCTTCTCTTTCCCAATTCCCGCCGCCGCACCGTCCATTCTCAACCTCGCCGTTCCACTCTCTCTGTCTCTCAATCCCTCCTTATCTGATCTCCATCTCTCTCTGTCTCTATTAAAAAAAAAAACATCCAACAACAAATAACACCAAAGAATCCATCGATCCTTCCATTGCGTGACGGTTGATGATGAAAACAAGTTGGCGGGTACGAAACTTCGTTTGAAGTCGTTGATGGCAACAAATCATGATTGCATGTGAGGATGAAGTTGACTTGAGCTTCGTTGAAGAAGTTAACGGAGTATCTGAAGAAGGTCGTTGTTGTTTTTGGAAAAACGAAGATGGATGAGGAAGTGATGAACATGTGAAGAATCTTGGAGTTTCTGAACATTCTTGAAGTGAGCGAGAATCTCGAGCTATTGATTCATTTTATGGCTTGAAGCTTCTGGGGAAAGTTGATATGATGAATGTTTGTGGATGTCGTGAGGTTCGAAGGTTGGTGAAGATCTATGGATCTTTGAAGAAAATCTTGAAGTTGTATGAAGAATCTGGCAACTGTTGATGACTGTTTGAAGACGAGTCTGGGAGACGGATGAGGTTTGATGAAGTTTTGGAGGATCTTCATGAAGACGATGAAGAAACGACAACCATGATGAAGGTTTCTTGAAGAACTTGGTGCAGTTTGTTGATGATTAGTTGATTTTTCAGTTTATCATTGAAGGTGATGAAGAATCATGAAGATCTTCATGGAGATTTGGAGAATATGTTGAAGAACACGATGAAGAACGTGATTGAAATCTGAAAACAGTTGAAGATCTTGTTTTTGATGATGAACGTGGTTGAAATCTGAAAACGGTTGAAGATCTTGAACGCTTGATGAATTTGATGATGGAGGCGATGAAGAACACGATGAAGATCGTGAATAAACTGGAAAACTGATGAAGATTCGTTGAATGTTCCAGCGATGGTTGCAGGTTCCGGCGAGGTTTTCCGGTGACGGTTATGATTTCCGGCGACAGTTATAAGTTTCCGGCAATATTTTGGCCGTGTGAACCGCCGTAAATGATTTCTCCGGCGAGCATCTCCGGTGTTTGCATGGCTGGAGGGAGGGATGGCCACCTCATAGAATGCGTGGCAACACGCATGGGAGAGAGGGGATGAGGGAGCGACGGGTGGCAGTGTGAGGTGTCAAGAGAGTGTGAGGCGTGAACATGTGGCGTGTGTGTGGAGTGATGGAGAAAAACGTGGCAGTCTCTGAGATAATAGTGGGAAAACGTGGCAAATGTTGGGAGAAAAGAGAGAGAGAACGTGGGGCTCTTATATAGATGCCAAGTGGCGCTGGACAATGGACCTGGGCCTCCACAACTAAGACACTTGGCCCACGAAAAATCAGACTTAAGGTTTCAATTAAAGACTCAATTAACTGATTAATAAATGCCTAATGAATGATTAAAACTCAATTAATGAAACTGAACAAAGACTAATTGAATATTAACAAACATTAACTAAACAATTAAAATCTGGATTAAACGAAATTAATAAAAATTCTAATCAATTAACCCTAATTACCTAGATTAATAAAATCTAATAAAACCTATAATAAATCTAAAAATCTATTAGAAACTAATTAAAATCTAAAAATCCTAATGAAATCTAAGAAGAATTAATAAAACTAATAATACTCTATTAATACTCTAAAAAACAATTATTCTAACAGAAAATTAAGTCTAATAAAACCTATTAACTTCTAAACAACTCAATTAAAATCTAGAAACTACGAAAAACTATTTAAACCTAATATCTAAAATTGTTTAGGATCTAAGCAAAAATCTATTTAATATTCTAGAAAAACAATTAACCTATTTAAAATCTATTTTCTAAAGAATTATCTAAAAATAAAAATCTAAAAACTATTAATACATAAAACAAGTATTAAAAATCTATTTAAATTCTAGAAAAACTATAATATTCTAAATTAGGAAATAGAATCATAAAAGAATTAAATCGGCGAACATAAAATGCGAGAGTGCAGAAAAATAAGCGGTAAAAGGGTACGGACACCGAGATATCCTCAAAAATAATAGCGTAGGTTGAAAACACCGGGAAGCGCACAACCTCCCAAAATAAATCCCCGTATTCGAACTGGTTTGAAACGTCTGAAGCGCGAGAACAGGGTTGTAATCTTGATGAAATCAATTTGGCTGAGGAAATGCACTACATGCAATATTGAAATGCGAATGCAAAATGAGTCGAAACATAAACCAAATGCGAGAATCGGTTGGTCAAGTTTTGGGGTGCAACACACACCAAAATAGATCATTCTCTCAACACCTTATGTTTCTTGTACTACCACATAACAAAGGCTTCGTCTATGGGAATCGACTACTGATTCCCTCAAATTCTCGTGAAAACCACTATCTCTTCACTAATTATCTGCCTTCACTGATCTTTTTTCTACTTTAACATTCGATCAATTTTATCCAAACTATGGCAATATCTAAGTCCATTTGACTAACCTCTCAATGTGACAGTATTGCTGCTACTGCAAAATTTAACATTCACGAGAAAAATGTGCTACCTCTTCCAATAGTAGAAGCTGATATAGTCCTAGAAACTTTTCATTCTGATCCAAATTTATCGACCTGAGTATATTTTGGGTCTTTTTGAATTTTCAATCTTATAAATAGGTTTTACAAGGTCAAACTTCTATAAAAAAACTTGGATTGCAGTCACATATCCCTGAGACTAGATGCTCTAAATTCTTTAAAAACTCCAAACTTGTCTAGGCATGTGTTGCACCCCAAAATTTGTCATCATTCCTTCATCCCTTTCAAATTCAATGGCATAAGGGAGACCCATCATTCCAAATTCAAGTTTCATGAATTCAAGACTAGATTCAAGAATATTACAAAGAGAAATTTCATGACATTTGCAAGAATGTCACATTTGTTACAAAGTTTCAAACTCTTAGTAATGCCTAGAAAATTAAGTTATTTCTAGTCTTAATTCAAGCTTCTAATTAACTTCATTCTATGGTACCCTTCATGCCCCATCAAGTCCACATGATCCTCTCTGTGCTTACAAACATCCAAGGAAGACATTTAAGAGTTAACTCAATATTAGAATATTTCAAGATCAAGACTATGCATGTAATCATGGGCAATTTGAATGTGATCCAAAACAGCCCCATGACCAACTAATTCCCAACCAAATAAACCATGTCACAAAACTTGGTGAACTAGATCATGTTGGTCCACTTACATGCCAAAATTCAAAACTTCAAAATTCTGTCAAGAGGAGAGGCATGGACCACAAGTATAACACAAGAACAAGTGAATAAAGGAGGGCAATGCAGAAAAAACAGCACTAGGAAAGTGCAACAGCAAAAGCAAAAACAACAACATGCTAGAAATGGAAAGAAATGTGGTTGCACCAAGAAAGTGGTAATAAGTATTTCCAAATATAGAAGTTCTGAAACTTGAAGCATGTGCAAGCTCTATTGTTTTGGTACAACAGTAATAGTGCAGAAAAATACAGCAAAGTGACATACATGGAAATGGAAAGAAAGAGAGTGACATCAAGAAAGTTTCCTGGGACATTTCTAAGTAAAAAACTGAAGTCTTGATGGGAGAGCAAACCCTAGTGTGCTGAGATTAAAGGGAGAGGGGGCTGCAAAAAAAAAGAGAAGATGCATTTGGTAGAGAGTAAGAGGATACACTACAGATTGACATAGAAAGATATTGAGAGGAAGAAAGAAAGAGAGAAAAACAGAAAAAAGAGAGAAACATTGAGAGCATTCACCAACCATTGAAAGAATAAAAGGTGGATAAAATATCAGAGGAGGAGGTAGACCATAGAAGCACAAACCATTGGTGAAGGAAGATAGTAACTCTTGGGTATCCTTTCCTTCAAACCCTTATCTCTTTTATATTTTTGCATGTTTTATTTTCATGAGTTCTTCCTTGTGTTGTATACTGTAATAAGGTCTTGATATGACCAAGAGATGTTGCAAAAGAACAAAGAAAAGAGATAGAACTTAGTATAGTTTCCATCGTGATATGAGTTGAAAAAACTCAAAATACTGTCACGTTCGCCTAACGAACTTTGCCCCCTTTTCCCCACTGTTTCCATAAAAAAACGTGTATTTTGGGTAAAACAACATGAAGTTTTCCTAGAGAACTTCTTGATGTTTTTTTTCTGTCATGTTCACTGGAAACTTTGCCTAGCGAACTTTGCCCCATTTCGCCTCTGTTTGCATTCGCTAGCACCTTCGCCTAGCGAACTTATTGCTGTTTTTTCTGGGTACCTTGGCTGGCACCTTCGCCTAGCGAACTTCTGTCCCTTTTGCTTCAATTTGTGAACAGTGCACGTTCCCTGAAAAGTTCGCCTAGCGAACTCCTTAATGGCACTTCATGCCATTTTTTTTCGTATTTTGTTCTATTTTAGCCGACTAACCTGATGTGGATGTATGGTCTTTGTATGTGGATATTGTTGGTCATTTTTGACCTTTGGTTCCAAAAACTATTTTCAAGAAAACAAACTCTCGATTCTCATTGAGCCATTTTGACCCTGTAAGTCGATTGCCTTGTGCATCACCATCAACCTTGTTCGCATCACCTTTTTAAGCAATCAAACCCTTGATCCAATGTTAAGCGTATTTTTTCAAACAATTGTTAAACCAATTCACCGTCTTTAATAAAAGGATAAAGTTCTCTTTATGTTGAAATAAAGAGAGAGGATTGAGTGTAGACTTCTTCCTCTTCGAGTGTCAGGATACTCATTGTAGAGTGTGTAGTCTCGATACTCGTCTTTCAATACGAAGACGCTTGTATTCATTTCACTTTCTCTCCTAAAACCTTGGTTCCGCACCGAGTGCATTTTCAAATTCTTTTCATAACAAAACTTGAATGGTCGTGGACTGGGTAGGCGTCGGCCTTCTCCTATCTTGAGTGCTTGACATTACTGTAGGGTTCACTATCACAAAGCACTTACCATTCAAGACCAAAAACATCTTTAATAAGATAATGACGTTCTCTTTATATTTAATTAAAGAGAGAGGATTGAGTGTAGACTTCTTCCTCTCCGAGTGTCAGGATACTCACTGTAGAGTGTGTGGTCTCGATACACGTCTTTCAATACGAAGATGCTTTTATTCGACACACCATTTTCATAACAAAACTTTGAGATAAAGAATTGGGTACTACCTGCAAGAGGTTACTATCCGATGATATATTTCATCCCTAAAAACTACTCTCACAAATCAAATGTTACATCTTTCCTTGCATGGAGAAAATCAATCTTTCAAAAAGGATATGTTATGTCCGTTCTATCACAAACAGGTAACGCCTAAGTCTCCAACGAGTGAACAACAATACACCTAAATTGCTAGAATACGCACGATAACATCATCCGCAAAAACACCGGTTACCCGTTTCACGAACTACGTTTGCTCTAATTTCTCATGCCAAATGAGAATACGTAGGCACAAGACAGCGATGTCCTGGCGAGCTCACTTTTTCACCTTTTTTCCATAGTTATCCGAACTACGGCTGCTCTGATTTCTCATACCAAATGAGGATACGTAGGCAAAAGACGACGATGTCTTGGTGAGCATATTCCCCCCTATACCAGTAGTTTCCTGAACTACGTCAACTCTGTCTTTCTCACACCCGTTGAGAATACATAGGCCTAGGACCGCGAAGACCTACCGAATCCTTTCTTCCCCGTCATCCCTCGTTTCCCCGTTTCTAGCGTTTCTATTTATCCCTTTAGAGCACTTATTTAAGCGTTTTCTTAGCAAATATTCTCACACGTCGACAAACAAATGGTTCCCATCGAGTATGATGGATGCGAGGGGTGCTAATATCTTCCCTTCGCATAACCGGCTTCCGAACCCGTTCTTGGTCACGAGACCATCTTGTCCGTTTCATTCTTAAGGTTTTCTCGATGTTTTCCTTTCCCCTCATGGGATAAATAAAGTTCAGTGGTGAATCTTCTGTGTATCTTTTCTCCTCCCCGTCGTTGCATTTTTTCGAGTAGCGACAGCATGCAAAGCAAACACAAACTTCTCAAAAACCTCTACAACTTGGTATAAAAAAATTACTCATATTTCTTGGATAAACAGTTCCTCTGGTGCTCTTAGATATCACTCCATATATAAAGCGGTGTCGCACAATAATCATTGAATAATTCCACATCTGGTCATCATCGATATTGAGGATTTATGTGTTTGTAGGTATAAATCGCCAATTGGTTTTGATGATTACAACTAATGACATTTACCAAGTAGCTTTTTAAAATAGATAACTCCAATAGTCAAATGGATTTTAAATGTTAAGAATTCTCTTTGAAAAATGACAAAGAGGAGAGTTGATAGTTGTCTAGTACTTTTTTATTATTATGGTATCCGATCAAGAAATATATACCTCAAGGCTTATTAGTCATGTGATCCAAAAATCTAGTTGAAGTGCTAATCAACTTTTGAATCAGGAAAAGGATATTGAAGTGTGAAAGTGAAAGCTCACATGGCCTTGAGCTTAGCGTCTTAGAGTTATTAGCTTAATTGTAAGAGGTCAAGAGTATATCTTAATGTACTAAGGCAATCACACATATACACACAAAACAATTCAAATCATCTTTGGTTTCATAAAGCTTCTTAAAAACCTAACAAAGATTTTATGGAATTGATTAAGAAGTGTTTTCTAATTAATTAGGAAAGTTTACACACTCCCTAATCAATTAAGGAATTGGTCCAATCGATTAGAGAAAGGTGAAATACCTCTTAGTCAAATAGAGAAACTATTAATTATTTAATCTATAAAGTTGTTTTAGGGCCTCCTTTTCTAGAATAGGGTTTCCCTTTTTGAAGGTGTTTTAATCGACTACCAGCTAGGCCTAATCGATTAAATCAATTAATGGGCCCATGGATAATTTTATTTTTTCTATATAAAGGAGTCTTCATCTCATTTTGTTTTACACCAAATTTCTGAATACAAATCTCTCTATCTTTCTTCTACTCACTCTGTTTTAGAATTTTCTTTTTCATAAGAACTTGCACATTGCTAAAAGTCTTAAAAGCCCCTGTGAGAGTTTTTTTGTAATTAATGATGTTCTTAATTTTATGTTTTTCAAAAGAGTGATTCTCTTGTGAACTATATTTGTAACAGACTTAATGGTTGCAAGTTGTACCTGTAAAAACATAGTGAAAGTTCATGAGCAAAACTTTTGTAAAAGCTTTGTTTGATTGTTGTTGAAGGTATGTGGGATGATCTTGGAAAATCACAAAGGTGATTTTAGTGGAACCTCTAGAGGAAACTATTAGGAACAGGAGTATGACAAGTGGTTAGGTTCCTCACAGAGCGCTCCGCGCTAAAAGGGACCAGTCCAATTCACAAGCGGTGGAGTGATTTTTGATCGGATCAACGTGGTATCAGAGGATGAAGGCGATAGTGATTCCGACATGGATGCATGGATCCAACCTTGCACTCCCGGTCAAAGCCTAGGAAACTGGTCTATCAAAGAAGTCATCCAAGTCACTCAGAAAGAGTAATGATCTTTTGTTTCTTGATTATGTGTAGCCCTATATTCTACCCGGAACATAGTGGATTCATCTGTAGGGCCTTATTCTTGCTTATGTCTGAACATTGATTTATCATTAATCAAAAGGCGTTTTTATTGCATTCAAATATTTTGATCTCTGTTTTTCTTGTTTTATTTTAATAACAAAATGGCAATGTGGTTTGTGCTTGTTTGCATATCATTTTAAGCATTAAATCATCATCATTGTAGGTTTCACATTCCAGATGCCCCTAATTCAGACTCGTCTATGACTCGGTATGACTTTGATAATCCAATAGTTCAAGCTGAAGAAGAGATTGAGGAAGATGAAGACCTTCCTGAAGAGCTCGCCAGGATGCTGAAACAAGAAGAGAAGGTTATTCTGCCTCATCAGGAGGAAATTGAGGTCATCAACTTGGGTACCGAAGAAGCTAAAACGGAAGTCAGGATAGGGGTTGCATTTCAAGATGATATCAAGCAAAGAGTGGTAGAAATGCTCCGAAAGTATAGTGATATCTTTGCTTGGTCATATGAAGACATGCCCGGACTTGATACATACATTGTGGTTCATCAGTTACCTCTCCGTGAAGAGTGTCCACCGGTAAAGCAGAATTTGAGAAGAACTAGACCATATATAGCGGTAAAGATCAAAGAGGAAGTCCAAAAGCATTTGGACGCAAGATTCCTTGCCGTAACAACTTACTCTCTGTGGGTCGCTAACATCGTTCCTGTGCCTAAGAAGGACCGAAAAGTCAGGATGTGTGTTGATTATAGAGACTTGAACAGAGCGAGCCCGAAGGATGATTTCCCGCTCCCCCATATTGACGTGCTTGTGGATAATACCGCACAATATTCAGTGTTTTCCTTCATGGACGATTTTTCCGGATACAATTTGATTAAGATGGTGCTGGAGGACATGGAGAAAACAACTTTTATCATACCATGGGGGACTTTTTGCTACAAGGTAATGCCTTTTGGGTTGAAAAATGCAGGGACAACCTATCAGCGGGCTATGGTGACTCTCTTTTATGATATGATTCATCATGAGATCGAAGTCTATGTTGATGACATGATCACAAAGTCACAAACAGAGGAAGAGCATCTGGTTAATCTTCTGAAGCTGTTTGAAAGGTTGAGGAAATTCATATTGAAGTTGAATCCAAACAAGTGCACTTTTGGTGTACGGTCGGGAAAGTTGCTAGGGTTCATTGTCAATAAAAAAGGCATCGAGGTTGATCTTGCAAAGATAAAAGCAATTCAAGAAATGCCAGCACCAAAAACGGGGAAAGAGGTTTGTGGTTTCTTGGGTAGATTGAACTACATTGCTAGGTTCGTATCTCACCTCACAGCCACTTGTGAACCAATGTTCAAATTGTTAAAGAAAGATCAGGCGGTTGTTTGGAACGAAGATTGCCAAAGGGCATTTGAAAAAATAAAGGAATATTTGCAGGAACCTCCGATACTGATGCCTCTAGTGGCTGGAAGACCATTGATAATGTATTTAATGTTTCTAGAGAATTCCATGGGTTGTGTTCCATGGGCTGGAAGACCAAAAGCGCATGCCATCTATTACTTGAGTAAAAAGTTCACGAATTATGAATCCAGGTAATCAATGCTGGAAAGACGTGTTGTGCACTCGCTTGGGCTGCCAAACGCCTAAGTCAGTATATGCTAAACCATACAACCATGTTAATTTTGAAGATGGATCTGATTAAATATGTGTTTGAAAAGCAAGCGCTTTTGGGAAGGATTTCCAGGTGGTATATGGTTTTGACAGAATATTCAATATGTCTCCCAAAAGGCCATTAAAGGCAGTGTCCTTTCAGAATATCTTGCAGAATAACCGATTGACGACTATCAACCGATGAAATTTGATTTTCCTGATGAGGATATCATGTTCTTAAAGATGAAGAATTGCGATGAGCCACTATCTGACGAAGGTCCTAAGTTAGGCTCCTAGTGGCAAATGATTTTTCACGGTGCTGTTAACTTCTACGACAGTGGGATTTGGGAAATCATTACGACTACCCACAGATCTCATATACCATTCACTGCCAGGTTAATATTTACTTTCACAAAAAAAGAAGGTGAATATGAGGCATGTATCATGGGTATTGAAGAAGCTATTGATTTGAGAATCAAAAACCATGATATCTATGGTGATTCATCTTAGGTGGTCAATCAAATCAAGGGAGAATGGGAAACCCGTCAGTCAAATATGATCCCTTACATGAACTACACAAGGAGGTTGTTACCTTTCTTTGACAGGGTAGAGTTTCATCACGTGCCAAGAGAGGAGAACCAGATGGCAGATGCTTTGGCTATATTATCCTCAATGTATAAAGTGAACTATTGGAACGATGCTTCGAGAATTGTCATCTCACGCCTTGATAGGCCAGCATTTGTATTCGCAATAGAGGAATCTTCAGACGGGAAGCCATGGTATTACGATATCCATAATTTTCTCAAGAGCCAAGAATATCCGCCTAGGGTGTCGAGCCGGGATAAGAAGACCTTGAGAAGGTTGTCTAGAAATTTCTATCTGAACCAAGATGTTGTACTCTACCAGAGGAATTTTGACTTAGTTTTGTTGAGATGCATGGACAAAAAAGAAGCAGGTTTGCTTATGGAAGAGGTCCACGAGGGCGCATTTGGTACTCATACAGGCGGGCATGCTATGTCTCCGAAGCTGCTAAGGGAAGGATATTATTGGTTAACTATGAAGTCTGATTGCTTCAAGTATGCAAAGAAATGCCATAAATGCCAGATTTACGCCGATAAACTTCATATTCCTCCGAGTCCCTTGGATTTCATGGCGTCCCCTTGGCCCTTTTCCATGTGGGGAATTGATATGATCGGGAAGATCGCGCCGACCGCATCCAACGACCATCGCTTCATTTTAGTGGCCATTGACTAATTCACTAAGTGGGTGGAAGCAGCCTCTTATGCCAATGTTACTAGGCAAGTCGTAGCCTGGTTTATCAAGAAGGACATCATCTGTCGGTATGGAGTACTTGAGAAATCATTACTAATAATGGTTTAAATTTGAATAACAAGATGATGAAGGAACTGTGCCAGAGTTTCAAAATAGAGCATCATAATTCTTCTCCCTATCGTCCAAAGATGAATGGTGTTGTCGAAGCAGCCAATAAGAATATAAAGAAAATGATGCAGAAGATGGTGGTAACCTATAAAGATTGGCAAGAGATGTTGCTCTTTGCATTACACGGTATCGTACTTCGGTACGCACTTTGACTGGGGCAACCAATTTCTCGCTAGTGTATGGTATGGAAGTTGTCCTACAATTAGAAGTCGAGATTCCTTCTTTGAGAGTTCTGATTGACGTCAAGCTTGATGAGGCATAATGGGTGAAGAACAGATTGAATCAACTCAGCCTAATAGATGAGAAGAGGCTGGCATCCATTGCATATGGTCGGTTGTATCAGAGAAGGATGAAGAAAGCTTTTGATAAGAAGGTGTACCCTCGGAGCTTTCAGGAAGGTGATCTAGCGTTGAAGCGGATTATCCCTCCACAGACAGATCACAGGGGCAAATGGAATCCCAATTATGAAGGGCCATATGTCGTAAGGAAAGTCTTCTCAGGAGGAGCCTTACTACTGTCAACCATGGATGGTGAAGATTTCACATCCCCTGTGAACGCAGATGCAGTTAAAAAATACTTTGCTTAAATTGACTCGCTGGAAAGAAAAAAGAATATCCAAAAAAATGGGGCATCCCAACGAACCATAAAAAGAATGGGTTCAGGAAAAAGTTAGGGATAAAAAAGAAAAAGATGTAAGCCCGCAAAGTTGAAAACCTAAAAAGGTAACTTTGGCAAAAATGGGTATCCCGGTGAATTGAAAACCCGCAAGGGAGATTCAGGCAAAAGTTAGGGATTTGAAAAACAAATGGTTGTGGTCTGCGTAAGATATCATGAGCGTAGTGGATGGGAGGACCCGAGGGCCGTTCATTCAGATCAGTCTCTTCAGAGGACAAAGCATTGGAGAAGCATCGAAGTCATGCGAGTCATAGATGAATCAACACATGGTGGTTGTCTGTACCACATTGCCAACATGTTGTATATCCCTGTGCATTTCTGTACCTTTTTGCGCAACTTCCTCTTTTTAGGGGTTGCATCTATTGTAAAATCTGCCTATTTACAGGCCATTTATCAATGAAGCATATACTATTCAGAAAATTGTTGTTCTTGGTTTAGTTTTTAGTTTTTTGTTTGCAAAAAACGCCTGATGTTTTTGATAAAACTTTGCATACATAAACTTATGGGCGTTGGCAATAATCATGAAAACTTTGATTTGCTTGAACGATGTTGTGAATGACGACCGAGATAATTTCCTTTGTGCAGGATATATTGTTCGTTTATTTGTTTTCAGGGCTATTATACTAGGGGCATATTCTGGAGGTGTATCCCCAGTAAGATCATCATATCCCCACAGAGCTAAAAGTGTGCAATTTGAGACTAGTCTCTCCCCAGCAAGTTGGGATTGCAACATGAGAACAAGGTAATCCTCGGTGGGTTGGGATTGCTATCCCCATGCAAGTGGAGTGTATACACCTATCCCCAGTAGATTGAATGTATGTGTTTATCCCCGACAGGTGGATCTTGTACATATAATCTCAGCAATTCAAATGCATGTGTTTTATCCCCTAACAGGTTGATACTAGAGTTATCCTCAAAGGGTCGAAACTGAAGTTCAGTAGATTGAATGTATGCGCTTATTCCCTGTAGGTCGAGATTGAAGTTCCTATCCACCAAGAAGATTTAGGTTTATATCCCTAAATTTAGGTCGAGATTGAAGTTCCTCTCCACCAGGCAGAGTCCAGCTCCTCGACCACTCTCCCCTCAGAATCTAGGTCAATGATTCATTCCCCAAGCCGAGTTGGGATGTTGCAGAGTTTATTCTCATTGTTCCCCAAGAAGAGGTCGATGTTGATTCCCTTATTGGTTTTAATCCCCAACGGAGTTGCTGGAGTAGATGTTCTTCCCCGTGGAGTGGGATTGTCTTCAGAGATTTTCATTCTCCATCCTCAGCAGAGAGAGTTTGGGATAGCTTCCCAGTAAATCTTATTCGTGTATCCCTAGCAGTGTGGATTTAATATACAGCAGATCGGAATCTTTGGCAGAGAAGAGTTATTCCCAGCAGTTTGCTTTATACCCTAGTTCTAGGAGGCCATCCAGGGATGATTTCCCCAATAGGGTTGTCTACTCCCCATAATTTTGCATTCTAGGAGGCCATTCAGGGCTGATTTCCCCGGTAGAGCAGGGTCAATCTCGGCAGTTGGTTGTGCTTCCCCTGTAGAATCGTCTAGTCCCCGGTAGAGTGGAGTTGATCTCAACAGGTGGTTGCTTTTTCCCAGCCAAATTTGTCAGTTCCCCAAAATGTATTATTTTGGAAGGCCATTCAAGACACTTCCCCAACTGAGTCATCTTTTGTTCCCCGGAAGAATTGTATTCTGGAAGGCCATCCAGGGCGTTTTCCTCAACAAATTTGAAGTGATCCCCAACAGAGTGGATCTTTGCTCTCGTCAGAGCAGTTTACCCAGGAAATTTCTTTTCTAGGAGGCCATCCAGGGCTTGTTTTCCTAGCATAAGTCCAATTGTATTGGGCACGTATTTTCCCAGGCAGGGTTGCTTTCGTTCCTTCAGCATTTATTTTGCTAGAGTGGTTCCTTTACATGTTGCATTGTCCATGGCATCCTCCTAAACGCGTAGCATTTCTATTTCGTATGGAGCATTACGCCATATTCAAACATATGCATGTGAAACATAAGTCAGGTTGTTATCTCTTTGTTTTCAGGTGTATCTCAAGAAGACAACGGTTTATTTACATTAGCTTTTGTGGTAGCCAGACCCCAATTAATGATGGTTTTCTTGAGCTCGTGCGGTATCCAGACCCTGGCTTGCAACGGTTTACTTTTATTCTCCGGTAACATTGCCAGACCCCGATTAATGCTATTTTCTTGAGCCTAGGTGGTATCCAGACCCCAGCTTTCAACGATCTATTTTCACTCTTCGGTGAAGTTGCTAGACCCCGATTGTTGAAGTTTCTTTGAGCTCGTGTGGTATTCAGACCCCCGGTAAGCATGTTGATGATTTATTTTGCCTGTGCGGTATCCAGACCCCAGCAAAATCTTTGATGGATGAGTCCATCTTATTTCTCCCCAACATTGTTATTTATTCAAATTCATTATTTCCCCAGCGGTTTCTCATTTCTGATTGTGAATCGACGAATTCTCTTCTCAACTTTGTGTTGAGCCGGCCTTCGGGTTCAATGCCTGCTTGTTAGAAGATGTTCTCAACTTCGTGTTGAGCCGGTCTTCGGGTTCGATGCTCGCTTTTATTTAGCGAATGCCTGATTGTTAGTAGATGTTCTTAACTTCGTTTTGAGCTGGCCTTCGGGTTCGATGCTCACTTTTATTTAGCGAATGCCTGCTTGTTAGAAGATGTTCTCAACTTCGTGTTGAGTCGGCCTTCGGGTTCGATGCTCGCTTTTATTTAGAGAATGCCTGCTTGTTAGCAGATGTTCTCAACTTCGTGTTGAGCCGGCCTTCGAGTTCGATGCTCGCTTTTATTTAGCGAATGCCTGATTATTAGCAAATGTTCTCAACTTCGTGTTAAGCCGGCCTTCGGATTCGATGCTCGCTTAAATCTAGCGAATGCCTGCTTGTTAGCAGATGTTCTCAAATTCGTGTTGAGCCGGCCTTCGGGTTCTATGCCTCATTGGATTAGCAGATGTTCTCAACTTCGTGTTGAGCGGGCCTTCTGGTTCGCTACCTGGTTTGTTTAAGAGATGCCTGATGGTGAAATCAGATGTTCCTTCCGACTTAGTGTCGTTAACTGTGTGTTAACAGATGTTTCTCCCGATTACGTATCTATGTTTTCTTCTTGGTGATGAGTTAGCTCATTGACCTTGCAATCATCAGATACAATTTTCTCTGGGGATTCTACTTCGGGAAATTAGTTCTACGGTTTCTTTGTGTGTTTGGAAAATTTCTGGGTTCTTTGGTATTCAACCGTCTTTTACCTTGAATGTTTGAAAGTCGTTTGCTTTTCATCCCTTCAGGTCCAAGTCGTTTGAATAGGGGCAACTGTTGTACCCCAAAATTTGACCAACAATTTTTTGCACTTGGCTTATGTTTCATTTTCATTTTCGCATTTTTGCATATCATAGCATTTGTTCTCGAGGCAGGGGATCAAAGGTATTTTTTGCGGATCACGTTTCTTTCTAGCGCAAGAGGCTGGACAGCGAGCATCAGGAACTCCGACATTTATTTTACCCAGCGATCGAGCGGTAGATTTTATTTTATTTTGCAGGATAATTTCCAGCTCAGGAGACAACGCTCAGGCTATCTCAAGCATTCTCACAATTATAATATTCAAGAGCAAGTTTCAGAGGCTTAACAGAGCTCAACACGGGAGAAAACAGACAAATGTGCACTTTTCCCTCCAAAAAGTGCCAAATTTCAAATTTTCAAGGTGTTAATCGGTTAACACTATTGGTTAACCAATTAACCATAACAAAATCAGGCCAAATTAAAATTTTCAAGGGTGTTAATCGATTAACCCAAATGGTTAACTGGTTAACCAAGGCAAATTTTGCCTCTGCACGTGAAATTTCAAATGAAACTTTGGGGTCCATTTTGATCATTTGTGAATTTGATTTTACACCAGAAGAAGGATCTAGAATTATTCCAAATTTTGATTAATTTTCAAATTAACTCAAATTCCTCCAATTTTCCATTCATAATCCCATTCCAATTTTCATAACCTCACTCCAAACCATCATTCTACTCCTAACCTATAGCATATTTAAATGATTTGCTTCAAACTTCACACAATCAATCCTCATAATTTCATTTTCATTTTCAGAATTCACTTTCATTCTTGAATTTTTCTCTCAACTTTTCACTCCACAACCTTCATTAGAGCTTTCACCTTGAATTCTTTGATTCTTCATTGGAATCATTGAACTCTAGAGCTAAACCTTCATCCTTCATCCTTATTATCTTCAATTCATCATTCAATTTTCGTGCTAGTGTGGATCTGAACTTGGAAGATGATTTAGAGGAGCTTATTCGGATCGGTTTTTCTTAATTGTGCTTGATTTTCACTTCTACAACAAGAAATTGTGCAAATCTTGAAGAATATCTGGGTTTCTTGCTTGAATATCTGGAAATTCTAGATCCTGTGCTATTTCGAGCTTATTTTGCATAATTAATGTGGATCTTGAATTTTCGGTTGATTTTGTGGATTTCGATTTGTATGATTTATGATCTTGATGTTTGAGTGTGTTTACATTTTGTTGGATAACTGATTTCTGGTTTAAATTCGTGCATAATTGATAATATGATCACTTGGATTAATGCATAATTGATTAATTGCTGAAAGTGTTTTTGAGGTGCTGTTTTTTGCTTCGGGTACAGTGTTAATCGGTTAACCAGATGCAGTACAAACTCATTAATCGGTTAACCAATGTGAATTTTAATGGTTATTCGGTTAACCAATAGTGTTAACCGATTAACATTGAACAAGAATGCCACTTTTGCTTATTTTTAAGCATATTTTGGTTGCTTCTCACTTTTAATCCATGGATCAATATGATGTATTTGAGTGAGCTGTTTTGGATATGTGTTTTTGTTCATGTTCGTTTAATCTTGATTATTCGACACACGTTGTTCAGTTTCCACTTGGATGCATACTTTGTAGATGTTGTTCAAGTGATGATCATTTTGCATTGTTTGAGTTTGAAGAATTGCTTGGTTGAGATGTGCTTGTGGTGGCTGTTGTCCTTCACTTTTGTGTTTGCATTACATGTTTGCATCTCACTTTTGTGTTTTCTTGGTCTTTTGCCATGATCCTGTAGGATTCTAAGTCCCTCCGTTTAGGATGGGAGTAAGAGAGACATTAGGATTTCAATCCAAGCATGCTAACATTAGGATAGATTTCCCTTTCAATCCTACCTTTAGGACCACATTGCATGATAACATTAGGGTTGATTAGTTCCCCTTCTAGTTTGTGTCTTCTCTTCTCATCTCCTAACTTCTTTAAGACACATAATAAAGGATAATAAAGGTTATACGCTACGAGCCTTAAGTAATTGGGAAATTATAGTTGGGGGCCTCCTCTCAATTGTCCAGAGTGTTTAGCGTATGCCCTTTGGGCGATATGCGACGCATTCGCTCTCAAGTCATAGTCTTTAGTGCAACATGAGTTACAAATCTTAACTCAATTCACTTCTTGTTTAAAAAACACAAAAACAAACATCAAATATTTTTATCCTTCGGGATTGTTTGAAAATCATTTTCCGAAAGAGTGTGTTAACTCTTCGTTCTACCGCAATACACCTAACTGCTAGAACGAAGGTTTAACCCTACTCAATTAAAACACTTGAACCAATCTGTTGTTGTGTCAGCCCGAACTACGTTTGCTCTGATTTCTCATACCAGATGAGGATACGTAGGCACAAGACATCGATGTCTTGGCAAGCAACCTTTCCCTACCTTTACCCGTAGTTTTCCAAGCTACGTTTACTCTGAATTTCCCATTGCACGAGGGAATACGTAGGCATAGAGCAACGATGCTCTATCGAGTCTCTTTTCTTTTTTTTGTCCTTGTGGCCAGCCTTATAGATTAACACCCTTTTAGATAGATAACAAGCGTGGATCTTGTTGAGTACAACGGACGTGAGGGGTGCTCATACCTTTCCCTTGCGTAACCGACTCCCGAACCCAAGATTTTGTTGCGATGACTTGTCTTTTTCCTTTTTCGTAGGTTTTCTCTGATCGTTTCCTTTCCCTCTCTTTGGGATAAATAACGAACGGTGGGGACTCTTCTGTCTTTGTCGGCCCTTTTTCACAGTAGAGACAGTATGTATGCTAAGTTATCTAAGTTGTTTGATAAGGTTATTGGGATCAAGGTTAGGGTAAAGTTGAGGTAAAGACCTAAGGATAATTATAAGTTTTTTTGCAAAGATATCACATCTTATGCCTACGTATCCTGACTAGGATGAAATTAGAGCAACTGTAGTTCTCCTCACTAAGTTTGAGGAATACTTGACTATAGTCAAGACTCCAAGGGGAAAAAACATAACAATGTTTGTGTAGAGTTTAACAAAACTATCTATATCTAAGTTGGACACTCGAAGGGATTCACTTTGACAAAAGCCAAGAGGGGAGTAAGTGATCATGACAATGATTCTTACATGGAGTTGAGAAACTCTATCTTAAAGTTCTAAATGAAGGATAGTCCTAACAAGGGGTGGGTCATTAGACTTAAAGCAAATTCTATTGTATATATGTTATAACTTAACTAAGTTAAGGTACCTAATGACTTAACAAAGTCAATGAGAGGTGTAATGAGCTATATATGACAGTGAAGTCAATAGGGAGACTTTCCTTTAGAATAGGGGAATAACAAGGCAACTGGATGAGAACTAACAAGTTCCTTCACTTGGGGAAACTTAACAAAGTTAAAGCATACATAAGTATTAAATCAAACACGATGAAGATATAATAGTCTTGTTAACAACCAAGAAAGATTAGGGCAAGCATGTAACAACATCAAGCAAAGAACCAGGTTACAACCAAGTATTTAATAATGATAGGATCAAAATAAATGGTTACAACCAAAGGTACACAAATATGTTTCAACATTTAAAAGGGGATGGTGGTAAACATTTTTACAAGACCTATCATTTTAGGCATCAGGCATATGTCAAGACATTACTTATCATGGCAAGGTTCCAAGATGATGAGGATAACAAACAACCAAAGGAAACATGAAACATGTGTGACAATAACAAGTTCATTAATGATGGGCAAACAAAATTCATTCATACAAGTTAAAACTTGGCATATGAATTAAATAAAGATAAATGTCACAAAATTCAATCATTTTTAAGACACGTTGATGACAATCAATCATGGATAAGCAAGAATAGTGACAACTGTTCAAGCATGGATTCAAACTTCTCAAGGGGAAAGATGAAAAAGAGTCATGGTAACAACCATAGTAAGAATGAAACCTAAACATTTTATGGCTCTAACAAGACACATAAACAATTAAAATGAGGTTAAGGGAACATGATCAAGAGTTTACAACATCAAGAAGCATGTCATAAATCAACAAAAGTTTCAGGGCATGATTTTCATGTTCATACATTTACAAAGGCAAGAGAAAGTATGGTAAAGCAAAATACAAACTTTTTAAAACATATAAGCATGTTAAACATCCAAAAGTGATTCATACAAGATCAATCATGCAAGAGAAATCAAGTACTAAGCCAAATAAACTCATGAAAACAAGTAAAAAAAACCCTAAAAAGATCATGTCTTTCAAGTGAATCAAAGTGTTTCAAAAATAAAATTTTTTGAATTCATTCTTCACAAATTGAAGCTAGACATATCAAGGATCATTTTTCAAAAAGAGTGGTATCAAAATGATAAAAATCAAAGAAGTTATGCACAAATCAATTTACAAAAAAAATCATGAAGATTAATGGTAAAGAGATAGGAAATGCATCCTATGGGGTTTGAACCCATGCACTAGGGCTCAAAGGTCAAAATCTTACCAACTCAGACAACACCCGCGTGTGAAAATCAAGTGGAACAAACACAATAAATAGTAAAATATCAAAATATCACAAAAATAAATCAAAAAGTTTGATCCGCAGGATCAAACCTAGGACTGGCAAGGCAAGGAGAGTATTGAAAGCGCATGGTAAACTGCTGGGTGGTGATACATCCATTATAACACCCACATTCGTAAATAAATAAGGCTATAAGTGACCTAGGCCTAGAAAATACATGACATGGCTGGTCATAAACCTTAAATTGGACCAGATGCAAGAACTACTATATCTGACTCAATTCTCCATGAAATACAATGATTCAAAAACCAAAATCACTCAAAGTTTCATAAGGGTCATAGTGAAGCCATTATTTTGTGCTAAAATTTACTCTAATTCAAAACCCCATAGTAACTTGAAAATGACACAAAATTTGCAATTTCAACAATATAGACTTATTCAAATATGATAAGCAGCAAATAAATAAGTGTACACATCCACAATATCATGACAAACAAGTTTTATATTCAAGGTACATCAAGATATGGCTTGATTCAATGAGTTTTAGTTTGAGCACTTACCCCTTGAAGAAAAAACTTGAAAATCCTAACAAGCTGATACAGAGATGTTTCAATGATTTGGATGGCTTCCTTGAACCTCCTTGAAGCTTTCTGAATGCTTGGAGCCCAAAGGAATCAACTGGAACAGGTTATGCTTCTCTTCTTGCAAAAGTGAGGAAATGACAAAATGGAACTTCAACCAAATGAAGTCACAGTTGAAAAAACAAGTTTTGAACATCTTATGGATGTTATATAGGAGGTTTCAGAAGTGTTAGAATGATTGTAAATGGTATGGATAGTGTTTTGGCTTTGAAAATGCATAAAAGTCAAACTTTTGTGGATTAGAAGTTGACTTTTGATTGAGAAGTTGTATGGTGGGAGTTATTGCTTGAACACCTTCAATAGATTATATGTGATGTGTTTGAAGTGTTTGTAGAGGTTGTTGATGGTTGTATGAGGTTTTGAAAGAGTATGTGCAAAACAGATTTTTGCTTCACAAGAAAGTTACCTCCAATGCTTGCAAGAAGGTTGTGATATGTGGAATGAGAGAGATTTTTCTTGTTTTCTAGATCAATATGGTGTATTTTATATGTGACGAGAATGATCTATTTATAGGAAAGCTTGGAAATCAAGTGGTATGGGCAGATTGGATCATCTTGCCAACTTTGCCCTTTTTGGAGGCAAAATATGCAAGATCAACTTGAGATTTTTCTTCTGAGTTTTAGCCACCTCTCTGAGTTTTATCATCACCTATAGCCTTCAAATAGTGGAATTGAAATGAAAGGAAGGGAGAAGCTGATATGGTTGCTGAGTTGTGACAGAAATTGCAAAAAAGTTTCTCTCTCATGCCACTTGCATCCACTTGCATGATTAAACAATTCATTTAATCCAAAATATGTGTTTTACTCGTGGCTATGCATTATATTATCCTCAATTAAGTCCATAAGAATAAAATAATGAGTTAAGCATAGGATTATAACATGTTTGAATGGTTTATGCAAGAAAATGCAAGTGTTGAACTTGGTTTTGTGACATGAAAAATGCCAAACTTGCCTTCTCCGATTATCCCTAACCATAAAGGTTGAGAAAATGATCTTGTACTTTCTAGAAAACCCCAAAAATGATCTACAACATTCATGTTTTACACAATTTCAAATTCCAAAGTGAACTTTGTCAAAAATCCTCTTGAAGTTTATTGTAAAAGTTGACTTACAAGCCAAGAAACATGAAAATTTTCTAAATGTTGAAATCCTTCACAACATGATGAGCTCATAACTCCAAACATATGAATTTGTTGGCCTAAACTCTATAGGAAAATTTTGTAGGGCTCCACAAGAGCTTTCCGTAAAGCTTTGAACTACTCCATTTGGATGTGTGATTAGGAAGTTATGATCATTTTAAGTTGGCTTAAAATTAGGGTTTTTCATGAACCCAAGTTTCTTGACTTGCAAGTTAGTCATCAATCATTGATTAAATCTTCACCAAACTCATTAGTTAGGCTCAAAATGGTTTTGGAAGACTTGTTTTATTCAATTTGGGGTCAAAACCCTAAAAGTCAAAGAATTGACTTTCCAAACAGACAAACCGAACGACTGAAATCCTCAGGATCGATTAGTGTTATGGGTTCTTTGAGTCTTTAGAACTTCTTAGGGAGACTTTAATAATTTATATGAGAGTCATCTATCATTATTCAAGCTTTAGAAACCCATCTAAGCCAAAAGTCAAACTCCAGTTGACATTCCACTAGAAACTCTAATCAGGGTGCTGCACTGCATTGTTCCCATTCTTTTGGTAACAACCTCCAATAACACTTATTCTTGACATGAAGACTTAATTTGGAGAATATCCATCTTGTCCATATGATCCTTGATTTTGATAGTGTAAAATCCTAATTCATCCGCATCTTGTTATAGATCAACTTGAAAACAGTTAGGGTTAGATAAGACATGATTTATTTTCCTAGAATAATGATGGAATCTAGGGGTTAAAATTTGGGGTATGACATCCTCCTTCTACCCATGTATATTGCATTAGACATATCGCACAAAACATCATCAGTGCAATCAAAGACAAGAACCTGGATAAAAAGTTGTGAATGCAGGGTATGCTCTAACCCAACCATGATTTTATTACTATCTTAACGAAATTAGGATGTCAAATGCAGATGCAAGAAGTTGGTTGGATAACATTCCATTGGACAAGTGGACAAGGGAATTTAACGGTGGATGTCGTTGGGGTCACATGACAACAAACCTTGTGGAATCAATGAACGACGTCTTCAAAGGAATTAAAAACCTTCCAATCACTGCTTTGATGAGATCAACCTATTATAGGTTGAAATCACTTTTTGCAACAAGAGGAGAAAGATGAAGTGCAGTGTTATTGTCGGGTCAATTGTTTAGTAAAAGCATAATGAAGGTTGTAACAGCCCGAATTTCATTAAATAATTAATTATAGTAATTAATTAATTTAGTGGGATTTTTATTAATGTTGGAAATTAATTTGTATTAATTGGAATTAATAGAGAATTGAGAAGGAAATTGGAAGGAAGGAAAATAAAGGAAATATATAATAGAGAAGGAAAATAAAAGAAAGTTAGAGAGAAACATTTGGAAAGAAAGAAGAAGAGAAAGAGAGGAGAAGAAGAGGAAAGTGGAAAATCATCAAGAACCAACATCAAAGCTCTGATTAATCGAGGTAAGGGTGAGAAATGTTTCTATTTGATCATTGCATGATGTTATATATGTTGGGTTGAGGTTTTGGTGTAGTTTCCAACCTTTTCCATTTAGGGCAAAAGTTGGAATAATCGGTAGAACTCAATTTAATCGGTTAAAATCTGAAATAGATGATGTAGAATAGTCTAGAAATGTTAGACTAAGAGTATTGGAATTGGATTGGTGAGATTGGAGTTTTTGGAGTTGGTTGAGTTGGATAACAGTAAGTGAAAAACAAAATAAGCAGACACTCGCTAGCAACTCGCTAGGCGAGCAGGTCGTGAATGCTCGCTAGGAGCTCGCTCAGCGAACAAGTAGCGAATGGTCCCAGACTTGGACATAATGGATTTTGGTGTGTTCGCTGGTAGCGAAAGTGTAGCGAAGAGATAGCGAACGATTCGCTGGGAAGCTCGTTGTAGCGAGCAGGTAGCGAATGAAGTCAGTAACTTCTGTTGAGATTCGCTAGCACGTTCGCTAGGTGAACAAGTAGCGAATACTCGCTAGGAGTTCGCTTAGCGAAGGAGTAGCGAGTATGACAGGTTGATGTTTTATTTGAGATTTATCCATAGGTTGATTGTGTGGTTCGATTATGGTTTATTGCTTGATTAATCGCATAGTTTATGTACTATTGTGATATGCTGTGGGTAGCCTTCGGGCGTGAATCCTAGGTTTTGAGATGTGTATATTGTTTGTATTGATTGGAAATGCATGAGAACATAATAGAGGTTATGTGTGCATTGTCTGATAAATTGTGAATGCTTAATGTTATATGCAATTGTGTGATAAGTATGCATGAGAACATTGTGGATATGTGTGCATGACTTGTGAATTACGTTAATGGTATTAATGTGAATACCTTGAATTGTTATGAACATGTTGTGTGTGCAATCATGTTGTAATTCTTGAAAAGATGAATTATTAGAATGCATGAGATTAAGATGTCGGTCTTAAGTGCATTTGATTTCCGATTGCATATGTATCATTTAGTCAAGAGGCAATGCTTGCTAGTTTCATGGATACTAGTGACTTGTCCCAAACCTAGAAGAGTGGGTTTGAAGGCTTAGAGGACGGGCCTTTTTTGTTATCGGTCTAGAAGAGTGGACCCGATTTAATGTAAAAACCGAAAAATGATAACGGGTTATCGGTCTAGAAGAGTGGACCCGGTTTAATGTAAAAACCGAACAATGATAACGAGAGTCGGTACCGCATTGCATGAGTTTCATTGAGTTGTTGAGTCACATTGATATATGACATATGCATGAAGAGATGCTTATGTGTGAATGATAAGATTGTGGAAATGTGAGTGTATGCATGATGTGGGAATGCTTTGTGAATATTCATGTTGTCTATATATGTGTGGTAAATATATATGACTAAGAGGGTGAATTGTGGTGAGAAATATGGAGTTGAATTATATTATTACCTATATATATATAATCTTATGCTTTGATTATTATGGTTATATTTTTCACCCTTCTGCTGTTTTATAATGCTCTACGAGGCATTGCAGATTAGGATGCTGGAGCTTTTTTTGTGAAGTTATCTTCATTCTTTTGAGTCGGCTGCTCTGATATGTAACACCGGGTAGTTAGACTAGTATAGTTATTCTTTTGTGATACATTATGATGTATCAACTGATGTGGTTTTGTAATTACCTGACATGATGTATCAATCTGGATATCTTATCTGTATGTGAATTAATATTTTGGAAATGATTAAATGATTTTATCTTCCGCTTAAATTTAAATGTTGAAAGGTGATTTCTAAACCATGAAAATGTTACATATTTTATGGAGCAAATGTTAAAGTGTTTCATTGGTGAAATTGTGACATTCTTCCTTTATACCTTATTCTAAAATTTTCACTCTGATAAATTTGTATATGCATTTATTTGGGGGTATAGAAGGGGGTGTTACAACAGTGGTATCAGAGCAGGTCGGTCCATCCGGCCAAGTTGTTAGAGTGTTTTTCCCTGTGTGTTATTGATATGCGTGGGTTGCATCATCAATATTGGTTGTTCTTACGTGGTTCTGTTGTTGGAATTAGTAAGATGGTTGCAGGGAGGAACGATGAAGCGATCGCAGAAGCTTTGACAAGGTTGGCGGGAGCGATTGGGCAGAATCCTCCGGCCAATTTGAATGTGGGGAATAATGCTGATGATGAATTCCGTGCTTTGGGAAGGTTCCAAAGGAATAATCCCCTGATGTTCAAGGGAACCCACGAGCCTGACAAAGCACAAATTTGGTTGAAAGCTATCGAGAAGATTTTTCGGGTTATGAATTGCTCAGATGCACAAAAGGTGCAGTTTGGGACTCATATGCTCGAAGAGGAAGCCGAAGACTGGTGGGGTAATACTCGCCAAAGATTTGAAGAGGATGATATTGTGATCACCTGGGATCTTTTTAGAGATACATTTATGGAGAAGTATTTTCCAGAAGATGTGCGCGGAAAGAAAGAGATTGAATTCCTTGAGCTGAAGCAAGGTAATTCAATGGTAGCTGAGTATGCGGCAAAATTTGAGGAGTTGATCAAGTTTTGTCCTCACTACAACACTGCTAATGCCGAGAGATCTAAGTGTCTCAAATTTGTGAATGGCTTGAGACCTGAGATCAAGCAAGCTATTGGTTACCAGGAAATCCAGCGATTTACGGAGTTGGTAAACAAGAGTAGGATTTACGATGAGGATAGTAGGGCTCGATCTAGCCACTACAAGAGCCTAAGTGATAAGAAAGGAAATGGCCACTTCCGAGGGAAACCTTACGTGACTCCTGCTGATAAGGGGAAACAAAGGGTTGGTTTTGGTAAGAAGCCAAGTGGGGGAGTTTATACTCCAGTGAGATGTTACAATTGTGGTGAAGCGGGGCATCGTGCTCCTGAGTGCAAGAGTGTGGAACAGAAGTATTTTGAGTGTGGCAAGCCAGGCCACAAAGCTCTTCAATGCAGAAGCGGTGCAAATGTGACTTGCTATAACTGTGGCGAGCAAGGACACATTAGTACCAAATGCGATAAGTCGAAGAAGAAACAAGGGAGCAGAAAAGTGTTCGCTCTATCTGGATCTGAGACTGCTAGTGACGATCGCTTGATCAGAGGTACGTGCTTCATTAATGGTACACCTTTGATCGCTATAATTGATACCGAAGCTACGCATTCTTTTATTTCTTTGGATTGTGTTAGAAGGTTGAATCTTGAGTTGTCTGTGATTGGTGGCGGTATGGTTATTGATACTCCTGCTATGGGTTCAGTAACTACACCGTATGTTTGTTTGAATTGTCCGTTTAGTATCTTCGGTAAAGATTTTGGAATTGATTTAGTGTGTCTTCACCTATACCAACTCGATCTCATCCTTGGGATGAATTGGTTGGAATTCAACCGGGTATATATTAGCTGTTTTAACAAGACGGTTATTTTTCCGGAATCGGACGTTGCAAGAGATTTGTTTATGACAGCGAGACAAGTGAAAGAATCAGTGCAAGATAGAGCTAAGGTATTTATGCTTATGGCAACTTTGAGAATTGGTGGAAGTGAAGAGATTGGTGCTTTACCAATTGTTAGAGATTTTCCGGAAGTTTTCCCTAAAGAGATAAAGGATTTACCCCCGGAGCGAGAAATGGAGTTTTCAATAGATTTGATTCCTGGAACTAGTCCGATATCGATGGCTCCTTATCGTATGTCGGCATAAAAATTGAAGGAGTTGAAGAGTCAACTTGAGGACTTGCTTGAAAAGAGGTTTATTCGTCCGAGTGTATCGCCGTGGGGTGCACCGGCGTTGTTGGTTAAGAAGAAAGAGGGTTCTATGAGGCTCTGTGTGGATTACAGACAGTTGAACAAGGTGACTATTAAGAACAAGTATCCACTCCCGAGGATTGATGATCTGATGGATCAGTTGGTTGGTGCAAGTGCGTTCAGCAAGATTGATTTGAGATCTGGGTATCATCAGATTCGCGTGAAAGTTGAGGATATTCAGAAGACTGCTTTTAGAACGAGGTATGGACACTATGAGTATTCTGTAATGCCATTTGGTGTGACTAATGCACCAGGTGTATTTATGGAGTACATGAATAGGATTTTCCATCCTTATTTGGATAAGTTTGTGGTTGTGTTTATCGACGACATCTTGGTTTATTCGAAGAGCGAAGAAGGGCATGCCGAGCATCTGAAGATTGTGTTATCTGTGTTGAGAGAGAAGCATTTGTTTGCAAAGCTTTCTAAGTGTGAGTTTTGGTTGAAGGAAGTTAGTTTCCTTGGTCATGTAATTTCGAGTAATGGTATTGCGGTTGATCCGTCGAAGGTTGAAGCGGTATCGCAATGGGAGACTCCGAAGTCAGTTTTTGAGATTAGAAGTTTCCTTGGTTTAGCCGGTTATTATCGGAAGTTTATTGAAGGATTCGCTAAGTTATCGTTGTTGTTGACACAGTTGACTAGGAAGGGTCAAGCTTTTGTTTGGGATGCCAAGTGTGAAGCGAGTTTCCAAGAACTTAAGCAAAGGTTGACGACAGCCCCTGTTTTGATTTTGCCAAATCCGGAAGAACTGTTCGTTGTGTATTGTGATGCTTCTTTAATGGGCTTGGGAGGTGTGTTGATGCAGAATAATCAAGTTGTGGCTTATGCTTCGAGGCAACTCAAAGTACATGAGAAGAATTATCCGACGCATGACTTAGAGTTGGTCGCCGTTGTGTTCGTGTTGAAACTTTGGAGGTATTATCTGTTTGGTGCAAGATTTGAAGTGTTTAGTGACCACAAGAGTTTGAAATATCTTTTTGATCAAAAGGAATTGAATGCAAGACAAATAAGATGGCTTGAACTTTTGAAGGATTATGATTTTGGTTTGAGTTACCATCCGGGTAAAGCGAATGTAGTAGCGGATGCATTGAGTCGGAAATCATTGCATATGTCGGCGTTGATGGTGAAAGAGTTGGAATTGATCGACCAATTTTGGGATTTGAGTTTAGTATGTGAGAGAACTTCTTTTGGATTTAAGTTGGGTATGTTAAAGCTTACAAGTGGTATTTTGGATGAAATTCGAGAAGGACAGAAATCGGATTTGAGTTTAGTTGATCGGTTGACTTTAATCAAGCAAGGCCAAGGTGGTGATTTTCGGATTGATGAGAATGGGATTATGAGATGTCGGGATCGAGTTTGTGTTCCGAATGTTGTGGAGCTTTAAAAGAGTATCCTTGAGGAAGGACATCGTAGCGGATTGAGTATTCATCCGGGTGCTACTAAGATGTATCAGGATTTGAGGAAAGTGTTTTGGTGGCCTAGTATGAAGAAGGATATTGCGGAATTTGTGTATTCTTGTTTGACTTGCCAGAAGTCAAAGATTGAGCATCAGAAGCCATCGGGTTTGATGAAGCCGTTGTTTATTCCTGAGTGGAAATGGGATAATATCTCCATGGATTTTGTATCGGGTTTGCTGAGGACGCCGAGTAATTTTGAGGCTATTTGGGTTATTGTGGATAAATTGACTAAATTTGCTCACTTTATCCCTATGCGTGTGGATTACCCGTTGGAGAAGTTGGCTAAATTGTATATTGAGAGGATTGTGTGTTTGCATGGTATTCTGTCGAGTATGGTTTCGGATAGAGATCCGAGGTTCACTTCGAGATTTTGGGAGAGCTTGCAGAGTGCTTTGGGTACTAAGTTGCGTTTGAGTTCAGCTTATCATCCTCAGACAGATGGTCAGACGGAGAGGACGATTCAGTCGCTTGAAGATCTTTTGAGAGCTTGTGTATTGGAAAAAGGAGGAGCTTGGGATAACTACTTGCCTTTGATTGAGTTTACCTACAACAACAGTTTTCATTCGAGTATCGGTATGGAACCATTTGAGGCGTTGTATGGTAGGCGGTGTAGGACACCATTGTGTTGGTTTGAGTCCGGAGAGAGTTCTGTTGTTGGACCCGAGTTAGTTAAACAGACTACTGATAAGATCAAGATGATTCAAGAGAAGATGAGAGTTGCTCAGAGTCGTCAGAAGAGTTATTATGACAAAAGGAGGAAGGCACTTGAATTTCAAGAGGGAGATCATTTGTTTCTTCGAGTCACTCCGATGAAAGGTGTTGGTAGGGCATTAAAGTCGCGCAAGTTGTCGCCGCGTTTCATTGGTCCTTATCATATTTTGCAGAGGATAGGAGAAGTGGCCTATCGTGTGGCTTTACCACCGTCGCTTGCTAATCTTCATGACGTATTCCATGTATCTCAGTTGAGGAAATACATTGTGAATCCGTCTCATGTAGTCCAATTAGATGATGTGCAGGTGAGAGATAACCTGACTGTTGAGACATCACCTATGCGGATAGAGGATCGGAAATTGAAGCAACTTCGAGGCAAGGAGATTTCTTTGGTGAAGGTCGCTTGGGGAGGACCGCTGGTGGAAATGTGACTTGGGAACTAGAGAGCCAAATGAGGGAGTCTTACCCAGAACTGTTTGAACCAGGTAACATTTTCGAGGACGAAAATTCCTAAGGTGGGGGAGGGTTGTAACAGCCCGAATTTCATTAAATAATTAATTATAGTAATTAATTGATTTAGTGGGATTTTTATTAATGTTGGAAATTAATTTGTATTAATTGGAATTAATAGAGAATTGAGAAGGAAATTGGAAGGAAGGAAAATAAAGGAAATATATAATAGAGAAGGAAAATAAAAGAAAGTTAGAGAGAAACATTTGGAAAGAAAGAAGAAGAGAAAGAGAGGAGAAGAAGAGGAAAGTGGAAAATCATCAAGAACCAACATCAAAGCTCTGATTAATCGAGGTAAGGGTGAGAAATGTTTCTATTTGATCATTTCATGATGTTATATATGTTGGGTTGAGGTTTTGGTGTAGTTTCCATCCTTTTCCATTTAGGGCAAAAGTTGGAATAATCGGTAGAACTCAATTTAATCGGTTAAAATCTGAAATAGATGATGTAGAATAGTCTAGAAATGTTAGACTAAGAGTATTGGAATTGGATTGGTGAGATTGGAGTTTTTGGAGTTGGTTGAGTTGGATAACAGTAAGTGAAAAACAAAATACGCAGACACTCGCTAGCAGCTCGCTAGGCGAGCAGGTCACGAATGCTCGCTAGGAGCTCGCTCAGCGAACAAGTAGCGAATGGTCCCAGACTTGGACATAATGGATTTTGGTGTGTTCGCTGGTAGCGAAAGTGTAGCGAAGAGATAGCGAACGATTCGCTGGGAAGCTCGCTGTAGCGAGCAGGTAGCGAATGAAGTCAGTAACTTCTGTTGAGATTCGCTAGCATGTTCGCTAGGCGAACAAGTAGCGAATACTCGCTAGGAGTTCGCTTAGCGAAGGAGTAGCGAGTATGACAGGTTGATGTTTTATTTGAGATTTATCCATAGGTTGATTGTGTGGTTCGATTATGGTTTATTGCTTGATTAATCGCATAGTTTATGTACTATTGTGATATGTTGTGGGTAGCCTTCGGGCGTGAATCCTAGGTTTTGAGATGTGTATATTGTTTGTATTGATTGGAAATGCATGAGAACATAATAGAGGTTATGTGTGCATTGTCTGATGAATTGTGAATGTCTAATGTTGTATGCAATTGTGTGATAATTATGCATGAGAACATTGTGGATATGTGTGCATGACTTGTGAATTACGTTAATGGTCTTAATGTGAATACCTTAAATTGTTATGAACATGTTGTGTGTGCAATCATGTTGTAATTATTGAAGAGATGAATTATTGGAATGCATGAGATTAAGATGTCGGTCTTAAGTGCATTTGATTTCCGATTGCATATGCATCATTTAGTTAAGAGGCAATGCTTGCTAGTTTCGTGGAGACTAGTGACTTGTCCCAAACCTAGAAGAGTGGATTTGAAGGCTTAGAGGACGGGCCTTTGTTGTTATCGGTCTAGAAGAGTGGACCCGGTTTAATGTAAAAACCGAAAAATGATAACGGGTTATTGGTCTAGAAGAGTGGACCCGTTTTAATGTAAAAACCGAACAATGATAACGAGAGTCGATACCGCATTGCATGAGTTGCAATTTGTTGTTGAGTCACATTGATATATTACATATGCATGAAGAGATGCTTATTTGTGAATGATAAGATTGTGGAAATGTGAGTGTATGCATGATGTGGGAATGCTTTGTGAATATTCATGTTGTCTATATATGTGTGGTAAATATATATGACTAAGAGGGTGAATTGTGGTGAGAAATATGGAGTTGAATTATATGATTACCTATATATATATATATATATAATCTTATGTTTTGATTATTATGGTTATATTTCTCACCCTTCTGCTGTTTTATAATGCTCTACGAGGCATTGCAGATTAGGATGCGGGAGTTTTTTGTGTGAAGTTATCTTCATTCTTTTGAGCCGGCTGCTCTGATATGTAACACCGGGTAGTTAGACTAGTATAGTTATTCTTTTGTGATACATTGTGATGTATCAGCTGATGTGGTTTTGTAATTACCTGACATGATGTATCAATCTGGATATCTTATCTGTATGTGAATTAATATTTTGGAAATGATTAAATGATTTTATCTTCCGCTTAAATTTAAATGTTGAAAGGTGATTTCTAAACCATGAAAATGTTACATATTTTATGGAGCAAATGTTAAAGTGTTTCATTGGTGAAATTGTGACATTCTTCCTTTATACCTTATTCTAAAATTTTCACTCTGATAAATTTGTATATGCATTTATTTGGGGGTATAGAAGGGGGTGTTACAAAAGTGATGAAAGAAGAAACTATCATAGCCATCACAAATGTAGTAATAGTCTTTGACTGTCATAAGAAAACTTTTAGTGTACAAGAAATAATGGACCATAACGAGGGGATGCCAAATTTATACTATGTTTTCAAACTAAGCAGATGATGGTGTGACTGTGGCAAGTACCAGGCCTTCCGTGTACATTGCTCACATGTCATTATGGCATGTGCACATGCTCGTCAAGATGCTTATAGCCATCTATCTGATATTTACAAGGCCATTACCGTTATGAATGTCTGCAACAAAGACTTTGCAGTGCTACCAATGGAGGAATATTGGCCTCCATACCAAGGGGAAATAGTTTGGCATAACGATTATATGCAAAGAAAGAAAAAAGGACGCCCAAACAAAACGCGTATAAGAACAAAAATGGATACGACAGACAAAATAATAAGATTATGCAGTATATGCCGTCATCTCGGACATAATCGGAAAAAGTATCCTAATGTCGGAGCAACCTCTGCATCATAATTTAGTTTCTCCTTTCAATTGTTGTAACCTTATACTTTCATATATTAATGAGTTTTTGTTACAACAATGTTAACAACAAACAACACATACAACATATAACTGAACAAAAAAACAAAACATTATTAACTGATTACAACAAATAAATCCACCTGTCGGTCTTAACATAAATCCACCTGTCACACCCTCATTTTCACCTTTAGCCTTTTATACCCTACATTCGTCATATCATACATCGTTCTATTACATATCGAGCATATGGGTTCCCAAGGTAAGAATTGGGTCGGTTCTTTGTTTTCCATTCCAAATAAGATAATTTGCCTATCATTGGACTACATAGAAGAAAAGGTAAATCATCAAAGATACTTCATTGGGTCAAGTATGAATCCAATTTGAGGTGGTCACCCAAAGATCAAGAACAGTGCAGTTCAGGATCCCCGATTAGGGTTTCTGATCAAAAAAGTCAGTTGTAGTTTGACTTTTGATTTAAAAGGATTTAAAATGATGGAATCATGGCCCATGAAGCTCATATTGCTTATTTAAGTACACTCAAGAAGTTTCAAGAACTTAGAAGACCTAGAACATCAACAGTCAATCCGATAGTTATCGATCAATCGTTTCGTTGACCAAAAAATCAACTCCTTGACCATAAGGAATTTGACCTCAAATTATGAAGAAAATATGTTCCTAATATCATATTACACATATCCATGAAGTTTCATGACCATTGGATCAAGGATTGAGGAGTAATTGAAAAGTTAGGAAATTAGGGTTTTGAAAGGGGCAAGACCATAACTTCCTAACCACACATCCAAATGAGATGGCTCAAAGCTTGTTGGAAAGGTCTTGTAAAGCCCTAAAAATGTGAAGAGCTAACTTATGGGGAAAAAATGTGTGTATTTGGAGTTATGGTCAAAATCATCACAAGAGGGAGAAAACACTTAGAAAGTTTCTAAGTTTTTAGTCCCTTTAAGCATGTTTTCAGCCAACTTTGAAGGGATATTTGACCTAGTTCCACTTGGAGTTTGAAAATTCAGTGAACATTAAAGTTTTAGAGCTCCATGAGGGATTTCCAAAAAGTACTAGAACTCCTCCATAGCCCTTATGAGCTGAGAGTTTCGTATCCAGAAATATGAGGTCTTAACACTTAAATGCACTATTCCAACTTTGTCACAAATCCACTTTTTATGCCACTTGAATCATTCTCAACCATTTGATCTAATAATTATAGGGAATCACGAGTAGAAATGCAGAAGAGGTGAAGGCTTGAAAGGCTTGACAAGATTGGCAAAGCAAGTTGCCATTATTTTATTCAAAAGTCAAAGAGGAAAGAGAAACTTTTCAATGGAAATCTGCAGCTGCAACCTCCCTACACTCTAGCTTCACTTCAGTCACCTTCATGACCCTTATGCCACTTGATTTATGCATCACATTGAGCCAAGGAGTTGAGTGTGCAGCTGTACCAAATCTTGGACAAGTTTTCTTCCAAAATCTCCCTCCAAAAGCCAAAATCCAAATATGCCCCAACACCTCTCATGGCCTATAAATAGAGGCTTTCCCCCACTTTTTTAGACACCGGAGCTATCCAAAAAACCAAAAACACATAGCTCTCATTCTTACTCTCCTTGCTTGAAAGTGAATAAAGTCACAAAAACACCAAAAAATCGCCTCTTTGTATTTTTCACACCAGCATCATTTCTAGCCATGAAACAACCATAAAAACCATCCACACAATCTTAAAATCATCATTATAAGGTGTCTCAACCTTTGTTTTTATCAAAAACACCCTAAATCTAAAAGTCAACTTCTCACATACTTAAGTTTGACTTTTTTGAACATTTCAAGCCAAATCCCTACACAACCCATTTTCCATCATTGTGACACTTTGAACACCTTCCATTATAGTCATATTAACTATCCATAATCTCAAACAACTACTGGAATTCCATCTGTGAGATTTGTCCTCAAGATTCTATGGTTTCTTCAAGAGGAAGTAAAATTCACAAGCTTATTCAAAGGGAAGGAGTTTTGGAGTTTTGCAGCTAGACTATAAGAGGTATGTTTATTTTGAACTCATTCACTAGTATACATCATCATGTGTTGATTGTTTTTTAGTTTATCTTGTGCATTACCATGTTGAAGTAGTTTGTTAACTATGTTGTCAAATATGTGTGAATGCCATGTCTGTTTGCTGTTAAGATGCCATTAGAGTGGTGTTTATGTTTATTACTTTCATGAAAGTATGAGGTTCAACACATAATGAATCTATGCCTTAAACATTGTTATGCTGGATTGATCACACAAACTGTTTTGAAAGGAAAAGAATTGGCAACATAAGAGTTCTAAGTATAAGTGGCTTACTGTTAGACATTTCCATATCTGATCTTTCTCATTAGAGACTTAACCTTGCTCCCACTTGGATTTATCTAGCATAGGTAGAACCTACACTTTGAACTATCATTGAGGTTCTTTGTTTAAGAGCTACTGTTAGAGGTTGTGTTAGACCTGACAACTCATGATTGAGATGTGTAGAATGGATGGTTCATTGTGTTGTGGCATTGTAATGATAGTTTGTGGTGCTGCCTAGGTTTAACTTAGTGTCCTTGTTGTTTTAATTGAAGTTGTAATTTCATGTTGTGTTTAGTCTAGTGTGAATTTTTTTGGGCTCTGTTTAAGTTATAACCATGTTGCCAATGTTTGTCTTTAAGATCTGAGTTTGTCAACTCACATTGATAGGCATTAAGGAAAGATTATTAGTTTGCTGCTTCAATTGGTTAACCTTGATACCTTCCAATTCCATCTGTGCAATGTGTGTATAGAAGGCTTCAACTTTTGGTTTCTGGTTAAGTTAATTTGGTAGCTTTCATCTAAAGCATTCTTGAATTAGTATATGAGCTTGACATTATGAGGACCAAAGTTGTTGCTGTCATGAGATGGGAATTTTGGCTGTTTAGTACAGTCATCCCTCTGCATTTGATAAGACTGTGGTGTACCTCAAGTTTGATAGGCATTATTAATAGTTGTTCTAGGTAGACTAGATAAGACTAGGAGATTAGGACTCAGTAGGTTTTCTTTGCCTATGTGAGTTAGTATTGTCACTGTTTGATTATTGAAACTCAAGCCAGATTTGTTCTTCAACAGTTGGGATTCATGAGTTCGTAGCATCTAATTTGGAGCAATTCATTTAGGTGGAGAGGTTGGTAGCAAGTTGTGTAGCAATGTTTTGATTCTGTTCAATGTTGACAAAAGCATGAAATGATCAAACTGTTTTATTTGTGTGCATGATTGTCAAATTCTGTTTTGTTTGAGAAGATTGAAAATTGTCATTGAAGTAACTATTTGAGTTGAACATTATCATGATAGCATGACTGATTTGATGTGAACTTACTCAGTCTATACCATATGTGAGTTGATATCACATTGTGCTAGAGTTTGTGTTTACTTATGATAAGTTTGGTTGCCATTTCAATGAGCAATGTCTGTTTGAATCTTGAGGTATGTTAGCTTATTTTCCTTATGAGATCTTAGTTGAGCTTGTAGAGGTCAGGTCGTGGTGGCAGCATATGTTCATTTGAGTTTGGTTTGCTTGTGTTTGTGGCCATGAGAGTTAAAGTTTTGGCTATGGCAGGATTTATCATTGAGTTGACTTGGTTAACTCACTTTGACAGACAATAAGTTTTGCTTTGTTTGAAAAAACCATGTTGGATGGAATTAAAGTAACACCACTATTGGATCAGTTTAAACCTTTGATGTCATAAAGCACCATATCTTGATCTGCTTGCTGTTTTGGAATTGAACAGATTCCTTCAAGTTCTTTGTTGTTGAGACCCTTGCAATTAGTGTGCATAATGCTTCAACTTATGTTTTTGGATTTAATAACTTGTCTACTATCATGAAATCATTAATATTGTTGATTTGAAAAGTTGTTCATAACATCAAACTCACCAACCACTCACATTTTTTTCTAATGAGCTTTGAACAAAATTCCCTATTAGAACTCACTCAATATCACATTTCAAACATGTGCAGACCTTTATTTGTTTTTACATCAACCTGTTTCAATCCATGGAACTCAAAATGCATTTCAAAGCTTCATTATGCATAAGCCATCATGTTTTAAATTGTGTTCAATTTCTCAAAAAATGAATGGTACCATCTTATTCCTCTTGAAAAAACAAGTAAGTTAGACTTTTATTTCATCAAAATTGATCATGATTTGAGAAAGTTATGTTGAAATCATTTTTGACATTTCCACTTGCATTTGCCTTGGAGTTTACCCAGAAATCTTACCTTGTTAGGTATAAGATTTAATAGGGTGGCTTGATACAATGGATGTATCTCCACCCCAGTGGTTACTTGCCTTGCCTTAAGAACTTGCCATGCCATGTGATCCTGTGTTCGACCCTCAGTGAGGGCATTTTTAATCATTTTCACATGCGTGAGTGTGGCTGGTTTGGTCTTGTTTTGTGTCCATGACCCAAGGTCTTGGGTTCAAGCCTTGGGTGAGACACTTCTTTATTTTTAGCATCTAATTAATTTAATTTAATTTAATTTAATTTTAATTTAAAATCACTGCAACAAAAATAAACTCTCAATTTTATCGAGTCATTTCCAACCTTGTAAGTCGATTGCATTGTGCATCGCCATCCACCTTGTCCGCGTCACTTCAAATGTTTTTACCAACAATGAAACCCTTGCTCCAACATCAAGAGGTACTTTTTCTCATAAAAATCCAAAATACAATAAATATGTGATTGGGGTTATACACCGTGAACTTTAAGGTGGTGGAGAAAGAATGAGAATGGAACCCTCCTACACTCGTTCCGAATGTTTTGAATACAAGGCGCTCGACTTGGTTATTCGAAACATTCATCTCTATCCAAAGTCTTTTGTGTGATCCTAATCAAGAACATTTTCTCTTAAAAAACCTAAAAATGACATCAACTCATCAAACATCTTTTCGCCTTAGGGCATCAATCCGAAAACCCTTTTTCAAAGTATAAAAACAACCAACAAACAACCATTTCACAAGCCTCTGAACTAAGGAGCTCTGATTCTTCACTTCTTTTAAGTGATGATACGTAGGCACAAGGGCCACAATCCTTGGCGAGCACTATAATAAAAAACCAACCCGTCTTTTTAAAAAAAAAAACAAGCAAACTTTTAAATTAAAAATACCCATTCAAGCCAAACAACCTAGAAGGTTCCTGTCGAGTATGATGGATATGAGGGGTGCTAATACGTTCCCCTCGTATAAGCGACTCTGTAACCTTAAAACTTGGTTGCGATGACCATGCTCTTTTACTAAAGGTTTTATCGCTATTTACCTTTCCCTCCATGGGATAAATAAAATTTGGTGGCCACTCTGTGTCATATTTTGCATAGCGACACCACCCACACAGGCGATCATGTCTCTTGATACATATAATTTCCCCTCTTCAGGAATGTCTCCTTCTAACCATCGATTAAGTTTCCTCTTTAGATGGTTGAAGCTTTAAATGTTCTAAAATAGTATGTCTATCGAAGGCTTCTCTCTCGAATAATAACTTTCCCGTAGAGGCGACGAAACATGTTAACAATAATACAAAGATATGAGATGAGTTGTGGAAATAAATGATCATAACACTTCTATTTATAGGAAAAAACCACTTTCAAGTCTGTCTCTAGTTGAATTGGCGATTCCCTTGTAGCTTTTACATGGTGTCACCAATTGGATTAACAACATCATGTGTTGTCTTCAATCTAATTGACGACATTACTTGATCTTTGTGAAGGATCGCCAATTTATTTGGCACCTGCATTCAATCAATACCCTAATGTGGGGTACTTTAGAAAATAGTTTGAAAAGTGATTTATTTGAGGATTTGTTTTTTTTAAAATGGGGTATATAGGGAAAAAATTCACAAGTTTTATTTGAGTATTCTTTAAAAAATTCACATGTTTTAAAATGGGCTTCCGAGATGCTCATCTCATGATAGTCGATATGAGAACCTCGCTTAGAGTAGATTTCTTTGAGAATGATGACAACCATCAAGTTCTTGGAGTATTGAACCAATGTTTTCTTGGGAATCCATTACTCTAAGGACCTTTTAGAACCCTAAACCATTGGCCAACTAAGGTTGATGGTCACGTAGTATGGGTCCTCGAGAAGTTCTTCTCGTATGGATCGATACGAAGACCTCGTTCAGAAGAGACTTTCTTGATGGGTTTGTTGCCTGGCAATGACTAACATAAGTGAAAAACAATCAAGGAAGTCCATGACTCTGAAATCTTTGTCTAGAACCCAACATCGACGTGTCTCGTAGTATGGGTCCCCGAGAAGCTCTTCTCGCATGGTTCGATACGTGGACCTCACCCAAAAGAGGTACATGTGATGAAGTCATCATCCGACATATTCATGTCGTGTATGATAAGAAGTCATATGAATCCATGACTTTGGGATCCCTATTAAACCTTAGACCACACTTGGTGAGAACCTTGTGTTATGATCAATTAACTTTTATCATCGATCTGTACCTTTGACTTATGATCCCGTGTATTAAAAATCAGATTTAGTGCATTCAATTCATTGCATTGCATCTGTATTCTGCATACCATTTCCCGAAAACCTCATACCACCTTTTGTTTCTAACCAACTACCCGATTCTCCGACACTCGCTCAGAACTGGAAATATGTCTTAAATCATTATGGAAAGCTTCAGAAAGGCCAATAATTGTTAAAAGAGGAGGTCAAGCAACTGAAAACTCAGGTGAACTTGATTATGGATATCCTACAAACACTGATGAGGAAGGAAAGTAACCCTGCACCAGTTGTTTGTTAGACGATGGCGCGGATCTAGAAGGGGGGTTGAATAGATCCCAATTTAAAAATCAGTTGGCGCTACTGTAGCACCCCAAAATTTTCCCTTCTGTTTTAACTGGCTTTTGTTTCTCTGTATTTCGCATTTTCGCATATCATAGCATTGGTTCTTGAGGCATGGGATCAAGGCATTTCTGTGGCTCAGGTTTCTTTTCTTAGTGCCAGAGTTTGAATAGTGAGCATCCGTAGCTCTGGCATTAATTTTTCTCGGTGATCGAGCGGTCGATTTTAATTTATTTTTGTAGGGGTATTTTTAGCTCAGGAGGCAACGTTCAGGCTATCTCAAGCATTCTCAAAATTATAATATTCAAGAGCAAGTTTCGAAGGCTTAATAGAGCTCAAAACGGGAGAAAACAGACGAATGTGCATATTTCCCTCCAAAAGGCGCCAAATTCAAATTTTCAAGGTGTTAATCGGTTAAAACTATTGGTTAACCAATTAACCAAAGCAAAATCAGGCCAAATTCAAATTTTCAAGGGTGTTAACCGATTAACCAAAACGGTTAACCGATTAACAAAAGCAAATTTTGCCACTGCACGTGAATTTTTAAAGGCAGCCATTTTGGGGTCCATTTTGATCACTTGTGAATTTGATTTTACACCAGAAGAAGGATCTATAATCACTTTGAATTTTGATTAGTTTTCAAATTAATTGAAATTCCCTCCAATTTCCCATTCCTAAAACCCATTCCAATTTTCATAAGCACACTCCAAACCACCATTCTACTCCTAACCTAGGGGGTATTTAAATGATTTTGCTCTAAACCTCACCAAAAAATCCTCATAATTTCATTTCATTTTTAGAATTCACTCTCACTCTTGAATTTTTCTCTCAACTTTTCACTCCACAACCTCCATTAGAGCTCTCACCTTGAATTTTTTTATTCTTCAATGGGATCATTGAACTCTAGAGCTAAACCTTCATCCTTCATCCTTATTATCTTCATTTCTCCATTTAATTTTTGTGCTAGTATGGATATGAATCTGGAAGATGATTTAGAGGAGCTTATTCGGATCGGTTTTGCTTAATTGTGCTTGATTTTCAATTCTACAATGAGAAATCATTCGGATCTTGAAGAATCTCTGGGTTTCTTGCTTGGATCTGCTCAATTGAAGTTGAATCAACATTCACCAAAGCAAATCTCCATTTTGTAAGTTGGAAATTCTAGATTCATCGTTATTTTGAGCTTATTTTGCATAATCAATGTAGATCTTCAATTTTCGGTTGATTTTGTGGATTTCGATTTATGTGATTTGTGATCTTGATGTTTGAATGTGTTTACATGTTGTTGCATCACTGATTTCTGGTTTAAATTTGTGCATAATTGATTATATGATCATTTGGGTTAATGCATAATTGATTAATTGCTGAAAGTGCTTTTGAGCTGCTGTTTTTCTGCTTCTGGTATAGTGTTAATCGGTTAACCAGTTACAGTACAAACTGGTTAATCGATTAACCAGTGCGAATTTTCAAATTTTTTTAATGGTTAATCAGTTTACCAATAGTGTTAACCGATTAACACTGAACTAGAATGCCATTTTTGCTTATTTTTAAGCATGTTTTGGTTGCTTATCACTTTGAATCTTCATGGATCAATATGATGCATTTGAGTGAGTTGTTTTGGATATGTGTTGTTGTTCTTGATTGTTTAATATCGTCTCTTCAACACGCGTTGTTCAGTTTCCGCTTGGATGCATACTTTATGGATGTTGTTCAAGTGATGATCATTTGCATTGTTTGAGTTTGAAGAATTGCTTGGTTGAGATGTGCTTGTGGTGGCTTCTGCCCCATACTTTTTGCCTCCCACTTTTCTTTGATGATTGATGGTAATGGTCGTAGGAGTTTACTTATCCTATTTCATCTCATCCTTGCATCTTTGGTGTTTGCATTTCATGTTTGCATTTCATCTTGCATTTCTTTTCTTTTGTGATTGAATTGCTTTGTGTTTTCTTGGTCTTTTTCCATGATCCCTTAGGATTCCTAGTCCCTCCGTTTAGGATGGGAGTATGAGAGACATTAGGTGTTCAATCCAAGCATGCTAACATTAGGGTAGATTTCCCTCTTGTAATCCCAACTTTAGGACCACTTTGCATGACAACGTTAGGCTGAGTTTCCCTTAGACCTTCTGTGTGTCTCTCTTCTCATCTCAAAACACATTCTAACTCATCTAATAAATACGATGAATGTTGTACGCTACGAGCCTTAAGCATATGGGAAATGATGAGTGAGGGGTCTCCTCTCGCTTGTCTAGAGTGTTTAGTGTACGTCCTGTTTGGGGGAGATATGCGATGCATTCGCTCCTATGTCATAGTCATTAGTGCAACATGAATCACAAATCAAATCAATTCACTTCACTAAAAAACACAAAACAAAACACCAAACTTTTTTATCCTTCGGGATTAATTGAAAACCATTTTCAGAAAGAGTGTGTTAAGTTTTGGTTCTATCACAAATAGGTAACGCCTAACTCTCCAATGATCGAGCAGCAATACACCTAACTGCTAGAATGAAGGTTTAACCCTACTCCATTAAAACACTTGAAACAATCCACGGTCGTGTCAGCCCGAACTACGTTTGCTCTGATTTCTCATACCAGATGAGCATACATAGGCATAAGACATCGATGTCTTGGCGAGAAACCTTCCCCATCTTCACCCATAGTTTTCCGAACTACGTTGACTCTAACTTTCCCATTGCATGAGGGAATACGTAGGCATAGAGCGGCGATGCTCTATCGAGTCTCTTTTCTTTTCTTTTGTCCCTGTGAGCCAGATCTTGATATATTAACACACCCTTTGATTAGACAACAAGCATGGATCCCGTTGAGTACAACGGACGTGAGGGGTGCTAATACCTTCCCCTTGTGTAACCGACTCCTGAACCCAAGATTTGGTTGTGATGACTTGTCTTTTCCCTTTTCGTAGGTTTTCTCTGATTTTTTGCTTTCCCTCTCTTTGGGAATAATAACGAACAGTGGCGACTCTTCTGTTTTTCCGCCAGGTGTTTTTTGTAGTTGCGAAAACTGGAGACTCTGTTGAGGACAATATTATGGGAGAATTCTAAATTTTGTCCGTAAGATCACTAGTTATGAGCATGGAGATATTCATCCCCTGTTGCAGTTTTACGATCCACCGCTACGATGTTTCACGTTCCCGGACTATGTATTGGTTCTGACTTTGGAAGAATTCGCTTTCATCTTAGGTGTTCCAATTCAAGATGAAGTGCCATTCTTCAGTTCCGAAGAAGAACCTAATCTCGAGAAGTTAGCCGTGGCTCTTTATTTGAGCGCCTCTGAGTTGGTAGACCATGTTATCAGCAGAAACGGAGTTTCCGGCTTTGCTTTATCGTTCTTAGTAGATAAAGCCTGAAAGTATGCTGAAGAGAGTTGTTGGGTGGTTTTCAGTGCTATCTTGGCTCTGTGTTTCTATGGCATTGTGTTGTTCCCTAATGTACCAGACTTTGTGGATTTTGATGCTTTTCATGTCATTGTTTGCAAGAATCCCGTACCTAGTCTCTAAGGAGATTTGTATCATTCAGTACACTATAAGAACGATAAAAGAAGAGGAATAATGGTTTCTTGTTGTGCACAGCTTTTGCACAAGTGGTTTGTTGATCATCTTCCTCGCCCTGGAGCTTTTGTGGATTTAATGAACTCATCTGAATGGTCAAAGAGGCTTATGGGTTTGACAGAAAAGGATATTGTCTGTTTCAATCGAAACCTTCTTGGTTGTGAGCTCATCTTTAATTGTGGTAGCTTTCCTAATGTGTCTTTGATAGGGAGGAAAGGCGACATCAACTACAATTCTTCTCTTGCGGTCAAACAGTTTGGTTATGCTTTGAGAGGACCTCCGAAAGAAGAAGAAGTGCAGGAATCTCTGTATCGGTGTAGCGGATCGTTGTATTTTGGCTAGATTCATGGACACGTGGGGTAAAATTCACAAGAAGGGAAAGCTTTCTTTGGGCAAAGGCGATTGTAGAGCTTATGGCCCTTTCTTGGAGTGGATTCAGAAGAGAGTCGGAAAGGTACTAGTGTCGTTCCCTGTTGAAGAACCACTGTATCCCTTAGTCATTGAGCCACCTACAACGTTTGATATCCTGAGGTATAACGAGCTTTGGGTAGAGAAAGAAAAGCTACGCAAAGAGAATGAAGAGTTGAAGTAGGAAATCAGTCAGCTGAAGCATGATAAAGGGGAAGATGTTTATTTGGCCAAGACAAAGTCAGATTCATTGACCAAGTTGGAGAAGGAGCTAGCTGAGCAGACCAAAGCATGAGAGTGGATCAGTCGTGATTTAGAAAGCACTTGCAGCATCTTGAAGCGTAAGAAGGAGGAGTTAGACAGAGCATATCTAAAGATATCCAAATTCAATGAACAATGGAATGCTACTTTGACTGCCAACAAGAGTAGGGAGGATCAACTTCATACTTAGGTCGATAAGCTGAAGGCAAAACTCAAAGTCAAGGAGAAAGAAGTATTGGTGGAATCATTTCGTAGAGGCACGATTGAGCAGAAATACCATAAGACTATATCAACACTTGAAGAGCTCGAGATCCGCGCAGGTGTTAAGAAACCCAAGCTTGAAGATTCCTTCGGAGTAGATGCTTGGGAAGATCATTGTCATTATCTCAGAGAGGTGATACGCAGAAAGGACATCCTCGTTAGAGAGTTGGGTGACAGACCATACCATCCAGATACGAAGATGATGCATAGGGAGGCTCAGGCCTGGGGCAAAGAGCATGACTACTAGGGAGTTTTACCTTTTGTAGTTTCTTTATATTTGTGCATCTTGATCATCACCAGATATGTTGGATGAGATCAATACATTTTTGTATGCATACATGTCTCATTGGTTGTTGTATTGTCTCAGCTTTACCTGTTATATGATAAGATTATCGTGGTATTCGTATCCATCTCTACTGCTCTTGTGCATTGAAACTAGAATCAAGGGGAAGATCTCGTTGTAAATACATAGACATGCTTGCATTTTTCATTTTGCATTTCCATTTGCATTGCAGGATTTCTCAGTGGCCTTTTGTTCCTAACTCTGCTTGGTTTTCTTCAGTAACAGGATTGAAGATTTCAATTTCCATAGATATTCAACTCGGGGGAATCAGTGAAGAGTAATGGATCAGGTTCAAGCTGAATTGCAGGAAGTCAGAGCTCGCATGTCCCAGTTCATGGAGTTGATGCAGAATGTTGCTAATGGGCAGGAACAATTAAGAACTATGGCGCAGCCGTTGATAGCATGGGTCAACGAAGAGGGTATTTTGCATGGAGGAGTTGGTGTTATTCCTCCACCGGTGGGTGGATCTGTTCCACAAGATACCCTTACTATTATCATACCTTCGGGCGGAGGTGTTGTGAATGAAAATGGTAATGTTGCTGGTCGAAGTGTGTGCATTGTGCACGAGGATGCTGGCCCTCATTGGGAGGATCACTAGGATGATGTGTTTTCACGAGGAGAAGATGAAGTCTTATGAGAATCAGAATTCTCTGGGTCTCGATATGTCATATCTTAGTCTAGTTCCTGGGGTCAGGATTCTCCCCAAGTTCAAGGTGCCTGATTTCAACAATTATAAAGGGACGACTTGTCCGAGAGTGTACATTCGGGAATATTTCTAGAAAATGTCTGCGTACGCTAAGGATGAAAATTTGTTAATCTATTTTCCAAGATATCTTGGCAGAATCATCTTTAGAATGGTATATGGGACTTGAGAGAACTCATATCCGCAGCTGGAGAGGATTGTCCGAGGCTTTTGTGCGTCACTATCAGTATAAAAGTGATGTGGCACAGAACAGGGTACAATTGCAGATTTTGTCGCAGAAAAATGCTGAGAGCTTTAGAGAGTACGCCCAGAGATGGTGGGATCTAGCTGCTAGAGTGCAACCTCCTATGGTGGAAAGGGAGTTGATCGACATGTTCATGGCTTCGCTGCCCGGTGTGTATTTTGAGAAGTTGATAGGATGCATGTCCGCAGGGTTTTCTAATATGGTAATGGCTGGTAAACAGGTTAAAAGTGGGATTAAGTCTTGAAAGATCCCAAATGGTGGTAGATCCTCTTCGGGAGGAACAAAGAAACCATATTCAGCAAACCCCAGGAGAAGGGAGGGGGATGCAAATGCTATTTCTCATAAGGGTAAAAGTAGAGATCATTCTCGTTATCATCAACAAGTTGCTACTGTTGATATCCTGGCCGTAACTCAGCAACGAGTTAATGTTCCATGACCTTATGCTTCTAGACGTAGAATGGCTGATAGACAGTTTGAGAGTCCTCCGATATCGTATGCTTAGTTGTTACAACGTCTGCTACAGTTACAACTGGTTCAGAAGAGGACTTTGGCTCCTCTTACTGTTACACTGCCTCCTGGTTATGATGCGAATGCTAGGTGGGATTTTCATTCAGGCGCACCGGGGCATGATATTGACCATTGTAAAGCCTTCAAGCACAAAGTTCAGGATTTGCTTGACTCCAAAGATATCAACTTCACCAACGATGGGCCTAATGTGAATCAAAACTAGATTCCAAATCATGGGGTGGCAGGGGCTAATGCCATTATTGAGGGAGAAAAATTAAATGTGATAACTGATGTTGGGGATTTAAAGACTCCGTTGAGTTTTGTGAAGGCTAGTTTGTTGAAGAAGGGAGTGTTTCCTGGTTGTTCTGTTGATTGCTCAGAATGTGAAGCATAATCTAAGAATTGTGATCTTTTGAGAAAGGGTATTCAGCGAATGATTGATGAAGGTCGTTTGCAATTTGATAAAGTGGTGAAAGAAGATGTTAAGGATAAGGTGATTAATGATGGAAGCGGAGTTGCTATAATCTCTATTCCATACCAGACAATCAATATCTCGGGGCCGGCTAGGCCACCTCCAGTTATCATCACTGTACCTGGACCCATGTCGTACAAGAGCACTAAGGCCATCCCACGAAACTATGGGGCAGAGGTGTTTTGTATTGGGAAGAAAAAATAATGGACGGGGTCTACATACGGAAGTTCGTCGGCTGAGAATATAGTTGGTGCCGGAGGTATCACTAGAAGTGGTAGGATTTTTTCCTCGCCGGAGGTTAATGCTGATAGAAATGATAAAGGAAAAGGTAAGACCGTGATTAAAGAGAGTATCCAACAACAGGTTGATACTGATGTTTTTTCGAAAGATGCAGAGGAATTTATGAGACTCATTTAGAAAAGTGATTACAAGATTGTAGATCACTTAAATCAGACTCTTTCGAAGATTTCCATTCTGTCATTGTTGTTGTGTTCGGAGGCACACCATAATGCTTTATTGAGAATTTTGAATTCAGCATATGTACCCCACGAGATTTCTGTTAATCAGTTGGAGGGGGTAGTAGCTCATGTAAACGCCGGTAATGGTCTAGGCTTTATTGATTTGGATTTGACTCCTGCCCGAAGAAACCATAACCGTGCTTTACACATATCCATGGAATGTAGAGGGTATCCGCTGTCGCATGTTCTGGTTGATACAGGATCATCCCTTAATGTGCTTCTAAAGAAGGCATTGATGAAATTGGATAATCGAGGTTTGATATGCACGCCAAGTGATTTGGTTGTGAGGGCTTTCGATGGGTCTAAGAGATCGGTGTTTGGGGAGATTACGATGCCTATTCAGGTTGGACCAGAGACATTGATGCAACTTTTTTCATTATGGATATCCAGCGAGCATACAGTTGTTCGCTTGGCCGACCTTGCATACACGCTGCGAGAGCAGTCACTTCATCGTTGCATCAAAAGATTAAATACATGATGGAAGGAAAAATTCTCACAGTATGCGGTGAAGAGGATATCATGGTCACCCATTTGAAACAGTTCAGATTTAGGAGAAGTCTCCTGTAGAAGCCAAGGGCCCAGAGGTTTTTATGTCATCATTCAAAGAAGCTCGTGCTATCATAGAATCCAGTTCATCGCAGAAGTGGGGCCAAGTTCTTAATGTTCCCGTCAAGCAGGACAAGTTTGGCGTGGGATACAAACCCTCAAGTTCTTCTCAGGGCATTCGGAGGTACAGGGGACCTGTTCAATTCACCAGCGGTGGTGTGATATTTCACAAAATCAATGCCATCGAAGATGACGAAGGTAACAGTAATTGCGATATGGATGCCTAGATTCGTCCACGTACCCCTGGCGAGAAGTTGTGCAACTGGACTACCGAAAAAATCATTCATGTTACTGTTGTAGAGTAATGTTCATTGTTTTGATTATGTTCATTCCTACGTTCTGCCTTAGGCGTAGTGACCCAATCTGTGGGGTTTTTTTTGTTGTTTTCACTTTATCATAAATAAAGGACGTTTTCGCATTCAAATATTGTGATCCCTATTTTTTCTGTTTTGTTTTGCATTTATATTAAATAGAAAAATGGAAATCTGTTTTGTTTGTTGCATCACATAATAAACATAAACATCATTGTGCAGGTCTTTTCTATCAGATGCCATAGATTCAGATTCAGCTGTGACTTTGTACGACTTTGATAATCCCATTTATCAAGCTGAATAAGAGACTGACGAAGACTGTGAACTACCCGATGAGTTAGCCAGACTTCTCAAGCAAGAGGAAATGGTCATTGTACCTCATAAGGAGGATATCGAAGTTATCAATCTGGGTACCGAAGATGACAAGAAAGAGGTCAAAGTGGGGGCTACATTGGAAGACAGTATCAAGAGAAGATTGGTTGAAATGCTCCGTGAATATAAGGATATCTTTGCTTGGTCTTACCAAGACATGCCTGGGCTGGAAACATATATTTTGGTACACCGGCTACCTCTCAGAGAAGAATTTTTTCCAGTCAAGAAGAAGTTGAGACAGACAAGGCCTGACATGGCAGTCAAGATAAAAGAAGAGGTTCAGAAGCAGTTGAACGCTAGTTTTCTTGCTGTCACGAATTACCCTTCGTGGGTCGCTAATATTGTTCCTGTTCCTAAGAAAGATGGAAAGGTCAGGATGTGCGTCGATTACAGAGATCTGAATAAAGCAAGCCCGAAACACGATTTCCCGCTCCCCCATATTGATGTGTTAGTTGACAACACCGCTCAATATTCTATGTTCTCCTTCATAGATGGTTTCTCTAGGTATAACCAAATCAAGATGGCGCCAGAGGACATGGAGAAAACAACTTTCATCACACCATGGGGGAATTATTTGCTATAAGGTAATTCCTTTTGGATTGAAAAATGCAGGGGCAACCTATCAGCGGGGAATGATGACTCTCTTTCATGATATGATTCATCATGAGATCGAAATCTATATTGATGACATGATTGCAAAGTCACATATGAAGGAAGGACATCTAGTCAATCTGTTGAAATTGTTTGAAAGGTTAAGGAAGTTTAAGCTGAGGCTGAATCCTAACAAGTGCACCTTCGGAGTGAGACCTAGAAAGTTATTGAGTTTCATTGTCAGTGAAAGGGGTATTGAGGTAGATCCTGCCAAAATAAAAGCTATACAAGAAATGCCTAAGACAAGAACGGAAAAAGAGGTTCGTGGTTTCCTGGGGAGATTGAACTACATTGCAAGGTTCATATCTCATCTTACATCCACTTGTGAACCAATATTCAAATTTCTAAGAAGAGATTGTTGTACCCCAAAATTTGCCCAACCTGTTCTTTACCTGGTTTATGTTTCTTTGCATTATTCTAACATTTGCATTGCATCTCATTGTTCATTTTGCAGAGGATCAAGTGGGGTGTGCTTAGCAAGAGGTTCTACTCAAGTATGAGTACTCATCAAAGTCATCAAGAAGTGATATGTGCTCTCTGGAGGAGTTGATGGATGTATGTGGCTTATCTCCTAACTTGGAGGCCAACTGGGGATTATCAGAGGTTTGTAGATTCATGTTTATGGATATGGGATTTTGAGGAAGCTCATTGAGTGCTTTTAGAGCCAATGTGGAGCTTATTCAAGTTGTTGTGTCATGTGAAAGAAGTCACAACCAAGAGTGTTGCATCTAGGGTTTTCATCTAGTTAACCCTAAGTCAATTCTAAGTCATGGTGACCATGGATTGTTGTGTTGAGGCATTTGATATGTTATTCCAAGATCAAATCGAGAAGGATCAAGAGTGTGAGGAGTTACTAAATTAGGGTTCTCAGTGTAAAATCCCCTGTTTTTAGCTTAACTTCAAGACCACATATCTCAAGATACAAGTTCCATATCATCTTGACATGAACATGAAACTTGTAGATCACGTTCTTAGCTTTATTTTGAGTACTAGAACTCATCAATTCGATTTCTAGAATTCAAGTTATGAAGCGGACAAGTTATAGGTCCTCCGATGAATGTGATTTTGGTCAACAAAAGTCAACCAACTTCGAAGATACTTTTGACCTATAAGAATGTTTCTCTTGACCTTGACTAAAACATAAATGTTGTTCCTCATGATCTTAGCGTTCCAAAAAGTCCTAGAAGTCCTCTTTCTGATTTGTAGAACTCAAGTTATGAGCTTTGCAAGGCAAGGGTATTTTGGGAAAGTAAGATTACATGTCACTTTTTTATAGGTCCATTTCACCATCTTTCACACTTCAAATGAAACTTTTCCCAACATGAAACTTGCTCCAAATGGTCCCAATTTCATCATAAATCATTCAATCGGCTTGAATTTGGCTAGGGTTTGAAGATTGGCATGAGAATTTTCATGAAAAAGTCTTAAAAGGGAAATTTGGAATTCTTTGATTTTGGACCAAAACAAGACATGTTTATACATATTTTGAGTCACAAAGACATAAAAAACATGATGCAAGCATTGGATTTAAGTTTTGGTGCCATTTTCACGTGGGATTTCATGGCATTTTCAAGTGAAAAAGTTGCAATGCAATCTCCACCATTTGATCAAACCAAGGAGCAATTCTTATCCACATGATCAATTCCAAGTCCCAACAGTGTTTTTGAATAAAAAAGAATGAGAACTGAGTGAGTTCTCACGTGTGCATGATTATGAAAAAGTGCAATTGGGAATTTTGTAAATTCACCCAATTAAGTTGCAATTAGGCCTCCATTACCTCATATATCCATCATATAAAATGTTCAGATGAAATTTGAGCAAAAAAAGAAGCATTTTCGTGACCTAGAAGCAAGAACACAGTTGGAGCAAGAAAACCAAAATCCAAAATCGTGAATCACCATTGAAGCAATTTCAAGCAGATTTGAAGCTTCATTCTTCTCCCTCAAGTGAATTAGGACGTGTCTGGATCATTTTCATCATGTTTGAGCTACTGAGAAGGTCCAACAGAGCTATTCCGTTAGGTAAACTTCCAATCCAAATTTCTCTCTGAATATGCATCTATTTCACTCCATTTTATGTCATTCTGAAGCCCTACTCATGTAGGGAAATGTTGGTTCATTGATGTGCTTGATTATTGCATTTTCAGTTTTGAGCTCCATTTTTTTTTCTTCGATTTGACTTATTCTTGCGTGATATGTGAAAATTGTTGATGGATTCGTGTTCTACGTGACTTGTAGATGAGTTTGGACTATGATTTTTTGTGTTTTGGTGAAGTTGAGTTCCATCTGTGTTTTGTATCGCCGGAGAAGATGACCGGAGCCACCGTGCTCCGGCCACCTGCAACTCTCCTTTTGTTTTCGTGTTTTAAAGATGATGATGGCGTGGCTTCACTGTAGCCCTTAGATCCTTGCTTGTTTAATTAACTTATGTTGTACCCCAAAATTTGACCAACCTTTTCTTTACTTGGTTTATGTTTCATTGCATTGTTCTAGCATTTGCATTGCATAGCATTTATTTTTGACATGGGATCAAGGCAAGCCTATGGCTCAAGGATCAAACGACAAGTGTTAAAGACTCCAGAATTTATTTTGCCCAGCAGTCGAGCGGCCGATTTTATTTTGTTTTGCAAGTTATTTTCAGAGCAGGAAACAGCATTCAGGATATCTCCAGTGTGTTCATGGTCATAACATTTAGAAATGATTTTCAGAAGCTAGGCAAAGTTCAAAACGGAAAAAGATGGGCAAACGGGCAGTTTTCCCTCCAAAAGGTGCCAAAATTCAAAACTCAAAGGCGTTAACCGGTTAACGCATATGGTTAATCGGTTAACCAATGCAAAAATAGCATTGATTCAAAATTTCAAAGGTGTTAATAGATTAACCTATATGGTTAATCGATTAACCAAAGAGGATTTTGCCTTGCACGTGAAGTTTCAAGCCCATTGCACTTGGAGGCCCATTTTGATCACTTGAAATTCAAATTTTACAGTAGGGAAGGATCTAGAACCTCTCAATATTCAGAATTCCCCCTAAAAGCCCAATCCAAATTCCAAACCTAATTTTCCAACCCTACTTGCTTTGGATCCAACCCTGGGGGATATTTAAAGGGGTTTACTCCAAACCTCACAATCCTAATCCTCATAACCCACTTTTTAGAATTCACGCTCTGAAATTCTCAATTCTCTCCAAATCTCAAAACCCTCACTCAAAGCTCCTCATCCTTTGAGATCATCGATTCTTCATCGGAATCCTTGATCTCTTGAGCCAAAACCTTCATCCATCATTCTAATTGGATCAATTTCCTCATTCAATTTTCGTGCAAGCTCATATCTGAATTTTGAGTTGGTTCCGGAAGTGCTTATACGGAGTAATTTGGCTTAATTTTGGTGGATCATCATTCATACTACAAGGATTAGTTTGGATCTTGAAGTTCTCCGGAGTTTCTTGCTTAGATATATACATCCGAGGCAAATCAACAATCACCGGATCAATTCTCTGATCCGAAGGTTAGAACCCTAAACCTGTCGTAATTATGAATTTGTTTGCATTACGTAGTAACATTCGTATTTTGATTTTTGGTTGATTTGATCCATTTGATTTGTGATCTTGTTGTTTAGATATGTTTACATTTGCATTAGATCATTGCTTTAGTGTTCAATTTCGTGCATAATTAATCATGAGATTATATGGATGTTTGCTTAAGTGATTGGTGCTGAAAAAGTTCTTTTTTCCTGCTGTTTTCTGCTGTTTTTCGCCTCTGGAACAGTGTTAAACGGTTAACCTATATGGTTAATCGATTAACCATCACAAATTTTCAATTTTTCAATCATTATTCAATTGTTAATCGATTAACCCCTGGCATTAATCGATTAACACTGTTCCCAAATGCCTGTTTTGCTGTTTTTCATGATTGTTTTGATATCGTTTCACTTCGAATCTTCATGGTTCATTATGATGCATTAGGAGTGAAATATTTTGGATATATATCACTAGGTCTTGATTTTTTAATCATGATGTGATTGACACGTGTTGTTCGGTTTCCACTTGGATGCACATTTATGTCTTGTCGTCTAAAGTGATGCTTGCCTGCTTTCCTTTTTATGTTTGCTTGCATTTTCTCTCGTGTTGTGTTTGCTTATACATTTGTGAAATTTCTTCTCATATTCCCTCTTGTCCTATTACCTTGGAGTGTCACTTAAGGTAGTTTGGTCCCTCCCTTAGAGGAAGTTGAAGCTCGCCTAAAGTGACGAATCCTTGAGGACTTTCCTTCGTGTCTTGCGTGCTTTCTTTTACCCAATGTCGGTGATGCTTATGGTCGAGTGCATAGTATGAGTACCTTGTTGTCCTCATATAGCCTCCCATCCTCATTTGGGCTCAGGTTTATTTTTTGGCATTTCTTTTGACCTCGGTTTGTGACTTCGTGGTCGATGTTTGAATGGTTTAGGCCATTTCATCCCACATTCCGTTGCACTTGTACACTTGTTTTAATGTATCTCTTTTCCTTTCATATTTCCCATATGCATGCTCGAGGTTGAGACGTGCTTGTGGAGGGTACTCTGCCCCACACTATTTTCCTCCCTCATTTTTCGTTCTATTTGTGCATTTATGTTTGCATCCTTGCATTTGCATGTTTTCCTTTATTCTGTTTCCTTCTTTTGCCATGTCCCCTTAGGGTTCTCACTTCCTTGTTTAAGGAGTGATGACAGACTTTAGGACTTAAACCATGCATGATAACATTAGGTAGATATTTCCCTTTCGTGATCCCAACTTTAGGTGCACATTGCATGATAACAGTAAGCTTTAATTCAGTTTCCCCTATAGAGTCCTTCTCTCTTCTCATCTTCAAACAAAAATCAAAATACATAATAAAGGCTAATGAGTATTGTACGCTACGAGCCTTAAGCTACTTGGGAACAAGTTATTAGAGGGTTTCCTTCCAATAATCAGGATGTTTAGTGTGGCACCCCTTGGGTGACATGTGACGCATTCACTCCTAGGTCATAGTCTCTAGTGCAATATGAATTACAAACAAAAAACTCAAAAACACTTCTTTCCTAAGAAAACACAAACAAACACTTCAAACTCCTTTTTGTCCTTCGGGACCTTTAATCTTCGGAAAACCTTTTTTATAAACAAGAGTATTGTTAACTCTTAGTTCTACCGCAAACGGTAACGCCTAAGTCTCCAATGGTCGAGCTGCATACACCAAACTGCTAGAACTGTTTGCTAACCTTACTCGGTTAAAATACTTGAGACAAGCTGTGGTCGTGTCAGCCCGAACTACGTTTGCTCTGATTTCTCGTACTAGACGAGGATACGTAGGCATAAGACGCGATGTCTTAGTGAGCAACCTTCCCCCCCCTTTAGTCGTAGTCCGCCGAACTACGTCGACTCTGACTTTACCATTGCACAAGGGAATACGTAGGCCCAGAGCAGCGACACTCTGTCGAGTCCTTTTCCTTTTTCTCTTCCTTTTTCTTTTGTCCATAAGCCTTTAGCGTAGATAATTCAACACACCTTTTAGATAGATAACAAGCATGGATCCCGTCGAGTACGACGGAGGTGAGGGGTGCTCATACCTTCCCCTTGCGTAACCGACTCCCGAACCCAGGACTTGGTTGCGATGACCTCGTCTTTTCCCGTTTTCGTCAAGTTTTTTCCGATCGTTTCCTTTCCCTCCTTTGGGATAAATAACGACAGGTGGCGACTCTGTAAGTCATTGTCGGCCCTCTCTATTTTTTCGCGGTAGCGACAGCTGGCGACACTGCTGGGGACTCCAACGGTTCCTTATGCGAGTCAATCATAGCGCTTGTGTGTTCTATTTTGGGTGTTGTATATACATGCTTTATCTTTATATTTCCCGCATTTATTTTCTGCATCATATATCATATTGTTGTGCTATGGGGAGGGGAGTTCTATCGAGAGATAAGCCATACCCAGGCTTGAGTATAGACTTAGCATTAGAAGTGGAGATTAGTGGTGAGCCTATATGCTTTGCATGCACCAGCTAGCCATGAAATTCGCGCTCAGGCGAGATTGTCTTTGACGACTTTCTTTTTGTCCCTTTAGGCTCGAAGGAATTTTGGATCTGAGGGTTGTCGACTCTGGGGACCGATCATTTGGGATTCAGCTAAGTGAGGCCTCTTCGAGGGATGATGATGCCAAACCAGAAATGGTGAACGTATCATCATTTCTTGAAAGTCTGTGACGCTGATGAATGCATAGGATGTCGAACCTTGTCAGTGGATAGGTCCATACCTGCGAGTGGGATTGGGTTATGCAGGAAACCTTGGCTTTCAGAATACCCGGTTTTCTTTACAGTTTGAATATGTGTTCTTGATATCAGTGGGTCCTATTACCGGAGCTGTGTTATGCCAACGCGAAGCGCTGGTTCTTCTCGAGAAACATCACAACAATCTTGATCCCCTGTTTGCATCAGCATCTGCATAATCATTCTGCATTTAACATTGCATGTTTATGTGTTCGGAAGGTTCTCGTCTTTCCCTTGATTCTGGTACTGGCATCCTGTAGAGATGGAATTAAGCAAACAGAAAAAAAAAGGTTTGTGGTACACGTTTCCGACAACTGAGGTGGGACATTTATTTGGTCTAATCTCCATGGTTGAGCCTGGCGTCTTTGATACCTTCAGGAATGATTGAACCTGTATGAGAAGATTATTATGGTGTTCCTGTCCATCCACGCTGTTCTCGTTCATCGAAACTAGAATCAAGGGGGAGATCTCCCTGTGAATACATAGACATGTTTGCATTTTGCATCCTGCATTTTCATTTGCATTGTAGGTTATTCTCGGTGGCCTCGTGTTCTTATCTCCGCTTGGTTTTCCTCACAGTAAAAGGATTGAGCAGGTCAGATTCCACAGGTATCCAACTCAAAGTAATCAACAAAGAGCAATGGATCAGATGCAAGCCGAGATGCAAGAGATGAGAGACAGGATGGCTCAGTTGATGGAGACCATGCAAGGGGTTGCTAATGGACAGGCGCAACTTCAAACTTTGGTGTAGCCTTTGATTGCACGAGTTGATGACAATGGAGTGTTGCATGGAGGCACTACTACCAATCCTCCTCATGTTGAGACTCCCCGAACTGATAATGCTATATTTATCCCTGTTGTTGGAGGAAACGGTGATGCTGGCAACGTCGGAGTAATTGGGAATGAAAATGGTAATGCTGCCGGCGGAAGTACATACCCTGGGCATAGAAATGTTGGTCCTCGCTGGGAAGATCACCAAAGCGATATCTTTTCCATGGGAGATATGGAAGGTGTCATGCCAACTGAAGCCGAACAGAGGTTGAAACTGGTTGAAGAGAGAATGAAGTCTTTCGAGAATTGGAACTCTATGGGTCTTAACATGTCCGATTTGGGTCTAGTTCCAGGAGTCAGGATTCCTCCTAAGTTCAAGGTACCAGAATTCGACAGGTACAAAGGGACAACCTGTCCTCGAGTCCACGTCCGAGCATACTTTTGAAAAATGTCTGCGTATTTCGAAGACGAAAAGCTGTTAATGCATTTTTTCCAAGACAGCCTGGCAGGGGCATCTTTGGAATGGTACATGAGGCTTGAGAGAACCCACATTCGCAGCTGGAAAGAATTGGCTGAAGCTTTTGTGCGTCACTATCAGTATAATAGTGATCTGGCACCAACCAGGCTACAACTGCAGAGTTTGTCACATAAGAATACTGAAAGCTTCAAGGAGTACGCCCAGAGATGGCGAGACTTGGTAGCAAGAGTACAACCTCCCCTGATGAAGAGAGAACTGACTGACATGTTCACGGCTACACTTACTGGTGTGTATTATGAAAAGCTGATAGGTTGCATGACTGCAAATTTCTCAGATCTGGTAGTAGCTGGAGAAAGAGTCGAAACTGGTATCAAATTGGGAAAGATCCAAGTTGCTCCTGCTTCTGCTAAAGATGCTACAAAGCCGCAGGTTGTGAAGGAAGGAGAAACTAGTGTTGTGTCTGCTCCAGCTGTTGGTCAATGTCCATCCCAGTACCAACAACCTCGTGCTCCTCAGCATCAAAACAATCAGCGTCAGAATCAAAATAGGCCCCGTAACAATCTGGAAAGAAGGACTGCTCCTCTTCACCATGTTCCAATGCCGCTCAGCCAGATTCTGCCACATCTGATTCAGAGCTCATTGGTAGAGCCTAAGGCTCTCAAACCCCGACCAGAGCCATATCCTCCTAGGTACGATCCCAGTGTCCAATGTGATTACCATGTAGGATCCATGGGGCACGCAACTAGAAGATTGCAAGGCTTTTCAAGCCAAGGTGCAACATTTGATGGACAAAGAATACATTTCCTTTCCCGAAGGAGAGTTGGTTGTGCACGTCGAACTCTCATCTGATTGAGTTTGAAGACTTCAAGGGTCATCTCCTTCAGCAAGTCAAGATTTGAAAGCCCGGTTCCCGAAGCTGGTAATCTGCGTTTTATCCTGTTATTGCTTTACATTTGTAGTTTCTTTTATGTTTAAGTGCAAGTCTCGCTTGTAAAACTTGTTTGCTTCCAATTGATATTGATAATGAAATGAATATGCATGTTTTTGATTAAATCCATTTGTGTTCACTTTATGCTTTTTTCATTAATGCTTAATGCTTGTTTTAGCAGGAATCCGGGGAGGATGACGAAGTTTAAAGACGCACATAGCTTCCGATTGTATGCTTTTAAGTAAAACCTGCTGACGATGTACAAGCATTGTTTCAAATCCCTAAACACCGGAGATATAAGGATGATAATCCCTTGTTAACCCCTTTGAGCCTAGTAGTAGGAGTTTCTTTCTATAAACGAAAAACCCTCAATCTTAACCTGGGGCAGGGTAGGTGTCAGTTAATTTGACCGAGCGTTCAAATTGCAAAGGAGTGTTCCCGTTCGAGGGCCAATCACACCTGTATAGGTCGTACCTAAAAAGCCGACCAACGAGTGAAACAGTCACGATCCCTTTCAACAAGTCAGACAAGCCAGTGTCACACAATTTGTTCAAATCAAAAGAAAAAGCCCGCTAAGTCGAATCTTGGGAACAAGCGACTTAGGAAAAAATTAGGGCATCCCGCTGGACTTCCAAATCAAAAGATGCTCGAAAGAGTCAGTCCAGGCAAAAATTAGGGAAAGCAGAAAAGTAAAAAGGATTCGAAAATCCCCAGTAGAGAACAAAGTCGTGTGACTCCAGGAACCCAAAGAAGAAAAAGCGAGTGACTGTCACTCCCAGAAAGGTGTGGTTTCCCGAATCATCACTCTTATCGTTCAACCTGTGAAAGGTTAGCGCTTATGTCAAATTAGCTGAAAGTAGGATTGGAGAACTTCAAGGAGAATGGGTGGGTTAAAATAAACTTTGAGCCTTATATCCTTTCTTTCTTAAACCGCGAACCTAACCACGTTACAACCCTCGAAAGTCCTAATTGAAGCAGGTTTGTTTCGAAAGCATACTTCGGTAAAGATCACATCGAAACTGACTCCTAAAAATGGTTCCTCTTATCAGCATTGATATTGACATTGTGATAATTGATTCATTATATGCCACAATCTTTTTCCAGTGAACAAACTTGGATTTTAAAACTGTCATATGCATTGCATTTAATATGTCTTTTATGCTGAACAATTCGTTTTACTTGCGAGTAAGCGCATAACGACAGGAAAGTTTCTGCAGTGGAAAGTTTGATTAGGATAGAATGCAGAGCGCCGAGTACTCCGTCGAACTGAACCAAAGCTATATCAAATGATCATGTGAGTCAATTAATCTGAACCAATCCCGTCGATATTCGATAAATCTCTCGTAGCCGGAGGTATTGCTCCACGAACAAGTCAATCAGGGGCAGGCCATCCTGAAAGCCCAAGAGCTATTCTTATCCAGAAGACGGTTAATCTGAGGCACCTCTTCAGGGTTCAAAATGCTGAGGTAGTTCATGTCAAACCATCAGAAGTACAGAAATTTCAGATCCTTTCGAGGAACATCCCCCACAGAGATCCCACAGGCTGGGGCAAAATTGGAAGCAACGGAATCGTTCCTATCCATACCATCAGAGTTAGATAATCAAGGATGAGTCCTTTTGTGGTATAGATTCCGGGACAAGCCATCTTGAGTTCGTTTCATGGCAATCTGCTTTATTTGCAAGTTGGACTAAACTGGGGCAATTTCCCAAGCAGGTTTATTTTCTCCTCAGTCAGAGTTGAGTATCGGGGAATCGAGTCATCACCTTATCAAACAACCTGAAACTTTCATGGTCCAGTTCTTGTCTGGCTAACCCTCAAACCAGTTCGTGTCTGGTCAACTTTCGCTAAACACCAATTCCCGCCTGGTGCGCGTCAGCTTTTGAACCTGTTCTTGTCGAGTAAATATCCAAAGTCCAGTTCTCATCTGGCAAGCTATAAAATCCAATTCCCGTCTAACACTTGAAGTTGGAATTCAGTTCTTGTCTGACAACCAAACCTTCAAACTAGTCCTAGTCTGGCCAATCCTTCTGTAAACACCAGTTCCCGTCCAGTATATGTCAAAATATTAAACCAGTCCCCGCCTGGTCCCCTTTTCTGTAATTCTTGGTTTAACCAGTCCATGTCTGGAAAACACAGTCGCAAAGTCCAATCCTTGAATGGCAAACCCGAATTCAATCCTGTTTGACATTCGATCCGGAATCAGTCATGTCTGATCTCCCAACCTGAAGTCAATCCTGTTTGATATTCGAAACCAAATATCCAATCCTGTTTGATATTTCCAAACCTGAAGTCAATCCTGTTTGATATTCGAAACCAAATATCCAATCCTGTTTGATATTTCCAAAACCTGAAGTCAATCTTGTTTGATATTCGCAACCAAATATCCAATCCTGTTTGATATTTCTAAAACCTGAACTCAATCATGTTTGATATTCGCAACCAAATTGTTGCGGTGGAAATAGGATATCAAATTATTAATTAATTTGAATCGCAATTTTTAATTCGCAACCGCTCTTTGATTTATCCGAAGGAAAAGGTCAAAAGAGGGAAAACCTATTTTCGCATCGTAAACACAATGCGGGGAGAGACCTAGGTAAGGGGTTGGTTAAATTTAGGGAAGGTACTAGCACCCTAAACTTTTGTAGTATTCTACAAGAACCTTTTGTTTATTGTATGCTTTTTTATTTTATTATCTGTTTTAATATATATTGAGCTAAGGGATAAAGTGACCTAAAGAGACCTAAGGGTTAGTCCTAAGTTTACTCGACAAGACGTCACATCTTGTGCCTACGTATCCTGGATAGGGAATGAAATCAGAGTAATCGTAGTTCCCCTTGAAAGGGAGGTTGGAAGCGTCTTGACTATGGTCAAGGTTTCAATGGGGAATAAACGTATCTTAAGGACACGCTTACGTGGAGTCTTTGAAACTCCTATTTCTATGTTAAATTTGTTAATTGAAAATTTAGGGTTGAAATTAGGGATTCTACGGCGGGAAACCCTAAACAGAGTACGACGACTCTTTGACCTAATATTAGGGTAAAGGGTATTTTTGTCCACGGCGGGACACGTAGGCTAAATAGGGTTTAAAATGGTCCTAAGGGTTAAGACTATTGACTAAGCGATCAAACGGCTAGACCTAATTCCTTCGGAGGGAATCCTAACGGTAAAAACATGCAAACAGACAAAATATCGTACGGCAGAATTAAAATACAGAAAAATAAAGAAAGCATTAAAAGAAGCATCGCGACGATCACTCGCGTAAATTACAAATCCCAAAAAAATGCAAAAATAAAAATAACTGCGATCATGGCCTCGCATAAATTACATCCATGAAACAAAAAAATAGTACGAACAAATGAAATATTGAGGAGCTGCAATGAACAAACTAATAAGGGTTAGACGAAAATGAAGCGGCTAAATCAGAAACTTTATTTTTTTGAATTTTATTTAAAGGAAAGAATTAATTTTTTCATTTAACAGGAGAACTTAATTTGGTTTTAATGTTTTTATTTAAAAACTAGTTTTAATTTGATTAAAAAAATGCTTTAATTTTAAGGTTTTTGATGAAAAAAGTTAGTTTTAATTTTTGTAAAATGTTTTAATTTTAATGTTTACACAATGTTTTAAATTTTAAAGAAAATTTTTTTTTTACTTTTTAAAGTTAAAAAATGTTTTTTAAATTTATTTTTAAAAATGATTTTTAATTTTAAGTTTTAAATATGAGTCTTAATTTTAAAAACAAGGTTTAATTTTAATTTTATGATTTTAGCTTTAAAAATGGTTTAATTTCTTTTTTTTTAATATTTTAATTAACTTAAGTAAACTAAGTTAATGAGATTAACAATTAGAAATATTTTGATTTTAACAGTTTTCATTAACCTGCATTATGAAAATGATATACTACAGTAATAATAAAATACTAATAACAATATAATAATAATACAATAAATAAAAGAATAGGAGGAAGAAAATGAGAAATAAAAGGGGGATTATCATGTTACTGAACGTGTTTTTTAGGTTTTTCATCTTTAACCCTTCTTCTTCATAGCGGCGGCGGCTCCCCCATTGATGAAGTTTTGAAGCTTTTTCTTTTCCTTTTGCATGACTGTTCTTGCATCGTCTTCTTCCTTGCTTCGCCGTAATCTTCTCTTTTTCTTGTAAAAAAAAAGAATAACATAAACCAAATGTGATATTGACGAAATCTTACGAGTTATGGCTTGTTGGTGATTCCGCCGGTGATGAAGCTTTGAAGGTTTTTTCGAAAATCTCCCCTCTTCTGATAAGTCCTGAGAACGGCCGCCGTTTTTTATTTTGTCTCCTCCCCTTTTATCAAATGCAACTCATGTTTATATAGGTAACAAATTAGGGTTAACTCTAACCTAATGCCCACTTTAAAGCCCAACTTAAATAATTAGTCAAAGCTAAAAAAAAAACTAAAACAAACTTAAAAGAATAAAATCTTTTCTAATATTTTTAATTTTATGATTTTTTGATGTTTTTATGAATAATATGGAAAAAAGTGAAAAATAATAGTTTTAAAAAAATAATTTAAATAAAATACGAAAATAATAATTAAATAATAAAAAAACTATTTTTGTTATTTTTTTTTATGAAAATAGAAAAGTTAGAATAAAAATAAAAGAAACAAAACAAAAAATGAAGAAGGTGGGATTCAAACTCTCAACCTCTCACACTCACAACTCCTTACACTGGGTCTCTTGTCAATTGTGCAATTTTATTCATTCAAAATAAAGTGGCACTAGAAACCCTGTAAACTAAAAGAGCGCGCCACATGATATTTTCTTGCAACAATCAAACAACTGCACCACCCGTTAGTGGTTAGTTTAAACGCAATGCACAATGAAATGGGATGTAAGATGAAACGACTAATCTTAGGGCAAAATTTGGGGTATTACACAAATATCCAATCTTGTTTGATATTTCAAACCTGAAGTCAATCCTGTTTGATATTCGAAACCAAATATCCAATCCTGTTTGATATTTCCAAAACCTGAAGTCAATCATGTTTGATATTCGCAACCAAATATCCAATCCTGTTTGATATTTCCAAAACTTGAAGTCAATCCTGTTTGATATTCACAACCAAATATCCAATCCTGTTTGATATTTCCAAAACTTGAAGTCAATCCTGTTTGATATTCGCAACCAAATATCCAATCTTGTTTGATATTTCAAAACCTGAAGTCAATCCTGTTTGATATTCGAAACCAGATATCCAGTCCTGTCTGATATCCATAATCCGGAACAAGTCCCTGTCTAGTCTTCGAACAAGAATTCAATCCCTGTTTGATATTCACACCCGATATCCAGTCCTTGTCTGATATCCGTAATCCGGAACCACTCCCTGTCTAGTCTCCGAACCAGAATTCCATCCCTGTTTGATATTCACACCCGATATCCAGTCCCTGTCTGATATCTATAATCCGGAACCAGTCCCTGTCTAGTCTCCGAACCAGAAGTCAATCCCTGTTTGATATTCACACCCGATATCTAGTCCCTGTCAGATATCCATAATCCGGAACCAGACCCTGTCTAGTCTCCAAAACCTGAAGTCAATCCTGTTTGATATTCAAAACCAAATATCCAATCCTTTTTCATATTTGCAAAACCTGAATTCAATCTGTTTGACATTCGAACCAGATATCCAGTCCTGTCTGATATCCATAATCCGGAATCAGTCTTGTCTGATCTCCCTACCCGAATTCAATCCTGTTTGACATTTGAACCAGATAATCAATCCCCATTTGATATCCGAAACCCAGAAACACGTTCTTGTACTGGAGATTATTTCTTGTCTGACGACTTAACCCGTGACACTAATCCTTGTCTGGTGGTTCACCCTTGAATGCTAGTTCTTGTCTAGTAATTCCCCGTTTAAATCCACTCTCGTTGGTAACCTTACGTCACTCGTTTTGTTCGAGGTTCAGTTCCCGCTTGGAAAACTGTTTCAGAATCCAGTGCTTGTCGGGCCTGTCTTTCTTTGAAGCTTAATCCCCGTTTGATAAAGCCGGCATGAAATACCAGTCCCTGTCTGGTAGACGACGTTTAAGTCCAGTGCTCGTTTGGAAAACCTTCTCTTCGTATGAACCAGCCCTCGACTGGTAGTCAGTCCGCGTCTGACTTGCTCTGTTAAAGTCCATCTCCGGACGGATGTCCATTTGGCGTTTTCTTCATTATCCCACGGTTGGAAAATTTCCGGGTTTATTCGGTATTCAACCGTCTTCTACCTTGAATGTTTGAAAGCTGGTGCTTTTCACTCATCCAGGTCCAAGTCGTTTGAATAGGGGCAGTTGTTGTACCCCAAAATTTGACCAACCTTTTCTTTACTTGGTTTATGTTTCATTGCATTGTTCTAGTATTTGCATTGCATAGCATTTATTTTTGACATGGGATCAAGGCAAGCCTATGGCTCAAGTTCCATTTTCAGTGCGAAGGATCAAACGACAAGTGTTAAAGACTCCGGCATTTATTTTGCCCGGCGGTCGAGCGGCCGATTTTATTTTGTTTTGCAGGTTATTTTCAGAGCAAGAAACAGCGTTCAGGATATCTCCAGCATGTTCATGGTCAAAACATTCAGAAATGATTTTCAGAAGCTAGGCAGAGTTCAAAACGGCAAAAAATGGGCAAACGGGCAGTTTTCCCTCTAAAAGGTGCCAAAATTCAAAATTCAAAGGCGTTAACCAGTTAACGCATATGGTTAATCGGTTAACCAATGCAAAAATAGCCCAGATTCAAAATTTCAAAGGTGTTAATCAATTAACCTAAATGGTTAATCGATTAACCAAAGAGGATTTTGCCTTGCACGTGAAGTTTCAAGCCCATTGCACTTGGAGGCCCATTTTGATCACTTGAAATTCAAATTTTACAGGAGGGAAGGATCTAGAACCTCTCAATATTCAGAATTCCCCCCAAAAGCCCAATCCAAAGTCCAAACCTAATTTTCCAACCCTACTTGCTTTGGATCCAACCCTGGGGGATATTTAAAGGGGTTTACTCCAAACCTCACAATCCTAATCCTCATAATCCACTTTTTAGAATTCACGCTCTGAAATTCTCAATTCTCTCCAAATCTCAAAACCCTCACTCAAAGCTCCTCATCCTTTGAGATCATCGATTCTTCATCGGAATCCTTGATCTCTTGAGCCAAAACCTTCATCCATCATTCTAATTGGATCAATTTCCTCATTCAATTTTCGTGCAAGCTCAAATCTGAATTTTGAGTTGGTTTCGGAAGTGCTTATACGGAGTAATTTAGCTTAATTTTGGTGGATCATCATTCATACTACAAGGATTAGCTTGGATCTTGAAGTTCTCCGGAGGCAAATCAACAATCACCGGATCAATTCTCCGATCCGAAGGTTAGAACCCTAAACCTGTCGTAATTATGAATTTGTTTGCATTACATAGTAACATTCATATTTTGATTTTTGGTTGATTTGATTCATTTGATTTGTAATCTTGTTGTTTAGATATGTTTACATGTGCATTAGATCATTTCTTTAGGGTTCAATTTCGTGCATAATTAATCATGAGATTATATGGATGTTTGCTTAAGTGATTGGTGCTGAAAAAGTGCTTTTTTCCTGCTGTTTCTTTGCTGTTTTTCGCCTCTGGAACAGTGTTAATCGGTTAACCTATATGGTTAATTGATTAACCATCACAACTTTTCAATTTTTCAAGCATATTTCAATGGTTAATCGATTAACCCCTAGAGTTAATCGATTAACCCCTAGCGTTAATCGATTAACACTATTCCAAAATGCCTGTTTTGCTGTTTTTCATGATTGTTTTGATATCGTTTCACTTCGAATATTCACGGGTCATTATGGTGCATTAGGAGTGAAATATTTTGGATATATATCACTAGGTATTGATTGTTTAATCATGATGTGATCGACACGTGTTGTTCGGTTTCCACTTGGATGCACATTTATGTGTTGTTGTCTAAAGTGATGCTTGCCTGCTTTCCTTTTTGTTTTTGCTTGCATTTTCTCTTGTGTTATGTTTGCTTATACATTTGTGCACTCTATTCTCATATTACCTCTTGTCCTATGACCTTGGAGTGTCACTTAAGGTAGTTTGGTCCCTCCCTTGGAGGAACTTGAAGCTCGCCTAAAGTGACGAATCCTTGAGGACTTTCCTTCGTGTCTTGCGTGCTTTCTTTTACCCAATGTCGGTGATGCTTATGGTCGAGTACATAGTATGAGTACCTTGTTGTCCTCATATAGTCTCCCACCCTCATTTTGGCTCAAGTTTGTTTTTTGGCATTTCTTTTGACTTCGGTTTGTGACTTCGTGGTCGATGTTTGAATGGTTTTGGCCATTTCATCCCACATTCCGTTGCACTTGTACCCTTGTTTCAATGTATCTCTTTTCCTTTCATATTTCCCATATGCATGCTCGAGGTTGAGACGTGCTTGTGGAGGCTACTCTACCCCACACTATTTTCCTCCCTCATTTTTCATTCTATTTGTGCATTTATGTTTGCATCCTTGCATTTGCATGTTTTCCTTTGTTCTGTTTCCTTCTTTTGCCATGTCCCCTTAGGGTTCTCACTTCCCTGTTTAAGGAGTGATGACAGACTTTAGGACCTAAACCATGCATGATAACATTAGGTAGATATTTCCCTTTCGTGATCCCAACTTTAGGTGCACATTGCATGATAACAGTAGGCTTTAATTCAGTTTCCCCTGTAGAGTCCTTCTCTCTTCTCATCTTCAAACAAAAATCAAAATACATAATAAAGGCTAATGAGTATTGTACGGTATGAGCCTTAAGCTACTTGGGAACTGGTTATTGGAGGGTTTCCTTCCAATAATCAAGATGTTTAGTGTGGCACCCCTTGGGTGACATGCGACGCATTCACTCCTAGGTCATAGTCTCTAGTGCAATATGAATTACAAACAAAAAACTCAAAAACACTTCTTTCCTAAGAAAACACAAACAAACACTTCAAACTCCTTTTTGTCCTTCGGGACCTTTAATCTTCGGAAAACCTTTTTTATAAACAAAAGTATTGTTAACTATTAGTTCTACCGCAAACGGTAACGCCTAAGTCTCCAATGGTCGAGTTGCATACACCAAACTGCTAGAACTGTTTGCTAGCCTTACTCGGTTAGAATACTTGAACCAACCTGTGGTCGTGTTAGCCCGAACTACGTTTGCTCTGATTTCTCGTACCAGACGAGGAAACGTAGGCATAAGACGCGATGTCTTAGCGAGCAACCTTCCCCCTTTAGCCGTAGTTCGCCGAACTACGTCGACTCTGACTTTCCCATTGCACAAGGGAATACGTAGGCCCAGAGCAGCGACGCTCTGTCGAGTCCCTTTCCTTTTTCTCTTCCTTTTTCTTTTGTCCATAAGCCTTTAGCATAGATAATTCAACTCACCTTTTAGATAGATAACAAGCATGGATCCTGTCGAGTACGACGGACGTGAGGGGTGCTCATACCTTCCCCTTGCGTAACCGAATCGCGAACCCAGGACTTGGTTGCGATGACCTCGTCTTTTCCCGTTTCCGTCAGGTTTTTTCCGATCGTTTCCTTTCCCTCCTTTGGGATAAATAACGACAGGTGGCGACTCTGTTAGTCATTGTTGGCCCTCTCAATTTTTTCGCGGTAGCGACAACTTAGACTTGATCTGATGGCCTTCATTTAATCTCATTTTATGTTGGTTTTCTAATGCATGTGTGTCATCTTGCCCACCCTTGGATTGCTTGACTCAGGTCTCATCTGATGGCCTTGATTTGTTTTTAGGGATTGACTTCCCTTTTAATGAAACCGTGTGTTTCATTGGCTTTTATACCAATATGAAATTGCTCGAGATTCCCAAATAGCTTATATCCAAGCTATCGTCAGGCTTCTGACGTTAAAGACAACGCTGATTGGGAGGCAACCCAAAGTTTTCCTTATTTTCCTTCTAAAACTATTCTTTTTATTAACTTATAAATTTCTATTATCTTATTTTCCATTATTTATATTATATTTTTCTCTTTTATCACTTCATATTTTTCTTAAAATCATGATCTGAGTGAATGTGATCTTTTCCAGGATTTTAAAATTCATTCTACTTTTCTTCCATTTTATCCGACTAACGAGTATGGCCGACATCGACGTTACGACTGTTGTGTTTAGAGGACGAGCTCAGCAGGCCAGATTCGAGGCTCTGACTCAAATAAACTTTGCTTCGACTCTGTACTACGATACACCAACCATGGACAAGCTAGGAATCCAGGATAGCATTCAGTACTTATTTTACCAATTAGGCTGGGAGCAAACTGCTCTAAAGACCCGATTTCCTTAATTATGTTTCTCGTTAATTTTTATTCTGTCATTAGTCCATCATAAGTCATAATACCCTATTCTCCACTGTTAAAACGCCCCACAAGCAAAATTCTGCAAATTCTGCAGACTTTGCTGCTGTGACGGTCGTCACACTCCCACCACGGTCGTCACGCGTGTTACGACCGTTACAGACCCCTGACGGTCGTCATGCAGAAAAAAAAAACCAATTCTGTTTTAAACAGAGTTGTGCCCCTCTCCATTCCCTCTCCCCAAATTCCCCACTATCCCACTATTAAAACCCACTCAAACCCTCTGAATCCCCCATAAAATCTCCACCATTTTCAACCTCCAATTCACCTTTATATATTACCCTCTGCATTTCCCTGCCTCACCATTCTCTGAAACCCATATTCTTAAACCTCTGCACTTCTCTCACCAAAATGGCCAGTGCAAACCCCGATTTCAGAAACATCACCTTCCGCGAAGGAGAGACCGGTGAACGGCAGCAGACAAACTTTCTAGCATTCCATCAATGGTCGCTTCAACTGACCCGGTATGCTCATCTGAATTCTCTGACAGAACTCGGGATTCTCGACGGCGTCACTTGGATGTTGCAGAGAGCCGGCATCTGGCATCTCTGCACCAATCCTCAACCCACCTATGAGCAACTCACTCTGGAGTTTCTCAGCTCTTTCGCCTACACAACATCATTCGGCGATGCCAACCAACTTCACGGTGCCGCCTGCTTTCGGATGTTCGGCACTGAATATCAGGTCCCCCAGGACCGCATCGCCGTCATCCTACAGTTAACTCACAGTGACGATGCTCATCGCCGCATCTCCGATCAGTTCTACCAAGAGGCCTTCCCTCTCTGGAACAGCCTGACCGGAACCACTCCAGACAGCTGGGACACGTTGAACGCCACCCATATCCACAACCCAGTTATCCGCTACTACCACCGCGTGTTGAGCAAAACCATATTCGCTCGTGACAGTAACCATAAGGTCAACTCGAAGGAGCTGTTTTTCCTCCGCTGTATGTTCGCTTCAGAGCCGGTTAACGCCGCCCCGTTTCTCTTGGCTCACATCCAAGCCAACTGCAACCGCGACTCTAAACCTTTCTACTTCGGTGGCATCATCACATCCATCGCCATCGGCCTCGGTCTTGGCAACCGCCTCCAGACACTCCGACAGATGCCCCCCGTATTCCTGGACACCGACCACTGTCGCGCCTCCCACCTCATCAAGGCCCGCCGTGATGGGCGATATCATCTTGTAGTGCGAGGCCGCACTATCTAGAGCATCATCATGCCTTCACACACCCAGATGCATCCAGAGGACAGAGCTAACTGGCTCTTCGACACCGCTGCCCCTGCTGCCCCAACACAGGATAATATCCCAGGACCCAGGGACGAAGTTCAAGAAGAGCTCGACAGAGCCGACCAGCCTGAGCCATCACAAGCAGCTGCTGTCGCTGGCCCTTCCACGCGTCGCCGCCCCCGTCCTGCCACTGATGACACATCCGCGGCCCTCCTCCGCTGCATCGAGCAACAGAACCAGATGATGCTTATGATGGAGCAGCAGAACCGCAGGGCTGAGGAATTTGAGGCATGGCAGAGAGAGCAAACCGGCCAAGTCCAGCAATCTTTGCAGATGATGCACGATATCCATTCTGGCATGGCTGACGAGATGGCGCACCTCACTATGCGATTCGACGGCCTCCGGGATTACATATTCCACACCGGAGCTCAAAAAACCTAGCCGCCCGTGACCCCCCAGCCAGAGGTCGAGGCAGAGATCGAGGACGAGGAAGGGATTAGTAGTATTTTTCATTTTTGCCATTTTTGTTGTTTTTTTCTTTATTTCCTTTGTATCTCCCTTCCACATGCTTTCAAATCAGTGGGGACACTGATTGAAATAATGTGGGAGTGGATCGTTATTTCCCTTTTCATTTCCCTTTCTCATGTTATTTCCCATTGTACTTTTTCTTTCGAATTTAAAGAAATTTTAATTTTCGGCAAAACTAAGCTCTTATATATATATATATATATATATATATATATATATATATATATATATATATATATATATATATATATATATATATATATATATATATATATATATATATATATATATATATATATATATATATATATATATATATATATATATATATATATATATATATATATATATATATATATATATATATATATATATATATATATATATATATATATATATATATATATATATATATATATATATATATATATATATATATATATATATATATATATATCCCCGTTACGTGAACTCCCCGCGTTTCACATTACTATACAAAGAAATCTTTAAACTTCTTGCCTCAAACCATCATGAGGACACGGCAAAATTCAATCAAGTATGGAAATCCCGAGAAGAAAATTCTAACAAATCCATTACCGTCCTGACACCTTAGACCTCCAGTTTAGGCGAGTCCGTTTCACTACCTACACGTACCGAAGCTTCAAGCTCCTACTCAAACGTAACCCCCAGTAGTTTATACAAGCAGTCAGCACCATCCTAAATGCTTCTAAGCAATGAAACCGATGCAAATAAGTGTGTGATCTCTAACTCAAAATGAAAAATCATGAAGAAGAAAAGCCATATAGCCTGAGTATAGAGACATGTTCCTTCTAAGTTAGGTGCTCCTCACCCGAGCATTTAACCCAACGGTACAGAAAGTCTCTGGAAATCAATAGCATAAGCGTATGCGCAAAGAAGAATCGAAATGGAAAAGAGATCATAGCCACTAACAGGTTGACTTGCCATGAAACTATATGGATAACGGGCTTAATGTGACTGCGCCAGAACAAACCGGGTAAAACTTGTTGCAAGGAACTTGACGCCAAGCTGCAGTAGCATGATTGAAACTAGCTTGCATAAAAAGGAGGCCTTCGAAGACTTACAACTCAGTGTCACCACCGTATGTGTTTTGTTTCAATTTAAGTCTTGGCCTTCCTAACTGATGATTCGAAAAACCTTCCGGAAAGGAGAAGCGTGCCGCGTGTTTGCCACATTTTCAATTTTTCCAACTTTTACTTGAGGACAAGTAAAGATTCAAGTTTAGGGGAGTTTGATAACGCGAAAATGTATATATAAAATGGCATGTGTTTTAACTAATGTTTGACCGGTTTCACTCCGAATTCGAGGCATTCCATGCTATTTGTCTAAGTATTATGCAGGTATTCGAAGAACATGTCCAAGCAAAGCAATATGAAGAAAAGGAGCAAAAACAAGTGAAAAATGGATGAAAAACCAAGAGAAAAACAGCAGAAACGAGTTTTACTGATGCGTGTGACGACCGTCATGCAGCCAGAACGTACAGAATGAAGTCACGTGCAAAAATGCCCCCTCAAAGACCAAAAGTGTGGCCACTAACTCCTATTTTTCTGCCTCAAACCCACTTCCTGAAGGAATAACCGTTAGATACTCTCCCTCTATAAAAGGAAGAGGTTGGGACCTGAAAAAGGGAGCCGCATTCAAGACAACGAAGTGCTGCCAATTCATCTTCAGAGCAACCTTATCTTTCTTATATTCTTATTTGTTTCTCTTTTCTTTCTCTGTATTCTTTGATATTTTGTAATTCCCATTTTCCTTGTACGATCAATTGGCACAAAGACCAGAATCCTGCCAACATTGTGGAGGATCTGCCCAAAAGCCAATTGGAATATTTACAGGTTTTCATTTTTAATCGTAATTGCAATTTTCATTATGATGTATGTTATTAATTACTGCTTTTATTTATGTATTACCATTTCTATTTCCATGTCTAGCTAAATTACCGTAATCGATATGTAATAATAATTCAGACGGGATTCAATAATAATTGGCGTAATCTTTCTCTCTTCAAAACTCATTTATGGTTTTAGTTTTTAATTAAAATTTCTAAATAAACGTTCGTCGCGACAGCGAGAACTTGTTTAAAAATAGTTTCGCCACGACAGTGGGAAATTAACTAAGGTACGAACCAACAAGCGATAGCTGCGGCTAAGACCAGATAGTAAAAACTAGGCATTCGATTTAAATACAGCGAAAGCGCTTTAAAAAGGATTAGAACTTAGAGATTTTCAAAAAGTAACTTTAACCCCGAACGGGATAGCGACAGCATACGTTCCGCCTTAGAGTTGCGACTAGCGTCAACAACCATCGTGAGACAAAAGTCTTTAGATCACTATTTTCTTCTTAAACTTAGTTTGAAAACACTTAATACGCCAGTGAATTATCAAATCCCCGAAGAACAAAATTATTGCATATCGATTCATAAAATCATATCTTAAGTAAAATTTTTAGTTCCCTTTAGTTTACGCATTTATTCTGCCATTATTCAACTTGAAACCAAACCGACCTAGCTAAACACCGTAACACCCGATAATACTAGATTGATTACGAGTCCCTGTGGGATCGATATCTATTATTACTACGCGATAGGCTGTGCACTTGCAGTTAGATTTGTTAGACATAGAAAGTCGCGATCAATGAATGAGAATGAGGACTTCAAGGTTGATAATTTTGGAGTTTTGAGATTTCGTGTTCGTATTTGTATTCCCGACGATGTAGATTTGAAAAAGATGATATTGGAGGAAGGACACCGGAGTAACTTAAGTATTCATCCGGGTGCGAACAAGATGTATCAAGATTTGAAGAAAATCTTTTGTGGTTCGGATTGAAGAGAGATGTAGCTCAGTTTGTGTATTCGTGTTTGACTTGTCAGAAGTCTAAGGTGGAACATCAGAAGCCTAGCGGTTTGGTGCAACCGTGGGATATTCCGAAATGGAAATGGGATAGTATATCGATGGATTTTGTTACGGGATTACCAAATACACTAAAAGGTCACAATTCTATTTGGGTGATTGTGGATAGACTTACTAAATCTGCTCACTTTATTCCAATTGATATTAGTTATCCTTTGGAAAAGTTAGCCGAGATTTATGTTTGTGTGATTGTAAACTTGCATGGAGTTCCTAAGAGTATTGTATCGGATAGAGATCCTATATTCACTTCGAGATTTTGGGAAAGTTTGCAAAAGGCTTTGGGTTCTAAGTTGAGATTGAGTTCGGCTTATCATCCGCAGACGGATGGTCAAACCGAGAGGACGATTCAATCATTGGAGGATTTGTTGCGCGCTTGTGTGCTCGAGCAAGGCGGTGTTTGGGATAGTTATTTGGCATTGATTGAGTTCACTTATAACAATAGTTTTCATGCAAGTATTGGTATGGCACCATTTAAGGCTTTGTATGGTCGGAGATGTCGAACACCTTTGTGTTGGCATGAAACTGGAGAGAGATCGGTAGTTGGACCGGAGATGGTACAACAAACGACGGAGAAAGTGAAGTTTATTCGGGAGAAGATGAAAGCTTCTCAGAGTAGACAAAAGAGTTATCATGACAAGAGAAGAAAGGATCTTGAATTTCAAGAAGGTGACCATGTGTTTTTGAGAGTTACACCGGTTACGGGTGTGGGTCGTACTTTGAAGTCGAAAAAGTTGACTTCTCGTTTTATTGGTCTGTATCAGATTATTGCACGAGTTGGTGCTATGGCTTATCGTGTGGCGTTGCCTCCGAATCTTTCGAATTTGCACGATGTGTTCCATGTTTCGCAACTTCGGAAGTATGTTCCAGACCCGTCACATGTGATTCCTATGGATGAGGTTGAGGTAAGAGATAATCTTACGGTTGAGGTTTTACCGGTTAGGATTTTGGACCGCGAAGTTAAGAACTTGAGGGGCAAGGATATTGCGCTTGTGAAGGTAGCATGGGGAGGTGCTGTGGAAGGCAATATGACTTAGGAATTGGAGAGTAAGATGCGAGAGTCGCATCCAGAGCTGTTTAGATTAGGTAATACTTTTGAGGACGAAAATTCCTAAGTGGGGGAGAGTTGTAACGCCCCGATTCTGAATTTCCATTTATTTGAGTTATTTAATTGATTTATTTTAATTGACTATTTTAAATATGGAATTTATGTGTTTAATATGTCCTGTGTGCATATTGTGCTATTTTGCCGACTTTGAGAGTTTCGGGTAAAAATAGGCCGGAGGGTATTTTGGGCATTAGCAATTATGTTAAGTGGTTATTTTATGAGAATTGATTAATTAGTGGGTAGAAAGAATTTGAGAGGAAAGAAATAGAAATATGAGATAAGAGGGGAAAAGAAAGAAAGATAGTAACATTTGGAAAGAAAAACAAAGGAAAGAAAGGAAGAGAAGAGAAAGAGGGGAGAAAGAAGAGGAAAACCTAGAATTCTTCAAGAACCAACCAAAGCTGCGATTAATCAGGTAAGGGTGAGGAATTCTATCATCTTGATAATGTATGTAGCATGTATGTGATAGATTGGTTGTTGTTGGATAGTTTTCTACATTTCCACTTTAGGTCGGATGTTGGTTTAATCGGTAGATAATGAGTTTTATCGGTTAGAATTCGAATAGACGAGGTAGTTTAGTCAGGTGATGTATGGGTTGTGCTGCTGGGACTAGTTTGGATTAAATCGGTCGGTTTTGAGTTGGATGATGATTTTGGAACAGATGGATTTTTCTGAGATACGCAGGTTCGCCAGCATTCGCCAAGCGAAGCCCAGCGAGTGGGCAGCGAACCTATGGCAGTGGCTGATTTTGGACTTCGCTGGCAAGTTCGCCAGGCGAAGTTGGTAGCGAAGGGGTTCGCCAGGCGAATCCCAGCGAACGGGGCAACAAACCTATGGTAGTAGCTCTTGGTTGGGCTTCGCTGAGGAGTTCGCCAGGCAAAGGCCAGCGAGCATTCGCTGCGTGGCTTCGCCAGGCGAAGGTTGGCGAATGTGACAACATATTTTATTTTCTTGAGCTTTCCAATTGTGGATTGGTTGTGTGGTTTGGTTGCGATCATTCCTCGTCTGAGATGACTGATTATGTGCTATTATGTGTGTTGTGGGTAGCCGTATGGCGTGAATCCTAGTTTATGGTTTGTGAAACATAAGTGTGGTCGGTTGGCAATTTTGTGCATTTGCTTAATTTGAGTAGAAATGCATGAGGAGTTGATTGCGAATGTGAACCATGTTTGAATGGTGTGAATGAATGATGAATATATATATGTTTTATGATACATATGTTTTGAATGCAAAAATGAATATATGCGATAAATGTGAAGAATGTATGAGTATGTTTGTAAACATGTATGCATTGCAAGAGTGTCATGGGTCATGTTGCATGTGAAGCATCATGGTATGCATTCTTGAGTCGATTGATCCCTCGGTGGATTTGCAGAACCCCGTGTGCCCTTTTGGAGTGTGAGCGGCGGTTAGTTATTGATTCCTCGGTGAATCTACAGAACCTCGTGTGCCCTTGTGGGGTGTGAGCGATGGTTATTTATTGATCCCTCGGTGGATTTGCAGAACCTCGTATGTTGCGATGGTTATTTTGATTCCGCGTAGAATCTGCAGAACCTCGTGTGCCTATGTGGGGTGTGAGCGATGGTTATTTGGTTCTTCAATTGAACCTGCTGAATTGAGTCGGTACTGCATTTGCATCTGCATAGAGTCGTGGGTCGGTCTCTATGAGTTGCATGTTGACATCTTTGCATGATGTATGGTGAATAAACCTGATTGTAGATGTTTATGTAGATTGTTAATAATTGGCATGATTGGTATGCTTGAAGATACATGTATGCGTGAATATGTGTATGTGTATGTTTTGTGTGTTTATGGATTGATATAAACATTGTGGACGCATATGATATATGAGTGGTGTACTATTTGTAAATAGATAATTGTGGTTACATTGTGATGTACGGTGCGATGAGATGCGTTGCGGTGAGAACGCGAATGATGTTATTGAATATTAAGTGTGTATATATATGTTTATATGCATTATTCATTATGATATCGTTTCTCACCCTTCTGTTGTTTTATAATGCTCTTTGAGGCATTGCAGATTAGATTGCTGGAGGTAATTTTGGTGAAGCGTGGCTTCATTTTCCTTTTGGTTGGTCGGTTCTGCTATGTAGCACCGGGTAGATAGGATTATTTTGATTCTTTTGTGATACATCTGAGTATGTATCTGCTGTGGATATGTTTTGTAAAACATGATGAATGATAACTGTATTTGTGAATACATGTGTATGAGAATTATGAAATATTTGGATATTTCCGCCTTTGTTCTAAATATTTCTTGTGGGTGTTATTCTGGTGTTGCATATCTGTTGAGCAGGTGTTGTATGTGTGGAATATTTGTGATAATGTAATATTCCTCTTTTATGCCATGGTATAAATGTACTCTGATAAAATTTTGAATTTATGCCTAAATGATTAATTGTGTTATTTGGGGGCATAAAAAGGGGGTGTTACAACCTTCCTCACAGGGAGTACATCTCCGATGGACACTGGGCCATCACCCGCCTCACAGGGAGCACAACAACAATATCGATTGACACCTGGCCATCACCCCTCCACAATGGGAGCACCACAACACGACATGCCATGCATAACCCCAATGCACACATCAACAACAATTACACACATTATACATCTAGCACACAAGGTGCAATCCGATCCTATCGATCCACCCCTCACATAGCATATAAACACAATGCGCAAAGGCGTACTGATCCTACAGATCCACTCACATCATATAATGCATACATAACAAGCACACAAAGTGCATCGATCCTACTGATCCAATCACCACACAACATATCACCTACAACGCACACCAGGCATATCGATCCTACGGATCCACTCACCACAACAACATATACACATAATGCATATCAAGCGTATCGATCCTACGGATCCACTCATATATCCCACATAACACATCCATATTTATACTTATCACATAATCCACCGATTATGTCCAATGCGATAAACTCCGGCCACACGGCCCTCATACCCCTTAACATACTCTCCACACTCAACTATCATCACAACATAACAATCCGATTGCACCCAGCATCATCAGCTGCACACAGCCCTCAAAAACTAAAACCTGCTAGACTCGCTACGCGAGCTCCTAGCGAGTGTTCGCTACACGTTCGCCTAGCGAACCCTCTCACGAATCACATACTTGAGCTACTGGAAGTGCTCGCCACAACCTCGCTCAGCGAACATGCTAGCGAGTATAGGAAAACAGCCTCTGTCAGGGATCGCTACACGCTCGCTACGCGAGCTACTAGCGAAAGCTCGCCAGGCATTCGCCTGGCGATGGGCTAGCGAATGTCTGCGAATTCAGAAAAATTACACTGTTGCTCAGAAATCAGCAGCAATCCCACTCTACAATTTCCATCGAAACAACATCAAAATCATCGGCCCAAGGTTCTACAACCTAGCTACAACACCCAAACTCAGTTCTACCCGATAAACTCTCATATCTGCTCAATTTACCAACTTCCGGCATTAACTTCAAATTTACCCGGAAACCCCAAATGCACTCAAAGAATTTCTCACAGCCACATGCAAACGAATTAACACATTCAACACCATAATCACAGCAACAATAACATACAATCAACATCTGATTATCATCATCTATGGGGATTAGGGATTTTTCCCCTTTCTACCATTACTCTTGCATATACCAATTTAACCGATATATCCCCCCTTACCTCAATTGAAGTTCTGATGTTGATGAAGCTTCTCAATTCACTCGAATTGATGATCTTGATGATCCCTTACCAAGCTTGCTCTTGCTTCAGACTTGCCTCAATTGCGTTCTTCTCTCCCAAGTCGTGCCTGTTCTAGTTCTCCTTCACTTTCTATTTCCAAAAATTCCAACATTACCCTTAATACCCCAAAATTACTTTTATTCCAAATATTTCTAATAATAATTCCACAATAATAATCCTCTTATTTCTTTTAATTTCCAAAAATCCAATTAATCATATTTTTCTCATATATTAATAATAGTAATAATATTGATAATAATTAATAATAATATTTACATTACTATTAATTATCACATTTTATCACTGTATACTAATATTATGAGTTCTTGACCCCCCAAACAATTTCACAAAAACACATTCACGAATAAAATAACACTGAAACCAAAAATAATTAAAATGGGTGTTACAACTCTCTCCCACTTTAATTATTTTCGTCCTCGAAAATACCTGATGGAAATAACTCTGGATACACTTCCCGCATCCTACTTTCCAATTCCTAGGTCACACTGCCTCTTGCAGCACCTCCCTAAGCCACTCTCACCAAGGATATCTCTTTCCCCCTGAGTCGCTTCATCTTGCGATCCTCGAATCCTCAACGGCAACGTCTCCACAGTCAGATTCTCTCTAACTTGGATTTCATCCCTCTGAATCATATGTGATGGATCGGGTACATACTCTTGAAGTTGCGACGCATGAAACACGTCAAACAAGTTCGAAAGCTCCGGCGGCAACGCCACCCTATACGCCACAAGACCAATCCTCTGCAAAATCTGATACGGCCCGATAAACTTCGGATCCAACTTCTTGGACTTCAATGCACGTCCAACACCGGTCACTGGGTTAACCCTTAAAAATACATGGTCACCCTCACTGAATTCCAACTCTTTCCTGCGGTTATCATAATAACTCTTCTGCTGATCCTGAGATGCTCTCATCTTCTCACGGATCATCTGCACTATCTCTGTAGTCTGTTGCACCAACTCTGGTCCCAAAACAACACTCTCATCTTACTCATACCAACACAACGGAGTCCTACACCTCCTACCATAAAGAGCTTCAAACGGTGCCATCCCGATACTAGAATGGTAATTGTTGTTGTACGTGAACTCTACCAAAGGTAAATGAGTATCCCAGGTACCACCTTTCTCCAAAACACAAGCCCGCAACAAATCCTCTAAAGTCTGAATAGTCCTCTCCGACTGTCCATCCGTGTGCGGATGATAACCTGAACTCAACTTCAACTCGGTACCCAAAGCCTCTTGCAAACTCTTCAAAAATACAGAAGTGAACCTCGGATCTCTGTCTGGCACAATACTCAACGGTACATCGTGCAGCTTCAGAATTACCCGAATGTAGATCTCTGCCAGCTTCTCCAACGGAAAGCTAATATTGATCGGTACAAAGTGTGCAGACTTCGTAAGCCGATCCACAATCACCCAAATCGCATAAAATCCCCTCGCCGTATTCGGCAAACTTGTAACAAAATCCATGGCGATACTATCCCACTTCCAAACTGGAATCTCTAATGGTTGCATCATCCCAGAAGGTCTCTGATGCTCCACCTTCGATTTTTGACAAACCAAACAAGCATAAACATAACGAGCAATATCTCTCTTCATACCCAACCACCAAAACAACTTTTTCAAGTCCTGATATATCTTCATAGCTCTTGGATGGACACTTAGGCTACTATGATGTCCTTCGTCCAAAATCGACTTCTTCAGCTCATCGTTATCCGATACACAAATTCTGCCCCGAAACCTCAACACACCCGCATTATCCTACTTGAAATCACTACCAGAGTCACTTCCGGCTCCTTGCATCAAATCCACTAGTTTTACATCCAACTTCTGATGTTCTCTTATCACATCCAAGAAATCATTCTTAATTTGCAATTTACCCAACATCACACCATCTGACGTAACCTCATAAACCATACTCATATCCCGGAACTGCTCAATAAGCTCCATCTCCTTTACCATCAAAGCTGACATATGAATTGTCTTCCTGCTCAAAGCATCTGCAACTACATTCGCTTTCCCTGGGTGATAACTCAAACTAAAATCATAATCTTTCAAGAATTCTAGCCATCATCTCTGCCTCATATTCAACTCTTTCTGATCAAACAGATACTTCAAACTTTTATGATCGCTAAACACCTCAAATCTCGAACCATACAAATAATGTCTCCAAATCTTCAAAACAAAAACCACCGCAACCAATTCAAGGTCATGAGTAGGATAGTTCCGCTCATGCACCCTCAATTTCCGTGAAGCATAAGCTACCACTTTTCCATTCTGCATAAGAACTCTGCCTAATCCCATCTTAGACGCATCACAATATACCACAAAAGGCTCACTCGGATTCGGTAACACCAACACCGGCGCTGAAGTCAATCTCTTTTTCAGCTCTTCAAAACTCTCTTCACAAGCAGCATCCCACACAAACACTTGATCTTTTCTCGTCAACTAAGTCAATGACAAAGCCAATCTGGAAAAGCAATCTCAAATGCTCTGCATGCTCTTCCTCAAACTTAGAATAAACCAGAATATCATCAATGAACACGGCGCTAAACTGATCCAAATAAGAATGGAAGATACGGTTCATATACTCCATAAACACACCCGGCACATTAGACACTCCGAAAGGAATTACTGCATACTCATAATGTCCATATCGAGTCCTAAATGCCGTCTTCTGAATATCACCTTCTTTCACTCTTATCTGATGAGAACCCGACCTCAAGTCAATCTTACTGAATAGACGAGCTCCCACCAACTGATCCATCAAATCATCAATCCTTGGAAGAGGATATTTGTTCTTGATGGTCACTTTATTCAACTCATGGTAATCGATGCACAACCGCATGCTACCATCCTTCTTCTTCACTAACAACACTGGAGCTCCCCACGACGACACACTTGGTCTGATAAACTTCCTATCCAGCAACTCTCTAATCTTAGACTTCAACTCGGCCAACTCCACTGCCGACATCTTGTACGACGCCATAGAAATAGTCCTCGTACCAGGAATAAGATCAATGCTAAACTCAACTTCTCTCTTCGGAGGCAACTCTATAATATCATCAGGGAACACCTCCGGAAACGCATTCACCATAACTAACTCATCCAACAATGCCTCGTTGTCAACAGATAGTGATGCAATAAAGTAAACACCTGAGCTCCAAGAATTGTTATCTCACGCCTCGATAGGCCCGCTTTCGTATTTGTCATTGATGAAGTTGTTGATGGTAAGCCGTGGTTCTATGACATCTAGAATTTCCTAAAGAACCAAGAGTATCCGCCAGGGGCGTCGACCCGGGATAAGAAGACTCTTAGGAGATTGTCTGGCAATTTCTACCTCAATCCGGATGGGGTTATCAACAGGAGGAATCACGATCTAGTGCTACTCATGTGTGTGGATGAAAAAGAAGTAAGTTTGCTTATGGAAGAAGTCCACGAGGGTACTTTTGGCACACATGCCGGCGGACATGCCATGTCTCGGAAGTTATTACGAGCTGGGTATTATTGGCTAACGATGAAATCAGATTGTTTCAAATTCGCGAAGAAATTCCATAAATGCCAGATTTATGCAGACAAAATTCATGTGTCGTCGTGCCCGTTGAATGTTATGTCATCCCCTTGGTCGTTCTTCATGTGGGGCATCGATATGATCGGCAAGATTGAGCCCATTACATCTAACGGACATCACTTTATCCTGGTAGCCATTGATTATTTCACCAAATGGGTAAAAGTGGCTTCCTATGCTAACGTGACGAAGCAAGTGGTAGCACGATTCATAAAGAAGGACATCACCTGCAGATATGGAATTCCCGAGCAAATCATTACTGACAATGGTTCGAACCTGAACAATAAGATCATGAAGGAGTTATGCCTGAACTTCAAGATTGAACATCACAACTCATCACCCTATCGGCCGAAGATAAATGGCGCGGTTGAAGCGGCCAACAAAAATATCAAGAGGATAGTGCAAAAGATGGTTGTCACTTACAAAGATTGGCATGAGATGTTGCCATTTGCTTTACACGGTTATCGTACAACGGTATGCACATCACCGGGGCAACTCCTTACTCGCTATTGTACGGTATGGAAGTTGTCCTACCGCTAAAGGTCGAGATTCCTTCTTTAAGAGTTTTGGTCGACGTGAAGCTCGATGAGGCAAAATGGATAAAGAATAGATTAAATCAATTGAGCCTAATGGATGAGAAGAGGCTAGCATCCATCGCGTATGGTCGGTTGTATCAGAGATGGATGAAGAAAGCTTACAATAAGAAGGTGCGCCCTCGAAGCTTTCAGACAGGTGCTCTTGTGCTGAAGAAGATTCTCCCACCATACTCAGATCACAGGGGAAAATGGACTCCCAATTACGAAGGTCCATATATCGTACAAAAGGTTTTCTCGGGAGAAGCCTTGTTGTTATCCACCATGGATGGTGAGGATTTTACATCCCCTGTGAACGCAGACGCAGTTAAAAAATATTTTGCTTAAAACGATCCGCTGGAAAGAAAAAAGAAAATCCAGGCAAAAATGGGGCATTCCGGCGAACCATAAAAAAGGAAAATGGGTTTGGGAAAAAATTAGGGATAAAAATGAAAATATGTAAACCCGCAAAGTTGAAAACCTGAAAAGGCGACTTTGGCAAAAATGGGTATCCCGGTGAATTGAAAACCCGCAAGGGCGATTCAGGCAAAAGTTAGGGATTGAAAAGCTAATAAGTGCAGTATGCGTATGAATTTCATTACTTAGTGGATTGGGAGAACCTGAGAGCCATTTATCTGAATCAATCTCTTCTGAAGAAAAAGCATCGGGAAAGCTTCAAGGTCAGGCGAGTCATAGAGGGATCAACTCATGGTGTTTGTCTGTGCCACATTGTCGACATTGTTGTACATTTTGTATAATATGTACCCTTTTGTATTTGTTTTTATGCATACTTGTATATTTTTGCGCAGCTTCCTCTTTCCAGGGGTTGCATCTGTTGTAAAACTTTGCCTATTTATAGGCCATTTATCAATAAACATATACTATTCAGTACTTGTATGTGTGCTTTGTTTTAACTTTTGCTGTTTTGTTTGTGAAAAACGCCCGATGTTTTGGATGAACTTGCATACATATACTTGTAGGCCTTGGCCAATAATTGTTAAAACATAGATATTAATTGAAAAACGTCACGAATGATGACCAATATAGCCCTGTTGTGTAGGATGCCTTGTCTGTTTGTCTTTTGCAAGGTTGTTACCCTTGGGGCAAGTTTCTAGGAAGGTGCGAACGGATTCGTGTTTCCCCAAACAGAGTTTTTCTCCAGCAATTGAAGTTACATCTATATCCCAGTAGAGTTGTACGCAGTATGTTTGCTTGTCCCCGACAGTTGGCCGGTGTGCATTTAATCCCCGTGAAGTACAAGTACGTGCTTACTCTCCAGCGAGTCGAGATTCGAGTGTATCCCCACTAAGTAGGTGTGGAGCTTCCCCCAGCGGTGTTTTGGTACTCTTTACCCTCCATAAGATTGTTTGTAGATACTCGGTTTTCAACAGCACAGACCAAGGTCTCCGGCAGAGTTGACTCCCCAGCAGTATCATTAATTCCCTGGCAGGTAAGGTGTAATCCCAATGTTGGTCATCCTTCCTCAGCCAAATCATTGTTCCCCAGGAGATTTGTATCTTGGAAGGTCGTTCAGAGCATGGTTGTTCTCCATCAGGTGAGATAGGTTGTTTAGCCTGGTTGTTCTAAGTTACCCGTTGAGTTGTCTGTTCCCCAGAAGGTTTGTATTTTGGAAGGCCAGCCAGGGCATTTTCCTCAGAAGGTTATGATTTGCATCCCCAGTTGAGTTTGGATTTCCTGCTCTTGTTTGAATTTTATCCCCAGTAGATGAGCCATCCAAGGCCCGTTTTACCTCAGGTTAAGTCCAATTGTTATTGGCATGGGTAAGCCATCCCCTGTAGGGTTGTTTTTTGTTCCTGGCAGGGTGATTTCTGTATCCTTAGCATTTATTTTGTTGTTTCAGTTCCGGTGCATCTGCATGCGTGTATAGCATCTACCTAAACGCGTAGCGTTTCCATCTTGTATGGAGCATTACGCCATTCTCAAACATTTTCATGTGAAACATAGACCAGGTTGTTACCTCTTTATTTGCAGGAATGTCTCCGATAGATGATTGATTGATATTTGTGCCCGTATGGTATCCAGACCATAGCAAGTTGAATATCTTTTCCTATATGGTATCCAGACCATAGCAAGTCAATAATTTCCGTTAGCCCACGTGGTATCAAGACCCCGGCTTACGTGTTCCCCGGCAGTTGGTCATCTTTGCCTGAGTGGTATCCAGACCATGGTAGTTTCCGATCTGTTTTGTCTGTTTAGTATCCAGACTCCGGTCAAATCTCCTTGTGATATCCAGATCACGACAGGTGTGTTTGAGTTATTTTCCCCCTATGGTATCCAGACCATGGCATATGTTCATATTATTGTACTTTTCCCCATCGAGTATCCAAACTCCGGTAAAGACAGTTACGATATCCATACCACAATAGTTTATTTGATGCTCTGTGATATCCAAATCACAGTAATTGTTGTTATCTCCTGTCGCCATGTGGTATCCAGACCTTGACGGCTAATGATTTCTTTCAGTCCTTGTGATATCCATACCACGACTCATATTGTTTCCCAGCAATGTCATCGGACTTCAGCTGGTCTTGTTTGATTTGAACTCATACGATATCCAGATCCTGATGAGTACATTCCGATTACCTTGAGTATTCAGACTCCAGTTTATTGCATTGAGCATCCAGGTTCCGATCACCTTGCACATCTAGACTCCGATCACCTTGAGCATCCAGGCTCTGATCACCTTAGGCATCCAGGCTCCGATCACCTTGAGCGTCCACACTCTGATCACCTTGAGCGTCCACGCTCCGATCACCTTGAGCATTCACGCTCCGATCACCTTGAGCGTCCAGGCTTCGATCTTCTTGAGCGTCCAGGCTCCGATCACCTTGATTGTCAAGGTTCCGATCACCTTGATCGTCCATGTTCCGATCACCTCGAGCGTCCGGGCTCCGATCACCTCGAGCATTCAGGCTCCGATAACCTCGAGCATCCACGTTCCGATAACCTCGAGCATCCAGGCTCCGATTACCTTGAGCATCCAGGCTCCAATCACCTCGAGCATCCAGGCTCCGATCACCTTGTGCATCCAGGCTCCAATCACCTTGAGCATTCAGGTTCCGATCGCCTTGAGCATTCAGGCTCCGATCACCTTGAGCGTCGAGGCTCTGATTGCCTTGAGCATCCAGGCTCCGATCACCTCGAGCATCCAGGCTCCGATCACCTTGAGCACCTAGGTTCCGATCACCTTGAGCATTCAGGTTCTGATCACCTTGAGCATCCAGGTTCTGATCACCTTGAGGGTCCAGACTCCAATCACCTCGAGCGTCCAGGCTCCGATCACCTCGAGCCTCTAGGCTCCGGTCACCTTGAGCATCCAAGCTCCAATTTCCATTAGTATCCAGACTCCGATGATTTGGAATGTTACTTTTTGCCAATATGGTATCCACACCATGGCGCTGCTTTTGATGAACGTGTTCATCTTGTTATGTATTTCCCCAGCGGAGTATTTTTGTGATCAGTGCAGTTATTTTCGGATTTTTTTGTGCAGTTTCTATTTTTCTGCGGTTGGCAAATTTCTGGGTTCTTTAGTATTCAACCATATTTTACCTTGATTTTTTGAAATCCATTCACTTTTCACTCATTCAGGTCCAAGTCGCTTGAATAGGGGCAGGTGTTGTACCCCAAATCTTGCCCAACCTTTTCTTTACCTGGTTTATGTTTCTTTGCTGTGTTCTAGCATTTTCATTGCATATCATTGTTCATTTTGTAGGGGACTAAGTGAGGTGTTCTTAGCAAGAAGAGATTACAAAATGATGTGGGATAGGCAAGAGGTTATACTCAAGCATGAGTACTCATCAAAGTCATCAAGAAGTGGTCAGTGCTCTCTGGAGGAGTTGATGGATGTATGTGGCTTATCTCCTAACTTGGAGGCCAACTAGGGATCATCAGAGGTTTGTAGATTCATGCTTATGGATATGGGATGTTGAGGAAGCTCAATGAGTGCTTTGAGAGCCAATGTGGAGCTTATTCAAGTTGTGTCATGTGAAAGAAGTCACAACCAAGAGTGTTGCATCTAGGGTTTTCATCTGGTTAACCCTAAGTCAATTGTGGACTTGAAGGAGATTAAGACTCAATTATATGTCATGGTGACCAGGGAATGTTGTGTTGAGGCATTTTAGATGTTATTCTAAGATCAAATCAATAAGGATCAAGAGTGTGGGAAGTTACTAAATTAGGGTTCTCAGTGTAAATCCCCTATTTTTAGCCTAACTTCAAGACCACATATCTCAAGATACAAGTTTCATCTCATCTTGACATGAACATGAGACTTGTAGAGCATGTTCTTATCTTTCGTTTGAGTACTAGAACTCATCAATTGGATTTCTAGAACTCAAGTTATGAAGCAGACAAGTTATAGGTCCTCAGATGAATGTGATTTTGGTCAACAAAAGTCAACCAACTTCCAAGACTCTTTTGACCTAGAAGGCTGTTTCTCCTGACCTTTACCAATACATGAAAGTTGTTCCTCATGATCTTAGCTTTCCAAAAAGTCCTAGAAGTTCTCTTTCTGATTTGTAGAACTCAAGTTATGAGCTTTGTAAGGCAAGGGTATTTTGGGAAAGTAAGATTATAGGTCACTTTTTATAGGTCCATTTCACCAGCTTGCACACATCAAATGAAACTTTTCCCAACATAAAACTTGCTCCAAGTGGTCCCAATTTCATCATAAAGCATTCAATTGGCTTGAATTTGGCTAAGGTTTGAAGATTGGCATGAGAATTTTCATGAAAAAGTCTTAAAAGGGGAAAATTGCAATTCTTTGATTTTGGACCAAAACAAGACATGTTTATACATATTTTGAGTCACAAAGACATATCAAACATGATGCAAGCATTGGATTTAAGTTTTGGTGCCATTTTCACATGGGATTTCATGGTATTTTCAATTGAAAAAGTTGCAATGCAATCTCCACCATTTGATCAAACCAAGGAGCAATTCTTATCCACATGATCAATTCTAAGTCCCAGCAGTGTTTTTGAATAAAAAAGAAGGAGAATTGAGTCAATTCTCACGTGTGCATGAGCATGAAAAAGTGGAATTGGGCATTTTGCAAATTCACCAAATAAAGCTGCAATTGGGCCTCCATTACCTCATATATCCATCATATAAAATGTTCAGATGAAATTTGAGCAAAAAAAGAAGCATTTTCGTGACCTAGAAGCAAGAACACAGTTGGAGCAAGCAAACCAAAATCCAAAATCGTGAATCACCATTGAAGCAATTTCAAGTAGATTTGAAGCTTCATTCTTCTCCCTCAAGTGAATTAGAACGTGTCTGGATCATTTTCATCAAGTTTGAGCTACTGAGAAGGTCCAACGGAGCTATTCTTTTAGGTAAACTTCCAATCCAAAATTCTCTCTGAATATGCATCTATTTCACTCCATTTTTATGTCATTTTGAAGCCCTACTCATGTAGGCAAATGCTGGTTCATTGTTATGTTTGAGTATTGCATTTTCAGTTTTGAGCTCCATTTTTATTTTCTTCGATTTGACTTATTCTTGCGTGATATGTGAAAATGGTTGATGGATTCGTGTTCTACGTGACTTGTAGATGAGTTTGGACTATGATTTTGTGTGTTTTGGTGAAGTTGAGTTTCATCTGTGTTTTGTATCGCCGGAGAAGATGACCGGAGCCACCGTGCTCTGGCCACCTGCAACTCTCCTTTTGTTTTCGTGTTTTAACGATGATGATGATGTGGCTTCACTGTAGCCCATAGATCCTTGCTTGTTTAATTGACTTAGACTTGATCTGATGGCCTTGATTTAATCTCATCTTATGTTTTTTTTCTTATGCATGCGTGTCACCTTGCCCACCCTTGGATTGCTTGACTCAGGTCTCATCTGATGACCTTGATTTGTTTTCAGGGATTGACTTCCCTTTTATTGAAACAGTGAGTTTCATTGGATTTTATCCCAACCGTTTGATTGCATTGACTGGTCTTTTGATGGGTGGCTGAGATTCATTTCCATTTTTATATTGTAATGCTGATGCACGCGTGTCATGACCTTAACCTTTGGATATTGGACTAGTAAGTTCATTGGAAGGCTGTGATTGTTTTTTGGTTTTAGTTGACTAAAGTCAATTGGACTTAGGCTGCTTTTGTTTTTGCACCCCCCCTGCGTGGCCCATGATTGTGTACACTTCTGGATTGCTATTTACACCTTGTTTTTATTCTTTTTTTTCTTTTTCTTTTTTTTGTTGCTGTTTAGAATTAATTCAATTAAAAATGCTTCCAACATTGATAAAATTCACAAAAAATATTTTCCGGATAGTTTGAGATGTCTTTTATTTTTAGGATATTTTTATTTTATTTTTTTAATTACTTTTCATTTAAAAAAAGAATTAATCAATTGGAAGTGTTTTTATTTGACCTAATTCTTGACATGTTCTTGTTCTTGTTTGGTTTTTGCATCTCCTTTTGATCCAATGACTGAAAATTAATCCTCATTTCCATGATGAGTTGAATGATTTTTGAGGACTATTTTGCCCCTGTTTTACTGAGTTTTGGTTTGACTTTGATTGCATTTCATTTTACCCTCAACAACCCTCCTTCACAATGGAACACCCTAGTGAATCAAATTCTTCGGTGGTGTTGTAAAGTGACTTTGATTGCAAGCTTTTGGCCTCTGGTTTCCAACATGTTTATGAGCTTCATGCATTTTATTTGGGTATTTTTGAATCTTTTTCCTAATTTTGAGGTAACTTGCAAGTCAAGTTGCCCCAAAGGGAGGTTCATACATACACATTGACCTAATTTGCCTTGGATATGACACTTGTGGATCCTTTGAGCCTCTAATGCCTTTTGATTCATGTTTTTAACATGTTAAGGATGCTGCTTGCTCAATTTTAGGTCATGATATTGTGTTTTGCTTATTGAATTGTGCACTCTTTTGTAGGCTTTCCACTTGGTTTCCAAGTGTTGAATGTGCTTAAGCCTTAGGGCTTTCTCCATGCCTCTTGTTGCTTTCTTTTGTATGCTCTTTATTGTTTGATTTGTGCATCTTCTTCTTCATCTTCACCTCTGTCCCATGACCTTGGAGTCTCATTTAAGGTGGTTTAGTCCCTCCTTAGGAGGAACTTGAAGCATACCTAAAATGATGAATCCATGAGGACCTCTTTGTGCTTTCTTTTGCACTTTGTTTGTGATGCTTATGGTTGAGTGCATGTTATGAGCTCCTTGTTGTCCTCACAAAAGGCCCCCCATCCTCATTTTGTTTTAGGCTTTCTTTTTCCTTTCATTTGTCTTGGTTTGTAACTTTTTGGTTGATGTTGAATGGTTTAGGCCATTTCATCCCATCTTTGTTGCATTTGTGTGATTGCTTTTGGTGCATTTTCTTCTCCTTTCTCTTTTGCATTCTCATATGCATGCCTGAGGTTTAGATGGGCTTGTGGAGGCTACTGCCCCACACTTTTTTCCTCCCTCACTTTCATCCTATTATAACATGTTTGCGTACTTGCATTTTCATGTTTCTTTTATTCTTTCTTCTTCTTTTGTCTTCCTCCCTTAGGATCTCTAATTTCTCTTATTCAAGAGAAGTTATGATAGACATTAGGTGCTTAACTATGCTTAATAACATTAGGTAGTATCCCTTTTGTATCCCAACTTTAGGCTCATTTTGTATGACAACTATTAGGTTTGAGTTAGTCTCTATTTAGTGTGTCCCTTAAGCTACTTGGGGGAATGGTGGTTGAGTGGTTTCCTCTCAATTACCTAGAGTGTTTAGTGTACATCCTTTAGGTAAAACAAATGAACAACCTGTGTTCTCTTTGACCTGAACTACGTTTGCTCTGATTTCTCATACCAGATGAGGATACGTAGGCATAAGACTCGATGTCTTGGCGAGCAACCTTCCCCCCTTTTTCGCCCGTAATTAGTCGAACTACGTTGACTCTAACTTTCCCATTACACGAGGGAGTACGTAGACATAAAGCGGAGATTCTCTATCGAGTCAATTCTATTTTCTTTTCTTTTGTCCATGTGGCCTTTAGCGTAGATAGTTCAATACACCCTTTAGATAGCAAACAAAGCATGGATCCCGTCGAGTACGACGGACGTGAGGGGTGCCCATACCTTCCCCTTCCGTAACCGACTCCCAAACCTAGGACTTGGTTGCGATGACCTCGTCTTTTCCCTTTTTCGTTAGGTTTTCTCTGATCATTTCCTTTCCCTCCTTTGGGATAAATAATGAATGGTGGCGACTCTTCTGTCATTGTCGGCTCCCTTTTTTTTCGCAGTAGCGATAGAGATCAAACGGGCAGGTGGAATGAAAATTAACAGAAGGCATTTGAAAGAATAAAAAATGTCTACAGGAACCTCCAATACTCATGCCTCTAGTTGTAGGGAGACCACTGATTTTGTATCTCACGGTTCTTGAGAATTCAATGGGATATGTGCTCGATCAACAAGACGATTCAGGTAGAAAAGAACATGTCATCTACTACTTGAGTAAGAAATTCATTGATTGTGAGTCGAGATACTTAATGCTAGAAAAGAACATGTTGTGCACTCGCTTGGGTTGCTAAGCGTTTGAGACAGTACATGTTAAACCACACAACCCTATTAATTTCGAAGATGGATCCGATCAAGTACGTCTTTGGAAAATAAGCACTCTCTGGAAGGATTTCCCGATGGCAAATGATTTTAACGGAATATGATATTCAGTATGTTTCCCAAAAAGCCATTAAGGGAAGCGTTGTGTCAGAATATCTTGTTGAACAACCAATTGAGGATTATCAGTCGATGAAGTTTGATTTTCCAGATGAAGACTTCTTATTTTTAAAGGTGAAATATTATGATGAGCCTTTTGTCGCTACTGCAAAAATCGGCGCCGGCTGAACAGAAGAGTCGCCACCGTGCGTTATTTATCCCAACGGAGGGAAAGGAAACGCTCGAGGTAAACCTACCGCAAAGACGGGAAAGGAATGGCCATCGCAACCAAATCCTGGATTCGGGAGTCGATTACGCAAGGGGAAGGTATTAGCACCCCTCACGTCCGTCGTACTCGACGGGATCCACGCTTGTCTTCTAGTACGGATTGTTATTCTATCTATTCTACAGGTCAAGGGTTAAAAGAAAATAAAATGACTCGGCAAAGTATCGCACTTTATGCCTACGTATTCCCGTCTGGAACGAGAAATCAGAGTCAACGTAGTTCGCCTACCTACGGGAAAGGAGGGGAAGGTTGCTCGCTAGGATATCACATCTTATGCCTACGTACTTTCATACAGCATGAAAGATCAGAGCAAACGTAGTTCGGGCCACGTACGACGCAGATTTGTTTGACTGTTTTTTATCCTTCTGAAAAAGGTTTTCTCCTGATTATGGGTCCAAGCGGACAAAAATGACTCTTTGATTGGTTTACAGCCTTTTACGCAAGAACTGTTTTTTATTGATGTTTATCCTTTTATTGTATTTTTGATTGTTTTGAGAAAGAAGAGACAGAACTCTAAAACCTATGGTTGAAAGGGAATTAGAATCTACCTTAATGTTGTCATGCATGGGTTAACCCCTAATGTCTGTCATATTTCTCTCCTGCGCAGAGAGAAACAGAGATCCTAAGGGGATAAACGGAAAAATAATAGCATATATACAGTAAAGCAGTAAAATGCATGAATGCAGCAGTACAAGCGAGGCAAGGGAGTCCCACTCGACCTCGAACCTAGAAAACAATGGGCAAAGTGAAATGGCTTCACTTCAAACCTATGGGAAAAATTAACAAACAATACAGCAAAGAAAATAAACTCCAAAAACCCAGCTCTGACAGCACACTAACTTTAAAAAAAACAGCAAACTCTGACAGTTGATTAACAATAATCTCCCAATGAACCCCAAAGTCAAGCTCCAATGAGACCCAGGCTACAATAAGCCTCCATCTTCAAGAAATCCCCAAGCTCAAGCAAGCACAGAATCTTAGCCAGTTGACAGTATCAGACAGCAGATAGCTCCAGACAGCAGTAAACCCTAGCTCTAACAGTTGCACAGCTTTGACATGAACAATCTTCATCTTTGTCGATCTTTGATCTTCATCCCTATCTTAAATGACTTCTTTCTTCAAGACAAGCTCCCCTAGATGAGAATTGATTCATCAGAATAAATTGAATGTCAGACAGTTCATTGACGACCAAAGGAAGTCTATGAATAGTTGACATTGTAACAGACTGTTTCCCTCAAAGTTCTACCTCCTAGATAAAACCACTTATCCCTCCAAAGGAGGGAGGGGAATATCATAGAGGGACTTTATGTCATAGAGAGGAATGAAAGCAAAGGAAGTTATCCAAACAATCTTCATGCATCAACCTTGATCCTTGCATTCAATCTTCTCCATTGATTCTTCATGCTTCCACAAGCCCAAACCAAGCCCACACCCCAAATAAAAAGCCCAAAAGCCCAAGCAAGCAACATAAACCCCAAAGGGGAACACCAATCAATCACACAATTTGCAAAATATACTAAAAATAGTAAAATAGTGTTGAAAATTCTAAAATTTATTCTAAGGGGATTCCTATATCTACCCTACATACCCTATATGTCCCATAACCTAATTCATGCTAAAAACCCAAAAATAAAATGGTGTAATGCACCTATGTTGAGTTTGAGCCCTAATTATACTACCCTAATGTTCTCTAATCAAAACTAATCAAGATTTAATCACAAAAATATGAAATAAATCCCTAAGGGAACTTAACGCTCTAATCTAGCTAGTACAAAAAGAATGGAATCAAAATATGGAAAGAAATGCATAAACAAAATTCAACAAGATGTATGTACAACCATAATGAACATAAAAGCAATTAAAATGTAAAAAATCACCATAAAATGGAAAAAAGCCTAAAATACTATTTTTATTTTCTTAAAATTTTCTTGAGACAATTATTGAAATGTAGCAAAAATCCCCATGTTAAAAAGATTATTTTTTTGATTTTTTATGATTTATTTGGTGAATTATATACAAATGAAAAGAAATGGGAATTCAATTAAAGAAAAAATAGCATGGGGGGTGGTAACAGCATCTAATCCTACTGGGCCCAGGAGGGGGGTGCGTTTAGCAGAACGCACTAGGCCCAGATTTGCTTCAAAAAAACATCCAAAACAATAAACCAGGGGGGGTGAATAGCGTATATTTCGCTTGTATTTTTCTGATGGGCCCCAAACTGGGGGTGTTGATAACAGTTGGGTTAAGCCCAACGCAACTCATTCTAAGGAGAGGGGGTACGAATAGAAATAATGGGGTACATTCAGTAACCTGCAATTGGGCTTAAGGCCCGGGATTCATTACAATCCATCATCAGCAAACAAAAAGAACCCTAAAACTAACTAACCTAATTAGACGAACACTGTTCATCTCTCCTCCCCCCCCCCCCCAAATTGAAACCCTAGCGGCGCCTTCCATCTCCAAACTCTCCCTTTCTGAAAATCTCTCTATCTGAAACCCTCGCCATTTCCCCAACCTTCGTTTAGATCTCTCAGCCAGACACAAAAATCCTATAATCTCAACCTATATCACTATTTTAACCAACCCAAATCAAGTCGTTCCAACGCTAACAACAACGAATCTAGCAAGTTCAGGAAGAAAAACCTGGTGATGACGAAGGTGATGAACCACGCCGTGAAGCTCGATCAAACCATGATTTAGAAAGCTGGACGAACCTTGGAGGAGCGTGGACGGATTTCTTGAAGGCGCGATGAAGATCCCTGTGGATTTCTGGAGATGGCGTCACCTGTTCTTGAGTGCTCCTGATGAGAGTTGAAGGATGATCGGTGAAGGTTCTTGAGGACGGTCTATGAAGGTGAACGAAGAACACAATGGATGTTCTTGAGAGTTTCTGGAGATCCTTGCTAGAGGGCTGATGATACTGATTAAGATCATACAGAAAGGATGAAGGTCATAGTCGAACGCATGAACAAGTTGGGATTTTCTGGTGATGAGAACTGATGTTCTTGTTTGATGATTGTTGATGATCGGAGAGGATGATGAGGAAGATGAAATTGGAAGGTGAATTTCTGGAGATTTTGCAGATTCAAGTGAAATTAGCGGTGGTCGGAGGCGGTTAGGGTTACCGGAGGGGGTTGTTAGGGTGGCCGCCGCCAGCTTTGCATGGCCGGCGGTGGGATTCAGGCGAGGGATGCGGTGGCAGAGGGAGTGAGGGAGAATAAGCCACGTCTGGCTGGGGGAGACGAGAGGGAGACGCGTGGAAGAAGTCTGAGTGAGTGGGTGGTGACGTGGATCACATGCAGAGTGAGAGAGAGAGTGAGGTGGAAGAAGAGGGAGTGTACGCGTGGCAAGGCCTTTTATTGGACATGTGGCGTGGCTGGGACTTGGACTCTAACTTCTGGGCTTGATGACTTGGACTCTGGATAATGGCCCAACAAGACTTAACCTCAGATTAATGGACCTAAACGTAATTAACAGAACAAAATTTAAATCTGAAAAACCTAATTAACTATAAAACAAAAATTAACATATAAAGCCTATTATTAAACCTAATTAATCCTAAAACAAAATTAAAAAATAAATCCTAATTAACTCTAAAAAACCAAATTAATCCTCATTAACCTATAAAACTCCTAATTAATCAGAACAAAATCTAAAATTATTATTTGATATCTAAAAAATTATTTTTTAAAAAACCCTAATTAATTCTGAAAAAATCTAAAAATCTAAACATTTTAATCCTTTTTCTTTTTTAAAATCTAAACTATTAACATTTTAGAAAACAAATAAAATCTAATCTAAAAACAATTAAACCCTTATTTAAAAATCTGAAAAAAAAAACAATTAACTCTACTAAAATCTAAAAAAAACCATACTATCTATTTTTAAAATCTATCCCCTTTTTTAAAAGAAAAATAATATCTATTTCTATCTTATTAAAAAAAACTATTCTATTATTCTCTAAAAAAACTATCTTATTAAAAGAAAATAATATCTAAAATCTATTAAAAACTATAATATCTAAAAATTCTTTAAAAATCTATTAATTTCTAAAAAATGAAAAGAAATTTTATTTAAATTCTAAAAATTATAAAAACTCTATTAAATCCAGAAAAAATCCCTTAAATGCACTGAAAATCCAGAAAAATGACAGAAAAATCCTAAAAATGTCAGGAAGCCGATTAAATCGAATAAAACCCAATTGCGCAACCGTAGCCAAACCCTGGCACCGAGCTAGCCTGAAAACACAGGAGACGAGCACCAATTCTCAACAGACTTATTCTGACCGGCCTGAACTGCCTGAAATGCCAGGGGCTAAAATCCCGATAAAATCCAATCTGACTGAGGGACATGCCATGTATGCAATATGCGAATGCGAATGTAAAACGCGTCGAAACATAAACCAGGTATGGGGACCGGTTGGTCAAATTTTAGGGTGCAACACCTTTGCCTGACGAGAGTCCTGAGATTGGATATTGTCGCTTCCGCGAAAATAAGGTGCCGACAAAACAGAAGAGTCGCCACCTTTCGTTATTTATCCGTCAGAACGTGAAAGGAAACGATCGGAAAAACCTGACGAAAAGGTATAAGACAAGGTCACCGCAACCATTGTCTAGGTTCGGGAGTCGGTTACGCAAGGGGAAGGTATTAGCACCCCTCACGTCCATCGTACTCGATGGGATCTACCCTTGTTGGTGTTTATATGACGGGTGGGTTTATCTATCTACCTATCAAGGCTGGTCTGAAATGAAAAAAAAATGACTCGGTAAAGCGTCGCACTTTATGCCTACGTATTCTCATCAGAGAATGAGAAATCAGAGTCAACGTAGTTCGGCTAACTACGGGTTATGGGGGAAGGTGGCTCGCCAATACGTCAGTATTGTGCCTACGAACTCTCAACAAATATGAGAGATCAGAGCTTACGTAGTTCGGGATAATACGGATTACGGGGATTCAGATTCATCTGTTTTATCGAGTAGGGTTAACAAACAATTCCAGCAGTTTGGTGTACGCAGCTCGACCCTTGGAGACTTAGGCGTTACCGTTTGCGGTAGAACTGGGAGTTAACGCCACTCTTTTCTTCAGAAGAGCTTCCTTTGAATTACGGGCCCACGGGGCAAAAAGATTTGAAGTTTGTTTTTTGTCTTTTACGGAAGAACTGTTTTTTATAGATGTTTGCAAGCAATATCGCACTAGAGACTATGACCTGAGAGTGAATGCGTCGCATGTCACCCAAAGGGTGTCATACTAAACATCCAGACTGTTGAAAAGAAACTCTCCAACAATCCTTTCTCAGATAGCTTAAGGCTCGTAACGTACGACGTCAGTTAACCTTTATTACTGTATTTTAATTTGTTTCGAGATGAGAAGAGAACGAACAGGTTCAACTAAGGGGGGGGACTATCAAGTCCTAACAGTTGTCATGCCAAGGATTCATCCTATGGTTGAGGTTTGAAACAGGAATCTCCTAGAAGTTATCATGCATAGGTTTCAACCTAAAGTTCTATCATCACTTCCTTATCAAAGGAAGTGACATTCCTAGGGGATCATGTCAATGATAAATAGAAACAGATAAAGTATCAGCTTAAACAGTAAACAGTAAACAGTAAACGACTGTAAAATGCATGCAATGCAAGTGAGGGAGGAAATGTGTGTGTGGTATCAGCCTCCACATGCTCGTCTCGACCTCAAGCTAGATATGAATAACTGTAATCATACAGAAGAAATAATAAAATAAAATAAGATGCCATCAAGCCAAACACAAACCACATAGTCAAGGGAGCTACGCTCTACCAAATACCAACAAGCAAAGCCATACAGTAAAAATACAAGCAGAGGGAGCCACTCAACCTCTAGTGAAATCATGCTCCTAGCTTAAATCAGTCTAAACATGAACTTATTCTAATGCATCAAGCAAATCAAACAAGTCAAATCAATACATTTGCACAGAAAGCAAACAGACAGGAAAGAAAGCAGATCAACAGCTTACACAGCTTCACAGCAAAGCAATCTTTGACATCAGTTCAGTCATCAATCCTCAACCATCCTTCAAGGCTATCATCTTCAATAGCAAGTGTCAACTTTCTTCTTCAAGCTTCTAACACATCAAACACAAGTATCAGCTTGCTCTTCCTCTTCTTCAAGCTTCAGTTTCAAAGCAGACTCCACCTTCAGGCTTCAATCCCAATAGCAAGTATCAACTTGATCCTTCAGGTTCTCATTGTATCAAACACAAGTATCAACTTGTTTCCTCAAGCTTCAGCTCTTTCTTCAATCTCAATTTGATCTTCTTCACAAGTGTCAACTTGGTCTTCCAGCTTCAGGCTTCAGCCCTCTTTACAAGTATCAACTTTCTTTCCCTAATCTGCAAGCTTCAGCTTCTAAGGGTAATCTTCAAACACAAAGAAGTAGCAACTCCTAGCACCTTCAATCTTCTAATCAAGGAACTCCATCCTCTAGCAAGGGGTAAAGTTTGGATGATTGGTAGCAAAGTGAAGACCAAAGATCACCATTAAGCATCCTATCATCAAAGAAAGGGACCCTCAAAGGTTCTACCAACTTGCAAAGAGCCACACATTCTACCAAAGGAGGGATTAGGCCTTTACAAGGGGACCTTACATCATATGGAATAATGGAAGTGATCAACATCTTCCATGTTTATGAAGGAAGAGAATCTATCTAGGAGCTCTGCCTACAAACCCTAATCTTGACACCTAAATAAAACTACATCAAAAGAAGGGGAGATCTTCACATCCAAGCTTCTTCAATCAATCCATGGTAACCCAAGCTTGTATTCATCATCATTCAAGAGCAAGGGAGAGAAAACCCTAATCTAAGGGAACTAAAGAAGTCAATCTAGTTGGATTAGTGCACTAGAATCATCTAAAGTTAGTACCTAACCTAAAATCAAACTAAAATAGTAAACTACATTGTAAATTTCTACAAAAATTCCTAAGGGATCCTAATTCAATCAAGAATACCTCATACAAAAACCAGGGACTAAATCATCTATTAAGTCCTAATATTAAATCCTTAATCCAAAGGTATCAACCATAAACCCTAAAAACTGGAGCTCTTAAAGTTTCAACTTAAAACTATATCCTAACTTCATCACAAAAATGTGAGAAAAATCTAAGGGGATCATACTTATCTATGCTAGCTACATACAGAAAATCCAGGGCAAGATTCATCATCACATGATCAAACCAAATTCAACAAAATCAAGCATCAACCATGATTATTTTAATGTCAATTAAAATGTAAAAACGCCCATAAAATCAGAAAATGCATGGAATATTAATATTTTTTATCTAAAAAAATACTATATTCAATCATGAATCCATGGCAAAAAGAATGGAATTAATTGAGTCATCTTTCCATTTTTTATGAATTTTCCAATATCCATGTATGAAATGAAAAATAAAATGATAAATCCAAAGAAAATAAACACGCGCGCGGTGTGAATAGCAAATGAATTCAGTTCATTTTAGGGTTGGGCCCAAAAAGGGGGTGTGAGTATCAATCTGCACTAAGCCCACCCAGATTATATTAATGAAACGCTGCGTTTGAACATAACTCAAAAATCCTTCACAAACTTTCTTTCACGCGTGGCCGTTGGATGAGGTCTTCAGTCAAAGTCCACCTATGATCTAATGGCTATCAAGTCATTTTCTCCATTTTGAATTTCTGAGTTTCCTCCCCCTGCACGCGCTAGAGTCACCGCCGGTGACTTCTCCGATCAACCTTCCACAACCCTAACTCTCTATAGAATCCACCATTGGCCACGATTCCTTGATGAATCTTGTCCTAAATTTCCTCAGGAATTCATTCATGCCCTTAATTCATTCTAAAAACGCAAGAATCGCAAGAACATCATCTCAACCGAAAATTGGAACAACCCTAATTGGTCAATAATCTCCAAATTGATGATCCAAAAACCTTCCTACATCAACCTACAATGCATCTAACACCCTAATTCCCATTGATTCTACCTAATTTGAGCCATGGGATGAGAACTGCATACCTGGTAAACTTGAGCAAACAGAGTGGTTGAATCTTCAAAACAACCCTCAAGAACTTGCAGAATCCTTCACTAGCCTCTAATCAACCTTCTGTATGCAAAGAAAAGAGTTGAAATGCCCTGGATTCTTGAAACCGATTCTGAGTTGCAAGCTCCCAACTCCAATGGCTACTTCACGATTCCTCCACAACTTGGCCTTGAATTTGATCTGGGATCAATCACCAACCTCAGAGCAAGCTATTGAGATCAATTTCTTGGACTGAAATGGCCTCTAACCTTGTAACAGATCTTGATTTGCAATGGGAAATTTCAAAGTGAAATCTCACTCTCCTCTCTCAATTCTCACCAACCTTGGCCCTGAATCCCTTCATATGTTTATATAGAATGTGAATGAATGATCTAGAAAGTTCTAGATCACTCTAATGAGAAATTCAATATCTCACTTCACTTGAAAATCCAATCTCATGGTATACTCATGACAGTCCTTGCATCAGCTTGTATTCATTCTCATTCTCATCCAATTTCTCTCCAAATGAGATTATGAAAGTGTTTGGATTGAAAGGAGCCTTGGTTATGCCTTGCATATTGGTTTGGCAATTGTTACTTATGATGTAAGTAACCACTTTTCAAAGCAAGTCCTCAAATTAACTCTCAATTCAAAATTGTGGCAATGTCAATGTTCTTAAAATGTGTTTTACAATCAAATTGGTATGTCATATGGCTTGGTTTGGACATGTGGATCAAAAATCCCAATTTCCATCTTTGGTTCATTTGAAATTCACCCTTATTTTAGGCTATTTTTGTGATTTTGAGCTACAAGCAATTCCAACCTCTCATGACCTCTTGGCTAGCCTTGAAACATCATTCTAACAAGTTTTATGTTGGACATTTTCCCATTTGAAGCTTGCAAATAGGAGTTATGGCCTTATGATTGAAATGACCTATAATCTCCAAATGACCAAAATACCCTTGACTTGTCAAAGCCATAACTTGAGTTCTACAAATCCTATCAAGGACTTATAGTACTTTATAGAAAGCTAAGAGGATAAGGAACAACATTCATGTTGACCAAAAGTTCATAGGAATCATCCTTCAAGGGCAAAAGTCTCAGGAAAGTTGGACAACTTTCAAGCTCCAAATTCACATACCTCAGATGACCTGTAACTTGTCAAAGTCATAACTTGAGTTCTACAAGTCCTATCAATGACTTCTAGCACTCAAATTAAAGCTAAGATCATGATCTACAACATTCATGTTGGGGGCAAGATGAGATGACAATCACATCTTGAGCTACATTTCCTTAAAGATAGGGGTCAAACTAGGGGATTTTGCACTGTCAAGCCTTAGAAACCCTAGCCTGAAACTTCTCAAAATCTTCAATCATGAGGAGTTATCCTTGGAATCATCCTTATAACATCTTAAGACATCACTCCATGATCACATGGCTCTTGTATTAGGTCTCAACCTTCTTTAAATCATCAGTTGACTTAGGGTTGACCCAGTCAAACCCTAATTGCACCACTCATGGCTGAGGCTTCTTAATCTTGCACCATGACCTATCTAGGCCTCAAAGTGATCTTCAACACTCCAAATGAGCTCTCTCAAGACCTCAAGTCCCACTTCATGGCTTCAGAATCATCTGATTACTTCCCACAACTCTCAAGTTAGGAGACACACCATCTTGGTTTCAACCACTCTCTCTGAGGATCCTTCAATTTCTCTGACAAGGATGTCAACCCTTAAACATCTGAATAACCTTCTTAGCTAGCTTCACAGTCTTGTATAGCTCTTGATTGGTAATTGTACCTCTTGATCTCCTGCATACATGTCAATGAAATGCAAATGATAATGCTAATGTGAATGAAATGAAACATAAGCTAGGTAAAGAAATGTTGGGCAAATTTTGGGGTGCAACAGCCGCCCTATTCAAACGGCTTGGACCTGACTGGGTGAGAAGCGAAAGGCTCTCAAACAATCAAGGTACGAGACGGTTGAATACCAACAAACCCGGAAATTTTCCAACTGCACAAGTACACAATACTCTGATGGGGACAAATCTTCAGAAACTGAAATAATAGTTGCACGACAACTAGCTGGAGAAACACTGATCTGAACCTCCGTCAGGATGATTCTATGATTTATCTGATATCATTGCGTCCTCAAATCATCGAGGGATCCCTGGTCACACAGTAACCGGTGATACACGGTCGACCATGCCGTCAGGCGTCAGGATTCCTCAGGACTCATTAGGTCAATAATCAAGTTAATCATGCCATCGGGTATTCAAAAAAGTTTTTGGGCGTCAGCCGAACTTCGTCAGTAAGTCAGGAATAGAATTCTCGGTCAATCATGAACCAAATAGGGATATCTAAGCCATTGCCATCAGGCATTCCGCATCGGCGGGGAGAACTACTTCGACCTTGTAGTTAGATTTCGTCAGTAAGTCTTCAAATGGAATCCTCCATCACGGACCAATAAGGATATGCATTCTTTTTCCGTCAGGCACCCTGCGTCAGCTAGGAGAACTGCTTTGACATCGCAGTTAGACTTCATCAGTAAGTCTGGGGTCTTGGCACTGCTGCCGAACTTCAATCATCAAGTCTTCAAGGGAAGTTTCAACTTCGCTGTTTAAAACCTGCTAGGGATGACACATCTCCGCTGGGGATTCTGGAGAACTATCAAGTAACTCTGCTTCGGGGCTCTAGAAATCATTCTGGGTGAATCAACTCTGCTGAGGACTTCAAGAATCATCTTGGACAAATAACTCCGCCAGAGACTTCAAGAATCTTCCTGAACCAATAACTCTGCTGGAGATTTCAGGAATCATCCTGAGCAAATACTCTGCCGGGGACTCTAAGCATCAACTTGAGCAACCCTCTCTGGAGACTTCACTGGAGATTTTAAGATTCATCTTAAGCAATCAACCTCGCTAGGGAATTCAAGAATCATCTTGATCGAACCATTCTGCGGAGGAACACCTGCAAAACAAGAACGGTAACACCCTAGCTCATGTTTCGTATGCATATGCTTTGACAATGGCGCAATGCTCCACACGGTGGAAATGCTACGCGTTTAAGGTAAATGTCATGCAATCATGCAAGATGCTATGACCCATCAGCAAAATAAATGCTGAAGGGAGAAACCTCCTATCAAGGGGAAAGAACCACTCTGGTGGGGAAAGGAATCATCCCGCCGAGGAGAATAAGTCACGCCAACATCAATTGGACTCCGCCTGGGGAAATGATCTTCAGTCGACTGCTGCAGGGGAATAAAACTCTACGAGAACCTGAACCCGCTCAACTGGGCATACGAGCCATAACTGCTGAGGAAAACAACGTCAATCGCAGAAGTGAACTGCACGACAAGAACGATAACAACCCTCTTGGAGATAACGACTCCGGTGGGGAAACACAGCATCAGCCATTCAACACTCTACTGGAGAAAACCAATCATGGCCTAAACGGCTTTCTCTTGGGGAACTGCAGACTCGGCTGGGGAAGGAGGAATCATCCTGCTTACAGGGGAGAGTACACCTCTGCGGGGAATTTCAATACCACTGAAGGCTTCAGTCTGCACTATCGGACGCTGCACACTTCAGTATGTGACTCAGCTGGGAAGATGACGATCCTTCAGAATACATCTGATTGGGGAGAGACTCTTCTCTGCCTGGGGAGACACATATCAATGCTTACGATCTCATGTTTAGACTCCACGGGGAGACGCTGATGAACTTACTGGAGAGGAAGGAATCGTCCTGCCCGGGGACGCATACGGCGTACTGCCTGGTATATGTTACACCTGCAACAACACAAACAAACAGACAAGATACCCTTCTCAAAGGGACCTATCGAGGTTATCATCTTGTGACAATGTTCAAGTAATTCATTGTTTCAACAATCAGTGGCCTAGGCCAATAAGTTTATGTATGCGCATTTTATCAAAAACATTGGCGTTCTTTTTCGCAAACAAAACAGATAGATGCTAAACAAACAACCAGAATTGCTGAATAGTATACATTTTATTGATAACGAACCCCTGAATGGGCAAAAATGTTTTACAACAGATGCAAGCTCCTGGAATGAGGAAGCTGCGCAAATATAAAAACATAAATATACATCAGTATATACACAAATGTCGGCAATGAGTCGTAGACGAACACCATGAGTTGATCCCTCTATGACCCACTCGACTTCGATACTTCTCCGACGCTTCAGCTTCAGAAGAGATTGTTTCGGATAAACGGCCCTCAGGTCTTCCAAACCACTAAACAATGAGAGTCCATACGTGGAACGCAGTCATTTGCTTTTTCAAATCCCTAACTTTTACCTGAATCGCCCTTTCGGGTTTTCGATTCACCGGGATACCCTTTTTGCCAAAGTCGCCCTTCCAGGTTTTCGACTTTGCGGGTGTACATTCTTTTCTTTATATCCCTAATTTTTGCCCGAACCTTTTTCCTTTTTTATGGTTCGCCGGGATGCCCCATTTTTGCCTGGATATTCTTTTTCTTTCCAGCGGGTCATTTTTTAAGCAAAGTATTTTTTAACTGCGTCCGCGTTCACCGGGGATGCAAAATCTTCTCCATCCATCATGGATAACAACAAGGCTCCTCCCGAGAAGACCTTGCTGACGACGTACGGACCTTCGTAATTGGGAGTCCACTTGCCCCGGTGATCGGAGTGTGGAGGAAGAATCTTCTTCAGGACGAGATCACCCGTCTGAAAGCTTCTAGGACGTACCTTCTTATCATAAGCTTTCTTCATTCGGCTCTGGTATAGGCGACCATATGCAATTGATGCTAACCTATTCTCGTCCATCAGGCTGAGTTGGTTTAGTCGGTTCTTAATCCATTATGCCTCATCGAGTTTCACATCAACCAAAACTCGTAAAGAAGGGATCTCGACTTCTAACGGTAGGACAACTTCCATACCGTACACTAGTGAGAAAGGAGTTGCCCCGGTTGATGTATGTACTGTTGTACGATAACCGTGCAGCGCAAATGGCAACATCTCGTGCCAATCCTTATAGGTCACAACCATCTTCTGTACAATCTTCTTGATGTTCTTATTGGCCACTTCAACGGCGCCATTCATCTTCGGCCGATAAGGAGATGAGTTGTGGTGTTCAATCTTGAAACTCTGGCACAGCTCCTTCATCATCTTGTTATTCAGGTTCGAACCGTTATCTGTAATGATCCGCTCGGGAACTCCGTATCAACAGATGATGTCCTTCTTTATGAATCTAGCCACGCCCTGCTTGTTCACATTAGCATATGAGGCTGCATCCACCCACTTGGTGAAGTAGTCGATAGCTACTAGAATGAAGCGATGACCGTTAGATGTAGTGGGTTTGATCTTGCCTATCATGTCGATGCCCCACATGGAGAACGGCCACGGGGAGGACATGACATTCAACGGGCACGGCGGCACAAGAATCTTGTCAGCATAAATCTGGCATTTATGACATCTCTTCGCGAATTTAAAGCAATCTGATTCCATCGTCAGCCAATAATATCCTGCTCTCAGGATCTTTCTTGTCATAGCATGTCCGCCGGCATGCGTACCAAATGTGCCTTCATGGATTTCTTCCATGAGCATACTCGCCTCTTTCTCATCTACACATCTGAGTAGCACGAGATCGTGGTTTCTTTTATACAAAACTCCATCAGGATTGAGATAAAAATTTCCAGATAGCCTCCTCAGGGTCTTCTTATCCTGGGTTGACGCTCCCGCGGGATACTCCTTAGTCATAAGGAAGGTCTGGATATCATGGAACCATGGCTTGCCATTGGAGGCTTCCTCGATTGCAAAGACGAATGTAGGTCTATCAAGACGAGAAATGACAATTCTCGGAGCTTCATTCCAAAAATTGACCTTATACATCGAAGCCAACGTGGCTAAGGCATCAGCCATCTGATTTTCAGCTCTAGGCACATGATGGAGTTCCACTCGATCAAAGAACGGAAGTAGCCTTCTGGCATAGTTCATCTACGGCACCAAATTCGATTGACGAGTCTCCCACTCCCCATTAATCTAGTTAATCACAAGTGTCGAGTCACCATATACTTCTAGGTTCTTGATTCTCAAATTAATTGCTTCTTCTAGACCCATGATGCATGCTTCGTACTCTGCTTCGTTATTGGTGACCGGAAACGCCAGTCTCGCAATAAACGGGATGTGGGACCCGTGGGGAGTCGTGATGATCGCCCCAATGCCACTTCCGTAAGAATTAACCGCCCCGTCAAATATCAATTTCCACTGGGATTTCCTATCTGGACCCTCGTCGGGCAACGGTTTGTCGCAATCCTTTGCTTTGAGAAACATGATATACTCATCAGGGAATTCAAATTTCATCGGCTGGTAATCCTCGATCGGCTGTTCGGCCAGGTATTCAGACAATACGCTTCCCTTGATGGCCTTCTGGGAAACGTACTGAATGTCATATTCCGTCAACACCATTTGCCATCTGGAAATCCTGCCCGAAAGCGCTTGTTTCTCGAAGACGTACTTGATCGGATCCATCTTCGAAATTAGCATGGTTGTGTGATGGAGCATGTACTATCGTAACCGTTTGGCAGCCCATGCTACTGCACAACACGTCTTCTCCAGCATTGATTAACGAGATTCACATTCTGTGAACTTTTTACTCAAATAATAAATGGCATGCTCCTTTCTGCCCGTCTCGTCGTGTTGACCGAGAACACACCCCATACTATTCTCAAGAACTGTCAAGTACATGATTAGGGGTCTTCCGGCCACTGGGGGTATCAAGATCGGAGGTTCCTGCAGATACTGTTTTATCTTATCAAATACCTTCTGGCAATCCTCGTTCCAGATAATCGCCTGATCTTTCTTTAGTAGTTTGAACATCGGTTCACACGTGGCCGTGAGCTGAGAAATAAACCTTGCAATGTAGTTTATTCTGCCCAGGAAACCACGAACTTCTTTTTCTGTTTTTGGCGCTGGCATCTCTTGTATTGCTTTTATTTTCGCAGGATCAACCTCGATGCCTCTTTCATTCACGATAAACCCCAGTAGTTTTCTAGACCGTACTCCGAAAGTACACTTGTTAGGATTCAGCCTCAACCTGAACTTCCTAAGCCTCTCAAAAAGCTTCAGCAAATTGACCAGATGTCCTTCCTCTGTTTGGGACTTCGCAATCATGTCATCAACATAGAATTCAATCTCATGATGAATCATATCATGAAATAAAGTAACCATTGCTCGTTGGTAAGTGGCCCCTGCGTTCTTCAGACCGAAAGGCATTACCTTGTAGCAAAACGTTCTCCAAGTTGTAATAAACGTAGTTTTCTCCATGTCCTCTTGCGCCATCTTGATCTGATTGTAGCCGGAGAAACCATTCATGAACGAAAATACGGAGAACTGAGCTGTGTTGTCGACCAACACATCAATGTGGGGAAGCGGGAAATCATCTTTAGGGCTCGCCCTATTCAAATCCCGATAATCGACGCACATTCGTACCTTACCGTCCTTCTTCGGTACAGGCACTATGTTGGCGACCCACGGAGGGTAAGTAGTGACCGCTAAAAAGCCAACATCAAGCTGCTTTTGCACTTCTTCTTTGATCTTAACGGCCATATTTGGTCGCGTACTTCTAAGCTTATGCTTAACGGGAGGACAGTCGTCTCTCAGCGGCAAGTGATGGACCATGATGTCAGTGTCAAGTCCGGGCATATCTTTATATGACCAAGCAAAGACGTCACTATACTCTCTCAGCATCTCGACCAATCTCTGCTTGACATCACTCTGTAATGTGGCCCCTATCCTGACGTTCCTAACCAGTTCCTCAGAACCCAGATTCACAATCTCAATCTCTTCCTCGTGAGGCAGAATAACTTTCTCTTCTTGTTTCAACAAGCGGGCCAACTCTTCGGGAAGGTCTTCGTCTTCCTCAATCTCTTCTTCGGCTTGATAGATCGGGCAATCGAAATCGAAGTGAGTCGTAGAAGGTCCAGAGTCGATGTCATCTGCCATGTGGATCCTGCAATAACAAGGGTTAAGCTTAAGACAAGAATATGCAGGTTAGCACAAACCCCGTTGCCATTTTATTGTTTTTCAAAACAAATATAAAACAGGAATAACAGAGATTACAACATTTGAATACGAAGAAAAACGCCTTTTGATTTATTGATAAAATGCATGTACATAATCAAACAAAGCCCTAACAATAAAACCAATATGCCCCGGGTAGGACATAGGGTTGTACAATGATTGGAAAAAGTAAATCATTACTCTTCGTCTGTCGTTTGGATGATATCTCGGATGGACCAGTTGTTGAGGCTCTCGCCTGGCTTGCTTGGCTAGATCCAAGAGTCCAGGTCACAGTCACTGTCTTCGTCGTCTTCAGACACCGCGCTGACACTTTCAAATATCACCCCGCCACTGGTAAACTGGGTCGGCCCTTTACCTCGCGACGCACTGCTAGAAGAGGAGGCTTCAGCCGTAGGAGAGTATCCCAACCTAAACTTGTCTTGCTTGTTGGGTATCTCTAGAATTCGCCCCCAGCCTGGGGTGGATCCGACTTGAACAACGGCCCGGGCTTCCTTGAAGGAGGAGATAGTCATCTCTGGCTTCTCAATGATTACAGGAGCTACGTTCTTGACTTTAACAGCTTCGAACACCTGACATAGGGTTTCGTGGATTTCCCCATCCATCTCAACATATTTGAAGGACGACAAATGGCTCACCATTATATCTTCCTCGCCACAAACAGTTACAATGCTACCCCCACAGCATACTTGAGCTTCTGGTGCAACGTGGAGGTCACGGCGCCAGCAGAATGGATCCACGGCCGACCTAGGAGACAGCTGTAGGCAGGCATGATGTCCATGATGTAGAAGACTGCGTCGAATGTTTCCGGCCCAACTTAGATTGGCAACGTCACCTCCCCGAAGACATGACGTTTGGTTCCATCGAACGCTTTCACAACCAGATCACTGGGTATGCAAATCAATCCTCGAGTATCCAACTTCATCAATGCTTTCTTCGGAAGAACATTGAGCGATGACCCTGTGTCCACCAACACATGAGACATAATCGTTCCCCTACACTCTATCGAGATGTGCAGGGCGCTATTGTGGTTCCTCCCCTTCGGCGTCAACTCCAGGTCAGTGAACCCTAACCCATTTCCAGCATTCACGTGGGCTACGACCCCTTCCAACTGGTTGACCGATATTTCCTGCGGTACATACGTGGCATTCAACACCTTCAGCAGCGCGTTGCGATGTGCCTCAGAACACAGCAATAGATTCAGGATGGAGATTTTCGAGGGTGTTTGATGGAGATGATCCACGATCTTGTAGTCACTCTTCTTAATCAACCTCATAAACTCTTCGGCGTCTTTAACAAGTAATTCTTTCTCTACCCCACGAGGGGTCTCTTCAACAACTTTACTCTTCCCTTTATCAGTTACATCAACTTTGTCCGCTTTGTCTGCCACGATCTCAGGTGGAGCAAACACTCTTCCACTACGAGTGATTCCGCCAATTCCCACTAGGTTATCCACACATGACCCTAAGGGTTCTAGTTCCAACTTCTGTCCGTTGCAGTAGACGTCTGCCCCATAATGCCATGGGACAGCGTTGGTGCTTTCGAAAGGTATCGGCCCAGCTTTGGTGATGGTAATCGTGGGCGGCCTGGGTGCAGAAATAATTATCGTCCGGCGAGGGATGGTGATGGTGGCAACCTCATCATCTTGCTTCAGCATTACCTCTCCAGATTCACATTCGGCCCGTCGACTAAACTGCAGGACTCCTTCGGTCATCAGACTCTGAATCCCCTCTATCAACTGTTCACATCCATCAGGACAAGTCGCACAGCCCATACACAATTCTCCACAGCCTGGGAAGAAACCTCTTTTCATCAGCTTGGCTTTAACGAAGCTAAGCGGTGTCTTCAGATCCTTGACATCAGTCAACAAATCTGAGTTCTCGTCTTCGATAATGGCATTCACCCCACCTCCCCTATGATTCGGCATAGGGTTCTTCGTGACATTTGGCACATTATTTGAGAAATTGATGATCTTAGCGTCCACCATGTCCTGCACCTTGTGCTTGAAGGCTTTGCAATTTTCTATCGTGTGGCCTGGTGCCCCTGAGTGAAACTCGCATGTTGCATTCGCATCATAACCTGGTGAAGGTGCCTTTGTCAAGGAAGCCAGGGTTCTCTTCTGGATTAGCTGTAACTGAAGCAGAGTCTGTAGCAACTGAGCATAAGACATGGGCGGTGTCTCAAGGTGACGACTGGATAGAGGTGCCCTGTTCTGATACTTTCTGAACCCTTGCTGATTCGGTTGTTGTTGTGGCTGAGGTTGTTGGACAGCAGGGATGGTTATGCTAGCCACCTGCTGGTGCTGACCTTTACCTTTCCTTCGAGCGTTGGACACGATGCTCGTCTCTCCTTCACGCCTTTTGTTACCATACGGCTTCTTTCCTCCTCCAGCTGAGGATAGATCTCCTTGAATTTTCCCCAGTTTAATCCCATTTTCAACGTGCTCACCCGTGATAATGAGATCTGAGAAGTTTCCAGACATACTGCTGACCAATTTCTCGTAATAAACCCCTGGGAGGGTGGCTATGAACATTTAAACAAGCTTGCGTTCAACCATCGGCGGCTGAACTCTAGCTGCCAATTCACGCCACCGTTGGGCGTATTCCTTGGACCCTTCGTTGTTCCTCTGTGACAAATTCTGCAGTTGAACCCGGTTCGGAGCCAAGTCACTGTTATACTGGTTATGGTGCACGAATGCCTCAGCAAGTTCCTTCCACGTGCACACACTGGTGGGTTCCAGACTCATGTACCATTCCAGGGAGGGCCCGGACAGACTGTCCTGAAAGAAGTGCATCAGCAACTTCTCATCTTCAGAGTGAGCAGACATCTTACGGTAGTATGATCTCAAATGGACGCGAGGGCAAGTGGTGCCCTTGTACTTCTCAAAGTCGGGTACCTTGAACTTAGGAGGCACCTTGAAATCAGAAATCAGACCCAGCTTGGACATGTCAACACCCATAGTGTTCAGGTTCTCGAAATTCCTCATCTTGTCCTCGAGTGCCTTAAACCTCAGACGCGCTTCAGCAGTCAGCTCTCCTTCGGCACCTTTCTGCGAGAACACATCATCTTGACGGTCTTCTAACCATGGCTGAAGCCCATACAGATTTCCAACACCTGCGTTGCCATTGCCCAGCCCAACATTGACATTAGCTTCGAAATTCCCATTGCCGACGCTAGTCGTATTACCATTGAGTCCCATGTTAGCGATCACATTGCCGCTTCCACTTCCCCCGGTCACGGGGATGCCATTCTGAGGAATTTCAACAGGTGGAGGGGTTGGAACGCTCCCACCGTGGAGTACACCATTGCTGTCAACCCTGGAGGTCAGCGGCTGGACCAAGGTTCTGAGCTGGTCTTGGCCATTGGCAACCACTTGCATGAGCTCCACGAAGCGGTCCATCCTCTCTCGGAGTTCTTGAACGTTAGTCTGCACTTGTTCCATTGCTCTAGCCTGATTCTCTCTGGTCGGATAGCGGTGGATTGGCCTTTGATCAATCCTGGAACAACCTGAAACAACCTGTATACACAAAAGGGTTAGAAAAAACAACAAAGTGCTCGCTATGCAAATGCTTCATGCAAATGCAAACGTGTGTCTGTGCGTTAGGGAGATTTCCCCCGATCCTAGTGCCTGAGTCCCAGTGCTGATAATAAGAAGTCTGAGTCCAGTCATGGAAATAAAATCTCATATATATAAAGAAAGCCCATCAAGGCGGTACACAACGTCATTGAGTACAACCAGAATCAATAGCATGACCTCGACCAACAAGCCTGGTGATGGTCAGCAAACAACAATGATCAACACAAAAGGATTACAAATATAGTCAAGTACGGCCACGGGCGCGAAACTCTTCTAACAGATTTGTTGTTTCTGGATGATCAGGCCGAGTGAGCAACCCTTCAACGAGTAACTCCCTTTGCATAATAGTGTATTGAAGACCTTCAACCGAGTCTTCCCATGCTCCTTCTCCGAAACACTCTTCCAACTTCCGCTTCTTCGATTCAAACGTCAGTTTGCACTCCTTCAAGTTAGCAAGAGCTTTGTTGAGTTGGCCTTCCGCGGCATATCTGCGAGCGGTTTCTTCATCAAACCTCTTCTCACTGGCCTTCACCCGGGCTTTCAGCTTGGAGATCTGTTGCTTCATCTTATCCTCCCGTTCTTTCCCGTTAGCTAGGGTGGCCTTCCAGTGCTGATTAAACTTGGATATTCTCCGGTACGCTTCATCCAAGTGCTGCTTCTTAGTGGCCAGTACATCATTGACAGCTTTGAAGTATCGACCCAAACATTCACGCTCAGCTATCTGCTTAGTTAAATCTGTACCTAGCTGGTTCACCAGCTCTGTTTGCCTCTGGAAGGAATGGACGGCTTCATTTCTCTCGCTTCTGAGTTGAGCCAATTCTTTCTCCAGTTATTCGTTTGCCTTCTTCAGCTCATCTCTCTCAGCTAACACTTGATTATGCTGCTGAATAGGCACGGTGGTAGGCTCTTCAATCACCGGAGGGCTTTCTGGCTTGGCAGGAGGAAACGGCATCCCTATATCATCTGCTCTGGCTCTGATCCAGGTCACATATGGAGCGTAGGCTTGGCTATTACTTTTTCCCAGCAACGACTTTCCCCGCTTACAGATACCATTCCAAGCGTGCTGAAGCTTATATAACATCTCTCCCTTTAGAAGACCAGTGAGGTACAGAGATTCCTGCACCTCTTCATCCTTCGGCGGAGCTCTCAAAGCATAAGCAAACTGTCGGACCAGCAGAGATGGATTATAGTTGATACAACCCTTCCTGCCTATCAAAGGTACATTCGGAAATCCGCTGCAGCTGAAGATAACCTCGGTACCCAACCTATCTCTATCAAACCAGGCAATATCCTCCGCTGATAGGCTCATCAGACGCTCAGACCACTCAGCTGTGGCTACAGAGGAAGCAAAGGGACCCTTCTTGGGTAGGTGACTATCAAGCCATCTATAGAGTAGGGGTACACAGCACGAGACATTCTTGCCCCTTTTGTTCTCGTTTTTGTAGTGGACAGAATGGTAGACATCTCCGATCAAGGTATGGACTGGATTCCCTGATGCAAAGATGTGGAATGCGTCGAAGTCTACAAAGTCAGGCATATTGGGGAACAGAATGATGCCATATATGCACAGAGCAAGGATGGCGTTGAACACGATCCAACAACCGTCTTTGGCGCACTGCTGGGCCTTTCCTACTAAGAACTGCAAGGAGAAACCGGGAACCTTGTTCCAACTAGACAAAACCAACTCGGAGGCCTCTAGGTGAAGTGAAGGGGCTAGACTAGCCAGATCAGGCTCAGTATCCATATGAACAAAGGGCATCTGACTCTTGATAGGCACACCTAACAAATCAGCATACTCCTCTAGCGTAGGTGCGAGAACAAAGTCCTGGAAAGTAAAGCATCTCAAAGGAGGATCGTAGAACTGCAGCAGGGCGTGCAACCCATTCAACTCAAATACAGAGGGTTTATGAACCAAACTGAGTCGTTTACCGTAAGACTTTCTGAATTCATCTCTCACAAAATCATCTGCCAAAGCAATCAGACCAGTCAGCTGAACAACATCAGGAGTGGGGAGCTTGTAGGCTACGGTCTTCGTCAGAGAACCCATGATAGCACAATAGAAGGCAAGAAAACCTGAATCGAGGGAAACGGTACCTGCAACACAGACACACGTTAATGAAATGCGAATGAGTATGCAAAATAATGCAAAATGCAATCATGCAGCAGGAGATCAAGACAACTGCGCTGTTGAGGAGATGAAGGTTCTGTATCAACAAAACCACAATACTGCTCTGTCAAGAACAACCATATATCTGATGAGATGGTAATCCTAGATATCGGACCATAAATCTGCTCTGTCAATAACAAACACACGTCTGACAATAAGGACCTCTGATACAGGACCATAAATCTGCTCTGTCAAGAACAAACATCCATCTGATGATAAGGACCTCTGATACAGGACCATAAATCTGCTCTGTCAAGAACACATATACATTTGATGATAAGGACCTCTGATACAGGACCATAAATCTGCTCTGTCAAGAACACATATACATCTGATGATAAGGACCTCTGATACAGGACCATAAATCTGCTCTGTCAAGAACACATATACATCTGATGATGAGAACCTCTGATACCAACAAAACTGATTCACTATCAAGAAAACCATGTGGTCTGAAGGTTAAGGCTTCCTGCAACAATTCCAACCCTGCTCACAGGTATGGACCTAAACTGACACAAGTTCGGCATCCTATGCGGTCATCAGCGTCACAGACATTCAAGAGGGGCGATACGATACCCAGAAGGTGTGGCATCACCATCTCATGAAGCAGCCTCACTCGGCTGAATTCCAAATGATCGGTCCCCAGAGTCGACAATCCTCCAAACCAACAACCCCTCAGGCCCAAAGGGCCGGAAAGGAAGTCAACCGGGGGAACCTCGTCTGAGCGTGGATTTCGTGAGACACTAGTGCCTGCAAAGCAAGCACGCGCCCACTAATTTCCACAACTAATGCTAAGCACACTCAAGCCTGGGTCTGGCTTCTCACTCATCAGAATGCCCCTCCTACAACAGCACAGATAATCATATCATACTGAAAAGAAAGTGCAGGAAATAAAATGCGATAAATAAACACAACCCAACAAGTAATCATACAAGCGCTAGGATTGACTCTCGTAGGGGACGTTGGATCCCCAGATTGACTCGCATATGGGACGTTGGATCCCAGGAAACTATGAAGTCCCCAGCAGAGTCGCCAGCTGTCGCTTCCGCGAAAATAAGGTGCCGGCAAAACAGAAGAGTCGCCACCTTTCGTTATTTATCCCTCAGAACAGGAAAGGAAACGATCGGAAAAACCTGACGAAAAGGTATAAGACAAGGTCACCGCAACCATTGTCTGGGTTCAGGAGTCGGTTACGCAAGGGGAAGGTATTAGCACCCCTCACGTCCATCGTACTCGATGGGATCCACGCTTGTTGGTGTTTATATGACGGGTGGGTTTATCTATCTACCTATCAAGGCTGGTCTGAAATGAAAAGAAAATGACTCGGCAAAGCGTCGCACTTTATGCCTACGTATTCTCATCAGAGAATGAGAGATCAGAGTCAACGTAGTTCGGCTAACTACGGGTTATGGGGGAAGGTGGCTCGCCAATACGTCAGTATTGTGCCTACGTACTCTCAACAGATATGAGAGATTAGAGCTTACGTAGTTCGAGATAATACGGATTACGCGGATTCAGATTCATCTGTTTTATCGAGTAGGGTTAACAAACAATTCCAGCAGTTTGGTGTACGCAGCTCGACCCTTGGAGACTTAGGCGTTACCGTTTGCGGTAGAACTGGGAGTTAACGACACTCTTTTCTTCAGAAGAGCTTCCTTTGAATTACGGGCCCACGGGGCAAAAAGGTTTGAAGTTTATTTTCTGTCTTTTACGGAAGAACTGTTTTTTATGGATGTTTGCAACCAATATCACACTAGAGACTATGACTTGAGAGTGAATGCGTCGTATGTCACCCAAAGGGTGCCATACTAAACATCCAGACTGTTGAAAAGAAACTCTCCAACAATCCTTTCTCAGATAGCTTAAGGCTCGTAACGTACGACGTCAGTTAACCTTTATTACTGTATTTTAATTTGTTTCGAGATGAGAAGAGAACGAACAGGTTCAACTAAGGGGGGGACTATCAAGTCCTAACAGTTGTCATTCCAAGGATTCATCCTATGGTTGAGGTTTGAAACAGGAATCTCCTAGAAGTTATCATGCATAGGTTTCAACCTAAAGTTCTATCATCACTTCCTTATCAAAGGAAGTAAGATTCCTAGGGGATCATGTAAATGATAAACAGAAACAGATAAAGCATCAGCTTAAACAGTAAACAGTAAACAGTAAACGATTGTAAAATGCATGCAATGCAAGTGAGGGAGGAAATGTGTGTGGGGTATCAGCCTCCACAAGCTCGTCTCGACCTCAAGCCAGATATGAATAACTGTAATCATACAGAAGAAATAATAAAATAAAATAAGATGCCATCAAGCAAAACACAAACCACATAGGCAAGGGAGCTAGGCTATACCAAATAACAGCAAGCAAAGCCATACAGTAAAAATACAAGCAGAGGGAGCCACTCAACCTCTAGTGAAATCATGCTCCTAGCTTAAATAAGTCTAAACATGAACTTATTCTAATGCATCAAGCAAATCAAACAAGTCAAATCAATACATTTTCCCAGAAAGCAAACAGACAGGAAAGAAAGCAGATCAACAGCTTCCACAGCTTCACAGCAAAGCAATCTTTGACATCAGTTCAGTCATCAATCCTCAACCACCCTTCAAGGCTATCATCTTCAATAGCAAGTGTCAACTTGCTTCTTCAAGCTTCTAACACATCAAACACAAGTATCAGCTTGCTCTTCCTCTTCTTCAAGCTTCAGCTTCAAAGCAGACTCCACCTTCAGGCTTCAATCCCAATAGCAAGTATCAACTTGTTCCTTCAGGTTCTCATTGTATCAAACACAAGTATCAACTTGTTTCCTCAAGCTTCAGCTCTTTCTTCAATCTCAATTTGATCTTCTTCATAAGTGTCAACTTGGTCTTCCAGCTTCAGGCTTCGGCCCTCTTTACAAGTATCAACTTGCTTTCCCTAATTTGCAAGCTTCAGCTTCTAAGGGTAATCTTCAAACACAAAGAAGTAGCAACTCCTAGCACCTTTAATCTTCTAATCAAGGAACTTCATCCTCTAGCAAGGGAGAAAGATTCATCTATCAAGAGTAAAGTTTGGATGATTGGTAGCAGAGTGAAGACCAAAGGTCACCACTAAGCATCCTATCATCAGAGAAAGGGACCCTCAAAGGTTCTACCAACTTGCAAAGAGCCACACATCCTACCAAAGGAGGGATGAGGCCTTTACAAGGGGACCTTAAATCATAGGGAAGAATGGAAGTGATCAACATCTTCCATGTTTATGAAGGAAGAGAATCTATCTAGGAGCTCTGCCTACAAACCCTAATCTTGACACCTAAACAAAACTACACCAAAAGAAGGGGAGATCTTCACATCCAATCTTCTTCAATCAATCCATGGTAACCCAAGCTTGTATTCATCATCATTCAAGAGCAAGGGAGAGAAAACCCTAATCTAAGGGAGCTAAAGAAGTCAATCTAGTTGGATTAGTGCACTAGAATCATCTAAAGTTAGTACCTAACCTAAAATCAAACTAAAATAGTAAACTACATTGTAAATTCCTACAAAAATTCCTAAGGGATCCTAATTCAATCAAGAATACCTCATACAAAAACCAGGGACTAAATCATCTATTAAGTCCTAATATTAAATCCTGAATCCAAAGGTATCAACCATAAACCCTAAAAACTGGAGCTCTTAAAGTTTCAACTTAAAACTATATCCTAACTTCATCACAAAAATGTGAGAAAAATCTAAGGGGATCATGCTTATCTATGCTAGCTACATACAAAAAGTCCAGGGCAAGATACATCATCACATGATCAAACCAAATTCAACAAAATCAAGCATCAACCATGATTATTTTAATGTCAATTAAAATGTAAAAATGCCTATAAAATCAGAAAATGCATGGAATATTAATATTTTTTATCTAAAAAATACTAGATTCAATCATGAATGCATGGCAAAAAGAATGGAATTAATTGAGTCATATTTCCATTTTTTATGAATTTTCCAATATCCATGTATGAAATGAAAAATAAAATGATAAATCCAAAGAAAATAAACACGCGCGCGGTGTGAATAGCAAATGAATTCAGTTCATTTTAGGGTTGGGCCCAAAAAGGGGGTGTGAGTATCAATCTGCACTAAGCCCACCCAGATTATATTAATGAAACGCTGCGTTTGAACATAACTCAAAAATCCTTCACAAACTTTCTTTCACGCGTGGCCGTTGGATGAGGTCTTCAGTCAAAGTCCACCTATGATCTAATGGCTATGTTCTTAAAATGTGTTTTACAATCAAATTGGTATGTCATATGGCTTGGTTTGGACATGTGGATCAAAAATCCCAATTTCCATCTTTGGTTCATTTGAAATTCACCCTTATTTTAGGCTATTTTTGTGATTTTGAGCTACAAGCAATTCCAACCTCTCATGACCTCTTGGCTAGCCTTGAAACATCATTCTAACAAGTTTTATGTTGGACATTTTCCCATTTGAAGCTTGCAAATAGGAGTTATGGCCTTATGATTGAAATGACCTATAATCTTCAAATGACCAAAATACCCTTGACTTGTAAAAGCCATACCTTGAGTTCTACAAATCCTATCAAGGACTTCTAGTACTTTCTAGAAAGCTAAGAGGATAAGGAACAACATTCATGTTGACCAAACGTTCATAGGAATCATCCTTCTAGGGCAAAAGTCTCAGGCAATTTGGATAACTTTCAAGCTTCAAATTCACATACCTCAGATGACCTGTAACTTGTCAAAGTCATACCTTGAGTTCTACAAGTCCTATCAAGTACTTCTAGCACTTAAATTAAAGCTAAGATCATGCTCTACAACATTTATGTTGGGGGCAAGATGAGATGACAATCACATCTTGAGCTACATTGCCTTGAAGATAGGGGTCAAACTAGGGGATTTTACACTGTCAAGCCTTAGAAACCCTAGCCTGAAACTTCTCAAACTCTTCAATCATGAGGAGATAACCTTGGAATCATCCTTATAACATCTTAATACAACACTCCATGATCACATGGCTCTTGGATTAGGTCACAACCTTCTTTAAATCATCAGTTGACTTAGGGTTGACCCAGTCAAACCCTAATTGCACCACTCATGGCCGAGGCTTCTTAATCTTGCACCATGACCTGTCTAGGCCTCAAAGTGATATTCAACACTCCACATGAGCTATCTCAAGACCTCAAGTCCCACTTCATGGCTTCAAAATCATTTGATAACTTCCCACAACTCTCAAGTTAGGAGACACACCATCTTGGTTTCTACCACTCTCTCTGAGGATCCTTCAACTTCTCTGACAAGGATGTCAACCCTTAAACATCTGAATAATCTTCTTAGCTAGCTTCACAGTCTTGTATAGCTCTTGATTGGTAATTGTACCTCTTGATCTCCTGCATACATGTCAATGAAATGCAAATGATAATGCTAATGTGAATGAAATGAAACATAAGCTAGGTAAAGAAATGTTGGGAAAATTTTGGGGTGCAACAGATATCAGTGGAAACTGGTTTTCGACAGAGCTGTTAACTCATATGGAAATGGAATTGGTGCAATTATTACGACTCCTCACGATTCTCATATACCGCTCACTGCCCAATTGACTTTCACTTGCACCAATAATGAAGCCGAGTACGAAGCGTGCATTATGGGTTTAGAATAGGCCATTGATCCGAGGATCAAGAATTAAGATGTGTATGGTGACTCAGTGCTAGTCGTCAATCAAATCAAAGGAGTGTGGAAAACTCGTCAGACCAACCCGGTGCCTTACAAGAACTACGCAAGGAGAATGTTTCCATTCTTTGATAGAATTGAGTTCCATCATGTGCCAAGAGCTGAGAATCAAATGGCAGATGCCTTGGTCATGCTATCCTCGATGTACAAAGTGAATGACTGGATGAGGCTCCAGCTATCACCATCATGCATCTTGATAGACCCATTTTTGTGTTCGCTATTGATAAAGTATCATATGGAAAGCCTTGGTATTTTGATATCAAGCGTCTTCTCAAGACTCAAGAGTACCCGTATGGGGCATCTAGCAAAGATAAGAAGACTTTGAGAAGGTTAGCCGGTAACTTTCATCTGAACCAAGATGATATGCTCTATAGTCTGTGTTGATGAACTTGAGGCAAGTCTGTTGATGGAAGATGCCCACGAGGGTTCTTTAGGTACTCATCCCAATGGACATGCAATGGCCAGAAAATTGTTGAGAGATGGGTATTATTAGATGACTATGGAATCCGATTGCTTCAAATATGCCAGAAAATTGTTGAGAGATGGGTATTATTGGATGACTATGGAATCCGATTGCTTCAAATATGCCAGAAAATGCCATAAATTCCAGATTTATGCGGATAAGGTGCATGTGCCACCGACCCCTCTGAATGTGTTAACATCTCCTTGGCCCTTCGTAATGTGGGAAATCGATATGATCGGAAAGATTGAGCCAACTGCTTCCAATGGGCATCGCTTCATTCTGGTGGCGATTGATTACTTTACGAAGTGGGTAGAAGCAACTTCTTTTTCCAATGTCATAAGACAGATAGTCTCCCGCTTCATAAAGAAGGACATCATTTGTCGTTATGGAATTCCGGATAGAATCATTAATGATAATGGTTCTAATTTAAATAACAAGATAATGAAGGAACTATGCCAGAGTTTAAAGATTAAGCATCACAACTCTTCTCTATATCGTCCGAAGATGAACGACATTGTTGAGGCAGCCAACCAGTATATTAAGAAGATTGTGAAGAAGATGGTTGTGACCTATAAGGATTGGCACGAGATGTTTCCCTTTGCTCTTCACGATTATCGTTCTTCGGTACGTACGTCAACCGGGGCAACTCCTTTCTCACTGGTGTATGGTACGGAAGCAGTCCTGCCATTCGAAGTTGAGATTCCTTCTTTGAGGGTACTGTCTAATGTGAAGCTTGACGAAGTTGAATGGGTGCAGACCAGGTTGAATCAGCTGAGCCTAATTGACAAGAAGAGATTGGCAGCCATTGCTCATGGCCGGTTGTACCAGAGTAGGATGAAGAAATCCTTTGATCAGAAAGTGCATCCTCGTTGTTTCTAGATGGGTAATTTGGTGTTGAAAAGGATTTTTCCTCCTCAGACAGATCACAGGGGAAAATGGACTCCTAACTATGAAGGTCAATATGTGGTAAGAAAGGTTTTCTCCGGCAGAGCCTTATTACTATCTACCAGGGATGGTGAATATTTTTCCTCCCCTGTGAATGCAGACGTGGTTAAACAATACTTTACTTAAAAGAGACCCGCTGGACATAAAAAGAAAGTCCATGCAAAAATGTGGCATCCCGACGAACTAGAAAAAAAAAGAAGGTTCGAGCAAAAATTAGGGATAAAATGAAAAAATGTAAACCCACGAAGTTGAAAACTTAGATGGGTGACTTTGGAAAAAATGGGTATCCCGGTGGATTGAAACCCAAAAGGGCGATCTGGGAAAAAGTTAGGGATTTGAAAGCAAGCGACTGGAGTTTACATTTGATTTGTAAGCTTCTGAGCGGTTATCCAGAATGAAAGGAATCAGTCCAGTCAGTCTTTTCAGAAGGCGAAACATGGGGACCACTGAAGACAGACAGGTCATAGCTGAATCGACACATGGTGGTTGTCTGTTTCCATATTGCCGACATTTGTATATATTCTTTTGTTTTTGTGCAGTTACCTCTTTTCAGGAATTGCATCTAAATTGTAATTCGCCTATTTACAGGCCTTTCATCAATAAAGTGTTCACTTCAGTCAAAGAGCTTTCCTTTTCTTATTTTTACTTTTACTGTTTTGTTTGCAAAAACGTCCGATATTTTGGCAAACATTGCAGGTGAAAACATGAGGCTTTATAGAGCATAATGAAAGCAATGAATTTGTTTGAGCGACAAGTGCCATGAATGGTAAATGAGGTAGCCATTTCACATGTGGGGGAATTCTTTTATTTCTTGATAGTTGCAGGATGGCATGATTCTTTTCTCAGTGATGAGGTTTTAACAGTAACACATGATGATTCATTCCTCCCCTAGCAGGAATTCAGGGGCGTATTCCTGGTATTCGTTTCCCCATGGTAGAGATTTGATCTTCCTCGTGGAACCTTGTTATTAAATCTGAAGTACTGTCACCAACGGAGATGGGTAGTGTATTTTCATCAGAATAAAGTTTTGTCTCCCAGCGAAGGCTAATTCCCAACAGGGTGGATTTGTTATCAGCATATTTCCAACAGAGTAAGGTTGAAGGGTATTCCCTCGGCAGCAGGTGGGATTTCAATTCAACATTATTCTCTAGTAGAGTCGACGTCCTTGACGTTCTTCTCCAACGAAGTCGACGTTCTCCCTCGACCAGAGTTAGGTTCTGTTTCCCTCGACAGAGCAGATGCTTAATCAGAGCGTGATCCATTCCTCGGCTGAATGAAGTTCTCGGTAAAAGTCTCTAATATTTCCCCAGCAGGGCGGGTTGTTACTTTTGTGTTTCGAGCAGGGCAGAGTCATTTCCAAGCATAATGGAGTCTTCAGTACTGTTCTGGATTCCCCCACTGGGTGTAGCTTGGGTGTTTTCCCCAGTAAGGCAAAGTTTTCTAGGAGGCCATCCAGGGATGATTTCCTCAGCAAAGTGGAGTTAATCTCGGCAGTTGGCTTTGCTTCCCCAGTAGGGTCGTCTGTTTCCCAGATGCGGTATTATGGAAGGCCATCTAGGGCATCTTCCCCAGCCGAGTCGTTTGTCCCCCAGAAGAGTTGTATTCTAGTAGGTCGTCCAGGGCGTTTTGCTCAGCACAGTTTGATTTGATCCCCAGCTGAGTGGATTCTATTCACAGCAGAGCAGTTATACTCAGAAGATGGGATTATTGCGTGCTTGGCACGTCTTATCCTTCCTTGGAAGGGTTGGCTTCTTTTCTTCGGCATTTATTTTGTCGGGGTGCTTCCTTTGCATTTGCATTTTGCATAGCATCCTCCCAAACGCGTAGCATTTCCATTTTGTATAGAGCATTAGACCATTCTCAAGCATATGCATCTGAAACATAAGCTAGGTTCGGTGCTTTTAATGCTGGTTGCCTTTGATGGCAGGAGATGTTTGATTTAGGAGATTTTTCGTGTTATCCCCAGTGGGGTGGGTCTTTGGGTAATTCATTTTATTGGATTCTCCTCAGCATAGCCGTTTGGTTTCTCCTCAGCTGAGTCATTTGGTTAAACGTCTTCTTTTCTCAAGAGTGGTTTGGTTGAACGTTTTCGTTCTCCCCAGATGAGTCGCTTGTGAGTGTTCTCTTCCCTGGTTGGACTTGTCGTACAGGCGTTTCTTTTCCCCAACAGAGTTGTTTGGGTGAACTTCTTTTCCTCTGCGGAGTCGTTTGTTTAAACCTCCCTTTGCAAGTTGTGAGTCAGTTGATTCTGTTGCCTACCCATTCTGGGGCCTTGTTCTAACTTTTGGTTGGTAATTACCAGTGTAGTCTGAATTATGGTGTTTGGTTTTCCAACTCTTGGTTGGTAATCCAGGGTTGTGGTATCCCAACTTTTGGTTGGTAATCTTAGCTTTTCCCGTAGAGTCCTTATTCCAACTCTTGGTTGGTAATCTTTTCTCCATTTCAACATTTAGTTGGTGATTCCTTTGGCGGTTGGATGTTATTTTAACTTTTGGTTAATAATCTTTATTCTTCTTAGCAAAGTCGGTTATTCCTAACTTTTAGTTGGTGGGTTTCATTGTTGCTAGTTTACCTTCATTCAGTGTTTCCGGCGTCCTAACATTAGGTTAGTAAATCGTATTCGAACTCTTGGTTGGTATTTCTGGATGATCGTCCCAACTCTTGGTTGGTAGTTTTCTGTTGTGGAGTTAGCTTTGTGCAGCGTCCTTCGTAGTCCTAACTTTTGGTTAGTGGCCTTGTTTCCTGACTTTTGGTTGTTAATCCCCACCTGGGTCTTAGGCTTTGTTGACGCCATTCCGACTTTTGGGCGGTAGTCTGCCTTTCCGGGAATTGTTATTCCAACTCTTGGTTGGTAATCCTTTGGTGGTGGTATGTTTATTCCAACTCTTGGTTGGTAGTCCTCCTTTATTCCCCGGCAGAGACGTTATCCCAATGCTAGGTTGGTAATTGGTGGCCTATCATATTTGTTTGTTCCAACTTTTGGTTGGTGAGGTTTTGTTGACTTTATTCCAACTATTGGTTGGTAATCTTCTATTTGTGGGAGTCGTTCCAACTTTTGGTGGGTGACCTGTGCTTCAATTCCGACTATTGATTGATGATCCTTTGGTAATGTTTTTCCGACATGATTGTTTATTCCAACTCTTGGTTGGTAGTTTCCGTTTTATGTTATTCCAACTTTTGGTTGGTAGCCCTGTGTGATTCCAAACTTTTGGTTGGTAATATCCATTTTGGTCGTCTCGTTTGTCGCTTCCGCGAAAATAAGGTGCCGGCAAAACAGAAGAGTCGCCACCTTTCGTTATTTATCCCTCGGAGCGGGAAAGGAAACGATCGGAAAAACCTGACGAAAAAGGTATAAGACAAGGTTATCGCAACCGTTGTCTGGGTTCGGGAGTCGGTTACGCAAGGGGAAGGTATTAGCACCCCTCACGTCCGTCGTACTCGACGGGATCCATGCTTGTTGTGTTTACTGGACGAGTTGGTTTATCTATCTACCTATCAAGGCTGGCTTAAACAGAAAATAAAATGACTCGGCAAAGCGTCGCACTTTATGCCTACGTATTCTCATCAGAGAATGAGAAATCAGAGTCAACGTAGTTCGACTAACTACGGGTTACGGGGAAGGTGGCTCGCCAATACGTCAGTATTGTGCCTACGTACTCTCAACAGGTATGAGAGATCAGAGCTTACGTAGTTCGGGCTAATACGGATTACGGGGGTTCAGATTCATCTGTTTTATCGAGTAGGGTTAAATAGCAGTTCCAGCAGTTAGGGACAAAACCTGTTTGCGTTGGCGCTGAAGTTTAACGACACTCTTTTCTTCAGAAAAGCTTTCCTTTGAATTATGGGCCTACGGGGCAAAAAGGTTTGAAGTTTGTTTTCTGTCTTTTACGGAAGAAGTGTTTTTTATGGTGTTTGCAATTTCAATCGCACTAGAGACTATGACCTGAGAGTGAATACGTCGCATGTCACCCAAAGGGTGCCATACTAAACATCCAGACTGTTGGAAAGAAACTCTCCAACAATCCTTTCTCAGATAGCTTAAGGCTCGTAACGTACGAAAGAAATCATTCATGATTACTATATCTTGAGCTGTTTTGAGATGAGAAGAGAAAGCTCAACTAAAGGGAAGACTATCAAGTCCTACTGTTGTCATGCCAAGGATTCATCCTATGGTTGAGGTTTGAAACAGGGAACTCCTAGAAGTTATCATGCATATGTTTCAACCTAAAGTTATATCATCACTTCCTTATCAAAGGAAATGAGAGTCCTAAGGGATCATGTCAATGATACACAGAAATAGATAAAGCATCAGCTTAAACAGTAAACAGATATACAGTAAAATGCATGCAATGCAAGTGAGGGAGGAAATGTGTGTGGGGCAGCAGCCTCCACAAGCTCATCTCAACCTCAAGCCAGATATGAATAACTGCAATCATACAGGAAATAACATGCTATCAAGCAAAATATAAGAGACTGGAATCATACAGAAGAAAATAAAATGCTGTCAAGGAAAATAAACCACATGGGCAAGGGAGTTGGGCTCTACCGAATACCCGCAAGCAAAGCCATACAGTAACAATACAAGCAGAGGGAGCAACTCAACCTCTAGTGCAATCATGCTCCTAGATTAAATTCAGTCTAATCATGGACTTATTCTAATGCATCAAGCAAGTCATACAAGGCACATCAATACAGGAAAAACATACAAGAAAGAAAGCAGATCAACCCCTCTCTCCATTCCAAGCTGCAGCTCTTCTGACAACAATCCAGTCATTAGACATCAATCACCCTTCAAGGCTACCAGCTTCACTGGCAAGTATCAACTTGCTTCTCCAGGTTTCAACCCTTCAACATAAGTTTCAACTGGTTATTTCTTCTCTCAAGCTTCAGCTTCCCAGTCAATTCCACCTTCAGGCTTCACTCCTAACCATAAGTATCAACTTGATTCCTTCTGGCTCTCCAAGCATCAGTGTAAGTACTAACTTATCCTTTTATTCCTCAAGCCTCAGCTTCTCACTCAATCTCAATTGGATCCTCTTCTTAAGTATCAACACAGTCTTCAAGCTTCAGCTCTCTTTGCTTTACCAGTCTCAACTTGGTCTTCTCCTCTTACAAGCCTCAGCTTCTCAGAGTAATCCTAAATCACTTAGAAGTGTCAACTTCATCCTTCAAGTCTTCTTCAAGCAAGGAACTCCTCACTCTTCATTCAATCTCCCTTGGATCTTCAAGTATCAACTTGTTCTTCTTGCTCTTCAAGCTTCAGCTGCCATGGCAATGCTCAAGGAATCATCCTCTTCCACACTCTTCAATGAAGTCTTCATCTTCAAGCTCAAGTCCAACATCTTTCAAGATACTCAAACCAGAAGACCATTGATTTAACAGAATGAGTGGAAATGATAAACAGCATACTGATAACCAAAGGAAGCCTATAAGGGTTCATCATTATGAGAGACTGGTTCCCTCAAAGTTCTACTTCCCAGATAAAGCCACTCATCCCTCCAAAGGAGGGATGTGAATATCTGAGAAGGACTTTTAGTCATTGGGAGGAATGGAAGCACAATATACTTTCCATATTTGTGAAAGAAATCAATCTAACTACAGGGCTCTCCCTATGTCCTATCTCCTAATCTTCATCGGACACCTTCAGGCACCAACAAATCCAAAGCTCCAAGCAACTTCAAGCAACTTCAAGCATCCTCACCTTGTCTTCAGCTTGTCTTCAATCTCAACCAAAGGCAAACCAAGCAAAAACCCTAATCTAAAGGGACTAAGGGAGTTAAACTAGTTGAATTAGTAAGTTAGGATCACCTAAAACCTAGTACTAAAGTTAGTCCTAACTAAAATACTAGAACCAATTGTAAAATCCTACAAAAATTACTATGGGAACCTAGGCCAATCATGACTCTACCACATTAATTCCAGAGATCAAATCATCAAATTAGACCTATAACTAAATCCTACATTATAAGGTATCAAACCTAAACCCTAAAAGGAAGCACCTAAATATCAATCTAGAAAGCACACCTATTTTCATCACAAAAATGTGAGAATAATTCTATGGGATCATACATGTCTAACCTAATCACACACAAAAAATTAGGATCAAAATAATCACCATGAGATCACACTAAATTCCACAAAATTATGCATCAAACATAACCATTTTAATATCAATTAAAATGTAAAATTCCCATTAAATCAGAAATTACATGAAATGAAAATATTTTTTCTCTAAAAAATACTAGACTCAATCATGATTAAAATGCAAAAAGAATGGGTTTAATTTGATTAATTTTCAATTTATTATGAATTATACAAGAACCATAAACAAAATGAAAAAATAAAGAAAATCCAATTAAAATAGACAAGCACACGGTGTGGATAGTAATCAGAATCAGTTTAAAGTTTGTGTTGGACCATCAGGGGGTGTGAATAGCGCTTAACTCACTAAGCCCAAAACCAGCTGCTAAATGAAACGCAGCGTTTCAACATCAGAAATCCTTCACAAATCAAGTTTAAAACGTGGCCGTTGGATGAGCTCCCAATCAAAGGTCAAACCAAAATCCAATGGTGTTCTGATCATCTTCAACCTTTCAAACATCTGAGCTTCGCGCCCAGCTCCGGCCACCACCGGTGGAGCTCCGATCATCTCCCTCAACCCTAGTTCTCTATAGAGGCCTCCATTGCAAATGGTCAAAACATGAAACTCATCCCAAATCTTGCCACGAATTCAACCATACCCTTAGCTTCCTCTGAAACCTCAAGATTCTTCATATCCAATTCTCAACCGAAAATGGTAATTCCCCTATTTTGTCTCTAATTCACCAATTAACTATCTGAAATCCATCCTACACCATTCTACAATAAATCTAACACCTTAATTCAACTTAATTCTACCTAAATCATGCTATAGGAAGAAGGTTACCAACCTGAAAATCTTGGTTGAACAGATACACGAAAACTCCAAATTAAGGTTACCAACCTTAATTCTATGACTTTGACAAGTTACAGATCATTTGAGGTATGTGAATCTGGGGCCTCAAATGATCTGTAACTTGTCAAAGTCATAACTTGAGTTCTACAAATCCTATCAAGGACTTCTAGTACTCAAATTAAATCTAATAACAAGCTCTACAACATTCATGTTGGGGCCAAGATGAGATGACAATCACATCTTCGGCTAAACTGCCTTGAAGATAGGGATCAAACTAGGGAATTTTACACTGTCAAGCCTTAGAAACCCTAGCTTGAAACTTCTCAAACTCTACAGTCATGATGAGTTGACCTTGGAATCATCCTCATAGCATCTCAATGCATCAATCCATAATCACATGGCCTTTGAATTAGGTCTCAACCTTGCTCAAATCATCAGTTGACCTAGGGTTGACCCAGTCAAACCCTAGCTGCACCACTCATGGTTGAGGCTTCTTAATCTTGTGCAATGACCTATCTAGGCCTCATGATGGCTTTCAAGACATCTCATAAGCTCTCTCAAGGCTTCAAGTCTACATTCATGGCTTCAGAATCATCTGAGGAGCTCCCACAACTCTCAAGCTAGGAGGCACACACCCTTGGTTTCAACCACTCTCTTTGAGGATCTTCTAACTTATCTGACAAAGATATCAACCCTTGACCACTTGAATAATCTTCCTGGCTAGCTTCAAACTCTTGTATAGCTCTTGGTTGGTACTCATACCTCTTGATCTCCTGCATACATGTCAATGAAATGCAAATGATAATGATAATGTGAATGAAATGAAACATAAGCTAGGTAAAGAAATGTTTGTCAAATTTTGGGGTGCAACAGCTGCCCCTATTCAAACGACTTGAACCTGACTGGGTGAGGAGAGAACGGCTCTCAACCAATCAAGGTGCGAGACGGTTGAATACCGACAAACTCGGAAATTTGCCAACTGTACAAATACACGGTACTCTGATGGGAACAAATCTTCAAAAACTGAAATATTAGCTGCACGACAACTAGCTGGGGAATTGGTCACACGGTAACCGGTGATACACGGTCGATCATGCCGTCAGGCATCAAGACTCCTCGGGACTCATCAGGTCAACAATCAAGTTAATCATGCCATCGGGCATTCAAAGAAAACTTTCGGGCATCAGCCGGTCTTTGTCAGTAAGTCGGGAATAAACTTCTCAGTCAATCATGAACCAATTGGGGATATCCGACTTCTACCATCAGGCACTCTGCATCAGCTGTGAGAACTGCTTCGTCAATACGGTTAGACTTCAATCATCAAGTCTTCGAGGGAAGTTTCAACTCCGCTGTTCAGAAACCTGCTAGGGATGACGCATCTCCGCTGGGGATTCTGGAGAACTATCAAGTAACTATGCTTCGGGGATCCAGAAATCATTCTGGGTGAATCAACTCTGCTGAGGACATCAAGAATCATCTTGAATAAATAACTCCGTGGGGACTTCAAGAATCATCCTGAGCCAATAACTCTGCTGGAGATTTCAGGAATCGTCCTGAGCAAACACTCTGCCGGGGACTCTAAGCATCAACTTGAGCAACCCTCTCTGGCGGCTTTCACTGGGGATTTTTAGAATCATCTTAAGCAAACGACTTCGCTGGGGAGAATCCAAGAATCATCTTGAGCAAACGAATTTGCTGGGGAGTACTGTTCTGCTGGGGGAATCCAAGAATTATCTCGAGCCAGCGGCTTCACGGAGGAACACCTGCAAAACAAGAACAGTAACTACCTAGCTCATGTTTCGTATGTATATGCTTTGACAATGGCGCAATGCTCCACGCGGTGGAAATTCTATGCGTTTAGGGTAAATGCTATGCAATCATGCCAAATGTTATGCAATCATGCAAAATGCTACGGTCCCATCAGCAAAATAAATGCTGAAGGGAGAGTCCTCCTGTCAAGGAGAAAGAACCACTCTGGTGGAGAGGAAGAATCATCTTGCCACGGAGAAAAGGTCACGCCAATCTCAGTCGGACTCCGTAGGGGGAAGCAAACTTCAGTTGCCTGCTGCAGGGGAATAAAGCTCTACGAGAACCTGGACCTTCTGAGGAGAGCGATGTCAATCGCGGAGATAAACTGCAGGGCCTTCACGGCTAACCTTCCTGGAGATAACGACTCCGGCGGGGAAATACAGCGTCAGCTATTCAACATTCTACTGGGGAAAACCAATCATGGCCTGACCTGTTTCCAAGGACTCGGCTCTCTTGGGGATCTGCGAACTCGGCTGGGGAAGAAGGAATCATCCTGCTTCGGGGGAGAGTACGACTCTGTGGGGAATCTCAATTCTGCTGGAGACTTCAGTCCGGAACTTCCGAGTGCTGCACACTTCAGTGACTCAGCTGGGGAAACGACATTCCTTCAGGATGTATTTGACTGGGGAGAGAATCTTCTCTGCCTGGGGAGACACATGTCAATGCTTACAATCTCATGTTTAGACTCTGCGGGGAGAGACTGCTGAACTTTGCTGGAGAAGAAGGAATCATCCTGCTTGGAGACGCACACGGCGTACTGTCTGGTGCATGCTACACCTGCAACAACACAAACAAACAGACAAGATACCCTTCTCAAAGGGACCTATCAAGGTTATCATCTTGTGACAATGTTCAAGTAATTCATTGTTTCAACAATCAGTGGCCTAGGCCAGTAAGTTTATGTATGCGCATTTTGTCAAAAACATCGGCGTTCTTTTTCGCAAACAAAACAGATAAATGCTAAACAGACAAACAGAATTGCTGAATAGTATACATTTTATTGATAATGAACCCCTGAATGGGTAAAAATGTTTTACAACAGATGCAAGCTCCTAGAATGAGGAAGCTGCGCAAAAAGTAAAAACATAAATATACATCAGTATATATAAATGTCGGCAACGAGGCGTAGACGAACACCATGAGTTGATCCCTCTATGACCCACTCGACTTCGATACTTCTCCGACGCTTCAGCTTCCGAAGAGATTGATTCAGATAAACGGCCCTCAGGTGTTCTAAACCAATAAACAAATACAGTCCACACGCGGAACGCAGTCATTTGCTTTTCTAAATCCCTAACTTTTGCCTGAATCGCCCTTTCGGGATTTCGATTCACCGGGATGCCCTTTTTTGCCAAAGTCGCCCATCTGGGTTTTCGACTTTGCGGGTGTACATTTTTCAATTTATATCCCTAATTTTTGCCCGAACCTTTTTCCCTTTTTTATGGTTCGCCGGGATGCCCCCTTTTGCCTGGATCTTCTTTTTCTTTCCAGCGGGTCATTTTTTAAGCAAAGTATTTTTTAACTGCGTCCGCGTTCATCGGGGATGCAAAATCCTCGCCATCCATCGTGGATAACAACAAAGCTCCTCTCGAGAAGACCTTGCTGACGACGTACGGACCTTCGTAATTGGGGATCCACTTGCCCTGGTGATCGGAGTGTGGAGGAAGAATCTTCTTCAGGAAGAGATCACCCGTCTGAAAGCTTCTAGGACGCACCTTCTTATCATAAGCTTTCTTCATTCAGCTTTGGTACAGACGACCATACGCAATCGATGCTAACCTCTTCTCATCCATCAGGCTGAGTTGGTTTAGTCGGTTCTTAATCCATTCTGCCTCGTCGAGTTTCACGTCAACCAAAACTCGTAAAGAGGGGATCTCCACTTCTAACGGTAGGACAGCTTCCATACCATACACCAAGGAGAAAGGAGTTGCCCCGGTTGATGTACGTACCGTCGTACGATAACCGTGCAATGCAAATGGCAGCATCTCATGCCAATATTTGTAGGTCACAACCATCTTCTGAACAATCTTCTTGATGTTCTTATTGGCCGCTTCAACGGCGCCATTCATCTTCGGCCGGTAAGGAGATGAGTTGTGGTGTTCAATCTTGAAACTCTGGCACAACTCCTTAAACATCTTGTTATTCAGGTTCGAACCATTATCGGTAATGATCCGCTCGGGAATTCCGTAACGACAGATGATATCCCTCTTTATGAATTTAGCCACCACCTGCTTGGTCACATTAGCATATGAGGCTGCCTCCACCCACTTGGTGAAGTAGTCGATAGCTACCAGAATGAAGCGATGACCGTTAGATGCAGTGGGCTCGATCTTGCCTATCATGTCGATGCCCCACATGGAGAACGGCCACGGGGAGGACATGACATTTAACGGGCACGGCGGCACATGAACTTTATCAGCATAAATCTGGCATTTATGACATCTCTTCGTGAATTTAAAGCAATCCGACTCCATCGTCAGCCAGTAATATCCTGCTCTCAGGATCTTTCTCGTCATAGCATGCCCACCGGCGTGCGTACCAAATGTGCCTTCATGGACTTCTTCCATGAGCATACTCGCCTCTTTCTCATCTACACATCTGAGTAGCACGAGATCGTGGTTTCTTCTATACAAAACTCCATTAGGATTGAGATAAAAATTTCCAGACAGCCTCCTCAGAGTCTTCTTATCCTGGGTTGACGCTCCCGCAGGATACTCCTTAGTCATAAGGAAAGTCTGGATGTCGTGGAACCATGGCTTGCCGTCGGCGGCTTCCTCGATCGCAAAGACGAATGCAGGTCTATCAAGACAAGAAAGGACAATTCTTGGAGCTTCATTCCAAAAATTGACTTTATACATTAAAGCCAACGTGGCTAAGGCATCAGCGATCTGGTTTTCAGCCCTGGGCACATGATGGAGTTCCACTCGATCAAAGAACGGAAGCAGCCTTCTGGCATAATTCATGTACGGCACCAAATTCGATTGGCGAGTCTCCCACTCCCCTTTAATCTGGTTGATCACAAGCGCCGAGTCACCATATACGTCTAGGTTCTTGATTCTCAAATCAATCGCCTCTTCTAGACCCATGATACATGCTTCGTACTCCGCTTCGTTATTGGTGACTGGAAACGTCAGTCTCGCAGTCAACAGGATATGGGATCCATGGGGAGTTGTGATGATCGCCCCAATGATACTTCCGTAGGAATTAACCGCCCCGTCAAATATCAATTTCCACTGGGATTTCCTATCTGGCCCATCGTCGGGCAACGGTTCATCGCAATCCTTCGCTTTAAGAAACATGATGTCCTCATCAGGGAATTCAAATTTCATCGGCTGGTAATCCTCGATCGGTTGTTCGGCAAGGTAATCAGACAATACGCTTCCCTTAATGGCCTTCTGGGAAACGTACTGAATGTCATATTTCGTCAACACCATTTGCCATCTGGAAATCCTACCCGAAAGCGCTTGCTTCTCGAAGACGTACTTGATCGGATCCATCTTCGAAATTAGCATGGTGGTGTGGTTGAGCATGTACTGTCGTAAACGTTTGGCCACCCAAGCTGCACAACACGTTTTCTCCAGCATCGAGTAACGAGATTCACAGTCTGCGAACTTTTTACTCAAGTAGTAAATGGCATGCTCCTTTCTGCCCGTCTCGTCGTGCTGACCGAGAACACACCCATACTATTCTCAAGAACTGTCAAGTACATGATTAATGGCCGTCCGGCCACTGGGGGTATCAAGATTGGAGGTTCTTGTAGATACTGTTTTATCTTATCGAATGCCTTCTGGCAATCCTCATTCCAGATGATCTCCTGATCTTTCTTTAGTAGTTTGAACATCGGTTCACACGTGGCCGTGAGATGAGAAATAAACCTTGCAATGTAGTTTATTCTGCCCAGGAAACCACGAACTTCTTTTTCTGTTTTCGGCACTGGCATTTCTTGTATCACTTTAATCTTCGTAGGATCAACCTCGATGCATCTTTCGCTCACGATAAACCCCAGTAACTTTCCGGACCGTACTCCGAAAGTACACTTGTTAGGATTCAGCCTCAACCTGAACTTCCTAAGCCTCTCAAAAAGCTTCAGCAAATTGACCAGATGTCCCTCCTCCGTTTGGGCCTTCGCAATCATGTCATCAACATAGACTTCAATCTCATGATGAATCATGTCATGAAACAAAGTAACCATTGCTCGTTGGTAAGTGGACCCTGCGTTCTTCAGACCGAAAGGCATTACCTTGTAGCAGAATGTTCCCCAGGGAGTGATAAACGTCATTTTCTCCATGTCCTCTGGCGCCATCTTGATCTGATTGTAACCGGAGAATCCATCCATGAACGAAAACACAGAGAACTGGGCTGTATTGTCGACCAACACATCAATATGAGGCAGCGGGAAATCATCCTTAGGGCTCGCCCTATTCAAATCCCGATAATCGACGCACATTCGTACCTTACCGTCCTTCTTCGGTACAGGTACTATGTTGGCAACCCACGGAGGGTAAGTAGTGACCGCTAAGAAGCTAGCATCAAGCTGCTTCTGCACTTCTTCCTTGATTTTGACGACCATATTTGGTCGCGTCCTCCTAAGCTTCTGCTTGACGGGGGGACAGTCTTCTCGCAGCGGCAAGTGGTGGACCACGATGTCAGTATCAAATCCGGGCATATCCTCGTATGACCAAGCAAAGACGTCATTATACTCTCTTAGCATCTCGACCAATCTCCGCTTGACATCACTCTGCAATGCAGCCCCTATCCTGACGTTTCTGACGAGTTCTTCAAAACCCAGATTCACAATCTCGATCTCCTCCTCATGAGGCAGAATAACTTTCTCTTCTTGTTTCAACAAGCGGGCCAACTCTTCAGGAAGGTCTTCGTCTTCATCAATCTCTTCTTCGGCTTGATAGATCGGGGATTCGAAGTCAAAGTGAGCCGTAGAAGGTCCAGAGTCGATGTCATCTGCTATGTGGATCCTGCAATGACAAGGGTTAAGCTTAAAACGAGGATATGCAGGTTAGCACAAACCCCATTGCCATTTTATTGTTTTTCAAAACAAATATAAAACAGGAATAACAGAGATCACAATATTTGAATACGAAGAAAAACGCCTTTTGATTTATTAACAAAATGCATGTACATAATCCAACAAGGCCCTGACAATAAAACCACTATGCCCCGGGTAGGACATAGGGTTGTACAATGATTGGAAAAAGTAAGTCATTACTCTTCGCTTGTCATCTGGATGATATCCTTGACGGACCAATTGTTGAGGCTCCCGCCTGGCTTGCTTGGCTGGATCCAAGAGTCTAGGTCACAGTCGCTATCTCCGCTGTCTTCAGACACCGCGTTGACGCTTTCAAAAATCACCCCACCACTGGTAAACTGGATCGACCCTTTACCTCGCGACGCACTGCTAGAAGAGGAGGCTTCAGCCGCAGGAGAATATCTCAACCCAAACTTGTCTTGCTTGTTAGGTATCTCCAAAATTCGCCCCCAGCCTGGGGTAGATCCGGCCTGGACAACGGCTCGGGCTTCCTTGAATGAAGAGAGAGTCATCTCTGGCTTCTCGGTGACTACAGGAGCTACGTCCTTGACTTTAACAGCTTCGAACGCTTGGCATAGGGTTTCGTGGATTTCCCCATCCATCTCAACATACTTGAAGGACGACAAATGGCTCACCATTATGTCTTCCTCGCCACATACGATCACGATGCTGCCTCCGATGGCATACTTGAGTTTCTGGTGCAACGTGGAGGTCACGACACCTGCGGAATGGATCCATGGCCGGCCCAAGAGGCAGCTGTAGGCAGGCATGATGTCCATAATGTAAAAGACCGCGTCGAATGGTTCCGGCCCGACTTGGATTGACAACGTCACCTCCCCGAAAACATGGCGTTTGGTTCCATCGAATGCCTTCACAACCAGATCACTGGGTGTGCAAATCACTCCACGAGTATCTAACTTCATTAATGCCTTCTTCGGAAGAACATTGAGTGATGACCCTGTGTCTACCAACACATGAGACATAATCATTCCCCTACACTCTATCGAGATGTGCAGCGCACTATTATGGTTCCTCCCCTTCGGCGTCAGCTCTAGGTCAGTGAACCCTAACCCATTTCCAGCATTCACGTGGGCTACGACCTCTTCCAGCTGGTTTACCGATATTTCCTGCGGTACATATGCGGCGTTCAACACCTTCAGCAGTGCGTTGCGGTGTGCTTCAAAACACAGCAACAAATTCAGGATGGAAATCTTCGAGGGTGTCTGATGGAGGTGATCCACGATCTTGTAGTCACTCTTTTTAATTAACCGCATAAACTCCTCGGCGTCTTTAACAAGTAAGTCTTTTTCTGCCCCACGAGGGATCTCTTCAACGACTTTACTCTTCCCTTTATCAGTTGCATCAGCTCTGTCCGCTTTGTCTGCCACGACCTCATGTGGTGCAAACACTCTCTCGCTGCGAGTAATTCCGCTGATTCCCGCAAGGTTCTCCACAGACGACCCAAACGGTTCTAGCTCCAACTTTTGTCTGTTGCAGTAGACTTCAGCCTCGTAATGCCAGGGGACAGCATTAGTGCTTTCGAACGGTATCAGCCCAGCTTTGGTGATAGTAATCATGGGCGGCCTGGGTGCAGAAATAGTTATCGTCTGGCGAGGGATGGCGATGGTGGCGACCTCATCATCTTGCTTCAGCATTACCTCTCCTGATCCGCATTCGGCCCTCCGGCTAAACTGTAGGATTCCCTCAGTCATCAGACTTTGAATCCCTTCTATCAATTGTTCACATCCATCAGGACTAGTCGCACAGCCCATACACAACTATCCGCAACCTGGAAAGAAACCTCTTTTCATCAGCTTAGCTTTAACGAAGCTAAGCGGTATCTTCAGATCTTTGACGTCAGTCAACAAATCCAAACTCTCGTCTTCAATAATGGCGTTTATTCCATCTCCCCTATGATTCGGCATGGGGTTCTTCGTGACGTTCGGCACATTATCTGAGAAGTTGATGATCTTAGCGTCCACCATGTCCTGCACCTTATGCTTGAAGGCTTTGCAATTCTCTACTGTGTGGCCTGGTGCCCCTGAGTGAAACTCACAAGTTGCATTCGCGTCATAACCTGGCGGAGGTGCCCCTGTCAAGGGAGCCAAAGTTCTCTTCTGGATCAAATGTAGCTGAAGCAAAGTCTGCAATAGTTGCGCGTACGACATGGGTGGTGTCTCGAGGTTACGGCTCAACAGAGGTGCCCGATTTTGATACTTTCTGTACACTTGTTGATTTGGCTGCTGCTGCTGCTGCTGTGGCTGTTGAATTGCCGGGATAGTTATGCTGGCCACCTGCTGGTGAGGGCCTTTACCCTTCCTTCGAGCGTTGGTCACAGCGCTCGTTTCTCCTTCCCGTCTTTTTCCACCATAAGGTTTCTTGCCTCCTCCAGCTGAGGACGAATCACCTTGAATTTTCCCTAGTTTGATCCCATTTTCAATGTGCTCACCCGTGATAATGAGATCTGAGAAAGTTCCAGACATACCGCTGACCAATTTCTCATAATAAACCCCTGGGAGGGTGGCTACGAACATCTGCACAAGCTCACGTTCAAACATCGGCGGCTGAACCCTGGCTGCCAATTCACGCCACCGCTGGGTATATTCCTTAAATCCTTCGTTGTTCCTTTGTGACAGATTCTGCAGTTGGACTTGGTTCGGGGCCAAGTCGCTATTGTGTTGGTAGTGGTGCACAAATGCTTCAGCAAGTTCCTTCCACGTGCGCACACTGGTAGGCTCCAGACTCATGTACCATTCGAGGGATGGTCCGGACAGACTGTCCTGAAAGAAGTGCATCAGCAACTTCTCGTCCTCAGAATGAGCTGACATTTTCCGGTAGTATGATCTCAGATGGACACGAGGGCAAGTGGTGCCCTTGTACTTTTCAAAGTCAGGTACCTTGAACTTGGGGGGCACCTTGAAATCAGCAATCAGTCCCAACTTGGACATATCAACACCCAGGGTGTTCTGGTTCTCGATATTCCTCATCTTATCCTCGAGTGCCTTGAACCTAAGCTGTGCTTCAGCAGTCAGCTCCCCTTCAGCACCTCTCTGAGAGAACACATCGTCCTGACGATCTTCTAACCACGGCTGAGGCCCAAACAGATTCCCAACACCTGCATTGCCGTTGCCCAGCCCAACATTGACATTAGCTTCAAGACTCCCATTACCGACGCCCGTCGTATTGCCATTGACTCCCATGTTAGCTATCACATTTCCGTTGACACTGCCATTCCCCCCGGTCACGGGGACGCCATTCTGAGGAGTTTCAACTGGTGGAGGAGTAGGCACAGTCCCACCATGGAGTACGCCATTGCTATCGACCTTTGAAATCAGAGGCTGAACCAAGGTTCTGAGCTGATCCTGGCCATTGGCGACCGCTTGCATGAGCTCCATGAAGCGATCCATTCTTTCGCGGAGTTCTTGAACATCAGTTTGCACTTGCTCCATGATTCTGGTTTGATTTGCTCTGGTCAGATAGCGGTGAATAGGTCTCTGATCAATCCTGGAACAACCTGAAACAACCTGAAAACACAAAAGGGTTAGGAAAAACGACAAAGTGCTCGTTATGCAAATGCAAACGTGTGTCTGTGTGTTAGGGAGATTTCCCCCGATCCTAGTGCCTGAGTGCCAGTGCTGATAATAAGAAGTCCGAGTCCAGTCATGGAAATAACATCTCATATATAAAGAAAGCCCATCAAGGCAGTACACAACGTCAGCGAGTACAAGCAGAACCAATAGCATGACCCCAGCCAACAAGCCTGGTGATGGTCAGCCTACAACGATGATCGAACAAAAGGAATACAAATAGTCAAGCACGGCCACGGGCGCGAAACTCTTCTAACAACCCCTTCGTTTCTGGATGATCAGGACGAGTGAGCAACCCTTCGACGCGTAACTCCCTCTGCGCAATGGTATATTAAAGTCCTTCGACCGAATCTTCCCATGCTCCTTCGCCGAAACAATCTTCTAGCTTCCGCTTCTTGGATTCGAACATCAGTTTGCGTTCCTTCAGGTTAGCGAGAGCTCTGTTGAGCTGGCCTTCCGTGGCATATCTGTGAGCGGTTTCTTCATCAAACCTCTTCTCACTAGCCTTCCCCTGGGCCTTTAGCTTGGAAATCTGTTGCATCAGCTTATCCTCCCGCTCTTTCCTGGTGGCTAGGGAGGCCTTCCAGTGCTGATTGAACTTGGATATCCTCCGATATGCTTCGTCCAAGTGCTGCTTCTTCGTGGCTAGTACGTCATTGACAGCTTTGAAGTCTCGACCCATGCGCTCGCAATCAGCTATCTGCTTAGTCAAATCTGTACCTAGCTGGTTCACCAGCTCTGTCTGCCTCTTGAAGGAATGAACGGCTTCGTTTCTCTCACTTCGAAGCTGAGCCAATTCTTTCTCCAGTTCTTCATTTGCGTTTTTCAATTCATCTCGCTCAGCTAACACCCGATTATGCTGCTGAATAGGCACGGTAGTAGGCTCTTCAATCACTGGAGGGCTTTATGGCTTGGCAGGAAGAAACGGCATCCCTATAGCATCTGCTCTGGCTCTGATCCATGCCACATACGGAGGGTAGGCTTGATTATTGCTTCTCCCCAGCAATGGTTTTCCCTTCTTACTGATACCATTCCAAGCGCGTTGAAGCTTAGATAACATATCCCCTTCTAGAAGACCAGTGAGGTACAGATATTCCTGCACCTCTTCACCCTTCGGCGGAGCCCTCAAAGCATACGCGAACTGTCGGACCAGCAAAGACGGATTGTAGTTTATACAGCCCTTCTTGCCTATCAAAGGCACGTTTGGAAACCCGCTGCAGCTGAAGATAATCTCGGTACCCAACCTATCTCTGTCAAACCAGTCAATATCCTCCGCTGATAGACTCATCAAACGCTCGGACCACTCAGCTGTGGCTGCAGACGAAACAAAGGGACCCTTCTTGGGTAGATGACTATCAAGCCATTTATAAAGCAAGGGCACACAGCATGAGACATTCTTGCCCCTTTTGTTCTCGTTTTTTTAGTGGATGGAATAGTAGACATCTCCTATCAAGGTAGGGACCGGATTCCCTGAAGCAAAGATGCGGAAGGCGTCGAAGTCTACAAAATCGGGCATATTGGGGAACAGAATGATGCCATATATGCACAGAGCGAGAATGACGTTGAACATGACCCAACATCCGTCTTTGGCGCACTGCTGAGCCTTCCCTTCTAAGAACTGCAAGGAGAATCCGGGAACCTTGTTCCAACTAGACAAAACCAACTCGGAGGCATCCAGATGAAGTGAAGTAGCTAAATTAGCCAGATCAGGCTCAGCATCCATATGAACAAAAGGCATCTGCCTCTTAATAGTCACACCTAACAAATCAGCATATTCCTCTAGCGTAGGTGCGAGAACAAAATCCTGGAAAGTGAAGCATCTCAACGGAGGATCGTAGAACTGCAGCAGAGCGTGCAACCCATTCAACTCGAACGCAGAAGGTTTACGAACCAAACTGAGCAATTTGCCGTAAGACTTTCTGAACTCATCTCTCACAGAATCATCTGCTAAAGCAATCAAACCAGTCAGCTGAACCACTTCAGGGGCAGGGAGCTTGTAAGCCACGGTCTTCCTCAGAGAACCCATAACAATACAATAGGAGGCAAGAAATCCTGGATCGGGGAAAACGGTACCTGCAACACAGACACACGTTAATGAAATGCAAATGAGTATGCAAAGCAATGTAAAATGCAATCATGCAGCAGGAGATCAAGACGACTGTGCTGTTGAGATTCTGCATCAACAAAACCATACTCCTGCTCTATCAAGAACAACCACTATCTCTGATAAGAAGAAAACCCTGGTATCGGACCGCAAATTTGCTCTGTCAAGAACACACACATAAGACCATAAACCTGCTCTGTCGAGAACAGACATCTGATAATAAGGACCTCTGATACAGGACCAAAACTTTGCTCTGTCAAGAACAACCATCTGATAATAAGGACCTCTGATACAGGACCCTAACTCTGCTCTATCAAGAACAAACATCTGATAATGAGATCCTCAGATCCCAATCATAAACCTGCTCTGTCAAGAACAAACATCTGATAATGAAATCCTCATATCCTAATCATAAACCTGCTCTGTCAAGAACAAATACACATCTCTGAATATAAGGTCCTCTGATACAGGACCAAAGCTCTGCTCTGTCAAGAACAATCATATCTGATGATGAGAAACTCCGGTACCAATAAAACTGATTCACTATCAAGAAAACCAGGTAGTCTGAAGGTCAAAGTTTCCTGCAGTAAACCCAACCCTGCTCACAGGTATGGACCTAAGCTGACTCAAGTTCGGCATCCTATGCGTTCATCAGCGTCACAGACATTCAAGAGGGGTGATACGATACCCAGAAGGTGTGGCATCACCAGCTCATGAAGCGGCCTCACTCGCCTGAATCACAAATGATCTGTCCCCAGAGTCGACAATCCTCCAACCCAACAACCCCCTCAACCCAAAGGGTTGAAAAAGAAGCCAACTGGGAGAACCTCGTCTGAGCGTGGATTTCATGAAACACTAGTGCCTGCCAAGCAAGCACGCGCCCACTAATTTCCACAACTAATGCTATGTTCACTCAAGCCTGGGTCTGGCTTCTCACTCATCAGAATGCCCCTCCCACAACAGCACAGATAATCATATCATACTAAAAATAAAGTGCGGGAAATAAAATGCGATAAATAAACACAACCCAATAAGTAATCATACGAGCGCTAGGATTGACTCGCATAGGGAACCGGAGAACCAGAGACTCTGGGTTCGGTCCCCAGCAGAGTCGCCAGCTGTCGCTTATGTGAAAATAAGGTGCCGGCAAAACAGAAGAGTCGCCACCTTTCGTTATTTATCCCTCAGAGCGGGAAAGGAAACGATCGGAAAAACCTGACAAAAAAGGTATAAGATAAGGTCATCGCAACCGTTGTCTGGGTTCGGGAGTCGGTTACGCAAGGGGAAGGTATTAGCACCCCTCACGTCCGTCGTACTCGACGGGATCCACGCTTGTTGTGTTTACTGGACGAGTTGGTTTATCTATCTACCTATCAAGGCTGGCTTAAACAGAAAAGAAAATGACACGGCAAAGCGTCGCACTTTATGCCTACGTATTCTCATCAGAGAATGAGAAATCAGAGTCAACGTAGTTCGACTAACTACGGGTTACGGGGAAGGTGGCTTGCCAATACGTAAGTATTGTGCCTACATACTCTCAACAGGTATGAGAGATCAGAGCTTACGTAGTTCGGGCTAATACGAATTACGGGGGTTCAGATTCATCTGTTTTATCGAGTAGGGTTAAACAGCAGTTCCAGCAGTTAGGGACAAAGCCTGTTTGCGTTGGCGCTGAAGTTTAACGACACTCTTTTCTTCAGAAAAGCATTCCTTTGAATTATGGGCCCACGGGGGAAAAAGGTTTGAAGTTTGTTTTTTGTCTTTTACGGAAGAAGTGTTTTTTATGGTGTTTGCAATTTCAATCGCACTGGAGACTATGACCTGAGAGTGAATGCGTCGCATGTCACCCAAAGGGTGCCATACTAAACATCCAGACTGTTGGAAAGAAACTCTCCAACAATCCTTTCTCAGATAGCTTAAGGCTCGTAACGTACGAAAGAAATCATTCATGATTACTGTATCTTGAGCTGTTTTGAGATGAGAAGAAAAGGATCAACTAAAGGGAAGACTATCAAGTCCTACTGTTGTCATGCCAAGGATTCATCCTATGGTTGAGGTTTGAAACAGGGAACTCCTAGAAGTTATCATGCATAGGTTTCAACCTAAAGTTCTATCATCACTTCCTTATCAAAGGAAATGAGAGTCCTAAGGGATCATGTCAATGATACACAGAAATAGATAAAGCATCAGCTTAAACAGTAAACAGATATACAGTAAAATGCATGCAATGCAAGTGAGGGAGGAAATGTGTGTGGGGCAGCAGCCTCCACAAGCTTATCTCAACCTCAAGCCAGATATGAATAACTGCAATCATACAGGAAATAACATGCTATCAAGCAAAATATAAGAGACTGGAATCATACAGAAGAAAATAAAATGATGTCAAGCAAAATAAACCACATGGGCAAGGGAGCTGGGCTCTACCGAATACCCCCAAGCAAAGCCATACAGTAACAATACAAGCAGAGGGAGCAACTCAACCTCTAGTGCAATCATGCTCCTAGATTAAAGTCAGTCTAATCATGGACTTATTCTAATGCATCAAGCAAGTCATACAAGGCACATCAATACAGGAAAAACATACAAGAAAGAAAGCAAATCAACCCCTCTCTCCATTCCAAGCTTCAGCTCTTCTGACAACAATCCAGTCATTAGACATCAATCACCCTTCAAGGCTACCAGCTTCACTGGCAAGTATCAACTTGCTTCTCCAGGTTTCAACCCTTCAACATAAGTTTCAACTGGTTCTTTCTTCTCTCAAGCTTCAGCTTCCCAGTCAATTCCACCTTCAGGCTTCACTCCTAACCACAAGTATCAACTTGATTCCTTCAGGCTCTCCAAGCATCAGTGTAAGTACCAACTTATCCTTTTATTCCTCAAGCCTCAGCTTCTCACTCAATCTCAATTGGATCCTCTTCTTAAGTATCAACTCAGTCTTCAAGCTTCAGCTCTCTTTGCTTTACCAGTCTCAACTTGGTCTTCTCCTCTTACAAGCCTCAGCTTCTCAGAGTAATCCTCAATCACTTAGAAGTGTCAACTTCATCCTTCAAGTCTTCTTCAAGCAAGGAACTCCTCACTCTTCATTCAATCTCCCTTGGATCTTCAAGTATCAACTTGTTCTTCTTGCTCTTCAAGCTTTAGCTGCCATGGCAATGCTCAAGGAACCATCCTCTTCCACACTCTTCAATGAAGTCTTCATCTTCAAGCTCAAGTCCAACATCTTTCAAGATACTCAAACCAGAAGACCATTGATTTAACAGAATGAGTGGAAATGATAAACAGCTTACTGACAACCAAAGGAAGCCTGTAAGGGTTCATCATTATGAGAGACTGGTTCCCTCAAAGTTCTACTTCCCAGATAAAGCCACTCATCCCTCCAAAGGAGGGATGTGAATATCTGAGAAGGACTTTTAGTCATTGGGAGGAATGGAAGCACAAGATACTTTCCATATTTGTGAAAGAAATCAATCTAACTACAGGGCTCTCCCTATGTCCTATCTCCTAATCTTCATCAGACACCTTCAGGCACCAACAAATCCAAAGCTCCAAGCAACTTCAAGCAACTTCAAGCATCCTCACCTTGTCTTCAGCTTGTCTTCAATCTCAACCAAAGGCAAACCAAGCAAAAACCCTAATCTAAAGGGACTAAGGGAGTTAAACTAGTTGAATTAGTAAGTTAGGATCACCTAAAACCTAGTACTAAAGTTAGTCCTAACTAAAATACTAGAACCAATTGTAAAATCCTACAAAAATTACTATGGGAACCTAGGTCAATCATGACTCTACCACATTAATTCCAGAGATCAAATCATCAAATTAGACCTAGAACTAAATCCTACATTATAAGGTATCAAACCTAAACCCTAAAAGGAAGCACCTAAGTATAAATCTAGAAAGCACACCTATTTTCATCACAAAAATGTGAGAAACATTCTATGGAATCATACATGTCTAACCTAATCACACACAAAAAATTAGGATCAAAATCATCACCATGAGATCACACTAAATTCCACAAAATTATGCATCAAACATAACCATTTTAATATCAATTAAAATGTAAAATACCCATTAAATCAGAAATTACATGAAATGAAAATATTTTTTCTCTAAAAAATACTAGACTCAATCATGATTAAAATGAAAAAAGAATGGGTTTAATTGGATTAATTTTCAATTTATTATGAATTTCACAAGAACCATAAACAAAATGAAAAAATAAAGAAAATCCAATTAAAATAGACAAGCGCACGGTGTGGATAGTAATCAGAATCAGTTCAAAGTTTGGGTTGGGCCATCAGGGGGGTGTGAATAGCGCTTAACTCACTAAGCCCAAAACCAGTTGCTAAATGAAACGCAGTGTTTCAACATCAGAAATCCTTCACAAATCAAGTTTAAAACGTGGCCGTTGGATGAGCTCCCAGTCAAAGGTCAAACCAAAATCCAATGGTGTTCTGATCATCTTCAACCTTTCAAACATCTGAGCTTCGCGCCCAGCTCCGGCCACCACCGGTGGAGCTCCGATCATCTCCCTCAACCCTAGTTCTCTCTAGAGGCCTCCATTGCAAATGGTCAAAACATGAAACTCATCCCAAATCTTGCCACGAATTCAACCATACCCTTAGCTTCCTCTGAAACCTCAACTTTCTTCATATCCAATTCTCAACCGGAAATGGTAATTCCCGTATTTTGTCTCTAATTCACCAATTAACTATCTGAAATCCATCCTACACCATTCTACAATAAATCTAACACCTTAATTCAACTTAATTCTACCTAAATCATGTTATAGGAAGAAGGTTACCAACCTGAAAATCTTGGTTGAACAGATGCACGAAAACTCCAAATCAAGCTCTACAATCTTGCAGACACGATCAGTGAACCTCCTCCTTGCTTCTGTATGCAAAAGAACCAGTTGAGAGTGCTTCAATCTTGAAACTCGATGGTGAGTTGCAGGTGGAGAAATTCAACTTCAAGAGCACCAATTAGCCACGAATCCTTCTTGATTATGATCTGGAATCACTCATTGACATTCATGGAAGAAGTTTCAATCAAGAAAATGGATGGAAAGTGAGGAATTTGGTGAAACAGAATTCACTTGCAAGCTATGGAAATTCAATCTCAATCTATGCGCTCTTCTTCAATGATCACCAACCTCTTCAATGGATCAACTCTATTCCTTATATAGATGATGTTTGGATGATCTAGAACCCTCTAGATCCTTCTAATGAGACTTTCCACTTCTCATGTCATGAGATTTTCAACCATGTATCATGATGTGCACAAACCTTGCAAACAGCTTGGAATTCATCTCATTCACTTTCAATTTCTCCCCTAGTGACATTTTGGAATAGATTAGCTTGCCAAGGTCCTTGCTCATGCCTTGATTTTGAGTTTTGCAATTGTTACTTAATATGCAAGCAAGTGCTTTTCAAAGCAAGTCCACAAATTAGACCTCAAATCAAAATTGTGGCTAAACCAATGTTCTTAGAATGTTTTTTTAGAGTCAAAATGATATATTACATGCCTTGGTTTGGATGTGTAGATTGAAAATATCAATTTCCAACTTTGATTCATTTAACTTATACCCTTATTTTAGGTCATTTTTGAAACTTTGAGCTACAAGCCTTTACAACATCTCATGACCTCCTTACTAGCCTTAAAACATAATTTTAAACAAGTTTTATGTTGAACATTTTTCCATTTGAAGCTTGGAAATAGGAGTTATGGCCTTATACTTGAAATGACCTGTAATCTCCAAATGACCAAAATGCCCTTGACTTGTCAAAGCCATAACTTGAGTTCCACAAATCCTATCAAGGACTTCTAGTACTCTCTAGAAATTTAAGAGGATAAGGAACAACATTCATGTTGACCAAAAGTCCATAGGAATCATCCTTCTTGGGCAAACGTTTGATGCAAGTTGGGTTACTTTCAAGGCCCCAGATTCACATACCTCAGATGACTTGTAACTTGTCAAAGTCATAACTTGAGTTCTACAAATCCTATCAAGGACTTCTAGTACTCAAATTAAAGCTAAGAACAAGATCTACAATATTCATGTTGGCGGCAAGATGAGATGACAATCACATCTTGGGCTAAACTGCCTTGAAGATAGGGATCAAACTAGGGGATTTTACACTGTCGTGCCTTAGAAACCCTAGCTTGAAACTTCTCAAACTCTTCAGTCATGATGAGTTAACCTTGGAATCATCCTCATAGCATCTCAATGCATCAATCCATGATCACATGGTCTTTGAATTAGGTCTCAACGTTGCTCAAATCATCAGTTGACCTAGGGTTGACCCAGTCAAACCCTAGCTGCACCACTCATGGTTGAGGGTTCTTAATCTTGTGCAATGACCTATCTAGGCCTCATGATGGCTTTTAAAACATCTCATAAGCTCTCTCAAGGCTTCAAGTCTACATTCATGGCTTCAGAATCATCTGAGGAGCTCCCACAACTCTCAAGCTAGGAGGCACACACCCTTGGTTTCAACCACTCTCTCTGAGGATCTTCTAACTTCTCTGACAAAGATATCAACCCTTGACCACTTGAATAATCTTCCTGGCTAGCTTCAAACTATTGTATAGCTCTTGTTTGGTACTCATACCTCTTGATCTCCTGCATACATGTCAATGAAATGCAAATGATAATGCTAATGTGAATGAAATGAAACATAAGCTAGGTAAAGAAATGTTGGTCAAATTTTGGGGTGCAACATCGTTGACCGTATTTTAACTCTTGGTTGATAACCTTCGTTTCCTAGTTGATGATTCTGACTTTTGGTTGGTAGTCCCTAGTGAAGTCGCTATTTCACCTTCGGTCAGTGTTGTGGCGATTCCAACTATTGGTTGGTGGTAGTGATTGGTTTATCATTGGAGAGTAACCCTTATCCCATCTTTTGGATGGTATCTTTTGATTATTTTCTTTTGATGGATGTTTATCCTGTGCAGAGTTGTCTTGTTAGTCTACTCTTTCCCCAGTGTAGTCTTCTTCGCGTCGTAAATTGTTGGGTAACTTCTAGCCGGGTTTGGTAGGTATTCTGTGACCTTTATCCCAACTCTTGGTTGGTACTCATTTGCTGGTCATCCCATCTCTTGGATGGTATCCTTTGATTATTATCTTGTGGTAGATGCTTGTTCCCCCATGGCGAATTGGTTAAGCTTCTCTTGTATTTTCCCATCAGAGCTTGTCTTTTCCTCAGGTCGTAAGTCTGTTGATTGTACGTCCTGTAGGGTCTTGATTTGTGTTTTGTCCCCAGGAGGTTACCTTTGGTCGGCATCCTCATTTCATCTTAACTCTTGGTTGGTATCCTTGGGTTTGTTATCTTAACTTTTGGTTGGTATCCGGGGTTTGTTATCCCAACTTTCGGTTGGCACACTTGGTTTGTTGTCCCAACTCTTGGTTGGTATTCAGTGTTTGTTATCCCAACTCTTGGTTGGTATCTTTAGGTTGATATTTCATATTGGAATGTTATCCACAACATGTTTCATTCCAAATCTTGGTTTGTATTCGCTGTTTTGCATCCCCGCAGGTTGAAAATTTCAGGGTTCTTTTGGTATTCAGTCACCTTCTACCTTGAATGTTTGAAAGCTGATGCTTTTCATCCCTTCAGGTCCAAGTTATTTGAATAGGGCCAGCTGTAGCACCCCAAAATTTTCCCTTCTGTTTGAACTGGCTTTTGTTTCTCTGCATTTCGCATTTCCGTATATCATAGCATTGGTTCTTGAGGCATGAGATCAAGGCATTTTTGTGGCCCATGTTTCTTTTTTTAGTGCAAGAGTTTGAATAGTGAGCATCCGGAGCTCTGACATTTATTTTTCCCAACGATCGAGCAGTCGACTTTATTTTATTTTTGCAGGGGTATTTTTAGCTCATGAGGCAACACTCAGGCTATCTCAAGAATTCTCATAATTATAATATTCAAGAGAAAGTTTCAGAGGCTTAACAGAGCTCAAAATGGGAGAAAACAGACGAATGTACATATTTCCCTCCCAAAGGCACCAAATTCAAATTTTCAAGGTGTTAATCGGTTAACATTATTGGTTAACCGATTAACCAAAGCAAAATCAGACCAAATTAAAAATTTCAAGGGTGTTAACCGATTAACCAAAATGGTTAACCGATTAACCAAAGCAAATTTTGCCACTACACGTGAATTTTCAAAGGCAGCCATTTTGGGGTCCATTTTGATCACTTGTGAATTTGATTTTACACCAGAAGAAGGATCTAGAACCACTTTGAATTTTGATTAGTTTTCAAATTAATTCAAATTCCCTACAATTTCCCATTCCTAAAACCCATTCAATTTTTCATAACCACACTCCAAACCACCATTCTACTCCTAACCTAGGGGATATTTAAATGATTTTGCTCTAAACCTCACCAGCAAATCCTCATAATTTCATTTCATTTTCAGAATTCACTCTCACTCTTGAACATTTCTCTCAATTTTTCACCCCACAACCTCCATTAGAGCTCTTACCTTGAATTCTTTGATTCTTCATTGGGACCATTGAACTCTAGAGCTAAACCTTCGTCCTTCATCCTTATTATCTTCATTTCTCCATTCTATTTTCGTGCTAGTGTGGATCGGAATCTAGAAGATGATTTAAAGGAGCTTATTCGTATCGGTTTTGCTTAATTATGCTTGATTTTCACTTCTACAATAAGAAATCATTCGGATCTTGAAGAATCTATGGGTTTCTTGCTTGAATCTGGTCAATTGAAGTTGAATCTGTATGACCCCCTTCTATACCCCCAAATAATTAATAAAACATATAAAGCAATTAAGCACATATTCAAAATTTTATCAGAGTAATACTTAAAATACGGTATAAAAGAGATATGTCACATCATACATGAAATCAACATACAACACCTGCTCAATAAAAGACATGTAACAGTGGGGTAGCTTTCCACAGAGGAACTTCGTCCTTACACCCATGTCTCAATATTTAGAATTCAAAGCGGAAAATCTAAACATTGAATCATTTAAACAGGTAATCATATAAATACATATCATCAAGTTTGATTCACAACATCATTCATGTTTACAAAACATATCAACAGATACATATACAAAATGTACCCCAAAAGAACGCTATACAAGCCTAACTACCGGTGCTACATATCAGAGCGAACCAACCAAAAGAGTGAAGTTATACTTCACAAAAGACCTCCAGCAACCTAATCTGCAATGCCTCATACAGCATTATAAAACAGCAGAAGGGTGAGAAATATTATCATAATAATCAATGCATATAATTATATATACATATATACAAACATAAAATACACATATTCCGCGTTTCTCACCACAATTCATTATCAACATCATATACATCACAATATATGTGTAAACCAATATGGATGTTCACCAACATGTTTCATCATGCACACATCCATAATTCTTAATTCAATAATTCACACACACAAGCATATTATCATATAACAATGATATCTATGTGTTGCACCCCAAAATTTGCTCAACCTTTTCTTACCTGGTTTATGTTTCATTGCATTAGCATAGCATGGTTCTATCATTTGCATTAGCATAATATCATTCATCTAACAGGGGATCAAGTGTGATTCTTATCAAGAGAAGCCTATCTAGAGGTGTTATTCAAGCTTGAGAAGTCATCAAGGTCATCAGAAGGTGGTTTGAGTGCTTGAGAAGATCGAATGCTTGTATGTGGATTTTCTCCTAACTTGAGGACCAATTGAAGACCATTAGAGGGATGTGAAGTCTTGATTATTAATAAAGGATGTGGCTAAAGCTCATGGAGTGCCTTGAGGGTCATGGTTGAGCTCAATCAAGTCATTGTGTCAATTGCAAGAGCCACAGTTGAAGTGCAAGCAATTAGGGTTTCATATGGGTCAACTCTAGGTCAACTGTGCAATTGAAGAAGATCAAAGCCTACTTCTAGGTCATTGAGTGCATGAAATGATATGTTGAGGCATGTGAAATGTTGTGCCAAGATCAAATCAAGAAGAATCAAGAGTGTGAGAAGTTGCTAAATCCCCTATTTAGTGCCTAACTTCAAGACCACATAAGTCAAGATAAAAGTTTCAAATGGATCTTTGGCCAACATGAAACTTGTAGAGAATCTTCATACCTTTAATTTGAGTACTAGAAGTCCTCAAGTGGATTTATAGAACTCAAGTTATGGTCCAGACAAGTTACAGGTCACCAGATGAATGTGAAATTTGTCTGTGAATATCATATGACTTCCAAGCTACTTTTGACCTAGAAGCAAGTTTCTCATGGACTTTTGGCCAACATTAAAGTTGTTCCTCATGATCTTATCTTTCCAAAAAGGTATAGAAGTCTTCATTCTGATTTGTGAAGCTCAAGTTATGATATTTGCAAGCCAGGGGTATTTTGGGAAAGTAGATTATAGGCCATTTTGGATTATAGGTCAAAATCTCCAACTTGCACACTTCAAATGAAGTTTTGTTCAACATGGAACTTGCTCAAAAAATGTGATTTTAAGGTCAACCAAGTGTTCATGATGCATTGAATTGGCTTGAGGCAGGAGTTGATTCATGGTGGTTTGAAAAAGAAGGTTTTAAAAGGGATTAAACTTGAAAAAAATCCAATTTAATTGATAAGTGGTTAAAACATGCCAAATGAATACTCATTTTGAGTATAAATTGCATTTTGAAGACAATGGCATTATTAGATTTTGGATTTGAGGCAGAATTCTAGGTGTTCCAAAATGTTACTTCACAAATAAGTTACATAGCAAAATCATTCACCAAGCCAAATTCAACACTCTTTTTGGTTCAGAATCATTCACAAGGCCATGTGAAAGGGATTTGAAGCTTCTAGAACAAGCTGTGAGTGAGAATTCGTGACTGTCATGTGCAAACTTTTAAGTGAAAACAGAAAATTGGATTTGCTTATTTGGGCTCAGTTTGGACTTCAAAAGCCCATCAACATCTTCTATTTAAGTTCTTGGATGATTTCAGAATCATTTTGGTGCAATTTTCGTGGCTGAAGCAGAGAGAGCAAGTGAAGTTGCAAGCAAGCAAGAGCAAATCGTGATTTGAGTTCAAGGCAAAATCAAGAGCAATTGAAGGTTCTAACATCTTCCTCTTACATCATTGAGTGATTCTGGAGACTTTTGAAGCTTGAATCGTGCTCTAGATACTTCAATTCAGAGATCTACACCAGGTATGTAAACTTCAATTTTCTCATAGTTTTAGGAAGATGTAGATCAATTTGCACATGCTGTTAGGATCAGGAAGAGGTGTAGATCATTTTTGGATAGAAATTTGGACAATTAGAGACAATGTAGGATGACATATGATTTCTGTTGAGGCACGATTTGACTGGATCATGAGGAATCAGCACAAATTAGATAGATCAGGATGATTTAGGAAGCATGAGGAACATTTCTGTGCAATTAGATTTGAGTTTGATGATGATCAGAATTATGGTGCACTTTGAGTTTTGAATCAGATTTTGAAACTTAAGAGGATTTAGAGAAAATGAAGGTGATATTTGGAATCCTTGTGGAATTTGGAGTGGATTGATGTTAAATTCGATGTTGTTTGGTCACCTGTAACCTTGTCCTCACCGGAGAAGACGACCGGAGGTCTTCTCCGGCCACCACCAACAGTTTCCCTCCACCAGACATTTGAATGAGGAAGATGAAGTGGAACCATCAGATCTTGCTGAATTGGAGACTTTGTAATTAGATCCATTGGCCACGATCTGTTTGAATTTTGTGGACTTTGATCACACTGAAACGCAACGTTTCAGTAATTGACGTGGCAAGCTTCCTGAGCCTTAGATCCACATACTAAATCAATCCATCCTACGCTCCTTGTTTATTTCTCTGATTTTAATTTCTTTTAATTCATTTTCTTTTATTTTAATTGCATTTCACTTCCAAAAATCATTTTAATTTTAATATTGATCAGAAAAATAATCTAAAAACATCTCCATGCTCCTCTCTTTATTTATGATTTTCTGGAATTAATATATTTCATTTTCATGCATTTTTCAATTTAATTTGTATTTTCCATTTTGTGATGTGTCTTTATTTTTGCATAATTCTCCCTTCTGTTTGTTGATTTTTGTTTGATCAATTGGTATGGAATTTAACTTTGATCTTTTGATAGGTTGTAGTTCAGAGATGTATGTTCCCTTAGGAATTTTCTCATATATTTTAGATAATCATAGATTCTGTTTTGGATTAGGGTTTTAGAGATTTCCCTTTGATGGTTTCCCCTTGACACATTCTAACTTAGGATTTTATTAGTGGTCTTAGAAGTTGAATTAGGCTCTGATATTTGAACTATAGGTGCTTAACATATGCATGTTCCCTTAGGAAAATTTGTAGATTTTTAGAATCTAGTTTGCTATTTTAGATAGAATTTGCAAGTAGGTTGTTCCTTTGGTGTTCATTGTTTGGTGCTTTGCCTTGTTTGCCTTCTTGGTGGCTTTTGGAGCATGAGGAGCTTGGATTTTTTTCTTGGATGGTGTTCTGGACATCTTGTAGCTGCTGTGGATTTGCTTGTGGAGCTTGGCTTGGAGCTTTTCTTTTCTTTTAGGAGCTTTCTAGAAGCTTCTAGAAATTAGGGTTTTAGGAAAAGCCTTAGAAGTAGTTTTCTTTCTTGCATCAAACATGGAAAGATTTGTTTGCTTCCATCCTTATCCTATGATTCAAAGTCCTCTTATGAAAGCCACATCTCTCCTTTGGAGGAATGAATGGCATGTCATAATGAGTAGAACTTTAGAGGATATCCTTTCTCTCCAATGTTTGGTTGAGTGTCCTGATGAATTCCTTTGGTCTTCATCAGGCTTCCCTTCATTGTAACTTGATCTCAATGATGAATCTCTTCTTAGTGGAGCTTGCTAGAGCTTGAAGATGAAGATTGAAGAGTTTGAAGATGGATCATTCATGAAGCTAGCTTGAAGATGGAATCAATTTGCTGTCAACTTTGCTGTCAGGAGAACTGCTGTTTGAAGCTTGTTGTCTGCTGTTTGCTGTAGAAGATTATTGCTGCTGCTAGGGCTGCTTTGCTGTTCTTTTTCGCTTGTATTTTTATTGTGTAGCTTTTGCTTGTGTGTAGGCTTGAGGTTGAGCTTGTCTCCCTTGCCTGTTTTTAATTAGGTTCAAGGTTGAGCGGGTATCCCTTGCCTTGCTTGTATTGTTGCATAGCATGCATTTTACTGTATTTCTATTACTGTTTGCTTTCTTTTGTTGTTTTCCCCTAAGAACTCTGACTTCTCTGTGCAGGAGAATGTTATGACAGAGATTAGGGTTCTAACCATGCATGATAACATTAGGTAGTTCCCCTTCTAACCTTCAACCATAGGTTTTATGACGTCTTTCTCTTCTCATCTCAAAACAATTCAAAAACATGGTAATAAAGGTTAATTGAAGTCGTACGTTACGAGCCTTAAGCTATCTAGGAAAAGGTTGCTGGAGGGTCTCTCTCCAGTAATCTGGATGTATAGTGTGGTACCCTTTGGGTGACATACGACGCATTCACTCCTAGGTCATAGTCTTTAGTGCGACAGAGATTGCAAACATCCTAAAAAACAATTCTTCCATAAAAGACTGAAAACAAACATCCAAATCTCATTTTTGTCCTCTGGGACCCTTAATCAGGAAAACCCTTTCTTAAGGAGATAAAAAACTGTCAGACAAACTTGTGTCTTCCGTAGCCCGAACTACGTTTGCTCTGATATTTCATGTTGTATGAAAGTACGTAGGCACGAGATGCGATATCTCAGCGAGCAACCTTTCCCCCCTTACCCGTAGTTAGGCGAACTACGTTGACTTTGATTTCTCGTTTCAGACGGGAATATGTAGGCATAGAACAGATGTGTTCTGCCGAGTCACTTTTCTTTTCTTTTGTCCCTAAGCCTGTAGAGTAGATAGTTTAAACACACCCTTTTAGATAGACAACAAGCGTGGATCCCGTCGAGTACGACGGACGTGAGGGGTGCTAATACCTTCCCCTTGCGTAACCGACTCCCGAATCCAGTATTTGGTTGCGATGACCATTCTTTTCCCTCTTTGCGTTAGGTTTTCTCTAAGCGTTTCCTTTCCCTCTGTTAGGATAAATAACGCACGGTGGCGATTGTTCTGTCATTGCCGGCGCCGATTTTCGCAGTAGCGACACTATGCCATGTGACTCAATACATCTCAATGCAACTCAATGCCATGTGGTACCAACACTTATTATCATTTTTCGGTTTTTATGTTTAAATCGGGTCCACTCTTCTAGACCGATAACAACAAAAGTCCGTCCTCTAAGCTTTCAAACCCACTCTTCTATGCTTAGGACAAGTCACTAGTCTCCACGAAACTAGCAAGCATTGCCTCTTGACTAAATGATGCGTATGCAACCAACCACCAAATGCACTTAAGATCGTTCTCGCATCTTAATCTCATACATTTCAAATAATTCATCATATAGGAATTATAACATGATTGCACACTCACACATCATATCAAACAATGCACACCCAACATATTCATAACAATCAAAGCATTCATACTTTAATATTATCACCATATTCACAAGCAATGCACACATATCTACAATATATTCTCATGCATTCTTCACATACAATCGCATACAATTATTATGCATTCACAATATCGTGCCAAGGGAAACAACTCAATCACATTCATCATGTACTTTTAAATCAATTTAAAACAATGCATATAATTTGCCAAACGGCCATGATTCATAATTAATCTCACAATCTAGGATTCACGCCATACAGCTACCCACAACATATCACAACAGCATATAAACTAGTCATTTCCGATAAGAAATGAACATATTTGAACCACACAATCAACATTGGATGGAATCACAAAGAAAATGAAATGTTGTCACGCTCGCTAGCATGCTCGCCTAGCGAACATTCGCTACTTGTTCGCCTAGCGAACAAGCTCGCGAAGGCAAACAGAAGCTACTGGAATGCTTCGCTACCTACTCGCTCCGGCAATGTCCTAGCAAACAACTTGCTAGCTCGCTCGCTACCAGTGAAGAGGGTCATTTACGTTCTGCCCAAGTCTGGGACCATTCGCTACCAACTCGCTACCAGCTCGCTGTAGCGAATGCTCGCGACCTGTTCGCCTAGCGAAGGTGCTAGAGAACGTCTGCGATGATCAAAACCCTCACTGTCCAAAACTCTCCAAAACCTCCAAAATCACCCGATTCTCACCAAACCAGTTCCCATAGTCTTAGTCTAACATCCTTCAACTAAACTACACAACCTATTCTCGGTTCTAACCGTTAAAACATCGATTCTACCGATTAAACTCATTTCTGCCCTAAAATGGAAAATGGAGAAAACGTACAAACAATCTATACATAATCACATACATTGATAAGATAATGATATTTCACACCCTGACCTTGATTAAATCGATAGCAAAGAGTTTTTCTTGAGGATTCCAAGCGTTTCCCTCTTTTCCTTCTCTTTTCTCCTCTTCCTCTTTCTTTCTCTTCTCTTTCTCTTATGTTTCTATTCTTTCCTTATATATCTTTCTACTCAATTTCCTTCCATCATATTTTCTCTCTCAAAATATCTACCAATTTATTAAATAATCATCCAATAAATAAATAAGTTAAATAAATCAAGTATTTAATACGAATAATTAATTATTGAAAATTGGGCTGTTACAGAATCAACAGTCACCAAACCAAATCTCGGCTTTGTAGGTTGGAAATTCTAGATCTGATGTTATTTTGAGCTTATTTTGCATAATCGACGTAGATCTTCAATTTTCGGTTGATTTTGTGGATTTCGATTTGTGTGATTTGTGATCTTGATGTTTGAATGTGTTTACATGTTGTTGCATCACTGATTTCTGGTTTAAATTCGTGCATAATTGATTATATGATCATTTGGATTAATGCATAATTGATTAATTGCTAAAAGTGCTTTTGAGCTGTTGTTTTTCTGCTTCTGGTACAGTGTTAATCGGTTAACCCGTTGCAGTACAAACTGGTGAATCGATTAACTAGTGCGAATTTTCAAATTTTTTTAATGGTTAATCAGTTAACCAATAGTGTTAACCGATTAACAGTGAACAAGAATGCCACTTTTGCTTATTTTTAAGCATGTTTTGGTTGCTTATCACTTTGAATCTTCATGGATCAATATGATACATTTGAGTGAGTTGTTTTAATATGTGTTGTTGTTCTTGATTGTTTAATCTTGATTCTTCGACACGCGTTGTTCAGTTTCCACTTGGATGCATACTTTATGGATGTTGTTCAAGTGATGATCAGTTGCATTGTTTGAGTTTGAAGAATTTCTTGGTTGAGATGCGCTTGTGGTGGCTGCTGCCCCACACTTTTTTCCTCCCACTTTTCTTTGATGATTGATGGTAATGGTCGTAGGAGTTTACTTTTCCCATTTCATCTCATCCTTGCATCTTTGGTGTTTTCATTTTATGTTTGCATTTCTTTTCTTTTGTGATTGAATTGCTTTGTGTTCTCTTGGTCTTTTGTCATGATCCCTTAGGATTTCTAGTCCCTCCGTTTAGGATGGGAGTAGGAGAGACATTAGGTGTTCAATCCAAGTATAATAACATTAGGGTAGATTTCCCTCTTGTAATCTCAACTTTAGGACGACTTTGCATGACAACGTTAGGGCCAAGTTTCCCTTAGACCTTCCATGCGTCTCTCTTCTCATCTCAAAACACATTCTAACTCATCTAATAAATACGATGAATGTGTTACACTACGAGCCTTAAGCACATGGGAAATGATGAGTGAGGGGTGTCCTCTCGCTTGTCTAGAGTGTTTAGTGTACGTCCCGTCTGGGGGCGATATGCGACACATTCGTTCATATGTCCTTATCTTTAGTACAACATGAATCACAAATCAAATTAATTCACTTCACTAAAAAACAAAAAATAAAAGACCAAACTTTACACTATCAATTGACCTCCGATTACATCCCCTTTGTTGAAAAACCTTGCGTTTTCAAACCCCAGCCCGGCTGATCTCAAACACACACTAATCGAACCCGAACCTATCCTTCACAATTCAACGATTACCGCTACTAGATCGACGGAACCCAGTGCTCCTCGATCACCTTCGCTCAGCTGAATGTATGTTGAGAAGATTGGTACCAAAAACCCCTAAATTCAGAGAATCTTGCAGGAAAAACCCTCAAGGTTTCCTTTACTTTCCTTTTGTAAGTCTTTATTCGCTGTCTTTTACATGCGACAAAAAAAAATTTTTGGGTATCTTCAATCAATTTGGACGCTTGGTGCCTATGTGGCCAAGAACTGAATGGTCGCCATACTTAAAGAATGTCATCTCCGCCGTTGTGCCTGAGGTCAAATGACGTTCTAATACCCTATGCAAATTTTCTCTGCCTTTTGCCAGAGGATGGTTATTACCCACTCACTTACCTTTTGTAAGTCCATTTTGAGATATCTTCTCAACTTTTCTTTCGTAAGGGATTTCATTGCCTTTCGCGTGAAATATTTTCCCTTCGCTTTCCTTTTGTTAGCGTTTCTTCGCTATCTTTTACACGCGACAAGAAATTTGTTTTGGGTATCTTCGATCAATTTGGACCCTTGATGCCTGTGTGGCCAAGAACTTAATGGTCACCATACTTAAATAATTTCATATCCGCCATTGAGCCTGTGAGGTCAAATGATGTTCTAATATCTTATACAAGTTTCCTCTACATTTTGCAAGAGGATGGTTATTACCCTCAACTTACCTTTTGTGAGTCTTCTAGTGTCTCTTTCACGAAATATCTCCACCTTGCGTTTCGCAACAGATTTAACTTGCCTTTAGTAAGACCTACCGTGCCTTTTGTACAAGTTCTTGTCAGCTTACCTTTTGTAAGTATCCTCTCTACCTTTTGTAGAAGAAAATTGTCTCCTAACCTTCTGTTTAACAGTTTTTTCTGCTTTTTGCAGAAGAAAGTATGATCGTCATCTCCTTAGGGAGTTTTCTTTCTACCTTTTGTAGAGGGAATTATCTCCAAACCTTTTATTCTGGAGTCCCCTTTACCTTTTTTAAAACAAACTTTTTCTCCTAACCTTTTGTTCTGGAGTCCTTTTTGTCGTTATAGAAGGAAATACGATCATATTCTCCCAAGGGAGTCTCCTCTATTTGACGTAGAAGGAGTTACCATGTCTTCAAACCTTTTGTTTTAGAGTCCTCTCTACCTTTTGTAGAAGGAACATTTTCTCCTAACCTTTTGTTGAGGAGTACTCTCTACCTTTTGTAGAAGAAATGTTTCTTCTAACCTTTTGTTAAGGAGTCCTCTTTACCTTTTGTAGAAGAGAACATTTTCTCCAAACCTTTTGTTCAGGAGTCATCCTTGCCTTTTGTAAGAGGAAAACCAATGTTTTCTCTTGAGTCCTCTCTACCTTTCGTAGAAGGAATATATCACATTTCCATATTTTTAGATTCCTTTCTACCTTTCGTTGAAGGAATATCTCATATTTCCATATTTTTAGAGTCCTGTCTACTTCTAGAATCCTAACGCGAAGGTCAATGGCAACTTCAAGACCAAAGGTACAGGCTTCGTACTTAGCTATGTTGTTCATGCAATTGAAGCACAATCTTGTAGTGACGGAAGTGTAACCACCGGTAGGATTTTATAGAACAGTACCAACACCATGACCTCTTTTGTTGGATGCACCATCGAACATCATTTTCCAACGGGAGCCAGGTTCATGACCCTTTTCAGAACCGGGTTCTTCTTTAGATTTGTAAAGAGACGTGACATCTTCATTAGAGAAATCAAATTTGAGCGGCTGATAATCCTCAACAGGTTGGTCGGTAAGGTAGTCTGACAAGAAATTTCCTTTTATTGACTTTTGTGCAACATATTGGATGTCACACTTCTCGCGGTGAGAATTGGATGTCAAATTGTTAATGAATTTGAATCTTAATTCATTTAGTTCACCACCGATATTTAATTTGTCCGAAGGAAGGGAAAAAGATCGAATTACCCACAATGCAATGCAAATGAAAAAGCTAGAGAGTTTAGGTTCGGGGGTTGGTTAAACTTAGGGAAGGTGCTAGCATCCTAAGTTTCTGCAGTACTCTATAGGAACCTCTTGTTTTAGGTTGTTTATTGCTAAGGGTTATTTGCTTAAAGGTGAAAGACCCAGTGGTTTATTCCTAAGTATACTCGTCAAGACATCGCATCTTGTGCCAACATATCTTGACGGGAATGGAATCAGAGTATTTGCAGTTCCCCTAAAGGATTTGAGGAAGTATTGATTGTTGGTCAAAGTTCCTAAGGGATAAAGGTTGTTGGTTGATTGATTCTAGGAGAAAAGACGAGTTATCATCTTAAGGGAGAACACTCGACTTAACCAATACAACTTTGTAGGAGATGGTATTTGCATCGTCTTGAGAGAAGGGCTCAAACACTCGGACTGTCGACGAGTATGCCATTATCTCCCTCAAGCGAAAAAGATCTTATATCTCAATGTGTGTTATGGGGCAGGAGAATTATATCTCGACGGTCAAGATGACTCACGTCTAATTCTCTAATAGGATAATAGTTGAATTGAGTTGAATGTTTTTCTATGTTGTAAGATAAAAGAACAAGGTCCTCCTTAAGGGGTAGAACTAGACTTAAGTGATCAACTTGAATGGGATCATGGATCAAATAGGAATTATGATGCAACATGAAATGCATACGCACAAGTGTTAAGTCATGCACAGATTCTTTCTTTGGACGAAAGCGATGCGATAAAATAAATACGGTAAATAAAGAGACGGCAAAATAATGTCATGCAAACAGATAACAGTATTAAAAGAGACAGGTGTGGTAGTGTGGATAATTGAATCGGGGTCGGAGCGGGGACGTAAGGAATTGTGTGTGCGTTGATTAATTTATGAGTGAGATCGTTTTTAGAGGAATTGGTTTTAGGAAATCATATTTTGGTGAAATTATATTAGATTAGATGAATTGATTTTATGAGAAAGTTATTTGATTATTATTTTTAGTGAGATTAATTTTAAGAGAAAAGTTATATTAGATTTTTATTATTTTTAAATAAAAGTTTTAAGTAATAAATCAATTCTAAAGAGTGATCTTTAAATAAAAGAGGTTCTTAAAGTATCTATGAGGTTTCATTTTATCTTATTAAAAAAGGAAATGGTTTATTGTTTTTTCATAAAAGGTTGTTATTGTGAATTAATTAGATATAAATTAGCCCACTTAAGAAAAAGTTTCCTAATATTAAAAATAGCTTTAGTTATTTATTAAATTGATTTTTAATAAAAAGAAGTTAAATTAAGAAAATGAACATATTAAATAAAAAAAGGTCATTAAAATTGATTAAAAAAAAGTGAATAAAAAAAAGAAATTACAAATTAATTAAATTGGAGATTTAATTGAATTTTAAAAAAAAAAGAATAACTAAATAAGTTAATTAATTTAAAAGTTAAATGAGAAAAAGATTATTAGTTCTATTTTATCGAAAAACGGTTAACTAAGGATTGGTAGCAGTTAATTAATTGGTTAATCAATTAAATAAAAGCTAATGATTATTAAATTAGTTAAAGATGGATTAAGGGAGCTAATTAAGGTTAGTGGTGAACGGACGAATCGTGTGTGGTGCAGGCATATGAGTTATCATGGGGGGTGCGACGGGGACCGTATGATGAATATGATGGGTGATGAACGATTATGGTGGCGTGGCTGTACGATGGTTGTGTGGGTGAGCATACAAGTGATTACAACAATATAGAAACAAAATTAAAAACCCTAAATTGCTCTTCTTCCCCCTTTTGTCCGCCGATTCTTCTTTCCTCCCTCCCAATCTTCACTCTGATTTCCCTCTCTTCTCCTTCTTTTCTCTCGCAAATCCTCTCCTTCCCCATTTCGCTACTCCCTCATCCCTTTAAATTTTCGTCGTTCTTCTTCTCCAGGCGATTTTTCATTCCCCAAAATTTTCCAAAAGACCTATAAAAAACTCCACAATAACAACACTCAATTAAGAAATAACAAATTCAAGTAGGGAAAGCATTACCTATGGTAAGAAATGAAGTGCTTGGGTCCCGGTTCTAGGGTGATAGTGATGATGACAACCCTCCGGCGACTTCGCGGTGTACACGGCTCTGAGATGGTTTTCTCATATAATGAAGGTATGTATGCTTTTTTTCTCTCTTTTTTTGTCTTCGTGATCTAGGGTTTTTTAGATTCCTGTGGTTTTGTGTTATTTCTCTGTGAACTTCGTTAGATTTCCGTGTGCGTGAATCTTCAAATTTTGTTTGTCAAGTGTATGAAATGTGATGGTGATTCTTCTTTGAATGTTGTTTCCATCCTCCTTTGTGCGTGTGATGTTCCTCTTTTTTATACCAGTCTGGGAATCAAAATCTGTAATCTGCTCTTGATGGATAATGAAATTCTTTCCAATTCCGTACCAACATGTCGGAACATGATTGGTTTTACCTTTTGAGAATAAATTTCCATTTTTGATGATTTCTATCTGAAACATGTTTAGGATTCCTTGCTATTCTTAATGATTTCTTGCCTTCCTTGGGTATCTCATTTTATTTTCTTTCCAATGTTGTTCATGATAAACCAACAATGATGGATATACAAATTAACTTCAACTCTCTTTTCTTTGTACTGCTACCGCTTCAAACACTACAGAGGGAAGTTTGAATATCCTTTTCTCAACGATGGGAGTGGAACCACGCCCTCTTTATTAGTTCCATAATTTTGAATCAAGATTGTGACTGATATCAAGCAATTGGGTCATCAGGTATTTCTCTTCATTAAGCTACAAGCTCATTCTCACTCATAGATTTGGACATTTTTCCTTTCTGTATTCTAAAAGTTGTAAATTGCAAGCCCTGTTATAGGTTTTGGCGGTTTAACTGTTTTGGAAAGGAAAGAATCAATGTTTATGGTTCATTGATTTAATGGATTTTTCTTTTAATTGTCAGGTTGGATTACATCTATGCACACGTTGCTTTCTGACATCCAGAAGTGGCATTTGTGACCTTTGACAGAGCTTGATCATGAAGGCTTTGAGATAAGTCATGAGCGTGGTCGCGACATAATGAAAAGATAAGTATATTCAGTTTCAACTCCCCTGAGTTAAATTCTCATTGATCATCTTGATGAACACCTGGTTTTAAAAACTGATTTTGTGCCAATACCGCATTTATCTAAACTTGCCAATACTATCTTTTGATAGTGTGTAATATAAATGTAGGTATGAGCACATCAACCACTTCAACATGGGCATTGATATTCCTCGTAGAGATGAACATTGAGAGAGGAGGACTAACACTTTTGAAGATGCGAACACGAGGGATCCATCGTATCGTAGTTCATTCGAGAATCTTTAAGTAAGAGCTTTTAACTTCTTTAGATGATGTTAAGCCTGTTGTGATAGTTCGTTTGTTATGGTCCATAGGATGCTGAGTTGAATTTTATTTTTGCAGGAATGATTTGTGAACTCGGCGCACTTTTCCGAACGGGAAGAGTAGTGCTACGTGTGAAAGAAACGGTTTGGAAAGTAAGGGACATATCCATGCTCTTTGAATTGTTTCATTCCGTTTTCATGGGTCCATAAATTGTTCCATTTTTTGCTTGCAGCAGTAGCGGCAGTGTTGGCCTTCATATCTGGGAACCGTCACTAATAGTTCAGCTCGAGTTATGGAAGAGTTCTTCAAGGTGCTAATAGTCTTTCAAAATACTCACTATTGGTTCGAACAAAAAGCGTCCTCCTCTGTTGAGTAGCAGCTCCTAATAGCCATGCCATCTCTTGTCTTTCCCATGGTTTATCATGTGTCGTGTAAAGAACTTACTTAGGATCAAAGGTTGTAATTTAATTGACCGAAATGATGCAATATCCAAGGCTTCGAAAACTCGAAAGTGTATCTTAACTTCCTATTTAAATGCAATCATGGAATTCTTTACCTTTAAGGTTGCAAATACTGGTTTGAATGATATTGTAACTTAGGTTTGAGTATGACAACCCTGAATTACAAAATAAGGGGAGCAATGCCGACCAAATCCGATAGCTTGACATTGCTTTCATATCTACTACCTTTGTAGCCATTTCTCACTATTAGAAATTCTGGATTCTCTTGGTAAAAGGCATGTTGTAGCGAATTTTATGACAATGATAAATTGAACTTAGCCTTGTGATAATGTTATAAAAAAAACCTCGACCAAATCCTTGGGTTGAAGGATGGTGAATGATGATGCTTTAGTTACTCCACATGGACATTTACATCTTGCGAAGTATTTTTTATTTTGTATCGATATGAAAACTTGCCTTGAGTTTAGAAAACAAGCGGGTGGCCTAAAGTCTTGAAATCTTGGAAAACAAATGTAACAACCACAAAGAAACTCTAACGCGACCAACTCTATTTGGATGAATATTTCTTGCACTTCTCTTCACTTGTAAAAAAAACAATAACAACATTTGCTCCAAATGTGATCACAACTTGTGCTCCCAACCTTCTAACGAACAACCACTAATTAAACATGAGAATGAAGTCACAAAACTCTTCTCCACCTGGTCGTACCCTGAAACATTTAACTGTCAAGAGTACCAACACTCTTATCTTCGGACTTTGTGCTCCTGCACAAACGCGTTAGTGATAATAAACATGCACACAAATATATAGAGATAAAAATGCGAGAAAAAAGAAGGTGAAATCTGAAGTTAAAAAATTAGGGCATGACAGTTGCCCCTATTTAAGTTACTTCTATCCAGAGATATGGAGATTGAAATCTTCGTCTCGACGAGATAGGAAGGACTTATATACAAACATTGCATGAATTTTTGGCCCTAAAAAGCCACCAAATGCAAATGATATGCGATGATATGTGTAACACCCATTTTAATTATTTAGTCATTTTATTATTATTTTATTTTTTATATGTTGGTGTGCCCTTTGTTGGGGTGTGTTTGATGATGATTGGTGGGTGTCCCTGATATGGGAGGATTATTGGTGGTATTTTGGTGTGGAATATAATAATATAAGAAATAATAGTAATATTGGTGGTGGTATTATTATTGTTATTATTATTATTATATTTATTATTATTATTATTACTTTTTGTGGTAATATTATTAATTGGAGAATATAATATTATTATTATTATTATGGTTTATATTATTGGTTAGTAAGAGAATAATATTAGTAATATTATTTTATTATTATTATTATTAGTTGGGATTAGAATATTAAGGAAAATATAAGTTGAAGGGGTAAGAAGGGAATTAGAGAGAGATAAGAGAAAAAGGAATACGAGAGAATTGGAAGAGTTGGGAGAAAGGGCGATAGAAGTGAGAAGAGCGAAGGAAGAGAGCGAAGAACGGAGAAGAAGGCAGAGGGTCAGAATTGGCCAACCTGGGAGGATTCTTTCACCGATCAAAGCAATTAACAAGGTAAGGGGGAGAAACTTGATTGGGATGGTATTTACATGTATAGGGTAGTGGGGATTCTTTAACCCCGTAGGAATGTATCGATTGATGAAGTTTTATGTTGACATGCCTATAATTGTTGAATGATGTTGATTTTTGATGAATTGTTGTTTTTGGTGAATTTGACGTATAGGTTGGGTTTACAATTTTTAGGGAAGTTCTGTGTGACCTTTTGAGGTATCGATAGAATGTCTAAGAGTTGATTCGGGAATGTGGTTTAGAAACCGATAGGTTATGATATTGTACACTGCTGGTACCGTTAATAAGATTTGAGTTGGAAGTGGAAGTTAGGTTGAATCTGGCTTGGATAGCACTGCTGAGCAGTGGAGAAATTAGAGGTATCGCAGCATTCGCTGGGCTTCGCCTGGCGAGTGTTGGCAAAGGTTCACCTGGCGAATGGTGGCGAGCGTTCGCCTAGCGAGCTGTGGCGAGTGGTAGCGTATAATTCTTAATTAAATCCCAGACTGAAAGGGTAGGAACTTCGCCTGGCGAGTGTGGCCAGCGAAGGTTCGCCTGGCGAATGATCCCTTTGCCTGGCGAATGCACAATAGTAGAATGAGGGCTTCACCAGCAGGTTCGCTTGGCGAATGCCAGCGAAGGTTCGCTACGGGGCTTCGCCTGGCGAATGTCCTAGCAAGCGTAGCAGTAGAATGTGACTTTTTGTTTAACTGGTGTACTTGGTGATAGTACGTATGTTCCCTAATATTTGACTTTAAATGGATGATTAGTTGGTGTATCCCTGAGTGGTGGGATGTGTTTATACTTGGTGTTTAAATGTGAGATTACTCACTGTATGAATTGAATTATATGATGTTGATGTGTAATATATCTATACATATATGCATTGATGTATGATGATATGATCAGGAGGATCGTGTGCACTTAGTGTGCTTGAATATAATAGTTGTGCATTGGTGTCGTGCATATCATGGTGTTTGGGTAGGATGAATCATATCTCAGGAGGAGCGTAAGTGATTCATACGTACTCCTTTGTGGAGAATGGTGGGGGATAGATCATATCTCAGTAGGAGCGTAAGTGATCTGTCGGGATAGATCATATCTCAGTAGGAGCGTAAGTGATCTGTCCAGGTTTGATTGAATGAACCAATGAGTCGGTACCGCATGCATGGTGTTGAGTTACATATTTGCATTATAATATGTTATATTGTAATTCGAACAACAGGTTTGTGATTGGTGTTGTTGGGGTGAATATCGGTGTGTTGGTGTGTTTTACTACCTTGTTTACATGTATTACATTACCAATATATTTTTGATCATGTTTTCTCACCCCTCTGTTGTTGTTGTGGTCTGTGCTTCTTCGGAAGTACATATAATCCAGGTACTTAGCTAGCTTGGAATATGGTGTGCCAGTCGAGTCTAGGATGCTCTGATACGTAGCACGGGACTTGGGTGTTTTTAATTATTTATGCTGAACTTGTATTTTGTTTCTTGTGAACGTATCAAAACCTTTGTTGGATTTTACTATTTAATATTCCGCTGTATTTGGAGAAAAACCTTTTTTATAAGGAAATGTTGGTTTTGCTATGTGATATCCCACTTGGGAAGTTGTTACTCTGATGTTTATTTATAATGTTTATTATTTTAATTATTTTGGGAAGTGGGGTGTTACAATTGGTATCAAAGCAGGTCGGTCCGTCCGGCCAGTGTTGTTGAGTCGAGTTGAGTCTGTCCTTTAGGATAGAGTTGAGTATCTTTTAACCTGGTGTTGTTATTTTTGAGCAGTATGGTAGGAAGGAACGATGCTGCATTGGCTGCTGCTATGCAAGCAATGGCGCAGGCGGTTACTAATCAGAATCAAACTGCAGATGCCCAATTCGGGAGTTTGGCGCAGTTTCGGAGCAACAAGCCGCCAACGTTTGCAGGAGGAATTCTGGACCCTGAAGCTGCACAGAAGTGGCTGAAGGCAATTGGGAAAATCTTCAGGACTATGGATTGTAATGATGAGCAGATGGTGAGGTTTGGTACTCACATGCTGGAGGGTGAAGCTGAGGCGTGGTGGGACAATAGTCGCCAAAGATTGGAAGCTGCTGGAACTGCCATTACTTGGGAGGTGGTTCGGAAAGGTTTTCTGGAAAAGTATTTTCCGGAAGATGTTCGAAGTGCTAAGGAGTTTGAATTCTTAGAGCTGAAACAGGGTAGTATGACTGTAGCAGAGTACGCTGCTAAGTTTGAGGAGTTGGTGCAGTATTATCCTCACTACAATATTGAGGGGGCAATGACTTCTAAGTGCTTAAAGTTTGAGAATGGACTGTATCCAGAGATTAAGTTGAGGATTGCTTGTCAGAAGATCAGGAGCTATCCTGAGCTGGTAAGCAGGAGCAGGATTTATGATAACGATAACCGGGTAAGGATTGCGCACTACAAAGCTGTTAATGACCGTAAGGGTAAGCAGAGGTTCAATGGTACTCCTTATAGTGTTGCTGCTGATAAGGGAAAACGTAAAGCTGTTGTTGATAAGAAGCCTAGAGAGGGGAGAGCATCTGCTGATGGGAAATGTTTTCGGTGCGGTGGTATGGGACACCGTGGTAATGATTGTCCTAATGAAGTTAAGAAGTGTTTTAAGTGTGGGAAGCTAGGTCATGTGATAGCTGACTGCAGAGCCACTATGCTGACCTGTTATAACTATAGTGAGAAGGGTCACATCAGTACCCATTGTGAGAAGCCGAAAAAGCCTCAGACGTCTCCGGCTGGTGGGAAGGTGTTTGCTTTGGCAGGGACTCAAGCTGCAAGTGATGAGCGAGTTATCAAAGGTACTTGTATTATCAATAATATTCCTTTGACTGCTATTATTGATACCGGTGCAACCCACTCGTTTATTTCTGTTGCTTGTGTGGATAGGATAGGGTTGGTGTCGTCTACTCTTGAGAGACGAATGACTATTGAGACACCCTCTATTGGTTCAATGACTACTTCTTTGGTATGCCTGAAGTGTCCGCTGACTATTTTCGGTAGAGAATTTGGAGTATATCTGATTTTTCTACCACTTGGTAAGTTGGATGTTATTTTGGGTATGAACTGGATAGAGTTCAACCAAGTCTACATCGATTGTTTTCGGAAAGAATTGTTGTTCCTGACTCCGGAAGAGGAAGCTTTAGCAGATTCTTTGTCTAGTAAAGAATTGAGGACCTTGTTGGAAGACGAAGCCAAAGTGTTTACTTTATTTGCATCACTAGCGGTGGATAGCAAAGTGTCAATGGAGGAATTGGCAGTGGTGAATGAATTTCCGGAAGTGTTTCCTGACGACATTACGGAATTGCCTCCGACGCAAGAAGTGGAATTTAGTATTGATCTTGTTCCTAGTACGAGGCCTATTTCTATGGCGCCGTACATGATGTCTGCAGTGGAATTGGCTGAGTTGAAGTCTCAGATTGGAGAATTGTTGGATAGAAAGTTTATTAGGCCGAGTGTGTCGCCGTGGGGAGCTCCAGTGTTATTGGTGAAGAAGAAGGATGGTAGTATGCATCTGTGCATCGATTACCGTCAGTTAAATAAAGTGACTATTAAGAATAAGTATCCTCTACCTAGGATTGATGACTTGATGGATCAGCTGGTGGGAGCTCGTGTGTTTAGTAAGATCGATTTGAGATCGGGTTATCATCAGATCAGAGTAAAAGAAGGTGATATTCAGAAGACTGCTTTTAGGACTCGATATGGACATTACGAATATGTTGTAATGCCATTTGGAGTGACTAATGCACCGGGAGTGTTTATGGAGTATATGAACAAAATTTTCCATTCCTATTTGGATCAGTTCATTATCGTATTTATTGATGATATATTAATCTATTCTAAATCTGACGAAGAACATGCAGGACATCTGAGAATTGCCTTGCAGGTGTTGAAGGATAATAATTTGTTTGCTAAACTGTCGAAGTGTGACTTCTGGTTGAAGAAAGTGAGTTTCTTGGGGCATGTAATATTTGGTGATGGTATAGTGGTGGATCCGTCAAAAGTGAGTGCAGTATTGCAGTGGGAACCACCGAAGACAGTGTAACACCCCCTTTCTATACCCCCAAATTAAATAAATAAGTCATTTAATCACTAGATAAAATTTTCGTCAGAGTTTACATAACATATGATATAAAAGAGGTGCGTTACATTATCAAGCAAATAAAAACAAAACAACTTCTGCTCAAATAGACATGCAACAATGGGTATCTCACGATTAAGGAACTTAGTCCTAAAACCCACATCTCAATATTTAGAATAAAAGCGGAACATCTAAACATTGATTTAATTCATTCATATAAACATATACACATCATTCAGTTAAATTCATGTTTGCAAAATCATCCATCAACAGATACATATACAGATGTATCACAAAAGAGTCAACACAAAAGTATCACCAAAAAGAGTCAAAGGCTTCCTAACTACCCAGATGTTACATATCAGAGCCATTGACCGAAAACAATGAAGACCTGCTTCACAAAAAGGACCTCCAGTAATCCTACTCTGCAATGATGTCGCTTCCACGAAAATCAGGTGCCGGCAAAACAGAAGAGTCGCCACCTTTTGTTATTTATCCCTCAGAGCGGGAAAGGAAACGATCGGAGAAACTTGACGAAAAGGTATAAGACAAGGTCATCGCAACCATTGTCTGGGTTCGGGAGTTGGTTATGCAAGGGGAAGGTATTAGCACCCCTCACGTCCATCGTACTCGATGGGATCCACGCTTGTTGTGTTTATCTGACGGGTTTGTTTTACTATCTACCTATCAAGGCTGGTCTGAAAAGAAAAGAAAATGACCCGGCAAAGCGTTGCGCTTTATGCCTATGTATTCTCATCAGAGAATGAGAAATCAGAGTCAACGTAGTTCGACTAACTACGGGTTACGGGGGAAGGTGGAGGTGGCTCGCCAATACGTCAGTATTGTGCCTACGTACTCTCAATAGGTATGAGAGATCAGAGCTTACGTAGTTCGGGATAATACGGATTACGAGGATTCAGATTCATCTGTTTTTTCTAGTAGGGTTAACAAACAGTTCCAACAGTTTGGTGTACGCAGCTCGACCCTTGGAGACTTAGGCGTTACCGTTTGCGGTAGAACTGGGAGTTAACGACACTCTTTTCTTCAGAAAAGCTTCCTTTGAATTATGGGCCCAAGGGGCAAAAAGGTTTGAAGTTTGTTTTCTGTATTTTACGGAAGAACTGTTTTTTATGGATGTTTGCGACCAATATCGCACTAGAGACTATGACCTGAGAGTGAATGTGTCGCATGTCACCCAAAGGGTGCCATACTAAACATCCAGACTGTTGAAAAGAAACTCTCCAACAATCCTTTCTCAGATAGCTTAAGGCTCGTAACGTACGACGTCAGTTCACCTTTATTACTGTATTTTAATTTGTTTTGGGATGAGAAGAGAGAAGGCTCAACTAAAGGGAGACTATCAAGTCCTAATGTTGTCATACCAAGGATTCATCCTATAGTTGAGGTTTGAAACAGGGAACTCCTAGAAGTTATCATGCATAGGTTTCAACCTAAAGTTCAAATCATCACTTCCTTATCAAAGGAATTGGGATTCCTAGGGGATCATGTCAATGATAAACAGAAACAGATAAAGCATCAGCCTAAACAGTAAACAGATATACAGTAAACGACTGTAAAATGCATGCAATGCAAGTGAGGGAGGAAATGTGTGTGGGACATCAGCCTCCACAAGCTCATCTCAACCTCAAGCCAGATATGAATAACTGTAGTCATAAAGGAAAACAAAATGCTATCAAGCAAACACAATAACTGCAATCATACAGAAGAAGCAAAATGCCATCAAGCAAATAACAAACCACATAGGCAAGGGAGCTGGGCTCTACCAAATACCCACAAGCAAAGCCATACAGTAAAAATACAAGCAGAGGGAGCAACTCAACCTCTAGTGCAATCATGCTCCTAGCTTAACTCAATCTAAATATGAACTTATTCTAATGCATCAAGCAAATCAAACAAGTCACAGCAATACAGTTGCACAGAAAGAAAACAGACAGGAAAGAAAGCAGATCAACAGCTTCCACAGCTTCACAGCAAAGCTCCTCTGACAGTAGTTCAGTCCTCAGCCTTCAACTGCTCTTCAAGGCTATCATCTTCAATAGCAAATATCAACTTGCTTCTCCAAGCTTCCAACACATCAACATAATTATCAACTTATCCTTTCTTCTTCAGGCTTCAGCTCCAAAGTAAACTCCACCTTCAAGCTTCAATCCCACTAGCAAGCATCAACTTGTTCCTTCAGGCACTCCAAGCATTGAACTCACAAGTATCAACTTGCTTCCCAACTTCAAACTTCAGCTTCTTCATTCAATCTACAATGGGTTCCCCTCACAAGTATCAACTTGTTCTTCATCTTCTTCAAGCTTCAGCTCTTTCTTCAATCTCAGCTTGATCTTCTTCCCACAAGTGTCAACTTGTTCTTCTTGATCTTCAAGCTTCAGCTTCAATGGCAGTCTTCAAATACTGGGAAATGCATCCCCTGGCACCTTCAATCTTCTAACAAGGAACTCCATCCTCTAGCAAGGGAGAAAGATTCATCTAACAAGAGCAAGGTTTGGATAATAGACAGCAGAGTGAAGACCAAAGGTCACCACTAAGCATCCTATCATCAGAGAAAGGAACCCTCAAAGGTTCTACCAACTTGTAAAGAGCCACACATCCTACCAAAGGAGGGATGACGCCTTCACAAGGGGACCTTACATCATAGGGAAGAATGGAAGTGATCAACACCTTCCATGTTTATGAAAGAAGAGAATCTATCTAGAAGCTCTGCCTACAAACCCTAATCTTAACACCTAATCAACACTACACCAAAAGAAGGGAAATATTCACATCCAAGCTTCTTCAAGAATTCCATGGTAGCTCACACAATTCTTCATCATCATCCAAGAGCAAGCAAAGCAAAACCCTAATCAAAGGGAACTAAAGAAATCAATCTAGTTGAATTAGCAAATTAGGATCACCTAAAACTTAGTACTAAAGTTAGTCCTAACTAAACTACTAAAACCAATTGTAAAATCCTACAAAAATAACTATGAGACCCTAATTCAATCATGAATCTACCATACAAAATTCAGAGGTTGAATCATCCACCAAGTCCTAGAAATAAAACCTAAATCATAAGGTACTAAGGGTAAACCCTAAAAATAGAGCACCTAAAGTTTCAACTTAAAACTACCTCCTAAATTCACCACAAAAATGTGAGAAAATCACTAGGTGAACATGCATATCTATGCTAGCTACACACAAAAAATCAAGGCAAGAAGCATCACCAAATGCTCAAACCAAATTCAACAAAACAAGGTATCAACCATGGCCATTTTAATATCAATTAATATCCAAAAAATGCAAATAAAATCAAAAATGCATGAATTATTAATATTTTTTATCTACAAAATTCTAGATTCAATCATGAATCAGGGGAAAAAAGTTTGGAATTAATTGAGCAATTTTCCTATTTTTTATGAATTAATTCCTAAGTCACATAAAATGATGAAAATAAAGAAATTCAAGGAAATTAATTAAATCAGCGTGGTAAACAGCAATCCAGCTTAGTTCATTTCTTGACTTGGGCCTAGGGGGGTGTGAAGAGCAGCTACAACCCAAGCCCACACACCTGAGTTCATTCAGTTCAATTCAAGTTCAGAAAAATCAAAGGAAAATTGCATGCGTGAGGTATCGAACCTACGCTCTTCTGGCTCACACAGCGAAGAACACAAGTTGGGAAACTTCATTAACCAAAATGCTGTGTTTAGAGGAGGGGGTATGTGGCGCAATCGCTGTCGTTGGATGGACGCCTGAGTCAAAGTCTCCCTCACGAATGGACGTCCTAGATTACATCTTCTTCAATTCAAATGTGTAGATGGTGGGAAAAATGCAGAATTCGGCGAGGGCGGCCGGAGCCTCACCGGAAAAGCTCGTGGATCCCTAACTACCTCTATACTCCACCATTGGCCACGATTTCTGAACCAAAGTTGCTCGAATTTTCACAAGGAATTCAACTACACTAACCAATCGTGCTAAAAACGCAAGAATAAAAAAATATCACTCTCAACCGAAAATGGCATCATCCCTAAATTGTCACTAATCTTCAAATTAATTATTCAGAATCCATCTATATCCTAAGGGGAACCTAACCACATGCTTCTAATTCATTAAAAGTGCATAATCAGTGAGAAATTTCAAGAAGTTAGAACCTACCTTGGAGCTTGGATTGCAATGGTTTCAGACCTCAATTCTCTTCCAACTCGTGTAGAAAGCTTCAATGCTTGATGGTGAACGATTCTTGGTGATCAATTCCTGATGAAAACCTCTGATTCTCAAAAACTAAAACTCACTTTCAAGATTTTTTCTTCACTTTACTCCAATGGTTTCTCAACAGAATTCTGCACTAGAAGCTTCTTAGAATGATCATTATCCTATTTATGTTTTGTTTCAATGGATTAGAAGCCCAAACTAGGCCCAATTATGGATTTTGGATCTTCATTTTTTCCTCCAAATTTCAATATGGATATGTGCCTTCAAGCCTTGTCCATGCTCCACAATCATTCTAAAACATTCACTTAAGCATTATGGAGTGTAATGAAGTGGTTTTCTCCCTTTGGTTTCAACATATGGAATGTATAGGGTATGTTACTTACTTGTGAAGCAATCATTCAAATGGCTATGTTAAGCAACTCAAATAAAAAATGTGACAATGCCAATCAATTCCATTCAAAATGACCACAAATTTGGCTTGAAAACATGTTAATCTCAATTATTTTGAATTTTCTCATTTTAATTCATTAAAATGGATTTTATGTGAAGTTTCTTCAACCAATGCTTAATATAATCCATATTAATGAACACCTGATGTTTAGACAAGCTAAAAACATCATTTTGAACAACTTTCATGTTGAACAAAAATGAATTTGAGGCTTGCAAGATGGTGTAATGGACTCATGACTCAAAATGGCCTGTAATGCCCAAATACCCAAAATACCCTTGACTTGTCAAAGCCATAACTTGAGTTATACAAATCCTATCAAGGACTTCTAGTACTCTTTAGAAATATAATAGAATAAGGAACAATATTCATGTTGGACAAAAGTTCATAAGAATCATCCTTCTAGGGCAAACGTTTCTTGCAAGTTGGGTAACTTTCAAGCTCCAAATTCACATTCCTCAGATGACTTGTAACTTGTCAAAGTCATAACTTGAGTTCTACAAATCCTATCAAGGACTTCTAGTACTCCAATTAAAGCTTAGATCATGCCCTACAACAATCATGTTGGGGTTAAGATGAGATGAAGATCATATCTTGAGTTAAATGGCCTGGAAGTCAGGGGTCAAGTTAGGGGATTTTACACTGTCAAGCCTTAGAAACCCTAGCTTGAAACTTCTCAAACTCTTCAATCATGATGAGTTAATCTTGGAATCATCCTTATAACATCTCAATGTATCAATCCATGATCACATGGCTCTTGAATTAAGTCTCAACTTCCTTCAAATCCTCAGTTGACTTACGGTTGACCCAGTCAAACCCTAATTGCACCACTCATAGCTGAGGCTTCTTAATCTTGCACAATGACCTGTCTAGGCCTCAAAGTGATCTTCAACACTTCTCATGAGCTCTCTCAAGACCTCAAGTCCATCTTCATGGCCTCAGAATCATCTGATGGTCTTCCCCATAACTCTCAAGTTAGGAGACCCACATACTTGGTTTCAACCACTCTCTCTGAGGATCCTTTAACTTCTCTGACAAGGATATCAACCCTTGAACATATGAATAACCTTCTTAGCTAGCCTTGCAGTCTTGTATAGCTCTTGATTGGTAATCATACCTCTTGATCTCCTACACCCATGTCAATGAAATGCAAATGATAATGCTAATGTGAATGAAATGAAACATAAGCTAGGTAAAGAAATGTTTTGGCAAATTTTGGGGTGCAACAAATGCCTCAAAGAGCATTATAAAACAGCAGAAGGGTGAGAAACAATATTATAACAGTCAATGCGTAAAATTATGCATAGTTACAATTCAACACAAGTTACTCATAATTCACATTCTCACCACACTACATATCCACACAACCAAGCATATTCATAAAAATCATGCCTATACACTCACACATTATTTCAACATAAACATGTTCATTTTATCAATACATCACATGAGGATGACAATGCAACTCATAGAGACCGACTCCTCGACCCTATGTAGATGCAAATGCGGTACCAACTCAATTCAACAGGTTCTCCAAGGAACCAGGTATTCAGCAGATTCTCCAAGGAATCAAATATTCATCAGATTCTCCGAGGAATCGAATATTCTGCAGACCCTCCAAGGGATCAAATACCAAAATAGATTCTCCAAGGAATCACATGCAATAACCGATTCTCCAAGGAATCATATGCAACAACCGATTCGCCAAGGAATTAACATCACTAGGATGTTCATCATGATGCTTTTATGCTCAATGACTTACGACACTTCTCTACATGCACACATGTTGGCAAATATATCATCATGCATATTCATCTCATACACGCACATACAATCTATGTATATTCATGCCAATCCACCATGCATTTGCATTTAATTCAGACGATTGCATAAAATTACCAAACGATTTCCAAGCCACGATTAATAATCAATCTCTAGGATTCACGCCACTCGGCTACCCACAGCACATCATAAACAATCATATAAGCTAATAAATCAAAGAGGGGTAGTTCGCAATCGGAACCCTAAGCCTCAACAGCACACAATAGCATAGAAAACTCATTATGCTACGTTCGCTACACGCTCGCCTAGCGAGCTGCTAGCGAGCGTTCGCTACCTCCTCGCCTAGTGAACTGCTAGCGAGCACAAACAGAACCTCCAGACATTGCTCGCTACCTCGTTCGCCACAGCGAACCCCCCAGCGAGCTCTTCGCTACTCCCTTCGCTGCCAGTGAGGGAGACTAAAGCACCACTGCCCCAAGTCTGGGACCATTCGCTGCACACTCGCCTAGCGAACTGCTAGCGAGTGCTCGCGACCTGCTCGCCTAGCGAGCTGCTAGCGAGCGTCTGCGAGTACAACTTTCTCCCACTGTTCAGAATCCACAAAAGCCAATGAAATCATCCGACAAACTCCAAATCTTATCTGGTAGCCTTAGTCTAACGTATATCGACTAGTCTACGCCCTCAAGTCTCGATTCTAACCGCTAAACAACGATTTCTATCGATTAATCCTAATATTGCCCTTAGATGAAAATGAGTAGAAACTCTCCTCAATCCAAACTACAACAACTAAAACAAACATAATCATACACATTAACAGTATAATAGAGTTTCACACCCTTGCCCGATCGATTGGAAGCTTTGGTGATGATTTCTTAAAGTTCTAGGTTTTTCCTCTCTTTTCTCTTCACTTTCTCTTCTCCTCTTCTTTCTTTCCTCTTGTTTTCCCCCAAATGTTTCTATCCCTTTTCTATTCTATTTCTTTCCTCTATATTCCTTCCCAAACACTTATCAAATAATCCCTCATAAAATTATCCAACTTAATATCGACCGCTAAATGTCCAAATTACCCTCTATTCCATTTTCCCCGAAAACTCCCCAAATCGATAAAATAGCATAATAATGAAATTAAACATATCAATACATAATTCCATAATCAAAATAACAATTATTCAAATAAATAAAAAGGACTCAACAAAATAGTGGGAATTCAGAATCTGGGGCGTTACAACTCTCCCCTACTATAGAAATTTTCGTCCTCGGAAATATTACCTGAGTCAAACAACTCCGGATGCGACTCTCGCATCTTGCTTTCCAATTCCCACGTCATATTGCCTTCTGCAGCACCTCCTCATGCTACTTTCACAAGCACAATATCCTTGCCTCTGAGCTTCTTAATTTCACGGTCCAAAATACTAACCAGCTGAACCTCAACCGTGAAGTGATCTCTTACTTCAACCTCATCCATAGGAACAACATGTGACGGATCCGGAACATACTTCCGAATTTGCGAAACATGGAACACATCGTGCAAATTCGAAAGGTTCGGAGGCAACGCCACACAATAAGCCACAACACCAACTCGTGCAATAACCTGATACGGACCAATAAAACGAGAAGTCAACTTCTTCGACTTCAGAGCACGTCCCACACCCGTAACCGGTGTAACTCTCAAGAACACATGGTCACCCTCTCGAAATTCAAGATCCTTTCTTCTATTGTCATGATAGCTCTTTTGTCTACTCTGAGAAGCTCTCATCTTCTCTCGGATAAACTTCACCTTCTCTGTCGTTTATTGTACCATCTCCGATCCAACTACCGAATTCTCACCCGTCTCATGCCAACACAAAGGCGTTCGACATTTCCGACCGTATAAAGCCTCAAATGGTGCCATACCAATGCTCGAATGAAAACTGTTATTATAAGTGAACTCAATCAACGCTAAATAACAGTCTCAAGCACCACCATGTTCTAGCACGCAAGCACGCAACAAATCTTCCAAAGACTGAATCGTCGTTTCGATTTGACCGTCCGTCTGTGGATGGTAAGCCGAAATCAACCTCAACTTAGAACCCAAGGCACCTTGCAAACTTTCCCAAAATATTGAAGTAAATCTAGAATCCCTATCCGATACAATACTCTTAGGAACTCCGTGCAGCTTCACAATCACACGAACATAAATCTCGGATAACTTCTCCAAAGGATAACTAATATCAATCAGAATGAAGTGAGAAGATTTAATAAGTCTATCAACAATCACCCAAATAGCATTATGACCTCTTTGCGTATTCGGCAATCCCGTAAGAAAATCCATTGATATGCTATCCCATTTCCATTCTGGAATATCCAACGGTTGCATCAATCCACTAGGCTTCTGATGTTCTACCTTAGACTTTTGACACGTCAAACATGAATACACAAAATGAGCAACATCACGCTTTAATCCGGACCACCAAAAGATCTTCTTCAAATCTTGGTACATCTTATTCGCTCCCAGATGAATACTTAAGTTACTTCGATATCCTTCTTCTAATATCATCTTTTTCAGTTCCGCATCATCGGGGATACAAATACGACCACGAAATCTCAAAACTCCAAAAGCATCGACTTTCAAAATCTTCATTCTCATTCATCATCAAGTCAACAAACTTCAATTCTAACTTTTTCTTTTCACACACGGTTGTAAGAAAATTATTCGTAATGTGAAGCATACCAAGTCTCACACTTCCCGGCATCACTTCGCAAACCAAACACAAATCTCTAAAGCTTTCCAAAAGTTCCCACTCTTTCACCATCATTGCAGACATGTGCAACGACTTCCGACTCAAAGCATCCGCCACAATGTTTGCCTTACCCAGATGATAATTCAAACTAAAATCGTAGTCTTTCAAAAGCTCTAGCCACCTCCTTTGCCCATTGTTCAATTCCTTTTGATCAAATAAATACCTCAAGCTCTTGTGGTCACTAAAAACTTCAAATCTCGCACCATAAAGATAATGTCTCCAAATTTTTAAAACAAATACCACGGCCGCTAATTCCAAATCGTGCGTAGGATAATTCTTTTCATCCATTCTCAATTGCCTAGAAGCATAAGCTACCACCTTACCGTCTTGCATCAAAACACCACCCAAACTTGACAAGGAAGCGTCACAAAATACCATAAAAGATTCCGTAGGATTTGGCAGAATCAGAACTGGTGTCGTCGTCAATCTTCTCTTTAATTCCATGAAACTTTCTTCGCAATTGGCATCCCAAATGAAAGTCTTTCCTTTACAAGTTAATTGCGTTAACGGAAGTGCCAACTTCGAAAATCCTTCGATAAACCTCCGATAATAACCGGCCAAGCCTAGAAAGCTTTGAATTTCCGTAACTGATCTCGGAGTCGCCCACTGCATTACCGCATCAATCTTGGATGGGTCTACACTAATATCATTTCCATAAATAATATGCCCAAGGAAACTCACCTCTGATAACCAAAACTCGCACTTCGACAACTTGGCATACAATTGCTTCTCTTTCAAAATCTGCAACACAATTCTCAAATGCTCCTCATGCTCTTCTTGATACTTAGAATAAATCAAGATGTCGTCGATGAACACCACCACGAAACGATCCAACTGCTCATGAAAAATACGATTCATATATTCATGAACACACCCGGCGCGTTAGAAACTCCAAATGGCATCACAGTATACTCATAGTGTCCATATCGTGTCCTAAAGGCCGTCTTTGAAACATCTTCTCCCTTCACCCGAATCTGGTGATAACCCGATCTCAAATCACGCAGCAAATCTTCCAACGACTGAATCGTCATTTCGGTTTGACTGTCCGTCTGCGGATGGTAAGCCGAACTCAACCTCAACTTAGAACCCAAGGCACCTTGCAAACTTTCCCAAAATCTTGAAGTAAATCTAGGATCTCTATCCGATACAATACTCTTAGGAACTCCGTGCAGCTTCACAATCACACGAACATAAATCTCGTCTAACTTCTCCAAAGGATAACTAATATCAATCGGAATGAAGTGAGCAGATTTAGTAAGTCTATCAACAATCACCCAAATAGCATTATGACCTCTTTGCGTATTCTGCAATCCCGTAACAAAATCCATTGATATGCTATCCCATTTCCATTCTGGAATATCCAGCGGTTGCATCAATCCACTAGGCTTCTGATGTTCTACCTTAGACTTTTGACACGTCAAACATGAATACACAAAATGAGCAACATCACGCTTTAATCCGGACCACCAAAAGATCTTCTTCAAATCTTGGTACATCTTATTCGCTCCCGGATGAATACTTAAGTTACTCCGATGTCCTTCTTCTAATATCATATTTTTCAGTTCCGCATCATCGGGGATACAAATACGACCATGAAATCGCAAAACCCCAAAAGCATCGACTTTGAAATCTTCATTCTCATTCATCATCAAGTCAACAAACTTCAATTCTAACTTTTGCTTTTCACACACGGTTGTAAGAAAATCATTTGTAATGTGAAGCATACCAAGTCTCACACTTCTCGGCATCACTTCGCAAACCAAACACAAATCTCTAAAGCTTTCCAAAAGTTCCCACTCTTTCACCATCATTGCAGACATGTGCAACGACTTCTGACTCAAAGCATCCGCCACAACGTTTGCCTTACCCGGATGATAATTCAAACTAAAATCGTAGTCTTTCAAAAGCTCTAGCCACCTCCTTTACCTCATGTTCAATTCCTTTTGATCAAATAAATAGCTTAAGCTCTTGTGGTCACTAAAAACTTCAAATCTCGCACCATAAAGATAATGTCTCCAAATTTTTAAAACAAATACCACGGCCGCTAGTTCCAAATCGTGCGTGGGATAATTCTTTTCATGCACTCTCAATTGCCTAGAAGCATAAGCTACCACCTTACCGTCTTGCATCAAAACACCACCCAAACATGACAAGGAAGCGTCACAAAATACCACAAAAGATTCCGTAGGATTCGGCAAAATCAGAACTGGTGCCGTCGTCAATCTTCTCTTTAATTCCATGAAACTTTCTTCGCAATTGGCATCCCAAATGAAAGCCTTTCCTTTACAATTTAATTGCGTTAACGGAAGTGCCAACTTCGAAAATCCTTCGATAAACCTCCGATAATAACCGGCCAAGCCTAGAAAGCTTCGAATTTCCGTAACTAATCTCGGAGTCTCCCACTGCATTACCGCATCAATCTTGGATGGGTCTACACTAATACCATTTCCAGAAATAATCTGCCCAAGGAAACTCACCTCTGATAACCAAAACTCGCACTTCAACAACTTGGCATACAATTGCTTCTCTTTCAAAATCTGCAACACAATTCTCAAATGCTCCTCATGCTCTTCTTGAGACTTAGAATAAATCAAGATATCGTCGATGAACACCACCACGAAACGATCCAACTGCTCATGAAAAATACGATTCATATATTCCATGAACACACCCAGCGCGTTAGAAACTCCTAATGGCATCACCGTATACTCATAGTGTCCATATCGTGTCCTAAAGGCCGTCTTTGAAACATCTTCTCCCTTCACCCGAATCTGGTGATAACCCGATCTCAAATCAATCTTACTAAAAACACGGGCTCCAACCAGTTGATCCATCAAGTCGTCTATTCTCGGAAGCGGATACTTATTCTTAATTGTCACTTTATTCAACTGGCGATAATCAATACACAATCGCATACTTTCGTCTTTCTTCTTCACTAACAATATCGGCGCACCCCAAGGAGAAACACTTGGTCTTACAAACCTCTTATCCAACAAGTCATTCAACTGCTCTTTTAATTCTACCAATTCCGATGCCGACATACGATATGGTGCCATCGAAATCGGTCTAGTACCTAGAACTAGATCAATGGAAAACTCGATCTCTCTCTCCGGTGGCACATCAGCAATGTCTTCCGGAAACATTTCGGGAAATTCGCACACCATGGGAAACACATCAATCTCCACCTTGCTCTCCACCGACAACGATGCAAACAAGCCAAACAACTGAGCTTCGTCCGCTAAAAGTCTCTTCAACTCTTTAGTGGATAGAAAACTCTCGCCCCTACCGTCTTCCAAAGAAGGAAACCTTACCAACTTGTGGTAGCAATCTAAATGAACTTTATTAAATTGCAACCAATTCATACCCAAAATCACGTCCAAACCGTCCAATGGTAAACACACTAAATCCATAACAAAGTCTTTACCATATATGGTCAAAGGACAACTCATGCATACCAAAGAAGTAGTTACTGACCCCGAAGCGGGAGTCGCAATAACCATGCCGCCACTCAAGGAAACCATGCATAAACCCAAAAGCTTAACGCACTCAAGAGAAATGAACGAATGAGTCGCTCTCGTATCAATAATAGCAACTAAAGGCACATTATTAATAAAACATGTACCTTTAATCAAACGATCCGCATTTGTAGTGTCCGCACCAGCTAAGGCAAATACATTTCTGCCCACTGGAACTTGCTTCGGTTTAGTACAATTGGGCTTAATGTGACCCACTTCGCCACAGTTGTAGCACTTCACCGCATTTCTTCTACAATCAGAAGTGGCATGTCCGAGAATTCCACAGTTAGCACACTTACCTCCGGCCTTTCCACAATCGTAAGACTTATGTCCCATTTCGCCGCACTTGAAGCACTTAATGGAACCAGAACCTCCTCCTCCGGGTTTCCTATCAAAATTCCCCTTATACTTGCCTTTGTCAACAGGCGTCACATAAGGCTCACTCCTTGCTTGTTTCTTGCCTTTCTTCTCACTCAAACTCTTATAATGAAAAGAACGAGCCCTACTGTCTTCTTCAAAAATTCTACAACATTCGGTCAAGTCCGAAAACCTTCGTATCCTTTGATAACCCACTGCTTGCTTTATCTCAGGACGTAAGTCGTTCTCATATTTAACACACTTAGAAAATTCCGCCGTAACTGCCGCATAATGAGGATGAAACTGGACCAATTCCACAAACTTAGCCGTGTAGTCTACCACGGACATGTTGCCTTGCTTTAACTCCAGAAATTCCATTTCCTTTTTCCCTTTTACACTCTCCGGGTAATACCTCCTTAAGAATTCAGTGCGAAACAAATACCAAGTAATTCCTTCATCATCTACTTAGAGAATTTGCCTCATACCGACCCACCAGTCGTCAGCCTCTTCTCTCAACATGTGAGTTCCAAGTCGCACTTTGTTTCTTTTAGCACAGTCCATAACCCTGAAGATCCTCTCAATCTCCATCAGCCAGATCTGAGCACCGTCCAGGTCAAACCTCCCTTTGAATACCGGTGGTTGGTTCTTTCTAAACTCATCATTCGCATTCACATTCGGTGCGCCTTGCACCGCCCTAGCCATAGCCTCCAGCGCCGCAGCCATAGCATTGTCATTACGACCAGCCATATTCTGAGGATTCCCAAAAATAACAACAAGGTTAAACAACTGTTTAACCAACACAACAATAAGACAGACGCAACTGACTCAACACTGGCTCTGATACCACTTAATGTAACACCCCCTTTCTATATCCCCAAATAAATTAAATAAGTCATTTAATCACTAGATAAAATTTTCGTCAGAGTTTACATAACATATGATATAAAAGAGGTGCGTTACATTATCAAGCAAATAAAAACAAAACAACTTCTGCTCAAATAGATATGCAACATTGGGTATCTCACGATTAAGGAACTTAGTCCTAAAACCCACATCTCAATATTTAGAATAAAAGCAGAACATCTAAACATTGAATTAATTCATTCATATAAACATATACACATCATTCAGTTAAATTCATGTCTGCAAAATCATTCATCAACAGATACATATACAGATGTATCACAAAAGAGTCAACACAAAAGTATCACCAAAAAGAGCCAAAGGCTTCCTAACTACCCAGATGTTACATATCAGAGCCATTGACCGAAAACAATGAAGACCTGCTTCACAAAAAGAACATCCAGCAATCCTACTCTGCAATGCCTCAAAGAGCATTATAAAACAGCGGAAGGGTGAGAAACAATATTATAACAGTCAAAGCGTAAAATTATGCTTAGTTAGAATTCAAAACAAGTTACTCATAATTCACATTCTCACCACACTACATATCCACACAACCAAGCATATTCATAAAAATCATGCCTATACACTCACACATTATTTCAACATAAACATGTTCATTTTATCAATACATCACATGAGGATGACAATGCAACTCATAGAGACCGACTCCTCGACCCTATGCAGATGCGAATGCGGTACCGACTCAATTTAACAGGTTCTCGAAGGAACCAGGTATTCAGCAGATTCTCCAAGGAATCCAATATTCATCAGATTCTCCGAGGAATCGAATATTCTGCAGACCCTCCAAGGGATCAAATACCAAAACAGATTCTCCAAGGAATCACATGCAATAACCGATTCTCCAAGGAATCATATGCAACAACCGATTCTCCAAGGAATCAACATCAGTAGGATGTTCATCATGATGCTTTTATGCCCAATGACTTACGACACTTCTCTACATGCACACATGTTCGCAAATATATCATCATGCATATTCATCTCATACACGCACATACAATCTATGTATATTTATGCCAATCCACCATGCATTTGCATTTAATTCAGACGATTGCATAAAATTACCAAACGATTACCAAGCCACGATTAATAATCGATCTCTAGGATTCACGCCACTCGGCTACCCACAGCACATCATAAACAATCATATAAGCTAATAAATCAAAGGGGGGTAGTTCGCAATCGGAACCCTAAGCCTCAATAGCATACAATAGCAGAGAAAACTCATTCTGCTACGTTCTCTACACGCTCGCTTAGCGAGTTGCTAGCGAGCGTTCGCTACCTCCTCGCCTAGCGAACTGCTAGCGAGCACAAACAGAACCTCTAGACATTGCTCGCTACCTCGTTCGCCACAGCGAACCTCCCAGCGAGCTCTTCGCTACTCCCTTCGCTGCCAGCGAGGGAGACCAAAACACCACTATCCCAAGTCTGGGACCATTCGCTGCACACTCGCCTAGCGAACTGCTAGCGAGTGCTCGCGACCTGCTCGCCTAGCGAGCTGCTAGCGAGCGTCTGGGAGTACAACTTTCTCCCACTGTTCAGAATCTACAATAGCCGATGAAATCATCCGACAAACTCCAACTCTTATCCGGTAGCCTTAGTCTAACGTATATCGACTAGTCTACGCCCTCAAGTCTCGATTCTAACCGCTAAACGACGATTTCTATCGATTAATCCTAATATTGCCCTAAAATGAAAATGAGTAGAAACTCTCCTCAATCCAAACTACAACAACTAAAACAAACATAATCATACACATTAACGGTATAATAGAGTTTCACACCCTTACCCGATCGATTGGAAGCTTTGGTGATGATTTCTTGAAGTTCAAGGTTTTTCCTCTCTTTTCTCTTCACTTTCTCTTCTTCTCTTCTTTCTTTCCTCTTGTTTTCCCCCAAATGTTTCTATCCCTTTTCTATTCTATTTCTTTCCTCTATATTCCTTCCCAAACACTTATCAAATAATCCCTCATAAAATTATCCAACTTAATATCGACCGCTAAATGTCCAAATTACCCTCTATTCCATTTTCCCCGAAAACTCCCCAAATCGGTAAAATAGCATAATATTGAAATTAAACATATCAATACATAATTCCACAATCAAAATAACAATTATTCTAATAAATAAAAAGGACTCAACAAAATAGTGGGAATTCAGAATCTGGGGCGTTACAGACAACAACGGAGATTAAAAGTTTTTTGGGTTTGGCTAGTTATTACCGCAGGTTTATTGAAGGGTTCTCTAATTTGGCGTTGCCATTGACTCAATTGACGAGAAAGAACCAAGTTTTTGTATGGGATGCTGCTTGTGAAGAAAGTTTTGAAGAGTTGAAGAAGAGATTGACTACGGCACGGTGTTAGTGTTACCGACTCCGAGTGAACCATTTGTGGTGTATTGTGATGCGTCTAAGATGGGATTAGGCGGGGTTCTTATGCAGAATGGTAAGGTGGTAGCATATGCTTCGCGGAAACTGATAGTGCATGAGCGAAATTATCCGACTCATGATCTCGAATTAGCTGCGGTTGTTTTTGTGTTGAAAATTTAGAGGCATTATTTGTATGGTTCGAGGTTTGAAGTGTTTAGTGATGATAAGAGTCTGAGATATCTGTTTGATCAGAAAGAGCTGAATATGAGACAGAGAAGATGGTTGGAATTTTTGAAGGATTATGACTTCAGTTTGAGTTATCATCTACGAAAGGCCAATGTAGTGGCAGATGCTTTGAGTAGGAAAGCGATTCATATGGCAGCCCTGATGGTGAAAGAAATTGAGTTAATTGAACAGTTCAGAGATTTGAGCATGAACTTATTGTCGAACTTATTGTCGATGCTCATATGTGAACTTATTGTCGATGCTCATATGTGAACTTTCTATGATATTGGGCAAAACTCAACACGTATGAAATGTTAATCCCGAAGCTATTAATGTAACATATATGTTTGTCTTGAAGTTTTGAAAAGAGATATCACGATAAATCGTGACAAAATCACCAGTTAGGATATAAATTTACATTTATAAGGCCAACATTAAATTTGAGCATAGCTCAATAGGAGTCAGGAAACATTATCTCACTGAGTATGATTTTGAACCAAACCTTACTTCAATTAGGACTTTTGAAGGTTATATATGGTTTAGTTTATGATTTGTAAAACAGAGGAATAAGGGTCAAAGTTATTTGTACCCATCCATTTTTGAAATATGTTCACTCACTTTGAAAATTCTAGTGTTCAATCAAGCTGATTGGAAATTTCCTTGCCCCAGGATAAAATGAGGTTGAAAATGGTTAAAGAGGATTTAACTTCCTCACATCTCTGGTGTTTAAGAGGTTTGAAATAATGCCTTACATCATCAATACGGTTTTATTCGAAAGCATACAACAAGAGATCTCGCGCTTTACTTCGTCATCCTCCTTCCAATTTTCTGCCTAAGCAAGAGATCGGGTAGCATTGGAATTATAAATTATGAAGAAAATTTTAAGAGTGAATACGAATGGATTTCTTCAAGACAAACATTTTATTGTATTAATGTTCAAAATAAACAAGTCCTTACATGCAAATTATACTTTTCAAAGGAATAAAAAGTACACACATAAGTGGACAAAATAAACAATCTGATGAACCCTTCTCATCAGCATAACAATATTCCATTCACGATCGGGCTTCCTCCTTTGAAGGTTAGCACTTCATCATCAATCATTTCTTGAACTCTTTCTTGGAAAACTTTTCACTCTTCAATCGAATGCCCCACTATTCCATCATAAAATTCACAGCTGGCGTTCGAGTTGAACCATGGTGGGCGAGACTTCATGATTCTAGTCTTTCTGGGTGTCATTACTGAGTTTCTAGCAAAATAAAACCATAATTGACTTTAAGTCAATGGGATAGGATTAAACTGGAGAATTTCTTCTTTCGGAATGCTCAAAGGTATCTTCTGATTCTTAAACCGTCTTCGAACCCGTCGATTCTGATGTTGATCTAGAGAAGTCAACCTTCGTTTATGAGGTAGTTGTTGTTTATGCTGAGTAGGATTTGTATAGCGATGTTGAGGATAAGGTTTTCGGAACTGAATCAGGCAAGAATTAAGAGGAATCCTAAATTGAATTAATATCAACACTTCCTTCCTCTAGGGAATCACTAATTGAGATCTCTTTATCAGCTTGGATATTCAAGTCATCTTGAATTCTTCTACTTTTGAGTGCACTTTCAATGTTTACTCCGACTTCCACAATTTTGGAGAACTCTAATGGCACAACGCCTACCATCCTATCATAATAAGCGTCTGGCAGCATTCTTAGAAACGTTTGGTTAGTTCTTTCTCTTGAAGTGGTGGATGAACTTGGGCTGCCAACGCTTTCCGCCATTGGGCATACTCCCTGAAAGATTCATTTTCATTCTTACTCATGCTCACCAGTTGATCACTGTCGGGAGCCATATCCAAATTGTAATTGTATTGCTTTATAAACGCATCAGCTAAATCTCTCCAAGACTGAATGCAGTTCCTTTGTAACTTCATATACCATATCAAGGATGCCCCACATAAACTTTCTTGAAAGCAGTGATTCATTAGTTTGTCGTTGTCAATATAGGCAGTCATTTTCCAACAAAACATCGGCAAATGATATCTTGGACAACTAATACCCTTGTATACTTCAAAGACAGGCATTTTGAACTTTGGAGGAATAATTATGCCTGGAACTAAACATAAGTCATGAGCATCAAGACCAGATGCTTTAGCTTTTTTCATCACCTTCAACTGTTCTTCGAGATCACGAAATCCTTTCTCAATTGCTAAAAATCTAGGATCGTCCACCTTCATCTTAGTATGAATATTTTGAGGATTTGGTATACACTGTGGAAACTGAGAAACTCTTCCATCAACTTGATTAACCCAGTTATCTTGCACATGCTGAGGTTGCCTAGGAATATCTGCTTGTTGAACATTATCATCAGAGGGAACATCAAATAACGGATTGGTCACAACTCTGAAACCAGTCATGGAATCCATATCCTTCGTTCTCTTTACTATCCTTCAGTAATTACTTCGAGCTTGGTCAGATGGTTAAGATGTCAGCTGACAAGACAAAGACTGAAAGTTGGATGAGGACGCAGCGCAGAAGAGACACATGCATATGCAAATGCTAAATGCATGATGCTATGAAAAATGCTGAATGCAGAAAGGCGGTTTCATGGAACTCAAGTATTTATAAACGTCACCGAATTCTAAAGAAAACTCATTTCTTATTTTTGATATCGACTATAAATAAGTATTCTTATAAGAGTACTGGCATAATAACTAAATAAAAACTAATAAAGTCCTAAGGAAGTCCTTTATCGTGCTTGTTGATTGCTGTTCTATCTGGACTTTCTTGAATATAAGTTTTGTCAAGGATTAATGTCTAAAGAGTGGTCTGACAGAGGAAGATAAATCCTTCATTTCTCTTCTCTTCTTGCTGGAAAATGAGGAAGGAATCCCTTGTTTACTTGGATCTTAAATATTGATGAAAGTATTTTGAACTTCTATTGATCTTCTATGATAATGGAAGCTTCTTGTATTTGTATTTTGAGGTTTCTTGATTCTTTAATCAGTGCCCTTAACTTCCTTAGGTCATCCACGTTAGGATTATTAAAAGAATATTTAAAAATATTTTTCTATCGTAATCCATATTGGTTCTATAATATTTATAAATAAAACTTGGGATTTTGTGAAACCAATTTAATATAATGCTTTATGGGTGCACAAACACAGGAAAGCACATAGATGCATAAAGATAAACAAACAAGAAACCTAGGTTTGAAACGAGCATGGGGCAAAGGGTATACCCATCCCTAAAGGGTGTGGACTAATGGTTGATTGTACCTGTAGAACAAGGTTCTAAAAAGGTGCCCAAAATCATCAGTTCATCTTTCGGATATTATCAATTTCCTGACTACCCAGTGGTTAATAATGTTAATAATATTCTCAAGAGAACCTCTTTTGAGTGTAGCATTGCATAGCAACTACTTTGGGAATACTCCCTCATAGTCCTTGCACTACGTTCTAATAAAGGCCAAAGTGGGATTAAAGGTAACTACGGTCCTCAGTATCACAGGCTCCAATCGAAAATAGTGAATGTTTTCACGTCTACTCGTTCAACAATACCATTTTCGAGAGGGCCTCAACTGAGAGGTGATTCTCAAGTCAGCTTGGTCGGGAATCACTCCCTATAGACCTCATCGAATATATCACCTTCCTATAATAAGCTCACTCAATTCCGGGTGTAGTACTTTGTCTTACCACTCAAGGATATCAACCCAAAAGCATAAATAAGCAATTATACAAGAAAGCAGATATAATAATAAACAAAGCAAATCAAAACAAGTTAGGGAAACCCACGAGAAAGAACATCCCCAGTGAAGTCTCCATTTTTGTCGCGGTGAGAATTGGATGTCAAATTATTAATGAATTTGAATATTAATTCATTTAGTTCTCCGGCGGTCTTTAATATTTCCAAAGGAATGGAAAAAGATCGAATTACCCACAATGCAATGCAAATGCAAAAGCTAGAGAGTTTAGGTTCGGGGATTGGTTAAACTTAGGGAAGGTGTTAGCATCTTAAGTGTATGTAGTACTCTACAAGAACCTCTTGTTTTATGTTATTTTTGCTAAGGGTTATCTGCTTAAAGGTGAAAGACCTAGTGGTTTATTTTTAAGTATACTCGCCAAGATATCGCATCTTGTGCCTACATATCTTGACGAGAATGGAATCAGAGTATTTACAGTTCCCCTAAAGGGTTTAAGGAAGTATTGATTGTTGGTCAAAGTTCCTAAGGGATAAAGGTTATTGGTTGATTGATTCTAGGAGAAAAGGCGAGTTGTTATCTTAAGGGAGAACACTCGACTTAACCACCACAACTTTGTAGGAGATCCTCTTTGCATCGTCTTGAGAGAAGGGCTCAAACACTCGGATTGTCGACGAGTATGCCACAATCTCCCTCAAGCGGAAAAGATAGTATATCTCAATGTGTTTTATGGGGCAGGAGAATTATATCTCGACGGTCAAGATGACTCACGTTTAATTCTCTAATAGGATAATAGTTGAATTGAGTTGAATTTTTTTCTATGTTGTAAGATAAAAGAACAAGGTCCTCCTTAAGGGGTAGGAACTAGACTTAAGTGATCAACTTGAATGGATCAAGGATCAAATGGGGATTATGATGCAATATGAAATGCATACGCACAAGTCTTAAGTCATGTGCAGATTCTTCCTTTGGACGAAAGCGATGCGATAAAATAAATACGGTAAATAAAGAGAGGATAAAATAAAGTCATGCAAACAAATAACCTTATTAAAAAGACAAGTGTGGGAGTGTGGATAGTTGAATCGGGGTCGGAGCGGAGACGTACAGAATCGTGCGCACGTTGATTAATTTATGAGTGAGATCGTTTTTGGCGAATTGATTTTAGGAAATTATATTTTGGTGAAATTATATTAGATTAGATGAGTTGATTTTATGAGAAAGTTATTTGATTATTATTTTTAGTGAGATTAATTTTAAGAGAAAAGTTATATTAGATTTTTATTAGTTTTAAATAAAAGTTTTATGTAATAAATCAATTCTAAAGAGTGACCTTTAAATAAAAGGGGTTCTTAAAATATCTATGAGGTTTCATTTTATCTTATTAAAAAGGAAATGGTTTATTGTTTTTTCATAAAAAGTTGTTATTGTGAATTAATTAGATATAAATTAGCCCACTTAAGAAAAGGTTTCCTGATATTAAAAATAGTTTTAGTTATTTATTAAATTGATTTTTAATAAATAGAAGTTAAATTAAGAAAAGGAACATATTAAATAAAAAAAGGTCATTAAAATTGATTAAAAAAAGAGAATAAAAAAATAAATTACAAATTAAATAAATTGGAGAGTTAATTGAATTAAAAAAAAATAATAACTAAATAGGTTAATTTATTCAAAAGTTAAATGAGAAAAAGATTATTAGTTCAATTTTATAGAAAAAATGGTTAATTAAGGATTGGTAGCAGTTAATTAATTGGTTAATCAATTAAATAAATGTTTATGATTATTAATTAGTTAACGGTGGATTAAGGGAGCTAATTAAGGTTAGTGGAGAACGGACGGATCGTGTGTGGTGCAGGCATATGAGTTATCGTGGGGCGTGCGACAGGGATTTTATGATGAATATGATGGGTGATGAACGCTTATGGTGGTGTGGGTGTACGATGGTTGTGTGGGTGAGCATACATGTGATTACAACAATATATAAACAAGATTGAAAACCCTAAATTGCTCTTCTTCCCTCTTTTGTTCGTCGATTTTTCTTTCCTCCCTACCAATCTTCGCTCTGATTTCCCTCTTTTCTCCTTCTTTTCTCTCGCAAATCCTCTCCTTCCCCATTTTGCTTCTCCCTCATCTCTTTAAATTTCCGCCGATCTTGTTCTCCATGCGATTTCTCGTTCCCTAATTTTCTCCAAAAGACCTATAAAAAAACTCTAAGAAAACAACACTCTACTAAGAAATAACAAAGTCAAGTAGGGAAAGTGTTACCTATGATAAAAAATGAAGTGCTTAGGTCGCGGTTCTGGGGTGATAGTGATGATGACGACCCTCTAGCAACTTCGCGGTGTACACGGTTCTGAGATGGTTTTCTCATATAATGAAGGTATGTATGCTTTTTTTCTCTCTTTTTTTGTCTTAGCGGTCTAGGTTTTTTTAGATTCCTGTGGTTTTGTATTGTTTCTCTGTGAACTTCGTTAGATTTATGTGTGTGTGAATCTTCGAATTCTGTCTGTCAAGAGTATGAAATATGATGGTGATTTTTCTTTGAATGTTGTTTCCATCCTCCTTTGTACGTGTGATGTTTCTCTTTTTTATACCAGTCTGGGAATCAAAATCTGTAATATGCTCTTGATGAATAATGAAATTCTTTCCAATTCCATACCAACATGTTGGAACATGATTGGTTTTACCTTTTGAGAATAAATTTCCATTTTTGATGATTTTTGTCTAAAACATGTTTAGGATTCCTTTCTATTCTTAATGATTTCTTGCCTTCCTTGGGTATCTCGTTTTATTTGCTTTCCAATGTTGTTCATGATAAACCAACAATGATGGTTATACAAACTAACTTCAACTCTTTTTTCTTTATACTGCTACCGCTTCGAACACTACCGAGGGAAGTCCGAATATCCTTTTCTCAATGATGGGAGTGGAACCACGCCCTCTTTGATAGTTCAAGAATTTTGAATCAAGATTGTGACTGATATCAAGAAATTGGGTCATCAGGTATTTCTCTTCATTAAGATACAAACTCATTCTCACTCATAGATTTAGACATTTTTCCTATCTGTATTCTAAAATTTGTAAATTGCAAGCTCTTTTACAGGCTTTGGCAGTTTAATTATTTTGGAAAGGAAAGAATCAATGTTTATGGTTCATTGATTTAATGGATTTTTCTTTTAATTGTCAGGTTGGATTACATCTATGCACGCATTGCTTTCCGACATCCAGAAGTGGCATTTGTGACCTTTGACAGAGCTTGATCATGAAGGCTTTGAGATAATTCATGAGCGTGGTCGCGACATAATGAAAAGATAAGTATATTCAGTTTCAACTCCCCTGAGTTAAATTCTCATTGATCATCTTGATGAACGCATGGTTTTAAAAACTGATTTTGTGCTGAAACCGCATTTATCTAAACTTGCCAATACCATCTTTTGACAGCGTGTAATATTAATGTAGGTACGAGCATATCAACCACTTCAACATGGGCATTGATATTCTTTCTTGAGATGAACATTAAGAATGGAGGACTAACACTTCAACATGGGCATTGATATTCTATGGTCCATAGCATGCTCTTTGAATTGTTTTGTTCCATTTTCATGGGCCGATAGATTATTCCATTTTTTGCTTGCGGTAGTAGCGGTAGTGCTGGCCTTCATATCTAGGAACCGTCACTAATAGTCCAGCTCGAGTTATGGAAGAGTTCTTCAGCGTGCTAATAACCTTTCAAAATACTCACCATTGGTTCGAACAAAAAGCGGTCTCCTCTGTTGAGTAGCAGCTCCTAATTGCCATGCCATCTCTTGTCTTTCCCATGGTTTATCATGTGTTGTGTAAAGAACTTACATAGGATTAAAGGTTGTAATTTAATTGACCGAAATGGTGCAATATCCAAGGCTTCAAAAACTCGAAATTGTACCTTAACTTCCTATTTAAATGTAATCATGGAATTCTTTACCTTTAGGGTTACAAATATTGGTTTGAATGACATTGTAACTTAGGTTTGAGTATGACAACCCTAAATTACAAAACAAGGTGAGAAATGTCGACCAAATCTGATAGCTTCACATTGCTTTCATCTCTACTACCTTTGTAGCCATTGTTCACTATTAGAAATTCTAGATTCTTCTGGTAAAAGGCATGCTGTAGCGAATTTTATGACAATGATAAATTGAACTTAGCCTTGTGATAATGTCATAAAAACACCTCTACCAAATCCTTGGGCTGAAGGATGGTGAATGATGATGCTTTAGCTACTCCACATGGACATTTACATCTTTCCAAGTATTTTTTATTTTGTATCGATATGAAAACTTGCCTTGATTTTAGAAAACAAACGGGTGGCCTAAAGTCTTGAAATCTTGGAAAAAAAATGTGACAACCGCAAAGAAACTCTAACGCGACCAACTCTATTTGGATGAATATTTCTTGCACTTCTCTTCCCTTGTAAAAAAAAAACAATAACAACATTTCCTCCAAATGTGATCACAACCTGCGCTCCCAACCTTCTAACAAACAACCACTAATTAAACATGAGAATGAAGTCAAAGAACTCTTCTTCACCTGGTCGTACCCTTAAAAATTTAACTATCAAGAGTACCAACACTCTTATCTTCGGAATTTGTGCACCTGCACAAACTCGATAGTGATAATAAACATGCACACAAAGATATAGAGATAAAAATGCAAGAAAAAAGAAGGTGAAATATTAAGGTAAAAAATTAGGGTGTGACAATACTCCGACAAGAGCATGTGCCATCTTGCTAGTCTTCCCGTCTGAGTAGGTTTCTCGAATATGTCCTTTATTGGATCCATGTTGGATATTTACAGATTAGTGTGACAAATCATGTACTGTCTCAGACGTTTAGCCGCCTAAACCAGCGTGTAGAAAGCTTTTCCCAATGGATACTAACAACTTTCACAATCGGTGAACTTCTTGCTCAAGTAGTAGATTGCATGATCTTTCTGTCCTGATTCATCTGCTTGGCCCAAGACACAACCCATTGATTCTTCGAGCACCGTCATGTACATGAAGAGAGGTCTTCCAGTCACAGGAGGGATCAATATTGGAGGCTCTTAGAGGTATCACTTGATCTTTTCAAATGTCGACTAGCAATTATCGTTCCACACAACCGTTTGATCTTTCGTAACAACTTAAAGATTGGCGTGCAAGTAGGAGCCAGGTTAGAGATGAACCTATAGATATAATTTAATCTGCCAAGGAAACCTCTGAACTGTTTCTCAATTTGTGGTGCAGGAATTTCCTGGATGGCTCGTACCTTGTCGGGATCCACTTCGATTCCATGTTGACTAACAATGAAGCCGAGTAGTTTGCCAGATGTGACTCCAAAGGTACATTTGGCAGGGTTTAGTCTCAGTTGATACTTCCAGAGTCTTTTAAATAAATTCAATAGATGATCAAGGTGATCTTATTCACTCTAAGACTTGGCAATCATGTCGTCGATATAAACCTCAATTTTTTGGTGCATCATGTCATGAAATAATGCCACCATGGCTCGTTAATATATGGCCCCAACATTTTTCAAACCAAAAGGCATAACCTTATAACAATAAGTACCCTAGGGTGTGATGAAGTTTGTTTTTGCCATATCAGTTGGGTCCATTTTTATCTGGTTATAGTCGAAGAAGCCATCCATGAATGAAAATACTGCAAAGCTAGTTATATTATCCACAAAAGTATCGATATATGGTAGAGGGAAATCGTCTTTTGGACTAGCTTTGTTAAGATCCCTATAGTCTACACACATTCTAACTTTGCCATCCTTTGGCCACCCATTTTGGGTACTTTGATACTGCTAAAAAACCTGCATCAATTTGCTTTTTGACCTCATCTATGATCTTGAGAGCCATGTCAGGTCTGGATCTTTGAAGCTTTTTCTTAATTGGAGGACACTCAGGTTTTAAAAGGAGCTTATGCATTACAATATCGGTATCCAACCCAGGCATATCTTGGTAGGACCAAGCAAACACGTTTGTATACTCTTTGAGAAGCACTATTAGTTTGTCTTTAACCTCTGCCCCTAGTGATCCCCCAATTTTGACCTCTTTTCTCTCTTCATCCGAGCCTAAGTTGATGACATCAATCTGTTCTTTGTAGGGTTGAATATAGGCATCCTTGTACTCAGTCATTTTTATCAACTCTTTAGGGACTTCAAAATCCTCATCTCTCTCGTCTTCGACTTGGAATACCGCTGGATCAAAATCAGAAAGAACTGGATGATCATCGGATCTGTCAGGTGATGGAGGCTCTCTACATGTCTTGAATGGGTATTCTTTAAAGGATTCTGAACTCTTTTGATTCATGCTAAGTAGCAGACGAAGATCTGGCGCGAGATCCATGTTATATTTATACTACTAAATAAACACATCAGGCGGATCTTGGAAGCAGTGGATTTTAGATTGATCTAGGCTTAAGTACCATTTAGTAGAGGTGCCTTTGAGGATGTCTTGAAAATAGTTTATTAACAATTTGTCATTCTCAATGTGGGTCCATACGTCGATAGTACATGATCAAGTGAACTTTTGGGCAGGTTGCCCCTTCATACTTTTCAAACGTAGGCATTACGAATTTGGAAGGAAATGCCAAGCCCGAGACTAAGCACATGTTCTTGGTGTCACACCCAAAGACATTGTTCCCTTCTATAGCTCTCATTCTTCCGGCCATTACGTCCATTTCAACCCGTAGTTTCTCATGCTTTTCATCTTTAGTTTTGGACCCGTCGAGTACGTTGAATATCAGTTGATGATTGTTGAAGACTAGTCGAAACTATGCCTGAGCACCGGCCTGAGTGTAAATGGGATTTTGGAAATCCTTCATTAATGGAAAACTCTGTGGATTTGAATATGGATGATGATTGAATGGTTGAGCATCACTGTACGAAGGCATGAAATCTCTGGCAATCCTGAAAGAATGTTCTGTTGTTGAAGTTACTAATGGAGGAGGATTTGTTGTCGTTGCATTGATTTCAGACACTATTGTAGGTTGTGTATCCATATTTGCCTTGATTACCTGAAGGACTTCCATGATTTGGATAACTTCACCACGTAGCCCTTCGACATCATTGTTGATCTAATCAAACCTCAAGTCTTGATCTGCCATTCTCTTCTGAACGTTGGCTCTTATGTTGTACCGATGAGTATTCAGCCTGGTTCTCTATTTCTCTCTGATAGCAACATAACACAGGATAAGCTAGAGGACCAATGAAATGCAAAATGAGATGCAGGATGCTAATACAGACCACACATTCAAGGAGAAACAAAAAAAAATTTACGAACAAAATTAATGGATCAACACGTAACAACATGATGAAAACTTAACACAATTTTCATTAATAAAAAAAAGTTTTACAACATAAAGTCTTCATTAACAAATTAAGCTTTTTCAATCATTTTACAAAATTAAAGATTATATATTCCTATAAGCCTGGGGTACAATAAAAGGAAATCAACAATTAAGGATCATATAACAAGATGACCCTTCTCCCTCCAACAATCTTGTCTTCTTCTGACTCTGACAGAGCAGCTCCCAAATTTCCACATTTTCTCTTTCAGCTTTTACCAAAGCAAATTTCAATTCTTCTCTAGACAAAAGCTTCTCTGGCTCCAGAGTAATGTCGTAGGAGTGAGTATATAACATCTTTAATGCTATTACTTTTGACCAAAAGAGATATTCCTTCGAGACAAGATAACTTTCATTTTCTATAGCAGTCATTCCTTGTAGTTTGGGGTGACGCCATGCAAAGATAGTTCGTGCTTCAAAATCCAGGTCAGCATCCTTTTCACATAAGCAAGTTTCTAGTTGGCCTGGATCTGGTTCTTTCTCAGTGGGGTATCCTAGCTGACGACGAGCTAAGATAGGATTGTAATTGATGTATCCTATGGTACTGATTAGAGGTATATTTGGGAACATCCCACAACTGTGTATCATGGCTACTTCTTTGCGAGCCAGGTCATACAAGCTGATGTTGTAATGAGAGAGTGAAGCCAGTTTTCCAATCCACGCATCATTGTCTTGAAGTTTCCATAAAGGGAATGTCCTAGGCAAGTGTGAAATAAACCACTTTCTTAGAAGTGTTGTGCAGTAGGAGAATTGCCCAAGATTGAACACCTTCCATCGATGAATAGCTTCAAAGATTTCCAAATCTCCTTGGTCATAATAGAACTTAGCTTTCTCCATGAATGATCTCGCCTCCATTCCGGTAAATCTACACCTATTATCCAACTGGGTTGGAAGGTCAGTGGGCTCTAGGTAAAGAGCTTCAGCCACATCTCTTCTGTTTGATTTCTTCTCCCTTCCATAGTTAGGTGTGAAGGTCATAGGGATTCTCAGATGCTCGGAGTATTCTTTCAAGGTTGGCAGTAGATGAAAGTCTAGGAATGTAAAAAAAATGGTATAACGGGTCGTAAAACTTCACGAGGGCTTGCAGCATTTCTTCGTTCACTTGTGTATCTAGCAGAGGTAACAAGTCCCCATATTTGGTTATGAAAGCAGCAGGATTCCTTACGAGGCTCCTTAAGATCCTTTAGTTGTCTAACCTTAAGCTCGGGAATGCAATCATGTTTCTTTGATCCATCACTATGTCTGCAAAAAAAAAACAAGATTTTGAACTCCTTGAGTGGTTAGCAGGAATGCAAAATGCAATACAAAGACGCTAGACGCAACTGGTTTTACAAAACTCATAAGATAATTAAAGCAAAACCCTTGTTTCATTAATGTTGAGAAAAGTTACAAATTTTAAAATATAACCCAAGAAATGTGAGGCTACATCAAAGGAGAAGACTTAGGCCCTATGGTTAGGAAATCTGACAAGAATTTTATCCACGTGTTCTCTTCAGTCTTTTCAACATAGGTTCTCCATCACCAACATGTCTACTATTCCTTTCCAAGCGCCAGAAGTTGGTGTGATATTCGAATACTTATGAGTACTCTGCATAGGTTTGATGCTAGAGAAAAATAAATTCTCCTTTGTCACATCTCCATCAGTCAGGCGTCTTTCGAGCCACCCAATCAAATCATCTTTGCCTTGCAATCCTTTCTGCAGTTCTTTCATCTCAACAAGAAGAGTATGGTACTTGTCTTTCCAAGTATCCCTCTCAAGCTTTATTCTTTCAAGAACCTCTTGGTATTCTTCCATATCTTCAATGGGAATGGAAAAAGATGACGCGATGACAACCTGCATATTTTTCTCAAAAAGGTAAGGCATCTTGAGATCACGAGCTCTATATTGGACCCAATGAGTGAATAGCTCAAAATCTACATAATTCCTCTTCCCAAGGCCAACTTTGGTTTTTCTCTGGATGTTTTTCCAAGCATCAATTGTACTGTTTCTTAAACTTTCTTCCGCTTTGGTGTTGAGGTAGAAGAAACCAGCCAGTAGGATGTTGTTAGGCCTATCCTTCATTAGGAGTCTGAATTAACGTCTAGTCATGGTGGGATTATAGTTGATTCCCCCTTATACTTCTAAGAGTGGTACATTCGGAAAAGTACCACAACTATCAATATAGACTCCTCGGTTGTAGGCAGGATCATACCAATGAATGTTTGCTTGTGTTAGAAACATAATCCTTTGAGACCATCTCCAACCATTAGGAATTTCTTAGAAAGCATTTGTTCTTGGTAGATGATTGGCAAACCATCTGTATATAAAAAGTGCACAACAACTAATAGTTCCTCTACCTTGAAGTGTCCTATGATGAATGAAATGATAGGCATCTCCTAATAAAGTGGGTATCGAGTTACCATTCAAAAATATGGTGATGGCAGTTGCATTAACAAATCCTTCTACCTTTGAGAACAATACCTAACTATATATCAGTAGGTCCAACACCGCTTTGAATGCTTCCATACTATCTTCCTTGGCAAGGTAAGTAGCCTTCTTCAAAAAGTAAGCAGAGTGAAAACCATTGACCCAATGTTTTGAAGTATGATTGGCTTTGACCTCAGATACTTCTAGATGGAGTGTGTCAGCAATTTCCTTCGACGATGGTAGCTTCTCCAAACCACTGAAAGGTTTATTATCTTTCACTTGAATTCCAGTGAGGTAGGTATACTCTTCTAATGTTGGCATCAATTGATAATCTGGGAAGGTGAAATAATGGTACAACGGACCGTAGAATTGAACCAAGGTGTTGAGGATCCCTTATTCCATCCTAGTCTTTACAATGCTCAGAAGCTTTCCGTATGTTTTCCCAAAGTCTTCGGATACCATTGTTCCTAGATTTCTCAATTCCATTGTATCATATTTCTTGAAGTTATATTTCTTAGTTTTTCTTTTCCTAAATCCATGATAACTAGGGTTTCGCAAAAAGAAAATGACTGAGTTTTACAAAACCAGTGCACCAAAGGAGATGCTATGATAACATGATGATATGATGCACACACAACACACACATGCAAATCCTAACAAGCAAAGGTCCTAGGTTTAGGTTTTCAAGCATAAAGCCATGGTATACCCTCCCAAAGGACATGTACTACTGTTTTCATCATACCTGTAGGACGGGTTCTATCAAGAGTTCTAAGAGTCATAGATAAATCTCTCGAAAATTATCAACCAACATGACTACTCACGTGGGTCAGAAATATTCTTTGGATAGACTTGTCTAGTGTAGTATCGCGTAAAAACTATTTCGAGACTACTCGCTCATAGTCTCCGCACTACGTCCTAAAAAGGCTAAGTGAGGTAAGTGGGTAACTAAAGGTCCTCAGTTTCACGGACTCTCAGGTTGGAACAACCAATGAAATACATGACTACTCATACAGCATCAATTATCTCAAGGAGGTCTCAACTGGGCATGGTTACATAATATGTAAAACATGTTAAGACTACTCCCAACAGTCAGATATTGATCATACCACATCCTATCGTATGTGCACTCAAGTCTGGGTTAGGACTTATCTCGTCACTCAAGATGTTACCCAAAGATCTAATGAAAACAAAATATTTATATATTCACAAATATACAGGTATTGGCATATAGAGATATAGCATATAAACACACAAAGTGAGCTAAACCCTTAAGAAAAGATTTACATTTCCCCAGTGAAATCGCCATTTCTGTTGCGGTAGGAATCATATGTCAAGCTATTGATTAACTTGAATCTTGATTCAATGAAATTCACTACCGATCTTTGATTTATCCAAAAGAATACTTGACTATTGAGGAATACTTGACTATGGTCAAGACTTCAAGGGGAACAAACATAACAATGTTTGTGTAGAGTTTAAAAATACTATCTATATCTAAGTTGGACACTCGAAGGGATTGAGTTTGACAAAAGCCAAGAGGGGAGTAAGTGATCATGACAATGATTCTTAAATGGAGTTGGCAAACTCTATCTTAAAGTTCTAAATGAAGGATACTCCTACCAGGGGTAGGTATTTATAATTAAAGAAAACTCTATTGTATATAGGTTATAACTTAACTAAGTTAAGGTACCTAATGACTTAACAAAGTCAAGGGGAGGTGTAATGAGCTATATATGACAGTGAAGTCAATAGAGAGACTTTCCTTTGGAATATGGGAATAACAAGGCAACTGGATGAGAACTAACAAGTTCCATCACATGTGGAAACTTAACAAAGTTAAAGCATACATAAGTATTAATTCAAACACGATGAAGATATAATAGTCTTGGTAATAACCAAGAAAGATTAGGGCAATCATGTAACAACATCAAGCAAAGAAATAAGTTACAACCAAGTATTTAATAATGAAAGGATCAAACCAAATGGTTACAACCAAAGGTACACAAAGATGTTTTAACATCTAAAAGGGGATGTTGATAAAGGTTCTTATAAGATCTATCATTTTAGGCATCAGGTATAAGTCAAGACATTACTTATCATGGCAAGGTTCCAAGATCATGAGGATAACAAACAACCAAAGGAAACATCAAACATGTGTGACAATAACAAGTTCATTAATGATGGGCAAACAAAATTCATTCATACAAGTTAAAACTTGGCATATGAATTAAGTAAATATAAATGTAACAACATTCAATCATTTTTAAGACACGTTGATGACAATCAATCATGGATAATCAAGAAGAGTGATAACAGTTCAAGCATGGATTCAAACTTCTCAAGGGGAAAGATGAACAAGGATCATGGTAACAACCATAGTAAGAATTAAACATAAACATTTTATGGTTCTAAAAATACACATAAACAATTAAAATGAGGTTAAGGGAACATGATCAAGATGTTATAACATCAAGAAGCATGTCATAAATCAACAAAAGTTTCAGGACATGATTTTCATGTTCATATATTTACAAAGGAAATAGAAAGTATGGTAAAGCAAAATACAAATTCTTTTAAAACATATAAGCATGTTAAACATCCAAAAGTGATTCATACAAGAGAAATCAAGTACTAAGCCAAAGAAACTCATGAAAATAAGTAAAATAAACCCTAAAAGATCATGTATTTCAAGTGAATCAAAGTGTTTCAAAAATAAAAAATTTTGAATTATTTCTTCACACATTGAAACTTGACATATCAAGGAGCATTTTTCAAAAAGAGTGGTATCAAAATGATAAAAATCAAAGAAGTTATGCACAAATCAATTTACAAAAAAAAATGATGAAGATTAATGGTAAAAACATAAGAAATGCATCCTATGGGGTTTGAACCCAAACACAATACATAGTAAAACATCAAAAAATATCACAAAAATGAAGCAAAAAGGTTGATCCGTAGGATCAAACCTAGGACTGGTAAAGCAAGGAGAGTATTGAAAGCGCATGGTAAACGACTGGGTGGTGATACATCCATTATATCACCCTCATTCGTAAATAAGTAAGGCTACAAATGACCTAAGGCCTAGAAAATACGATCCATGGTTGGTCACAAACCTCAAATTGGACCAGATGTAAGAACTACTATATCTTAATAAATTCTCCATGAAATGCAATGATTCAAATACCAAAATCACTCAGAATTTTATAAGGGTCGTGGTGAAGCCATTAGTCTTTGCTAAAAGTTACTCTAATTCAAAACCCGATAATAACATAAAAATGACACAAAATTTGTGATTCCAACAATATAGACTTATTCAAACATGATAAGCAGCAAATAAATGAGTGTACACATCCACAATATTGTGACAGACAAGTTTTATATTCAAGGTACATCAAGATATGACATGATTCAATGAGTTTTAGTTTTAGCACTTACCCCTTGAACACAAAACTTTAAAATCCTAACATGCTGCTACAAAGATGTTTCAATGATTTGGATGGCTTCCTTGAAGCTCTTTGAAGCTTCGGAATGCTTGGAGCCCAAAGGAATCAACTGGAACAGGTTATGCTTCTCTTCTTGCAAAAGTGAGGAAATGCCAAAATGGAAATTCAACCAAATGAAGTTATATTTGAACAAACAAGTTTTGAACATCTTAGGGATGTTATATAGGAGGTTTCAGAAGTGTTAGGATGATTGGAGATGGTCTGGATAGTGTTTTGGCTTTGAAAATGCATACAAGTCAAACTTTTGTGGATTAGCAGTTGACTTTTGAGTGAGAAGTTGTATGGCGGGAGTGATTGTTTTAACACCTTAAATACATTATATGTGATGTGTTTGAAGTGTTTGTAGAGGTGTTTGATGTTTGTATGAGTTTTTGAAAGAGTTTGTGCAAAATATATTTTTGCTTCACAAGAAAGTTACCTCCAATGCTTGCAAGAAGGTTGTGATATGTTGAATGGAAGATATTTTTCTTGGTTTCTAGCTCAACATGGTGTAGTTTATATGTGAGGAGAATGATCTATTTATAGGCAAGCTTGGAAATCAAGTGGTATGGGCATATTGGATCATCTTGTCAACTTTGCCCTTTTTGGAGGCAAAATGTACAAGATCAACTTGAGATCTTTCTTATGAGTTTTAGCCACCTCTCTATGAGTTTGATCATCACATATATCCTCAAAATAGTGGTTTTGAAATGAAAGGAAGGGAGAAGCTGATGTGGTTGCTGATTTGTGACAGAAACTGCAAAAACGTTTCTCTCATGCCACTTGCATCCACTTGCATGATTAAACAATTCATTTAATCCAAAATCTGAGTTTTGCTTGTGGCTATGCATTATATTATCCTCAATTAAGTCCATAATAATCAAATAATAAGTTAAGCACAGGATTAGAACATGTTTTAATTGTTTATGCAAGAAAATGCAAGTGTTGAACTTGGTTTTGTGACATGAAAAATGCCCAACTTGCCTTCTCCGATTCTCCCTAACCATAAAGGTTGAGAAAATGATCTTGTAATTTCTAGAAAAACCCAAACATGATCTAAAACATTCATGTTTTACACAAGTTCAAATTCCAAAGGGAACTTTGTCAAAAATCCTCTTGAAGTTTATTGTAAAAGTTGACTTACAAGCCAAGAAACATGAAAATTTTCTAAATTTTGAAATCCTTCACAACTTGATGAGCACATAACTCCAAATATATGAATTTTTTGGCCTCAACTCTATAGGACACTTTTTTAGGACTCCACAAGAGCTTTCCATCAAGCTTTTAACCATTCCATTTGGATGTGTGATTAGGAAGTTCTGATCCATTTAAGTTAGCTTAAAATTAGGGTTTTTCATGAACCAAAGTTTCTTGACTTGCAAGTTATTCATCAATCATTGATTAAATCTTCACCAAACTCACTAGATAGGCTCAAAGTGGTTTTGTAAGACTTGTTTGCTTCAGTTTGGGGTCAAAACCCTAAAAGTCAAAGAGTTGACTTTCTAGACAGACAAACCGAAGGACTGAAATCCTCAAGATCGATCTGTGTTTTGGGTTCTTTGAGGCTTTCAAACTTCTTGGGGAGAATTTAATAATTTATAGGAGTTTCAAGGATCATGATTAAAGCTTTAAAAACCCATCTAAGCCAAAAGTCAGGGTGCAGATTTCCACTAGAAACTCTAATCAGGGTGCTGCACTGCACTGTTTCCATTCTTTTGGTAACAACCTCCAATAACACTTGTTCTTGGAAATATGTGAGTCTATTGATGACATGAAGACTTGATTTGGAGAAGATCCATCCAAAACCTTAACTGATCAGTCCATAGGATCCTTGATTTTGATAGTGTAAAAGCCTAATTCATCTGCATCTTGTCATAGATCAACTTGAAAACAATTAAGGTTAGATAACACATGATTTATGTTCCTAGGATAATGATGGAATATTAGGGTTAAAATTTGGGGTATGACATCCTCCTTCTACCCATGTATATTGCATTAGACATATCGCACAAAACATCATCAGTCAAATCAAAGACAAGAACCTGCGCAAAAAAGTTGTGAATGCAGGGTATGCTCTAACCCAACCATGATTTTAGGAATTAAAAATCTTTCAATCACCGCTTTGGTGAGATCAATCTATTATAGGTTGACATCACTTTTTGCAACAAGAGGCGAAAGATAGAGTGCAGTGTTATTGTCGGGTCTATTATTAGGTGAAAGCATAATGAAAGTGATGAAAGAAGAAACTATCAAAGCCATGACAAATGTAGTAATAGTATTTGACCGTCATAGGAAAACTTTTAGTGTACAAGAAACAATGGACCATAACGAGGGGATGCCAAATTTATCCTATGTTGTCAAACTAAACAGATGTTGGTGTGACTGTGGCAAGTACCAGGCCTTCCGTGTACATTGCTCACATGTCATTCTGGCATGTGCACATGCTCGTCAAGATGCTTATAGCATTCTATCTGATATTTACAAGGCCATTACTATTATGAATGTCTGCAACGAAGACTTCGCAGTGCTACCAATGGAGGAATATTGACCTCCATACCAAGGGTAAATAGTTTGGCACAATGATTAGATGCAAAGAAATAAAAAAGGACGGCCAAACAACACGCGTATAAGAACAGAAATAGATACGACTGACAAAATGATAAAATTATGCAGTATATGTCGTCATCTCAAACATAATCGGAAAAAGTATCTGAATGTTGGAGCAACCTCTGCATCATAATTTAGTTTCTCCTTTCAATTATTGTAACCTTATACTTTCATATATTATTGAGTTTTTGTTACAACAATGTTAACAACAACCAACATATACAACAGATAACTAAATAAAAAGTGAAACATTTTTAACTGATTACAACAATCAAACTGATTTCATTCGGTCCAAATATCATTTCCTACACATCCTTGTCAGTCTTAACGCAAATCCACCTGTCACACCCTCATTTTCACCTTTAGCCTTTTATACCCTACATTCGTCATATCATACATCGTTCTATTGCATATCGAGCATGTGGGTTCACAAGGTAAGGATTGGGTCGGTTCTTTATTTTCCATTCCAAATAAGATAATTTTCCTATCATTGGACTACATGGAAGAAAAGGTACATCATCAAAGATACTCCATTGGGCCAATTATGAATCCAATTTGAGGTGGTCTCCCAAAGATCAAGAACAGTGCAGTTCAGGATCCCCGATTAGGGTTTCTGATCAGGAAAAGTCAATTGTAGTTTGACTTTTGATTTAAAAGGCGTTCCGATGATGGAATCATGGTCTATGAAGCTCATGTGGATTAGTGAAGTTCACTCAAGAAGTTTCAAGACCTTAGAAGACCCAGAACATCAACAGTCGATCTGATACTTATCGATCGATTGTTTCGTTGACCAACTTTGAAGGGATATTTGACCTAGTTCCACTTGGATTTCGAAAATTCAGTGAACATGAAAGTTGTACAGCTCCATGAGGGCTTTCCAAAAAATACTAGAACTCCTCCATAGCCCTTATGAGCTGAGAGTTTCAAATCCAGAAAGATGGGGTCCCAACACTTGAATGCATTATTCCAACTTTGTCACAAATCCACTTTTCAGCCACTTGAATCATTCTCAACCATTTGATCTGATAATTAGAGAGAATCATGATTAGAAATGCAGAAGAGGTGATGCCTTGAAAGGCTTGACAAGATTGGCAAAGCAAGTTGCCATTATTTTATTCAAAAGTCAAAGAGGAAAGAGAAACTTTTCAATGGAAATATGCAGCTGCAGCCTCCCTACACTCTAGCCTCACTTCAGTCACCTCCATGGCCCTTATGCCACTTGATTTATGCATCACATTGAGCCAAGGAGTTGATTGTGCAGCTGTACCAAATCTTGGACAAATTTTCTTCCAAAATCTCCCTCCAAAAGCGAAAATCCAAATATGCCCCAACACCTCTCATAGCCTATAAATAGAGGCTTCCTCCCACTTCTTTAAACACCAGAACTATCCAAAAAAACCAAAAACACATAGCTCTCATTCTTACTCTCCTTGCTTAAAAGTGAAGAAAGTCACAAAAACACCAAAAAATTGCCTCTTTACATTTTTCACACCAGCATCATTTGTAGCCATGAAACCACCATAAAAACCATCCACAGAATCTTAAAATCATCATTATAAGGTGTCTCGACCTTTGTTTCTATAAAAAATACCATAAATCTAAAAGTCAACTTCTCACACACTTGAGTTTGACTTTTGTGCACATTTCAAGCCAAATCCCTACACAAACCATTTCCATCATTGTGACACTTTGAACACCTTCCATTATAGTCATACTAACTGTCTATAATCTCAAACAATCACTGGAATTCTATCTGTGAGATTTGTCCTCAAGATTCTTTGTTTTTTTCAAGAGGAAGCAACATTCACAAGCTTATTCAAAGGGAAGGAGTTTTGGAGTTTTGCAGCTAGACTACAAGATGTATGTTTATTTTGAACTCATTCACTAGTATACATCATCATGTGTTGATTTTTTTTTAGTTTAGCTTGTGCATTACCATGTTGAAATAGTTTGTTAACTATGTTGTCAAATATGTGTGAATGCCATGTGTGATTGCTGTTAAGATGCCATTAGGGTGGTGTTTGTGTTTATTACTTTCATGAAAGTATGAGGTTGAACACATGATGAATCTATGCCTTAAACATTGTTATGTTGGATTGATCACACAAACTGTTTTGAAAGGAAAACAATTGGCAACATAAGAGTTCTAGGTATTAGTGGCTTACTGTTAGACATTGCCATGCCTGATCTTTCTCATTAGAGACTTAACCTTGCTCCCACTTGGATCTATCTAGCATAGGTAGAACATGCACTTTGAACTTTCATTGAGGTTCTTTGTTCAAGAGCTGCTGTTAGAGGTTGTGTTAGACCTGTCAACTCATGATTAAGATGTGTAGAATGTATGGCTCATTGTGTTGTGGCATTGTAACGACAGTCTGTGGTGCTGCCTAGGTTTAACTTAGTTTCCTTGTTGTTTTAAGTGAAGTTGTAACTTCACGCTGTGTTTGGTCTAGTTTGGATTTTTTGGGCTCTGTTTAAGTTATAACCATGTTGCCACTGTTTTTCTTTAAGATCTGAGTTTGTCAAATCACATTGATAGGCATTAAGGCAAGATTATTGGTTTGTTGCTTCAATTGGTTAACTTTGATACCTTCAAATTCCATTTATGCAATGTGTGTATAGAAGGCTTCAACTTTTGGTTTCTAGTTAAGTTAATTTGGTAGCTTTCATCTAAAGCATTCTTGAATTAGTATATGAGCTTGACATTATGAGGACCAAAGCTGTTGCTGTCATGAGATGGAGATTTTGGCTGTTTAGTACAGTCAGCCCTCTGCATTTGATAAGACTGTTGTGTGTCTCAAGTTTGTTAGGAATTGGTAAGAGTTGTTCTAGGTAGACTAGATTGTTGAAACTCAAGTTTGTTAGGCATTGGTAAGAGTTGTTCTAGGTATACTAGATTGTTCTAGGCATTGCTAGACATTAGTACAATAGGTTTTCTTTGCCTATGTGAGTTAGTACTGTCACTGTTTGATTGTTGAAACTCAAGCCAGATTTGTTCTTCAACAGTTGGGATTCATGAGTTTCTAGCATCTCATTTGGAGCAATTCATTTAGATGTAGAGGTTGGTAGCAAGTTGTGTAGAAATGTTTTGATTCTGTTCAATGTTGTCAAAAGCATGAAATGATCAAACTCTTTTATTTGTGTGCATGATTGTCAAATTCTGTTTTGTTTGAGAAGATTGAAAATTGTCATTGAAGTAGCTATTTAAGTTGAACATTATCATGATAGCATGACTGATTTGTTGTGAACTTGCTCAGTCTATACCATGTGTGAGTTGATATCACAGTGTGCTAGAGTTTGTGTTTACTTATGATAAATTTGGTTTCCATTTCAATGAGCAATGTCTGTTTGAATCTTAAGGTCTGTTAGCTTCTTTTCCTTATGAGATCTTAGTTGTGCTTGTAGAGGTCAGGTCTTGGTGGCTGCATAGGTTCATTTGAGTTTGGTTTGCATGTGTTTGTGGCCATGAGATTTACTGTTTTGTCTCTATCAGGATTTATCATTGAGTTGAGTTGGTTAACTCACTTTGACAGACAATAAGTTTTGCTTTGTTTGAAAAAACCACGTTGGATGGAATTAAAGTACCACCAATGTTGGATCAGTTTAAACCTTTGATGTCATAAAGCACCATATCTTGATCTGCTTGCTGTTTTGGAATTAAATAGATGCCTTCAAGTTCTTTGCTATTGAGACCCTTGCAATTAGTGTGCAGAATGCTTCAACTTGTGGTTTTGGATTTAATAAATTGTCTACTGTCATGAAATCATTAATATTGTTGATTTGCAAAGTTGCTCATAACATCAAATTCACCAACCACTCACATTTTTCTCTGATGAGCTTTGAACAAAATGTCCTGTTAGAACTCACTCAATATCACATTTCAAACATATGAAGACCTTTATTTGTTTTTACACCAACCTGTTTCAATCCATGGAACTCAAAATGCATTTTAAAGCTCCATTATGCATAAGCCATCATGTTTTAAATTTTGTTCACTTTCTCAAAAAATAAATGGTACCATCTTATTCCTCTTGAAAAAACAAGTAAGTTAGACTTTTATTTTATCAAAATTGATCAAGATTTGAGAAAGTTATGTTAAAATTATTTTTGACATTTCCACTTACATTTGCCTTGGAGTTTGCCTCGAAATCTTGCCTTGTTAGGTATAAGATTTAATGGGGTGGCTTGATACAATGGATGTATCGCCACCCCAGTGGTTACTTGCCTTGCCTTAAGAACTTGCCATGCCATGTGATCCTGTGTTTGACCCTCAACGAGGTCATTTTTAATCATTTTAAAGTTTTTCTTGGTTTTCAATATTTTAACTTCCATTTCCATCAATTTTCACATGCGTGAGTGTGGTTGCTTTTGTCTTGTTTTGTGTCCATGACCCCAAGGTCTTGGGTTCAAGCCTTGGGTGAGACACTTCTTTATTTTTAGCATCTAATTTATTTAAGTTTATTTAATTTCATTTAAATTTCAAATCACCGCAACAAAAATAAACTCTCAATTTTATCGAGTCATTTTCAACCTTGTAAGTCGATTGCCTTGTGCATCGCCATCAACCTTGTTCGTGTCACTTCAAATGTTTTTACCAACAATAAATCCCTTGATCCAACATTAAGAGGTACTTTTTCTCATAAAAATCCAAAATACAATAAATATGTGATTAGGGTTATACACCATGGAATTTAAGGTGGTGGAGAAGGAATGAGAATGGAGCCCTCCTACACTCGTTCCGGATGTTTTGAATACAAGGCGCTCGAGTTGGTTATTCGAAACATTAATCTTTATCCAAAGTCTTTTGTGTAATCCTAATCAAGAACAATTTCTCTTAAAAAACCTAAGAATGACATCAACTCATCAAACATCTTTTCGCCTTAGGTCATCAATCCGAAAACCCTTTTTCAAGGTATAAAAACAACCAAAAACAACCATTTCACAAGCCTCCGAACTACAGAGCTCTGATTCTTCACTTCTTTTAAGTGAGGATATGTAGGCACAAGGGCCACAATCCTTGGCGAGCAATATAATAAAAAATAAACCCCTTTTTTTTTTTAATAAAACAAGCAAACTTTTAGATTAAAAACACTCACTCAAGCCAAACAACCTAGAAGGTTCCCATCGAGTACGATGGATATGAGGGGTGTTAATACCTTCCCCTCATATAACCGACTCCCGAACCCTAAAACTTGGTTGTGATGACCATGCTCTTTTTCTAAAGGTTTTATCGCTATTTACTTTTCCCTCCTTGGGATAAATAAAATCTGGTGGCGACTCTGTGTCATTTTTCGCATAGTGACACCACCCACGCAGGCGATCGTGTCTCTCGATACTTATAATTTCCCCCTCTAGGAATGTCTCCTTCTAACCATCGATTAAGCTTCCTCTTTAGTTGGTTAAAGCTTTAAATGTTCTAAAATAGTATGTCCATCGGAGGCTTCTCTCTCGAATAATAAATTTCTCGTAGCGCGCGACGAAATATGTTAACAGTAATACAAAGATATGAGATGAGTTGTGGAAATAAATTATCATAACACCTCTATTTATAGGAAAAAACAACTTTTAAGCCGGTCTCTAGTTGAATTGGCGATACCCTTGTAGCTTTTACACGGTGTCACCAATTGGATTGACAATATCACGAGTTGTCTTCAATTTAATTGACGACATCACTTGATCTTTGTGAAAGATCGCCAATTTATTTGGCACCTGCATTCGATCAATACCCCAAAGTGGGATACTTTAGAAAATAGTTTGAAAAGTGAGTTATTTGAGGATTTTTTTTAAGTGGAGTATTTAGGGAAAAAAATTCACATGTTTTATTTTAGTTTTCTTTAAAAAATTAAATTAATTTTACGAAATAATTTAAAAAAAATTAAAATCAAAAATCATTCCAATAATTCTTTAGAGTATGCTTGGATTAAGAATTTTAATGAAATAAAGTAATTTTTTTTCAAGGAATTTAAAATGGTTTGAAAAAAATCATTTATTTGGATTAAAAAAATATGAAAATTGGTTAAAATGATAAAAATTTATGAAGTATTTTATTCAAGTTAAATTAAACAAAAAATCAAATGACATCAAAAAATAAAGAATTTAAAATTGGTCATTTACTTTATATAATATGAATGAATGTTAAATTATTTAAGTATTATTAATTTTTTAAGTATTATAAGATGATCTTCATATTTTATTAAAGTTTAAAATTGATTTAAAAATTTTACAAATAAATTTCTAATAATTTTAAAATTTTACAAATTTGTCCCTTTAAAATTTTAAAAATTACAACTTGATCTTTATTTTTCATATTTTAAACTTGGGACAAAAGTTTTAAAATTTATGAAAATGATCCAAAATTTTTATAATGAATCATTTTAATAGTTCAATTAAACAAAAAAAAAAGTTAAAATATATAAATTTTAATTGAATAATAAATTGCTTAAAATTTTAAATTTTTTTAAAATTATCTCATTCATACACACTTTTAGATGTTAAATACAATTGCTTCGTCTTAATCTACTTCTTATTTTAAAAGTAACGGATACTAAACAGAACCATAAAAAGAGACCCCGTCTCCAAATATTTTTTTAAAAATGTTGTCAAAAGAGAAGAAAATTGGAAAAAAAAGAAAGAGAAGAAACGTTCATTTATATTTTAAGTACAGTAGTAATGGAAAAGAAAAGGTGAAAATAAAGACATTGGAAAGTGAGGAAAGCCACGTAAGAAGCAGAATTTAGTGTGTTGGTTGGTATCTCTTTTTCAGAAAAATAGATGCGAAAGGTTGTTTCCGGTCAGCTGACATGATAGTGACAAGGGTACGATTAAGAATCAGAAAAAACTCTGCACCTTGGGCTACACTGTTCTTGCGTAGAGAAAGAGAATCACATGGGGTGATTTTGATTCTCCAATTAAATTCAACATTGGTTAAATAATTCATTTGTATTTTAATTATTTAAATAACTATTTTGATCATTTTGGTGAATTATTATTAATAATTTAAATAATAAAAGTATTTATATTTTTTTATTTTAAAATTGTTTACTTATAATATCAAAATTTTGTATTAGTATATTATGCATGAGAAAATACAAAGAAATACTACTGTTAAGAGATGAATTTTAGATCAGTAGTTTGTATTAATTCAATTCAATAGTAAACTATTGAAAGGACTCGCATGTAAATATTTGGTTAAAATGTATGGAACTTGCTCTTTAGAAGACCCCGCAAGCAAGTTCATAACTCTTTCATGCACTTTTATCTTGAATTACATGAAAATTAAGTTCAACGCTTTTGGTCTGACTGCTATATATGTCTCTACCAGCTACTTGAAAAGAAGAGAACTATGGCACACTCTTTCTTCCATCAAAAGCCAATACAATAATCCTTGGAGTTTTATTGGTGATTTCAATACAATCATGAGGACCCATGAACATAAAGGTGCTTCAAATCCTTCTAGAGCTCCAATTGAAGATTTTCAACATTGGACAGACTCTAACAATCTAATCCATATTCCAACAAGAGGTGCAAAATTCACTTGGACCAATGGTAGAAGAGGCATTCAACACATTGAAAGAAGAATGGATGGAGTGATCTGTGACCAAAACTAGATCAACATGTGCAACAGATCTTCATGCTCTACACTAGTCAGACACAAGTCTGATCATCACCCCATCCTCTTGGTCTTCAAATTCCAAAACATCAAGATTATATTCTCCTTCAAATTCCATAAAATATGGTCTGAACACCCAAACTGCTTTAATTTCATCAAAAGTTGTTATGATTCTCCTATTTATGGTTGTCCAACGTTCTTTCTTAGGCAAAAGCTTAAGAACCTCAAACAAAACGTGAAGGATTGGAACAAGGAAGTCTTTGGTAATGTGCATGAAACTTTAAGAAAATCCACTTCAAATCTTGAGGATATTCAAGCTCAGATTCAAAGAGAGGGTCCTACTAATATTTTACTTAACAAAGAATAGACTGCTCATTTAGAATTGTATTTGGCTCTAAAGATGGATGATATCTTTTGGCATGAAAAATCCAAAGTTAAATGACACATTGCTAGAGACAGGAACACCTCCTATTTCCACAAGATAACTAAGATAAGGCACTGCACCAAACTTATCAGTTGTATTCAATAGGATGATGAGGTTTTCACTGAACCTGAAGACATATCTAGTATTTTCATCAATCACTTTAAGCAGTTATTTTCCTCAATCAACTCTTGTACTGATACTGGGCTGGTGGAAGAGGTCATACCTAATTTAATTAGTGACCAAGCAAGTAATATCCTTAATATGCTTCCCAATCATGATGAAATAAAAAACGCAGTTTTTGGCCTAAGCAGAGATAGCTCCCCTGGTCTAGACGGATTTGGTAGCTTTTTCTTTCAACACTACTGGGATATTATTAAGATTGATGTGATTCAGGCTACTTTTTAATTTTTCTCCACATATTAGATTCCTCCTAATTGGAATGTTAATTCCATAGTCCTGATTGCAAAATGTGTTAATGCCTCCTCTGCAGACCATTACAGATCTATTGCCCTTTCAAATTTCAAGGTTAAAATACTTTCTAAAATCATGGCAGATCGTCTCTCAATTCTCATGCCCTCTCTTATTTCCCAAGAACAAAGAGGATTTATTAAGGGGAGGTCAATCTATGATTGCATTTTCCTCACATCAGAAATCATTAATATGCTTCACTTAAAACCCTTTGGTGGAAATATGGCTATCAAGCTTGACATTCAGAAGGCTTTTGACACCCTAGATTAGAACTTTTTACCTAAAGTATTGAGCAAGTTTAGTTTTTCTGACAAATTTTGCTCTTGGAATCATGATATCCTAATATTCGCAAAGTTATATATTTCCATCAATGGAGTTCAAGCATGATATTTTGGTTGTAGCAGAGGAGTTTGGCAGAGTGACCCATTATCCCCTATCTTATTTTGCCTAGCTGAAGATGTCCTTAGCAGGGCTATTACCAAATTGCTTTTGTTCATCTTGAATTACAATTTACTCCAAAGAGATTAAGGGATTGATCAGTCAACTTTTGGATGGACCATCAACCAAGATATTTCTTACACTCCTAAGAGACTTATTTCCATCAAATGTCAAGAACCATGCCTCCCTCAAGTTAAGAATGGTGATAAAATATGTTTTGGATCATGATCAATAAATGGAAGTCAGGAAATTAGAGGTTACTTGCAAAAAGGGCAACATGAAGAAAGTTGAATATTTCTAAGTCGTGAAGAAAAACCTAATTTGGTACCAACTTGCCAAGGGCATAACTCACAATCTAGACATTCATTCTCCTTGATCCAAATATCAACTTGAAGAGTATTTACCATACTACTACTTTGCCAATATGAGTGAATTTCCAAAAGGTGCATAAATTTCAAGTTATGAGGGCATAAAGTTATGAAAAAAAAGATTTTGAAGTCAACTTCAAGACCAATTTTCATGGACTTCCAATCTTCAAATCAATCTTCTTTTCACATGAAATTTGTTCCCCTTATTTCAAGGTTTCCATGGATAATAAGAAATCCTCCATTGGATCAACACAATTTAAGTTATGAGGTTGCAAAGTTGGGGATCCAAAGTTGTCAAAATCAATAACTTAGAATATTTTTCTAAGTCATCTTGAGCTACTTTATGGACATGACTTCAAAGCTTGTTTTCTATATTTTCCAAACCACATTCCAAGATGCTTTCAACATGAAATTTTCTCACCAATCTCCCTACTTTCCATTGAGGTCAAGATTGCATCATTTGAAGCAAAAATCATTGAGTTATGGTTGATTAAAGTGAGCCATATGGATTAATGATCATGCATACCATATTGTAACATTCTCATGCACACCTTGAGGTTTTCATATAGTCACTCTTTTATACCAAATTCATGCGTATGATCCTTCAAAAAACCATCACTAAACATTTGTTTCAAATTGCCAAGTAACACATGTACCATATGTGTTCATTTTGAAACAATTTGCCAATTAAAGCAAGATAACAAAATACCAAAACTTGCTCATTAAGTATGCTCCCTCCACTCTCTCCATTCTGACCCTCTCCTTCCACAAGACGACAAAAACAAACCAACAACCAAACCTTGACCCGAGTGATACTTACCACCTCTCATGCTTTTCAAATTTTTCAAAAAATCTTGAACCAAGTTTAACCTTGGTAAAAATTCACTCTTAACCATACAAAACTCTCACATATATATTCTTAAAACCCTTGAAAGTGAGGAGGAGTCCATTCTCACTCAGAACAGAACCAAAAAGCTCTCATTTCTCTCATTTGTTTTAGTTCTTCGAACCTCTCTCTCCCTCAAGTTTTTGGATTTCCTTTCATTCATTTGGTAACTTTTTCTTAACCCTGTTCTCCCATGTCTCATGTGTTATAAGTTTGTTTTTTTTGTTTTGCATATTTGAGGTTCTGGGTTGATATAAAACATGTTTGTGTTGTTGTTGTTTTATTTTGTGAAAGCTACATATTGTGCATCATATTTTTATGGCCAGTTTTAGTAGGTTTAGAGGTCTCAATTGGGGAAGATAATATCAAAAATGAGATCAAAATGAAAAATAAAGGGGAAGGGACCTTTTGTCTTGAGTTTCGTGGTGGTTTTGAACCAGCTCCGACGATCGTCGCTAGAGAAGACGATCAGAGCTAGGACTCTGTCGTTTGGTTCTTCTTTCTTTGCCAACTTGGCCTTTTGACCTGGTCATATCTCAGGCGGCGCTTATGTGGCACTGGAGTGGTGCCACCTCATTTAATGAGGTGCCCACGTGTGTTCTTTTTTTCTTTTCTTTATGAACTTTCTGTAATGGTCCCATTGTTTTGCTTTTTGAACTCCCTATTTCTTGGACCAGCACACGCACAACATAACTCCAGTTCAATTCATTTTACTGCTACACCTCTCTCCTTTTTACCTCATTTCATTTATTTTATTTTTCTTTACCATTTCATTTCTATTTTATTTTTAATGTTCTTTTGTTATAAAAAATCCATAAAAATATTTTCTTAGTTATTTAATGTCTCTAAATATTTTTTATATTTTTATTTTTATTTTTTAAAATTATTTTTCTATTTTATTTACATTTATTTTTTAAGGGTGTTTTCACTTTTGCCCTTAGATTAGGGTTTAGGTTTTTGATGCCTTGCACACCTTTCCTTGAGCCAATATTTTTCTATGTACTTAGAGTTGCTTTTTGAAAATAGCATTGCAAGCTTTATGTCCATAACTTGCATAAATGGTATGGAAATTGAATCATGGCTCAAATCTTTGTGTAATGACTTCAAAAGTAGCTCAACCTTCTGATTATAGGTAGATATTCAATTCTCAAGGTTGTAAATCAAAGGATTTTACAGATTGGCTTGATCTTGCAACTTCTCCTTGGCATGAAAATGACCAAAACTTCAAGTGTGGAGGACTAACTTCCCTTATTTGAAACTCATAGCTCAAAAATTCTATGAAGGAGTTATTTTACTTTTTGAAAATCCATAAACATGCTCTACAACTTTTATATTTGGTGAAACTCTTGAATCTAAAAGGATCATAGTGAAAATTGGTCTTGAAGTTGGCTGAAAATTGGAGTAACAAAGTTGTCTTGAAAAATTTGAAGTTCCATAACTCAAAATCTAAGCATCTTTTGCTCATAGGTCACTAGGAAACTTTTTTATTACATGAGGAGATGTACAAATTGATCTTTGGAACTCATAAAATGGATGTGTCGTTTGAAAATTATGGCCTCTCAAAGTTGGTACAAAAATTAGGTTTCCTCCCACACTTAGAAAAATTCAAGTTATCCAAGTTTTCTCCTTTTGAAAGAAACCTCTCAAATCTTGATTTCTTCATGATAAAACTCATTTATTAAACATAATTTGATGAAATTTTTCTTGGAAGCTTCAATTTGAACCAAAAACCTGAAAGTCAAAGAGTTGACTTTGTCAGATGAACTTTGTATAAGGTGAATTCAACTCTGTGATCTTCAATGAATTTGCATATTTGGATTTCTAAAACATCTTAGATAGGCTCCAAGGATTTATATGAACATGTTGAATCATTTCCCAATGATTGGGATCATTCTTGGATTAAAAGTCAAAGGCATAGTTGACGTTTCTTGACAAAACCCTAATTTGGGGGCAAATGAACTTGGACTTCAATTGACTTGTAATGAGATCAAATAAAACTTGATTATTGTTAAGTATAGGCTCCTTGAATGTAAGGAAACTTTATTTTATGATGACCAATCCAAAACATTGACTAATCAAGCAATAGTCCTCTTGATTCCCAAGGTGTAAAACCTTAATTCAGATGAACCTCAACAACAAAAACTTGAAACAAGGTTAGGGTTAGGAAACAATGATTGATGCTCCTAGAATGGTAATAGAATATAGGGGTCAAATTTGGGGTATGACAGTTTCCCCTATTTAAATAGCTTTACCAAATGGTATGAGAGATGACAATCTCTATAAAATCATGGTGAAATGTATTTAAATATAGAAAACCAAATTTTCCCCCTTAGATGCAATGATATGCTAAGGACGACAAAACTATGCAAGTGATAACATGCTATGAACTCTACAATGATGCTTTATGATGAGAAATTCACAAATGCAGACGACCAAAGAAAACAAGAATAAAGCTGACACAATGAGTAACCACTCACTAGGCAGCATCACTGGGGAAGCTAAAACAAACTAGGGAAATCTAAAGTGATTAGGCACGAGGTCCAAACATGACTAGTGTGACACTCTATAGGAAAACACTTTTCCAAATGGGGCAGAAAACAACTTCACTAGGGAAATCCAGAAGGGCACAAGCTCTAATGGGGACTAGGATAAAACTAAAAGATGACCTCTAGCAAGAGAAACGCCAGGCCAAAACAAGACCCCACAGGGGACCAAACCAAAACGAAGAATTTCCTTACAACGAAGAGTTCAAACGGGATCTTTAGGAAATGATCGGAGAAACAAATAGACTAACCAGGGATATTGGTGACAACCAAATATCTCAAAATATTTGGGATGTAGGTAACAACCAACCATCCTAAGATTCACTGGGGATGTAGGTAACAACCAACCATCCTAAGACCACTGGGGATGTAGGTAACAACCAAACATCCTAATATTCACTGGGATGTAGGTAACAAAAAACCATCCTAAGAGCAGTCAGCATTGGCAATAACCATTGGGTTTCAAATAATGTTAGTAATGACTAGACTTTCCAGCGCATATGGTAACAGCCAAATCAGAAATACTAATAACAATTGGATTTAAAGCAACGCTAATAACTACTGGACTTTCAAAATGGATATGGTAACAACCAAATGGATATGGAATAAAGGGAATAACAAGGCAACTGGATGAGAACTAACAAATTTCATCCCTTAGGGAGAACTTAACAAAGTTAAAGCACACATAAACACTCATTCAAACATGATGAAGGTATAAAGTCATGGTAACAACCAAGAAAGATTAAGGCAAGCATGTAACAACATGAAACAAAAATGGTAACAAAGTAACTTGATGGGAACTAAAAATTTCCATCCCATATGAATCAATCTTGAAAATGATAAGTAGAAATAAGATATGACCAAGTTTAAATAAAAACATGGTAACAACCAAAAGTATAACATTGTTCAAAGATCATGAAGATAATAAACCAACAAGAGCAAGTATGAAACATGTGTAACAACAAGTTTATTAATGGTAAACAAACAAAACTCATGCATACAAGTTACAACTTGAGTCAAACATGGTATATGAATCAAAAAAAGAAAGGTGTAACAACATTCAATCGTTTTCAAGGCATATTGATGACAATCAATCATGGATAAGCAAGAAGAGTGACAGATGTTCAAACTTCACATAAGGGAAGGTAAACAAGATTTATAGTATCTTTCAAAGCAATAATCAATCCTAAAAATGTTTTGGTTCTAACAATACACATAAACAATTCATTTAAGGTGTGGGTGTTAAGGGTCATGTTCATGAGGTTACAACATCAAGAAACACACAAGGATTCACAGGGAAGGTATGAACTTATCTCTGACAAGGTTTGGCATCCTATGCGGTCATCAGCGTCATAGACTTTCGAGAAACGATGATACATTCACCATTTCTGGTTTGGCATCATAGTCTAACAAAGCGGACTCACTTAGCTGACTTCCAAATGATCGGTCCCCAGAGTCGACAATCCTCAGATCCAACATCCTCTCAACTGTCCGAAACAGACTAGAAAGGTAGTCATCAAAGAGAATCTCGTCTGAGCACGAATCTTGTGAGAACTAGTGCATGCCAAACATACAGGTTCATCACTACTTTCCACTTCTAATGCTATGGTTATACTCAAGCCTGGGCTTTGGCTTATCGCGCAGTGAAACCTTCCCACCCAACAGCACAACAATATGATAATATAAAATGCTGAAGGTAAAATGCAGATGCAGTAAAGTACAAATGCAACACATATACACATATGTACACACCCTACAGATAAAAACTACAAGCGCTAGGATTGACTCGCATAGGGGATGAGAATGGTCCCCAGCAGAGTCGCCAACTGTCGCTACTGCGAAAAATAGGTCGGCAAAGACAGAAGAGTCGCCAGCGTTCGCTATTTATCCCAAAGAGAGGGAAAGGAAATGATAAAAGAAAACCTACGAAATAGGGAAAAGACAGGTCATCACAACCAAATCTCGGGTTCGGGAGTCGGTTCTGCAAGGGGAAGGTATTAGCACCCCTCACGTCCGTTGTACTCAACGGGATCCACACTTGTTATTTATCAAAAGGGTGTTAATCTATCTATGCTAAAGGTTCACAAGGACAAAAGAAAAGAAAAGATACTCGATAGAGCATCTCCACTCTATGCCTATGTACTCCCTCGTGCAATGGGAAAGTCAGAGTCAACGTAGTTCGGAAAACTACGGGTGAAAGGTGGGGAAGGTTGCTCGCCAAGACATTGCCGTCTTGTGCCTACGTATCCTCATCTAGTACGAGAAATCATAGCAAACGTAATTCGGGCTAACACGACCACAAATTGGTTCAAGTCTTTTAGCGGAGTCGGGTTAAACCTTCGTTCTAGCAGTTAGGTGTATTGTTTCTCGACCATTGGAGACTTAGGCATTACCTGTTTTCGGTAGAACCAAGAGTTAACACACACTTTCTGAAAATGGTTTTCAATTAATCCCGAAGGATAAAAGGTTTGATGTTTTTTTTTGTGTTTTTTAAAGAAGAAGTGAATTGAGTCAAGTTTGTAACTCATGTTGCATTAAAGACTATGACTTGAGAGCGAATGCTTCGCATATCGCCCAAAGGGCATACGCTAAACACTGTAGATAATTGAGAGGAGGCCCCCCAATCATCAATTCCCAAATGCTTAAGGCTCATAGCGTACAACATTTATTATCCTTTATTATGTGTCTTGAAGAAGTTTTGAGATGAGAAGAGAAGACACAAACTCTAAGGGGAAACTAAACAACCCTAATGTTATCATGCAATGTGTTCCTAATGTTGAGATTAAGAGGGGAAAAGACTATCCTAACGTTAGCATGCTTGGATTGAACACTTAATGTCTCTCCTATTCCATATTAAACAAGAAGGATTAGGAATCCTAAGTGATCATGGCAAAAGACAAAGAAGACACAAGGTAAATCAAAACACAAATGAAATGCAAGAAAGTGATGAAGATGACTTAAACAAGTCAAGAGAAGGTACAAACATGATATTCAAGATGCAAGAGATGCAACAAAATGAATTAAATAAGTCAAAAAGAAAATGAGATGAAATGGGAGAAGTCACAACTCCTATAACCATTCAAACATCAATCACTTGCACTAAAAGGTGCACAACAAAAAAGAGAAGAAGCCATGACCAAGATGAAGATGGGAGAATAGGCCTGGGCAGCAAGCAACATAAGAAGCATCTCAACCAAATGCAACACATTGATCATGCAAGAAAAGAAAACAAACAAATTCTCAAACTGGTTTCTCATTCAAGGCAAACTCAAAGTACAAATAAAGAGTACCAAATCACCTTGAGTAAGTGCCACAAATCAAGGGGAAGAAGTGAGAGCATAAGAAGAAAGCTCATAAACAAGGATGAAAACCAAACACAAGCAATTTACAAGTTAGGGCAAAGGGAAAAAAACCAATGTTCAAACCACATTCACATTTAAACACAAATGAAATGCCCTAATTGAAAGTGACTTGTAACACAAACTACACAAGTGTGTGACCTAAGAAATTAAAACCAACACCCTAAACATGCCAAGAATATGAATCAAGAGTCATAGGGTGCATATGGGATCCATCAAGGTCATCTCCTAAAGGAACTAGGTCAACTAGTTTGTATGAACTTCAACTTGGGTGACTTGACTTGCAAGGTTCACCAAAAATAGAATAGAATAAATGTTCAATAAATCTCAAATAAAATTCACAAAGAACCTAAACATGTTGGAAAATAGAGGCCAAAACATCCAAACCAAATTCCATTCAAGGCATCACCAAATGATTTGAGCAACTAGGGTGCTCCACCTTGATGAATTATTATTAAGGGTCAAACAAAAGCAAAGCAAAGTCAAACAAAAATTGATCAACTTTGACCAAAATCAGCCTCAAAGGCACCTTAATCCATCCTCAAAATGGAGAGGAAACCTTGCTCATAAGTGATCTCAATTGGTACATCAAACAATAATGATCAAGTGAAAATAATATTAAAAACCTCTCAAATTGAAAAATTCCAAATTAATTGCAAAATAAAATAAAAATAAAATTAAAAATTATAGAAAATTAATTAACACTTTGAAGTGTCTGAAAATATTTTTTGTGGAATTTTTAGCAATTTGGAGCTATATTTTAAAATTGCAAAACAAAAAAGATAACAAAATATAATAAAATAAAAAGCCAGTGGAAAGGGAAGTGAGAAAGTAAAAATAGAATGCAAAGGAAACACGTTGAAATGCATTGGGCTCAAACTGAGGGGGGGGGGGGGCATATATCAATTCAAGCCCAATCCAGCAGACTCAGTTTAATAATTAAAATGCATAGTTCCACTAATTGACGTGGAGTCAAACAAGCCAAGTGGACAAGTCAAGCGAATTAGAAACACACACGCGCATGGTCAACTTTTCAACATGGATCCACCTTAGATCTGAGGTCAAATAACCAGACACTGAAATCCAAACTCCGTTCGCCTTCTCCGGTGAGATGGTCGGTGCTCAGGCGATCAAACCACCACCAAACACTACAAAATTGGTACCAAATGAAAGCTGAAGTCACGTAGGTTCCAAATCCAAGATCCAACCATTGATAACACTCATGGATTGAGAGAATCGAACGATTGAAGTTTGAGATGCATAACTGAAAACATGATCAAATATGAACAACAAGCAATCAAACATGGCCTACTCAACGTAGGGCTTCAGATGCAACCAGTATGAACCTAATTCATGGCATAGAATGAGAGAAATTTGGATTGAAGCTTACTGAACAGAGACACTCTGTTGGTGCTTCAGATGTGTGCAAGCTTGCTTCTAATGCTCCAGATCCACTCCAAATTCTTCAACGAAGCTGAATTGATCTTTAATTGGACTTGATTTTCAGAGAAAAGTGAAATACGATTTTGAATTTTTCTTGAGAAATTCAAATCTGAATATGCTCCCTCTTGCTCCAATTGCCACTTCTGAGCTCTTAGGGCGAGCTCAAGGTTTATATATGATGGATCTCAGATGGTTTTGAAGGCCCATGAGGCTTCAATTTTATTAATTGGAAAAATGCCCCAAAACTGGCAAGATGCTCATGCACACGTGAAATTCTCTCCTTCACTCATGAAAACCCCTATAATCTGCAGTATGTAAGTTCAATTTGACAATAGAATTGACTTGGGCTTTTGGTTTGATCCAATTTGCAAATTTTGGATTGAAACTTATTTGTGAAGAAAACTTGAATACCATGAGTTTTTTCTCATTTGTATCAAAACCAATTATGCTAACTTGCTTGTAATTGTATTTGGTGAGAATTGAATCAAAATAAATCATAAACATGACCTATAATGAATTGAATTGAAACCATACTTGAAAGTCCATTTTTCACCTAAACATCTCACCACATGTCCATAACCATTCATAATTCACATGATTCTTGAGCTCTAGGATATAAATGAGGTCTCTAGGAGAAAATTCAATGTTGGTTGCAAGTCCATTTGAGGTACACAAGTGCATGAAAATGACCTATGTAACAAATGACATATAATCAAAGTTTCCCAAAATACCCATGCCTTGTAAGGTCTATAACTTGAGTTCTACAAATTATATCAAGGACTTCTAGGACTTTTTGGAAAGCTAAGACCGCGGGGAACAACTTTCATGTTCATTTCAATTTGAGGAAAAACTTGATTCTAGGTCAAAAGTGCCTTGGAAGTGAGTTCACTTTTCGTTGACCAAAAATAATTTCATCTGAGACCTCTAACTTGATGGCATCATAACTTGAGTTCCATAAACCCAATGGATGAGTTCTAGTACTCAAAAGAAAGCTTAGAACATGCCCTACAAGTCTCATGTTTGCATTAAAATGAGATTGAACTTGTATCATGAGGTAAATTGTCCTTGAAGTTGGCCACTAAAGAAGGGGAATTTGCACTAAGGTCCTTTGAACCCTAATTTAGTAACTTCTTGAACTCTTGATTCTTCTTCATTTGAACATAACATAACATCCTAAATGTATTAAGATAACTTCCTCTAGCCTCAATGACTTAAAACCAAGTCTTAACCTTTCTCAAGCCCACAGTTGACCTTGAGTTTACCAGATGAAACCCTAAGTTCACATCCTTTGACTGTGTCCTCTTGCAGATGAAATGAATGCATAGATAAGCCCCACAATGACCTCCAAGGTACTCAATGAGCTTCTCGAACATCCTCTAGCAAATACAATGATCTCATGAAACCCTGATGATCCTCTATTGGTCCCCCAGATAGGAGGCAACAACACACATCCATCTTTCCTTCTCAAAGAGCTTTGACCATTTCCTGATGATGGTAGACACTTGATGACTTAAATAAGCACTCTTGCTTGAGATTGAAACCCTTGAGACTCTTCTCTTAAATGGCACACCACTTTTTGTCCCCTGTTAAGAACAATTCTATGCAAATGCAATTGCTAAAAAAATGAAATGAAACATAAGCCAAATACAAGAAAAAGGTTGGTCAAATTTTGGGGTACAACACCGGAGACCAATTACGTCAAAAAATTCGTACCCTATTATTACACCGTCTACACTAAGGTTTTACCTATTGGTCAATGCAAAGAACTCATAGCACTAGTAATCTTATAGATCCTTTAGAGGAACCAGAACGTTACACTCGCGACGTCTCTTATTTCGTAGAATTAAGAAAGCTATGGACGAAGACCGTAACCAAATACCCCTTAAGGATTTCGCCCAACCATCCAATGACGAACCTAGTTCTAGTATTGTGAACCCCAATACCCTTGCTTACAATTTCTAACTAAAACCCTCCCTATTACAATTAGTACAACAAAACTAATTCGCGGGTCTCCCTTTGGAGAACTTGAACCAACATTTAAAAACTTTTATTCAATTAGCTAACACTTTTAAAACCAATGGTGCTACAACTGAGGCGATTCGTCTAAGACTATTCCCTTTTTCCCTTAGAGACAAAGCCCTTACTTGGTTAGATTCCTTTCCAGCCATTTCTATAATAACTTGGGAAGACCTTATGAGAGTTTGCCTCGCTAGATATTTTCCCCCGAGAAAAATAGTTGTTCTTAGAAACCAAATAACCAGATTCACTCAAAACCAAGGTGAATCGCTCTTCGAGGCTTGGGAAAGATATAAAGACCTATTGAGAATATGTCCACACCATGGCCTAGAATCATGGCTAATCATTCACACCTTCTATAATGGACTTCACTATAACACCAAGATGACCATCGATGCCGCCGTAGGTGGCGCTCTAATGAATAAACTTTACCCAGAAGTTAGCGCTCTCATCAAAGATATGGCTCAAAACCATTATCAATGGGGGATAGAGCGAGCAACAGTGGAGAAGAAGGAAGCCCAATGAGGAATACATGAGATAAGTTCCATAGACATGATGCAAGCCACAATGGATGCTTTGGCCCTTAAGGTCAAACATATGTATGCAAACCCAGTTGCTGCAATAATAGTCTCAACTGAGTGCGAATTATGTGGAGCCAAAGGGCACCAATCGGAAGAATCCAATCTGCTGAACAAAACTCATTCAGGAGAGGTTAACTATACCCAAGGGAACCCATTTTCAAACCCTTACAACCCTGGATGGAAGAATCATCCAGACCTTTCCTACAAAAATAATAACCCTATCTAAAAACCTACACCTCCGAGACCATCAGGCTTTCAATCTCAAAGACAAAACCCGCCTATGCAAGATGTGCAACCTAAGTCGAACCTTGAGAAAATCCTGGAAAATTTCATTACGGCTCAGATCCAGCAAAACAAGGAATTCCTAAACCAGGAAATTCATGTAAATGAACTGATTACCCAGTTAGGAACTAAAGTAGACCAAATAGTCACCCACAATAAGATGCTTGAAACCCAGATCTCTCAGATAGCTTTAAAACAAGCCCCCGAAACTACACCCGGAGAGCAATTCCCTAGACAACCTCAACAAAACCCCCCGAGGGCAAGCCAATGCAATTACTCTACGAAGTGGGACCACTTACGATAAACCAGCTAACCCGACATTGAGCGAACCCAAGACTCCTAAGGAGATCATGATACCCATAGATGAAGTAGAGGAACCAATAGGATCTGAAAAACAAAAAAACCAAGACAAATAAAAAACTATAGAAAAAACTAACGAACCACCTCCGACATACAAACCTCTCATACCCTATCCACAAAGACTAAAACAATCTGATCGGTAAAATAACAAGTGTACTATTTTCACCGATGTAGTAATAAGGGGAAATTCCCCGAATATCGATCTCGCGGACTGCGTATGAACACAAGTTCTATAATAATGAAATTGAACAAAAAGTCATATGGGTTTTGGTTTGTTGTTTGAAAAATGTAAAAGCCAGAAGGCAAAAGCAGTAAAATAAAGGTTTTGGACGATTATGAGACGTGTGCTAGGGTAGGGTGTATGAAAAGCCCTACAATAACCTTAATCTAAAGTTTTCAGAAATCACTGCTCAATTCAATCGGTACCGGTTTTAAAGATTAGTGTAGTACCTCAATTTTTCCTACCTTTACATGGTTTCTAGTGCCACTTTATTTCGAATGAATAAAATAACATAATTGGCAAGAGACCGTGTGTAAGGAGTTGTGAGTGTGAGAGGTCGAGAGTTCAAATCCCACCTTCTTCACTTTTTGTTTTTTTTCTTCTATTTTTATTATAACTTTTCTATTTTCATAAAAAAAACAAAAATAGTTTTTTTATTATTTAATTATTATTTTCGTATTTTATTTAAATTATTTTTAAAAAAATATTATTTTTTCACTTTTTTTTACATTATTCATAAAAACATCCAAAAATCATAAAATTAAAAATATTAGAAAAGATTTTATTCTTTTTATAATATTTTTAATGTTTAGTAAATAAATAGGGTTTTAAGTTTGTTTTAATTTGTTTTGACTAATTATTTAAGTTGGGCTTTAAAGTGGGCATTAGGTTAGAGTTAACCCTAATTTGTTACCTATATAAACATGAGTTGCATTTGGGAAATGGGGAAGGAGGAATAATAGAAAAAAGAGACCGAAAGAGCTGAGGAGGAGTTTTGAAGAAGAGAAGGTTCAGAAAATCAACAAGAATCATCACCATCCGTCAAAACGCTGCCGCTTCGAACCCGTGAAACAAGGTGAGCAACTCGGTTTGTTTTGTTCGTTTGGTTTTGTTTTGCAGGAAATGAAGAGGAAATAAGAATATTGAACATGCAAACGGAAATGAGAAAGCGGAAAAAGCTCCCGTAAAACATCAATGGTCGCCGCGACCGTAAGGGAGAAGAGGACGGGGTTCTGAAAAACCCTAAGAATGAAACGTTCAGCATTAGGCTTTATCACTTCCCACCTTTATTATTGTTAGAACACAGATTGGTTCTTAATAATATCTCTTTGTTTTGATGATAACTGTTAGGAAATTTTACATTTAAGAATTATATACTCTAAAATTTGCTTGTGAGTTTTACTGCAGATTGAAATGAAATTAACACTCCAGAAGCAAATATGAATTGTATACAAGAAGTTATCTAGACTCTGAAGCGCCAGATGCACTCATTAGAAGATTCTGATTGCTGTTTACAGAAGATCCTGAGCGTAGTCTCCAGAAGGATCTGAAGCAAGAAGCTCCAGAAGATTCTGAAGCTAGTCAGAAGCATCTGAAGCTAAGAAGAATATTGTATGAAGAGTTTCTCAAAGCATAGTTTCTACAGAAGTTTCTGAAAGTACTAACGTTGCCAAGTACTGATGTTCTGTGTCAAATATGCTCTGATGATCAACACGCTGAAAGCACACATGCTGCAGAAGACTCTGATACAGCAAAGTTCTGAACATCATTAGAAGACTCTGACTCAATCAGATTCTGAAGAACTTGCTGAAAACTGAAGAAGAAATATTCAAAGATTATATCCATTGGAGTAAATCAAACGTCTCTTTCCTCATTTGTGCTAGACACAAGAACACAGACAAAAAGGATTTTTCTGTGTTTTCTACTTCTAGGAAAGGTCACTTGATGTGAAGACAAAAAGGCTCAGACCTTTTTGGGACACTCTTCTCAATGTTCAGCTTCCTTGGATCAGCTGCCTATAAAAGGAATTCTCCACCAAATTCTTCAATTACACATTTTGCTGAAAAGAAATCATAATATTCAAAGCTCTCATTCTTTCATATTCTTCTTAGAATTATTTGTACTTAAACTTAAGAGAAAAATCACTGTTGTGATAAAAGCTTTTTAGAAGCACTCATACTCTTGTATTTGATTTACAATTGATTGTAAAGGTTTTCCTTAAGAGGATTCAGTTGGAATCAGTAGCTCTTGAGAAGACTAAGAACAGTTGTTCTTAGGTGTTACTATTGTAATCTGCTTGATTAAATAGTGGATTAAGTCCTTGTTGAGAAAGACAAATCACTCTAGGAAGGGTGGACTGGAGTAGTTGAATTCAACGAACCAGGATAAAAATAATTGTGTTATTATTTTTAAAGTCTTAATCTTTCATACTTATTCAACCCCCCTTCTAAGTATTATCTCACCTTCAATTATTACTCTTTCACTTTTTCTTTTTTTATCCTATTTATTATGTTATTTTATTAGTTTTTTTTATAATTATAATTAACATGTAGTTTTAGGCTAATTTATCATATTACTGTAACATAAAAAAAATATGATGAAAGACATGGCTAATAAATTTAGTTAGAATTTATATTTCAAAATTTAACAAAAAATGAAAAATATATTTGTTAACTTATAACTTAGCTATTAACATTTTTTACTTAGATAGTAACATTTTTAATAATTTATAACTAAATTTTTTTTCCTTATATTTAAAATTAAATCCATATTTTAATAATTAATAAGCAATTTTAAATCGACTTTCTTTTAAAAATTAAAAATAACGGGTCTTTTACTAATAGAAATTAAAAAAAAATAAAGTTTTGATTTAGCCGTTTTGTTTTCTAACACTCGTTAATTTGTTTATTTCAGCCCATTATTATTTCATTTGTTCGTTTTGTTCCATGAATGTAACTTACGCGAGGCCATGGTCGCGGTTTATTTTTATTTCGCATTTTTTTGGGGATTTTTAATTTATGCGAGTGATCGTCGCGACGCTTTCTTTACTTTCCGCACTTTATTTCTGCCGCATAATAATTTGCCATATCTTGCATGATTTGCCGTTAGAATCCCTTCCGAAGGATTATGTCTAGCCGTTTGACCGCTGAGTCAATAACCCTAACCCTTGACTGTTTCAAACCTTAATAGCCTAGGTGTCCCGTCGTGGATGAGAATGCCCTTTACCCTAGCTTTAGGTCAAGAGTCGCTGTACTCTGTTTTAGGGTTTCCCGCCGTGGAATCCCTAATTTACCCTTTAATTTCAATTTATATTTCAACGTAGAAATAGGAGTTTCAAAACTCCACGTAAGAGCTTCCCTATGAACACTTATTCCCCGTTGAAACCTTGACCACAGTCAAGACGTTTCTAACCTCCCTTTTGAGGGGAACTACAATTACTCTGATTCCATTCCCGTCAGGATATGTAGGCACAAGATGCGACGTCTTGCCGAGTAAACTTAGAACTAACCCTTAGGTCTTTAGGTCACTTGATCCCTTAGCTCAGTATATATTTCTAACAGATAATAAATATAAAAAGGCATACATTAGACAAGAGGTTCCTGTAGAGTACTACAGAAGTTTAGGGTGCCAGTACCTTCCCTAAGCTTAACCAACCCATTACCTAGGTCTCTCCCCGCATTGTGTTTACGATGCAAACATATGTTTTTTTTCCTCTTTTGACCTTTTCCTTCAGATAAATCAAAGAGCGGTTGTGATTTAAGAATACGATTCAAATTAATTAGTAGTTTGATATCATATTTCCACCGCAACAGAAAATGGCGACTTCACTGGGGACCCTCCTAATTTTTAAGGGTTGCCCCTATCTTGTTCATTGTATGATATTTTATTTCATTAATTATCTGTAAATCTTATTGTACTTTGCTTGGGATACCTGTTATTGTGAGATAAGTCCTACACCCGGACTTGAGTGACCTTATTATAGGATGGGGATATATTTGATGAGGCTTATAGGGAGTTGAATCCCGACCAAACTGACTCAAGAATCACCGCTCCGTTGAACGAGTAATCGTGAAAACTTTTACTATGGTCGATTGGAGTCTGTGATACTGGGAACTGTAGTACCTTAACACCACCTTGGCCTTATATAGGATGTAGTGAGGGAATTATGAGGGAGTAATCCCAAAATAGTTGCTACGCGATACTACACTCAAAAGAGGTTCTCTTGAGAATATTATTAACCACCGAGTCAATCAGGAATTGATGATATCCAAAAGATGGGCTGATGACTTTGGGCACCGATTTAGAACCTTGTTCTGCAGGTACAACTACCCTATAGTACATACCTTTTGGGAAGGGTGGACCTTAAATCCATTCATTGGTCCTCTAACCTAGGACCTTTGTGTGTCTTTGTACATTTCATCATATCACTCCTAATTTCAAGGAATTCAACGATCCTTTGCAAATTCAAAAAGTCCTACATTTTAAAGTCTAAAAGCTTTTCCCATTTTCCCAAAAAAGGAATATTTGCGATCGACCGTTGAAATTCTTGAAACGATTGCATGGAATTAGCATCACATTTTTGCATTGCATTTTCCCCCGGTTTCTCATTTTGGTCCTCTCGTCTTCCAGCTGTCTCTTTAAGTCGTCAAGCTGATTCCTCGACACAGATATCATACTAGAGCTAACTATAGACGCCAGATGTCAGAACAAGAGGAAGTTAATGCTGAAGTCCGAATTGAGATCGATGGGTTAAAAGCAGGAATGGCTAGGCTGGAGGAGATGCTTCAAATACTGATTGCCAGAGGGGAGAAACCTCAGAGGACTATTGTTTAGGAAGTTTCAAATGCTGATCCGACTCCCGTTCAAGTGCCACCAGTTACTTGGCCGGAATTTGGTTTACCTCCTAACTACTCTCCACCTGTTGCATCTGCTGCTATGATTGGTCAGACTGTCAGACCAGTTTTTCAAGCTCCCGTCCTTACCGAGACTAGACCTGTGGTTCACACTGTCAACCAGAATGTCCAAGCTCCCGTGATGAATCCTCTTTATGACTTCAATACTGTTGGTGCCCAAGGGGCAGATCAGGAAGATTTTGTTGAACCTGAAATTACCCGTGAACAATATTAGATTATCAATAAAAGACTCCAGGTTATTGAGGGTACTGATTTCTTCAATGTTGATGCTGATAATATGTGCCTAGTTTCTGGTCTTACCTTGCCTACTAAATTCAAGATGCCCGAATTTATGAAGTATCAAGGTCATTCATGTCCAAGATCTCATCTAGTCATGTATTTCCGAAAGATGGCGTCCCATACCAACAACCAAAAGTTGCTCATCCACTGCTTTCAGGATAGTTTGAGTGGTGCTTCTTCTAAGTGGTATATGACCCTAGAGACTAACAGTGTCCATTGCTTCCAGGATCTGGCCAGTGCTTTCATGAAGAAATATAAGTACAATTTGGATATGGCTCCAGATCGCCGTCAACTTCAGAGTATGTCTTAGAAGGAGAAGGAATCATTCAAGGAATATGCTCAGCGTTGGAGGGAGTTAGCTTCTCAAGTTGAACCCCCTATAGTAGAAAAGGAACTGACTGGAATATTCATGGATACTTTGTCTCCTTTCTATTGGGAAAAGATGATTGGAAGCGTCTCTTCAAGCTTTACAGATCTAGTAACTATCGGCCAAAGGTTAGAAGAAGGTTTGAAGAATGGTAAGGTGACCAAAGCTTCCGAATCCTCCAATGAGGCAAAGAAACCCTAAGGGAATTTCCATAAGAGGAAAGAGGAGCATACCAATGTTGTTATGTATGAATCAAGGAAGCCTTGTCATGAACTTCAACCTAGTGATAATCTTGTTACTGCTCTACAGCCAGCTCAGACTTCTCAGCGTCCAGTTATCAAACAAGAGCAGTATCAAAATAGGAATCAATTTGATCCTATTCCCATGACTTATACAGAATTGTATCCTTATCTAGTTCAACGAGGGTTGATTACTACAAGGGCTTTGCCACCTCCTCCTGATCCTCTTCCAGTTGGATTTAGGGCTGATCTACAGTGTGCTCTTCATTAGGGTGCCTTATGCCACGACTTGGAGCATTGTTTTGCACTGAAGGCTAGAGTGTGTGAGCTGATGAGAGCAGGGATACTTGATTTTCCAGACAATCCTCCGAACATCCAGAAGAATCCTTCGCCAGGGCATCAGAAGTGAAGCTTCGGGCCGACCTCAGCAGGATTTATTTGTTTCAGATAGGACAGTTTATCTTTGTATTGTTTTAATCACAGACCTTTGTTTATCGTTGGTTGTACTTTCCTTATTGTACTAGCTGTTTGGGATTGAACTATGTTTGTACTCTTATGATTATGCATTAAACATTGCAACTTTTGATATTAATTCATTTTTATCTATTATTTTCATCTTTATGCTTATCTTTCAAGTATTTACCTTCGTCCAAATTTGTGGTATGCAAAGATTGGAGGGAGGATGACGAAAACGTTATACCCATAACTGTTATCAGTATGCTTTCAATCAAACCTATTGATGATGTAAGGCATTATTTCAACTCCCAAACACTGGAGAAATAAGGAAGTTATTCCCTTGTCACCCCCTTCGAGCCTAGAAGTTAGAGTTTTTCTGTCTTTACAAAAAACCCATAATCCTAACCTGGGGCATGGGTAGTTGCCGGTTAACTCGATTGTGTTCCTACAATACACCTTTTCTTTCACAAATTTTCCTTTGCACACAGCAAGTAAGTGTCGAAGATATTTTCTGCACAAAAAAAGTCGATGATGGTTCGCCGAAATCATAAAATTCAAGAAGTCACTTTCTTTCAAAAAATAAAAATAAAAATAAAACAAGCCCGCTAAGTCAAAACCTATGAAGGAGACTTAGGAAAAACGGGGGCATCCCGCTGACTGTAATCTTCACAAAAACAGCTCAGGAAAAATTTAGGGATAATAATAAGAGGAGATCCTTAATTCCTTACCTTGAAAGTCCTAAAAAAAACAACCAAATGTTATAGGGAAGTATTGGTTGCCTTCCTTTTCATAGGTCCCCCGACTTCTGAACCATCATTGTTACCATCAGTGTAGTTCCTAACCTATAGGAAACTGAATGCATAATATGAGTTAACTGAGCGTAGGGCTAAAGATTATCACGTAGATTGGGTGGGTACAAATAAGTTTTGAGCCTTTATCCTTTGTTTCATAAACCGTGAACCAGGCCACGTTACAACCCTCAAAAGACCTAATTGAAGCAAGGTTATTTTGAAAGCATACTACAACAAGGTTGCGTAACCTGACTGCAAAAGATCTTTGTGAATCATTTATTTTGGCAATACAGTTTTATTTTAAATTTTAGCGTCTTGAACCATCGTGTTCTGACCAACGGCTCATTTACGTTCCATCTTTCAAAAAAAATTTTGATTTCAAAAGTTGCATGAACTTTGCATTACCATGTATGTATGAAATTTTTTGTTTGCAAACTGGCTTTCCTCTAAGGAATTTTCAAACAATCGAGAAACTTGGTCAGGTGATCCTATCAGGGGCGAGTTCCTTCTACCTCCTGTTTAAGAATAAACTCAAGATTTATTCAAGACAGGTCCTTCTCAGATTTAGTTTATTCAGAAGATATTTCAAGGCTCAGATAGGGGCAGCCTTCCGAGGGCATATGAAACAATCATTTTCACGAATCAGACAAGCTGAAGCAGTTATCAGTTCATCTACAACAGACGGTTTAATATGGGGTAGTTTACTTGATTGATTCCCATGTAGCTATTGAACCTTCCTGCAAGGACCATCAACCTGATTATAGTTTAGCAGAATGGCAGTGATGTATGTGTTGAGGAATCAGTTTTCCAGTGTTATTATTTCACCAAAAGAGTCGAGCCTTGTCGTCGACATTTGCATTTGCATTTGATCATATATCATAGCATAATTCATATACGTATACATATCATGAGTGTTTCATTCTCATTTTCATTTCTCCCGAGGTCGTGTTTTATCCATGTCTTACCTTGTGGTCAAAGTCCAATTTACTTGGCACCTACCAAACAATTTTGTGTCGTGTCTATCTGACGTTCTTCCAGATATGATATTTCTCATCCGATGGTTTTCCGGATATGTCTGTTCCTCTTACATCCCATATTATTCTCAGATATTGTGTTTACACCTTTCATTCAAAGCCATTATTGGATGTCTGGTGACCTTTTTTTATCCAATGCCATTCTTGGATGTCTCGTTTGTTTCTCTCTCTGATGTTTTTCCAAGGTGAGTTTATATTTTGATGTTCTTCCAGAACTTATCTGACGGTTTTCCAGATACTCTATTCAATTATGATGGTTTTTCAGAATTTATCCGATGGTTTTCCGGATATGCTTCTCTTTTTGATGGTTTTCCAGATCGAGTCTTTGTTCTGATAGTTTTCCAGAACGTATATGATGGGTTCAGGGTAACTTCAATGAATTTTGTCAGATGAAACATTAAGATCTGAAAGACTTAAAATTCAATGTTAGATAAATTCATTATGTCTGAATTTTATTTTGGTAACTGTTTATAATTTGAACAAACAAAATTTCTTTTTCTCCCCCTTTTTGTCATAATAAAAAAGTATAAGTTTTAAATGACAGAAAAGATAACAGAAGAAAATAAAATAAGCCACATATAGAAAACAACCAGTTTCATTCAACAGATGTTCAAAAATAAACAGAAGGTCAACAAAGATGAAAAAGAACAAGTGCTCAAACATAAGAATGAAAAACTAAGTCTGGTGTGAAGCAATCAGGGTCAGAAGATCAGTGATCTTTGCAAAAGATTCTTCTTGCTTGGCCATCCAAGTTTTGATTTCATCTGTAGTCTTTTCCTGTTTTACCATCCATGTTCTGATTTCCTTAACCTCTTGAACTAAATCTGGAGTCTCAGTCTTGACTTCAGATGCTGGCGGTGCAGAAGCAGATGCAGTTTCCTTAGGGACATCAATGTCCATGTCAGATGTAGCCTTAGGACTAGAAGAAGATGACTGTTCCACAATCGTCAGAGCATCCTAATTGAATAGCAGAGGATCTTCAGCAACAGGTTCTTTTGTGGGAGCGTCTTCAGGTGCAGAAGCTTCAGTAGGAGTATTTTCCAGAAATAGCACTGATGGTCTGCGAATGCTAAGCAGAGTCTGTCTAATGAGTTCAACAAACTTTGCCTTTGCATCATCAGAGCAAATTGCACTGAGATTAGAGGCAACAATGTTGAACCTTGAAATGAATCTGTTCCATGTGGCTTCAGATTCAGCAGGATTCACACTAGATAGACACTCCTTTTCCACAGATGCAAACCACATGTTTATTTCCTTCTTGAAATCGTTAAACAGAGTATGAACATCTAATATGGGTTTAGGGTTCAGAAGGTCTTCTAAGGTGGTTGTTTGTGATTCAGGTGGAGGTTGTTCAGATGGTTTGGGAATGGTGAAAGGTGGTATGATGAACAGAGGGCGAGGGTATATGGGTGTTGATCTTGCAATATCAGATGATGATGGTCCAAAATCTCTAAGGTTAAACCTAGCGTTTTGTTCATGAGTAGGGAGATCAGAGTATAAAGGTTTGTATGGATCAGGGATGTTGAGACAATCTGGTGAATGACATTCAGATGCATCAGAATCAGATGATTCAAATGAGGTGGAAGATAATTCAACCAAGGTTGCAAGAGGTTCAATATCCAAAACCTCTTCATCAGATATAATGTTGTCAGATGGTTGTGGGATAAATGGTTCAAGATCAGAGATGGTTGGTTCTTCTGGTGGTTAATTGTGAGTCAGTGGTTCAGATGATGGTATATTTGAGAAAGGTTATTGTTGGTCAGATGGTATATTTGAGAAAGGTTATTGTTGGTCAGAGTGTGTGGATTGTGGTTCAGATGCATGAGTTTCAGAGGCATGAGGAGGAGATGGTGGAGGTGAAGGAGAGGGTGAAGGTACAGATGGTTGTGGATCAGATGTTAATACCAGTTTAACTGTTTCTCTGATTGTCTCCAAACTAGCTTCTGGAGGATTGGTCTTCAGCTTCTTGACCCTCTGAGGTCTAGAAGCAGCATCAGAGGCTTTCCTCTTTGGCTGTGCAACAGATCCTTCTTCAGCTTTCCTCTTCTTGCGCCTTTCAGGCATAAGATCTGGCAGAACTTCTCCTTCCTTCTGAATGAGATTGGCAGGCAGTGCAATACTATCTCTTAGACACTCAGCAATGAACGTCAGAATGACTTCTCTAGGTTCATCTGCAGAGAACATAGGAAAATCATCCAGAGGAATTCTCCTTTTGCTGACAGCTTCAGAGTTTATCTTCTTGGGTTTGCCAGCAAGCTCTGAGAAGACCTTCATCCTTTTCAGAGTGTGGCCATTGATAGCAGTCCCTACTATAGAAGATAATTCATCTGCCATTCCTACTTCAGTCAGATGCTCCACAAGACCATTCTCCGTCCGAATGTCTGATATCATCCTTCCCATAGGGATCCAATTTCTGATCTTTCCTGCCTTAACTCTGACTTCTTCTCTTGTTTCCTTTTTGTGAGTCAGAAGATGACTGAACAGGAGGTAAGGTAAATCCACCTTCTTACCTTGACTCATACAGAGCATAAAATACATTTGTTCTGTGTTGACATAATCTGGAGAATTTGAGGGTTTTCTATGATGAATAGTACTCATAAAAATCTTTTCCCAGATTTTGTAGACAGGTTTCAGATGCTTGGTCTTGTTAGTGGGTTCCCCAATGGTACACACTTGATAAACCTCTTCCAAGTCCACACAAGAAGAAGACAAACTAGTGATTCCATCAGTTTCAATATAACTAATCAATTTCCTGATGAGGTCTTCGGTAATGACAATTTCTTTTCCAAGAACTGAGGAGTAGATGAACTTAGGGCAAACTTGGGCGTGTATCCAAAATTCTTTCACCAGGTTTGGGTAAACTGGACCCATTAACCTGTCAAAGTATTTTTTTCCAGCTTTGCTCTTTAATGATGGGTAGAAGATCAAACCCATTTTCACGAATGGAATCAAAATCCACAAAGTTTTCACAGAGAACCTCAAGATCCTTCGTAGGTGTGAGAAGAGTTCTTACAGGTTCCTTGAATACACTAGCATTTGCGTTTGTTGAAGATGTAGCAGCAGCAGTAGTAGAAGATTGCATTTGAGCAGCCGTTGATGATGATGATGCCATTGAAGTACTTGAGAGAAGTCTTGGGTAACGAGGGGTTTTGAGTTTTGCAGAGAGATGGAAACAATGAAGAATGCAAAAATGCATAAATGAAAGTGTGAAAGAGAGTGAAAAGTGTGAAATGTGAAGTGAAGTGAGTATTTATAGAAAAAAATAGGTCAATCAAGAGACACACAAAACATCACGCGTACACTTAAGCAATTAATGAAGCGAAAATAATCATTTCAAGCATTTAATACAAAGAATAAAATTATTTTAAGCATTAATGATTCTGACAGATGGGGGGAAAATCAAGAGATTCAATTTTCAAAAACAGTACCTCAAACGTCAATTTAGTAAGGTGCACTTTTCAGATTCTGAGTTACACGTATTTGCTAGCATGTGCATCTGAAACTTCTTGAGAAATGAAACGTTAGCCAACGTTCAGATCCTCTGAGGCTTTGTTAGTTCAGATTTTTACACAGATGATTAAACACAGAAATGAAAAGAAAAGATACTTCAGAGTTTAAACACTGATCATCTGAGAAAATTTTCATCTGATGAATATTTTATTCTGGACAGAAATCCATACTAATATTTTTCAGAATAAACTTAAACCTATCTTCAGAAAAGGGTTTTGTAAAGATATCAGCCCACTGATGATCTGTATCAACAAATTTTAAATTAATGATTCCCTTCTGAACATAGTCTCTGATGAAATGGTGTTTAATCTCTATATGCTTAGATTTAGAGTGTAAAATAAGGTTTTTAGATAAGCATATAGCAGAAGTATTATCACAGAAGATAGAAATGTTACTCTCAAAAGTCTGATAATCTTCTAACTGACTTTTCATCCAGAGCATCTGGGTGCTACAACCAGCAGCAGCAATATATTCTGCCTCTGTTGTTGATAGAGCAATTGTGCGTTGCTTCTTGCTGAACCATCAGATCAGATGACTTCCAAGAAACTGGCAGCTTCCACAAGTGCTTTTACGTTCTACTCTGTCTCCAGCATAGTCAGCGTCATAGAATCCAACTAATTTATATTCATCAGATCTTCTGTAACACAAACCCACATTAGTAGTACCTTTCAGATACCTTAGAATCCTCTTAACAATTGTTAAGTGAGATTCTCTAGGATCTGATTGGAATCTAGTACACAGACAAACACTAAATAAAATATCAGGTCTCGAAGCAGTCAAATATAAGAGAGATCCAGTCATACCTCTGTAAAGTTTTTGATCTACTTTCTTACTTACCTCTTCCTTACCAAGCATGCCTCTAGGATGCATAGGAGTCTTTGCTAATTTGCTTTCATTCATGTTAAACTTCTTCAGAAGCTCTTTGACATGTTTAGTCTGATGAATGTATGTGCATTCTGGTGTCTGATTTACTTGGATTCCCAAAAAGAATCTAAGTTCTCCCATCATGCTCATTTCAAATTCAGCCTGCATAGACAAAGCAAACTCCTTTTCCAGTGTAATATTGGTAGATCCAAAAATAATATCATCCACATAAATTTGGCAAATTAGTAAATCTTTCTTAAATGTTTTACAGAAAAGAGTTGTGTCCACTTTTCCTCTTATAAAGTTCTTTTCCAGAAGAAAATTACTTAATCTCTCATACTAAGCTCTGGGAGCTTGTTTTAAACCATAAAGAGATTTTTTGAGTTTGAAAACATGTTTTGGAAATTTATCACTCTCAAAACCAGGAGGTTGATGGACATAAACTTCTTCATCTATAATTCCATTTAAGAATGCACTCTTAACATCCATCTGATATAGAGTGATGTTATGATGTGCAGCAAAAGAAATAAGAAGGCGTATAAATTCTAACCTTGCCACTGGAGCATAAGCCTCAGTGTAGTCAATTCCTCCTTGCTGAATATAACCTTGAGCTACAAGCCTTACTTTGTTCCTAACAACTTCTCCTTGCTCATTTAGTTTATTTCTGAATACCCATTTTGTTCCAATAATGTTGAAACCTTTTGGTCTTGGAACCAGATCCCAGACGTCATTTCTTGTAAATTGATTCAGCTCATCTTGCATTGCAAGTATCCAATCATTATCACTCAGAGCTTCATCTACAGATGTTGGTTCAATAATAGACACCAACCCAAAGAGTGACGTTCCAGATGATCTGAGAAAAGACCTTGTTCTGATAGGGTCATCCTTCTTTCCAATAATCACATCCTCTGGATGAGAAGCTTTAATTTTGGATGATCCTTTAATTGTTGGTTCGTCATAAATATTCACGTTATTCATCTGAGCAGCTAATGGAGTAGCATTTGGTGTTGCTTCTTCTTGAACTTTATATGCCTCTGAGTCTTCAGAGTCTGTGAGAATCACTTCTCTATCTGCAGAGTTTTCAAGCTGCTTTGGCTTTTGATTGCCAAGCTTATCATCAAATCTAACATGTATAGATTCCTCCACAATCTGTGTTTCAGTATTGTACACTCTGTAGCATTTAGAGCGTTCAGAATATCCAAGCATGAAACACTTTTGTGCTTTAGAATCAAACTTGTTAAGATTCTCTTTAGTGTTCAGCATAAAACATATACATCCAAAAGGATGGAAATAAGAAATGTTGGACTTTCTATTCCTCCACAATTCATAGGGAGTCTTTTCCAGAAGAGGTCTAACAGACACTCTGTTCTGAATGTAACATGTTGTGTTAATTGCTTCTGCCCAAAAATGCTTTGCCATGTTAGTCTCATTGATCATGGTTCTGGCCATTTCTTACAATGTTCTATTTTTCCTTTCTACAACTCCATTCTGTTGTGGAGGTCTAGGACAGGAGAAATCATGTGCAATGCCATTTTCATTAAAATATTTTTCAAAATATTTGTTTTCAAATTCACCACCATGATCACTTCTGACTTTAACAATTTTGAAATCTTTTTCAGTTTGGACTTGTTTGCAGAAGTCAAAGAACACATAATGAGACTCATCCTTGTGTTTTAGGAATTTTACCCATGTCCAATGACTGTAGTCATCAAGATTGACCAATCCATACTTCTTGCCTGTGATGGATGCAGTTTTCACTGGTCCAAACAGATCAATGTGAAGTAACTCTAATGGTTTTGAAGTTGAAACAACATTTTTAGATTTGAAAGAAGATTTTGAAAATTTTCCTTTCTAACATGCTTCACAAAGAGCATCTAAGTTGAACTTCAGATTAGGAAGTCCTCTGACTAGATTAAGTTTATTAATATGAGATATACGTCTCATATTAATATGACCCAATCTTCTGTGCCAGACCCATTGCTCATCATTCACAGACAGAAGGCATTTAACATTCTGAACCTTAAGTTCTGAAAGACTGATTTTATAAATGTTGTTTTTCCTTTTACCATTAAAGAGGATTGAGCCATCCTTTTGACTAACAGCCTTGCAACACTTTTGATTAAAGATTATGTCATAACCATTGTCACTTAATTGAATTATGGACAATAAATTATGAGCTAATCCTTCAACTAGTAAGACATTAGTTATGGAAGGAAAGTTACCATTGCCAATGGTTCCAGAGCTAATTATCTTGCCCTTCTGATTCCCTCCAAACTTTACGTCTCCTCCAGATCTAAGCTCCAGGCTTTGGAACATAGACCTTTTTCCCGTCATATGTCGTGAGCATCCAGAGTCCAGGTACCATGATTGGAGTCTTGATTTCGCTGCTAAGGATGTCTGCAAAATAGATTATCTTATCCTTAGGTACCTAGATTTACTTGGGTCCTTTTTGGTTAGTTGCCTTAAAGCTTGGTCTGAACTTCTGTCTTTTAACATAAGACTTGTTCTGATGAACTTTAGTCTTGTTAACTACAGGAATGTTCTGATTAGCTTTAGATTTATTAAATATAGGTATGTTTTGATTAGAACTTGTGTGTTTAATATCATTTAAATGACCAAATGTAAACTGAGAATATAAAGGAGGATACTTGATATCCAGTTTATCAACAGATTTTGGATTTGAATCCTCATAAGAAGAAGATTTATATCCAACATCTTTTTTATAGTTTATGCTAACACCATAGATCATTGAAGCCATTTTGCTTATATCTAGGCTTTTAGTTAGAAACTTCCTGAAACTATAGTCATACTCTTGTAAAATATTTTTAGAGCATGGTTCAGGCTTTGGATCAGAGTTTTGTTGAGCAGCTTCTAAATTAATTTTTAATTGAAGGTTTTCAGCTTTCAGCTCAGCTATCTCTGATTCAAACTTGTTACTCTCAAATTCAACATGCTTTAGGAGCTCTTTGTTTTTGAGTTTAACTTTGCCATAGTTTTCAAGAATATCAGATAAACTATCAACAAGTTCTTTCCTAGAAAGTTCAGCAAATACCTCTTTAGAATCAGATTCTGATTCTGATCCAGATGATTCAGCATTATCTTCTATGCCAGCCATAAGTGCCATGTTAGCACATTCATCTTCTGACTCTGATGACGAATCAGATGCATCTGAGTCATCCCAGGTAGCCATCAAAACTTTCTTTTTATGATCTGACTTTCGTCTTGGCTTCTCCTTCTGAAGCTTTGGACATTCATTCTTGAAGTGCCCAGGTTCTTTGCATTTAAAACAGACAAGCACTCTCTTTCCAGATTGTCTATGTCTAAAGGACTCTCCAGATCTTCTGTGTCCAGAAGATTCTTTGTGTTGATCAGGTCTCCTGAAGTTCTTGAACTTCCTTTGCTTATGCTTCCAGAGTTTGTTTATTCTTCTGGACAGCAATGACAGTTCATCTTTATCTTCAGAAGAAGACTCTTCAGAGCTTTCTTCTATTACCTGCAATGCTTTAGCAGATTTATTAGATTTTAAAGCAATTGACTTACCTTTCTTCAGAGGCTCATCTTCCTCCAGCTCAATCTCGTGACTCCTCAGGGAGCTGATTAGTTCCTCTAGCGTAATCTTGTTCAGATCTTTTGCCAACTTCAGAGCAGTGACCATAGGTCTCCATCTGATAGGCAAGCTTCTGATTATTTTCTTGACATGATCTGTTGTAGAGTAACCCTTATCCAGAACTTTTAGGCTAGCTGTGAGGATCTGTAATCTTGAGAACATAGCTTCTATAGATTCAGATTCTTCCATTTTAAAGGCCTTATATTTCTGGATCAACGCCAGAGCCTTGGTCTCTTTAACTTGAGTGTTCCCTTCATGAGTCATCTTTAGGGACTCAAACATATCAAAGGCAGTTTCTCTATTAGTTATCTTCTCATACTCAGTATGAGATATAACATTCAGCAAAAGAGTTCTAGCCTTGTGGTGATTTCTAAAATCTTTCTTTTGTTGATCAGTCATAGCTTTCTTGTCTATCTTCTTCCCTTCATCATTTGTAGGATGAATGTAACTATTAATTACAAGATCCCAAAGATCAGCATCATATCCAAGAAAGAAACTTTCTATCCTGTCTTTCCAGAAATCAAATTTCTCTCCATCAAACATATGAGGTTTTGTGTTGATTCTTTCTTTATCATCATATCTATTAGAAGTAGAAGTTTCAGTAGCCATGATAAGTAAGGATCAAAGTATAAGAAGCTTTTCTCACTGGATCTTTTCTGGTCACGGTTAAGTGATAGCACAAACAGAACCGGAGCTCTGATGCCAACTGAAGGTGAGAAAAGTGCTTTGAAGGGGGGGGGGGGGGGGTTGAATAAGCTTTTAACAAATAATGCCAATAAACATACCAAGGTATTTTTATCCTGGTTCGTTGAACTCAACTAATCCAATCCACCATATCAAGGATGATTTGCCTTTCACAACAAGGACTTAATCCACTATAACCAAACTGATTACAGACAACCACTAAGAACAACTGTCCTTAGTCTTCTCAAGAACTACTATCCACAACTTGGTCTTCTCAAGGAACAAACACTAAGAAAAACTATCTTAGTCTTCTCAAGAACTACTGACCACAACTTGGTCTTCTCAAGGAACCTTTACAAGTTAATGTAAAATACAAGTGTTAAGTTGCTTCAAAGAGGCTGTATCACAATTGTGATGTTTACACTTAAGATTAAGTACAGAATAAAACTTTGCAGTTTTATGAAAGAACAAAGTGTTGGAGAGCTGAGATTATTTGCAAGTGATTTCTCAATAGTTCAATAAATCGTCAACTTCTAAATGTTGTAGAAGTTCTCCTTTTATAGCCTTCACAAATGCCTTGGATAATGTGCAGCTGAATATATCTTATTTGAATATTTGACTTTAGCTTCATCAAAAAGGTATGTTCAGAGACATGCTTTCTTCCTGACTTCTGTGTTACACACGAAGTAGGAATAGTGTCGTTGTTGAAGCATTGGGAAAAGTACTACGTCTTCTCTTGGACAAAAGAGCCGTTGGTTATCTTGGGATTAACACTATGTCTAATCAGGTACAACTTCTTCAACAAGCTTCCTTAAAAAGTCTTCAGATGATGCACATCAGAACTTGTAACTTCATAGCTTAAAGGAATAATATACTTGAGATGATCAGAGCTTGATGAGAACATAAGAGCTTGATGAGAACATAAGAGCTTGATGTATCAGAATCTTTAAGATGATTAGAGCTTTGACAAGTATCAGAGTCTTTATCAGAGCCTTTCAACTCTTCAAACAGATCTTCAGCTACGCTTCAGATTCTCCTGCAGCTTCTGCTTCAGATTCTTCTGGCAGCGCTTCAGAGTCTTCTGAAAACTTGCATCTGATGCTTCAGAGCTTTGCGTAGTTGCTTGTTCATAGTCATTTTTGCTTCCTTAAGAGTATTTATATAAATATCTGAAACAAGAATACTTGAAAATAATTAGAGTATATATTTTCTTAATACAAAATTCCTTAAGAGTTATCATCAAAACATAGAGATATAAGAATCACCAATCTGTGTTCTAACAGACACAACTCAATGCATGTGGTACCAATCACCACAGCTCGATGGACACTGGGCCATCAACCCTTCATAGATCCCCATGAATAGGATTAGAGCACATCAAAATACTTCACATCCACACAATGGGATTGAAGCCAAAGTAATCGAGGTCCTGAACCGATGTCCGGGTGAACCAATGCATGATGCACACATCATAATAATAATCCTCATAATACAGCATATGGTGCATCATCACTCATCATATTCATCAGCATTACATAACTCATCATATCTCACGTTATCAGATAATTCATCAAATCATGGTAACATCATGTTAATTAAATCAATACATCATAGAAACCATCATGTCATCATGTACATATCGCCTAAAACTCACTGTCATACTCATGGTAACTCATCACAGTTTCAAACATCACGACATCGCTGCACACGATCAATATTCGCGAAACTATGCTACATTCGCTAGCACGTTCGCTAGGCGACTCTGGGCAAGTTTCTTCGCTAGGCGACTCTGGAAATACATGGTTCGTTAGGCGAAACTTTCCTTCGCTAGGCGAACAGTGCGATGACAGCAAATTCTGCTATGCACCAGAACTGATTTTCACTCAAAATGCTCTACGATTCACTTACCCAATGCTTCCAAAACATCCCTAAATCATCCCTAAGGTCATACGGCGATAAAGGCACAAAACCTACAGTTTATTAGGCCAATCCCGCAACCTATTCATGTTCTAAATCAAAATTTCCCTACAATTGCTCTTAAAGGCATCATAATTTCAAAATACTCTATCCCTTATGGTCGGACATATAATAATCAAAGGTTTTGGCCACAAAGGCCGAAGGTTTCCTAATTCTCATCAAATATTTAGTAATACATACCATTAACCAAAACCTCAGAGTCTTATTATCAGTTTCCCTAATTTTCCCAAAAGCAACCCAAAATACCTTAAATCTTAAACCAACCATAAACATATCGAAAGGCATACATCGAAAATCATGAAAAGACATACTCCCCATACCTTATCCGATCACAAGCTTTCACGATTAACTCTGGGAATCTTCTGCCTCCAACCTTTTCTTTAGAGCTCTGGCCACCCAACTTTTCACGGTTAACACAAATGAATTCTAATTTCCCTTCAGGACTCTATTTTGTCCAAGCTAGTCTTGGGCCTCATAATTTGGACTTTTCCCATAATATCCTTATTAACTCCTTCAAATACCCAATTTACCCTTATTTAACTTATATTCAATTTAATTAATAATAATACTAATATTTAATATTATATACTATTAATCAATTAAATAGTCCAAAACTGCATATTTTCTCAATAATTCAACGAAAACGAATATTCTTAATTAAATAAATAAATTAAAATATTCTGATTAAATTTGGGGTGTTACACCATACAACAGCAGTTAACTGAAAATATGATATTTATGCAAGTGTCTCAGCAGCAGATGAGCCAATCCATGCAAAGCATAATGCAATCACAACCTGCTCTGACCACTAGATTCGACGAGTTTAATGCCTCTCAGAGTGATCATCATCGCAATAGATCTCGCCGTCCTAGGTACTCACCGCATGCTGGCGACAGTACCAGCAACATGCCTTAGGACCTGCAGGTAACTCGTACCTATCTTATTTCGAAACATTAGGGACAATGTTCGATATAAGTGTGGGAGGAGACTTTATTTATTTTCTCGCACTTTCATTTTTTTTTCTTTTATTGCTTTCTAGTTTATTTCCCTTACTTTTTTAGTTCGCTTTTTTAGAATACACGTGTGCTTAACGAATCATTTGCAGTATACCCTTATTCCCTCATTTCTTAGCCTCACCAAAAAAATTTATTGACAAAAAATGTACTATCCTGAAAATTTTAGGCTTTGAGGCAAGTTCGAGTTAGGATGCAGATGATTTGGAAAAAACCCTTTTTGAAACATCGGTATCATTGTAACACCTTAGGCTTCGCGAATGTAGGAATCAACCCCGATACCCTATGTAACATGGCCTTATTAATAATGTTCATAGTAAGTCCTTAGTAGTTTATCCTAGCAGTCAGCTCTGGCCAAAGCATGATCTAAGTGAAGGACCGATGAATATAAGTGAATAATCTGTATGTTCGATAAAAATATTGCAACTCGGGTATAGGTAACCCTCACAAGGTCATTTAACCCAAAAAGTTGTAAAAATTTCGGAAAAATAATAATAATACAAAATAAAATAAAATATCTTCCCATTGATAGTTAGTTCAGAGGTGACTGGTGCTGAACTCGGTAGGGCGGGTTACGATCCGATCCCCCACAACTACAATTGGGCCAATAAAAGGGGTTACACCAGCTTATGTACCAGAGCCCCATGCTTGAGATCAAAATCACTAACTGGTCACTTCACTATGAATATGTATGGATAACGGGCTTAATGTGATTGCACCAGAATGAAAAGGACCCAAAAGGAGATTTAAAAGTAGGACTAGGTACAGTAGGGTATTATGGATTAGTTTATATAAGAACAAAGCCTATGTCCGTGTTTACAAAGAAGTGTCATTTTGATGCTCGTGATTCACTGAGTTAATACCTATCTCTTTCTCCCAGCTTGAACTTAGAAGCCCTTTTTGCCCAGATCGTTTATGGACTATCATGATATTTTCCTTGAGGACAAGCAAAGGCTTTAGTTTGGGAGAATTTGATAGACCTAAAATGTACTGTTTATTTGACTATATTTGCACGTGTTATTTAGGATTTTATTTCATTTTTCTTGTATTATTCCTCTGTTTTAGGATTTTGTATTTTCAAAGCTCCTCGAGAAGAAATGAAGAAAAACGAGCAAAAAGACCATCTATTTAGGAATTGTACACACAACACTCACCATTGCGAGTGCCATAGGGGATGCCATAACTTGGATAAGAGACCAACTTCTGACAACTGCCACGTCTCGCACTTCTTTCTACTTTAGTACACATGGCTAGCGCCACCCTTGCATTTCGTTTCCCTCCCAAAAGAAGTTGGGGGGAATTATAGTCTTTCCTTGTGTCACCTTAGCACTATAAATAAGAGATTTCTAACTTATTTTTAAGCATCCAAGCTTAGTTACAGAACTCAAGCCATAAATTTCCATCTATTGTAAAGTGATAAACTTCTCACATTGAGTAGTTGTCACATTGTCTAATCGAGTCTGTAATCGGGTTTGGAGCACTTTGGTAGAACTCAATCATGTCGCCATTTATATCCAGTCATTTACTTTAAGTTGTACCAAGATTTAAAACCTCTAGATTGGAGCAGGTTTCTATTTATTTTGTGCATTTGATTATCCGCATTTATTTCCTGCACTACTTATTTATCGCACCCTTTATTTACTCGCACTTTATTTACTTGCATTTATTTACCATGTCTATTAACGTTTCCATGTCCAGCTAAATCTTAGAGGTTAAGATGTGAGGATCATAGTTAAAAGTGGTATTCCATACGACCGTCGATAGAATCACTTAGGGGTTATTCTGACTTTTAATACATATTTTCTGCACTTAAAATCTGTTTGGTAAGATCGAAAATCCTCCAACCTTTAGACAAACTTAGTTAGTCTTAATTGTTCAAAGGAAGCGAAATCGGTTAGTCCAGTTAAGTAGGAATCTATAATGTTTTAGAAAACCGATTTTAAAACTATTCTAGGACGCGTTTATGGATTTAAAGTCCGGTTCGTATGTGAAATTCTGCTTGCACACAGACCTGATGTTATACTGGATGTTATAACATCGAATGTAACATGGACCACTTAATAGAATATATGAAAGCAGTAAAATAACACAGCAATTGTTCACCCAGTTCAGTGTCAACAACACTTACATCTGGGGGCTACCAAGTCAGGGAGGAAATTCACTATTAGCAGTATCAATTCAGAGTTAAACCTCTAGTTTACACTCCTCACTTAATCACTACCCAATGACACTTCAGCCTAAAGACACTCTAGACCTGAGTATTCCCACTCATTCCCCTACAATCACACAACAGTGATATCAAGCAATTACCATTGCAAAAACCAGTTTTGAAGGACCACTTCAAAACACAACACCTTGATCTTTACTTCACAGCTTGGATCAAGGACACATCACTCTTGCTTCAAAGCTTCGAGTGTTAAACACAGCCTAGGACCTACCTAATCAAGACAATTATGCAAAAGCTTAATTGCTTGAATTACAAGAATTCCTAAGACACAATGAAAACGTGAAGCACAAACAACTTCACTCACAATGGACTCTTACTCACACACTGCTGGTATTCAAAATTATGTAAGAGCTGCACAATAAGGATTCCTCCTTCTACTTTTATAGCAGGTGCACAATACTTGGGCCTGGGCGCTTCTACTAGGGTTTTATGTAAAACCTAGCCTTCAACAATTCTGCACACCTGCCTCATTTAATCAGGGACATTTTAGCATTCTTGAATCTTCTAAAATGTTTCCTGATTCCCAGCTTGAGCATCTGTTTCTTCTCCTGATTTCCAGCTATCAGTAAAACAGATTCTGCGCTTGATGTCATACGATGCACGTTGTGACATCCAGCTGTGACATCCAACTTAACTATTAAAATAGATAAGTAAACTTGTCCTGCACATTCCATAATTAGTATGTCCTAATATCAGTCATTACCTACATACATACTAATATGATTTTCCACAAAATGTAGCCAATCAAGAGCACTTACAGTATGAACCTCTTTTTGTTAGAAATTCCAGGTCAAAATACTTTTCATCTAAGTTAAGAAACTACATTTCTTAAAAATAGGTTTAATCACTGTAATGTAATGTGCGCCTTTTTATAAGTGACAATAAAAGGGATCGATTAGGGGATAAACTCGGTTCTAAATATGCGAAAGTGACAGTTCTCGTTAAATTAGTTCTTTTCATGAGTAGAAAACATTACCCCTCAAGAAGTTCTATTTATACGCATTTGGAATACTACCTTGCTATGTGAATTACATCCAAGCCTGTTGTTTTAATATTGAATTTATTTTTTCACTCTACTTTTATTTTGCACAACCAAACTCCTAATTGACTTACCTTAGATAAACACCGTAACAATAGTAATCGATAGATTGACGTTTGGTCTCTATGGGATCGATAATCTTTTGTAATACTCTGACGCTATTCGTGCACTTGCAAAATTGAGCATCAACAATTGGCATCAAGAGTTGTTCTTTTAATTGTCACTAATTGACATCCAAAGGTTTATGAATATGTCAGAAGATAACGATCCTAAGGAGTGTATAATAGAGCACCAGTTTTCAAAGGCAACAATCATATATATTGGAAATCGATCATGTGTGTGCACTTGTTATCGATTGACAAAAATATATGGTGTGTCATCACCGAGGGGCCATATATTCCCAAGGATGATAATAACGTTGCTAAACATCCAAAAGATTAGGATAATGATGAAACCAAAAAGGCTTCATATGATTTAAAAGCGAGGAACATAATCATTTCACCACTAAGTGCTAAAGTGTTCTGTTCGAATTCACATCATACAAGTGATAAAGGTATGTAGGATGCTCTCCAAAATATCTATGAGATAACAGATGGCGTCAAGGATTCTAAAATCGATATGTTTATAGAGGATTTTGAACTATTTTGTATGGATACTAAAGAACCTGTGGATGCTACGCAAACTAGATTCCTCTATTTAATAAACAAACTATGAGACTTAGGTAAAATCTTTTCCAACAAAGATTTTACTAACAAAATGTTGAGATCCATGTGCAGGGAATGGCAACCAAAAGTCGTCGCATTAAAAGAAGCAAGTATTATTCTTGCATTTATATTCGTAGTGATTGCATGCTAGGATTTTCATTTCCTTCGTATTACATTGTTTTAGTCTTAATAGTGATTAATTACGTAAAACTTAGGTTTTATTGGAATTGGACAACTAGTCAAGCTAGTATTGTGATTGATAAATCTAAAAATAAGTTGAATTTAGAACTCCTTACATTGAATCAATTGTATACACTTTTTGTGACTACACAAATTGATTCAATTTGTACCAAGCGTTTCATCATTATAATCATGGATATTTCTAAAACAAACTGTGTTAGCTTGATCAATAATAAACTGTATAATTTTCCTTTTAGCTAGCTTCAAATCTTCAGTTCACAAATCATTTTTGAAGACACTCTGGTTTTGGAAAATGACAGTTGCATTTTTTAATTTGGGTCTATTCACCCTCCTCTAAACAGTCTTTCTACTCTCACATTCACAAACAACATTAGATACATTAAGCTACCAATACTGAGGAATATAAGGCATTGTGGATCTCCTCATTTTCCAATTTCACTTATAGGACTCTTCTTTAAACTAATATTAAGGTAACTATCATGCGGAGTTGCAACTAGATTTTCCTATTCTATCTAAAATCTCTCTAATTTCTTATAGAAATATTTTTCTTGTGATAACCATAGCTTGTGTTCCTTTTGATCACAGAGGATGGATATATCAAGAGTATATATTTATAGTCTAAAACCTTTAATTTAAAAAAACTTTGTCATTTCATTCATCAACTTGTTTAGATTCTCACTATTTTGTCCTACGATACACATGTCGCCAACATACAAAAGTAGTATGATGAACTCACCATTATTAAATCTCTTCATAAATACGCATTTATTATAATTAGTCCTTCGATATCATTGACTAATCATGAAGGAATTAAATTTCTCATATCATTGATGTGGTGCCTGCTTAAGTCCATACAAATTATTTTTCAATTGACATACTAAATCTTCTTTGCCATTGACTTCTAATCCCTCTGATAACTCCATGAATAGATGTAGTCTTTATATTTAGTTTCTTTGTGTCTATATTCAAACTTGTCGCAAAACAAATCAATACCCAAATTGAAGAAATCTTTAGCATAGGTGAAAATATCTCTTCAAAGTTAGTGTCTTTCTTTTGATTAAAGCCTTTCATAGCTAATCTTCCCTTATATATAGTTTGTGAGTTATTATAATCACTATTTAACTTGTACAACCATTTTTTAGTTCTCTTTTAACTTTCAGTAAATTTATCAACTTAAAATTCAGGTTATCATGTAAAGATTGCATTTTTTCTTGCTTGGCCTTCAATCGCTGCCTTTTCTGGTTATTCATAATAATTTCTTCATAAAACTCTGGTTTCCCCCATCAATGAGTAACACAAATTCTGTTGCATGATATTTGGTTTTTTGTTTAGGTATCCTGGATGACATTCTTAATTAGGGTTTGTACTCATCATGCACATAGTCTTCAATCATATCTTTAATATTAATAACTGCTTCTATTACCATCTTTCACTTCTTCAGTTTGATCATTATCCATTGGAGTTTCATTTTCTACATCTATAATAACTTCTATTTCAACCCTCTATCTAGAAATAAGAAGCTGACTCCCTTTTGAATATTTTTAATATTACGGTCTTAAAAGAATGCATATTTTCTTCTAATAATATTTTTCTCTAAATGATCCAGTAATTTGTACCCGAATTCCTCAGTTACATGTCCCAAGAAGATGCATTCCTTTGACTTTGATTATATTTTTTCTCTCTCTTGTCTTTTGGAACATTAACAAACATTTTAAATCGAACACCTTCAAATGGTTGAGAAATACATCTTTACATGTCCAAAATATATTTGGAAAATCATCATTCAATGGAGCCGGAGAAGATAAATTTATTTAACCAACTGCAATCATCAAAGTCTCGCCCCAAAAATGTGTTGGTAACTTGGCATGAGATAACACTATTTTTACTCTTTCAACAATATTTATGTTAATTCTCTAAACCACTCGATTATACAGAGGCATCTTTAGAACATATTTTCATGCCTAATACCATTACTTATGCAATAACCTTTGAAAGCTCCAATAATTTCACTTCCATTATCAGTGGGAACACATTATAACTTCTTGTTAGTGTCTCGCTCAACATTATCATGAAGTTGTTGAATATTATAAATACATAGTACTTTTAAGGCATACAACCAAACCTATATGGAGTGATCATCAATAAAGGTAACAAAATACCTTGCACTCCATGAGGGCTAGTGGTCATTGGACCACAAACATCTTAATGATCAAAATCTAAAACATTTGGTATTCTATATAGGGCCTTATACTGAAATGAAGCTCTATGGTGTTTTCCATCCAAGCAATGTGTACATGGATTTTGAGATATTTTCAATGCTTTCATGCCTTCCAAACTACTTCTTTTGGATAGAATATGAAGTCCTTTCTCATTCATATGTCTAAGTCATTTATGTCATAGCTCGACTGAAGTGTCTTCTTCGAGAGAATTAACACACCCACTATTGAACTTGTTGAAATCACATAAAGTGTACTTACTTTCTTTCTCCATATTCTTCTTTCATGATACTCTCTCACAAGTGCCTCAGACTCTATCGACATTTCCTAATCCTTTTTTCTTGATTCTTCATTAAAATTAATATCGTTTACTGTGTTCAATGTTAGAACACCATATGGTGCTGAGTTTCTTAATGAAACCACAAGTGTGTCCAAATTATCAGATAAGGAACTTAGTAGTAATTGTTAGAACAATATTTTAGTTCTTTACATAATATCTATTTTTTATGAAAACAATACCTATAATTTTTATGTAACAATTCTGTACCCCAATTAATTTCTTAAAGTATGCAGTTGTTTAGTGGAAACTAATTATGGATAACTCTCAAGTATTATAAATCAGAATCTCTTGCATGCCTCAAGAAATATACTTTGTTCTGCTCTACAGAAACATCAGCAATTCTGATGAATGTTGAATGCCTCTAAAGAAAAATAAAGATTTGTGCTTCTAAGATAAAGCTTTGCTTCCAACTTTGATAAACAGTTCTGAAGACCCTGAAGACAATGTTTTGATGAACATGTTTGAAAGATTCTAAACATAACACTTCTAAAAATTTTAAAGACATAGAAGACTCTGATATCACTCAATCTTTCATCTTTGGTCTTATAAGATAAATCTGATCAGAAGATATTGACAAGACACAAACATGTGTGTCGCTACTGCGAAAATCGGCGCCGGCTGACAGAAGAGTCGCCGCCGTGCGTTATTTATCCCAACGGAGGGAAAGGAAACGCTCGAAGTAAACCTCGCAAAAAACGGGAAAAGGTATGGTCATCGCAACCAAAACCTGGATTCGGGAGTCGGTTACGCAAGGGGAAGGTATTAGCACCCCTCACGTCCGTCGTACTCGACGGGATCCACGCTTGGTGTTTATAAGGAAAAGGGTGTGTTTATCTATCTACGCTAATGGTCAGTCTGAAAAGAAAAGAAAAGGACAGGACTCGACAGAACATACGCTGTTCTGGGCCTACGTACTCCCTCGTGCAATGGGAAAGTCAGAGTCAACGTAGTTCGACTACCTACGTCTAGACGGGGGGAAAGGTCGCTCGCCAGGACATCGCGTCCTGTGCCTACGTACTTCCACACGGCATGGAAGATCAGAGCAAACGTAGTTCGACTACGCACGACACAAGCTGTTCAAGTGTTTTTTATGGGAAAATGCACCTTAACCAAGGGTTTTCACAGTCCAGGAGGACAAAAGGTTTTGATGTTTGTTCAAATCTTTTAACGGAAGAAATGAATTCACTTTTGTTTTATCCTTTATTTAGTGTTTTTCTGTTGTTTTGAGAAAGGAAAGAGACACCCTAAAATTATGGTTGAAAAGGGGAATCGACCTAATGTTATCATGCCTGGTTAATCAACCTAATGTCTATCATAACTCCTCCACAGCAGAGAAGTTAGAGCTCCTAAGGGATCATGGCAACAACACTAAACAGCAAACAGGAATCACTGCAAAGTAAAGAAATACTGGAAATATGCATGAATGCAACAACCAAACAAGCAAGGCACAAAGGCCACACACCACAGAGGCAAGGGGGCTCAGCTCTACCAAATACCAGCAAGCAAAGCCACTCAATAACAACCAAGCAGAAGGAGGACCACCTCAACTTCTCATGCACACAACGCCTATTTCTAAGATGCACCTATCTTTGAAATATCTAGATGAACCCCTAAGTCTAATGCAGCACAGCACCACACAAGTCAATCAACACAAAGAGAAGGTTAACCAGCCTGGCAAACTCCTATCCAAAAAACAAGAAACTACCCCTGAGCAAGACCCTGAACAACCCTAAAACAAAACCCTAATCTACCTCTGAGCAAAGCCCTATGCAAAACCCTAATCAAATCTCTAAGCAAAGCCCCAAAGCAAAACCCTACACAAGAGAAATCAATCCCAGTCTCCAAGCTTCAGGACAAGCTTACCAAAGAAAGGGAGCTAAGTAGGCAGACTCATAGTGCCTTCCTCGGGAAAGTACTAGGAGGCTCCGTCTTAGGAATCATATCCCATGCGGCTCAACAACTGTGATCGGTTTACATTCCTCCTCAGGAGAAACTAAACTCACATGAAGGCTCCAACATCATTGGATACTTAATAAATCCTACATGAACTAAGGGAACTAAGTGAACAGACCCATAGTGCCTTCCTCAAGAAAGTACTAGGAGGCTCCGTCTTAGGAATCATATCCCATGCGGCTCAACAACTGTGATCGGTTTACATTCCTCCTCAGGAGAAACTAAACTCACATGAAGGCTCCAACATCATTGGATACTTAAGAAATCCTACTTGAACTAAGGGAGCTAAGTGAACAGACCCATAGTGCCTTCCTCAGGAAAGTACTAGGGGGCTTCCACTTAGAAATCATATCCCATGTGGCTCAACAACTGTGATCGGTTTATATTCCTCCTCAGGAGAAACTAAACTCACATGAAGGCTCCAACATCATTGGATACTTGAGAAAGAGGTGAGAAGAAAGAATGAAAGACATCCATAGTGCCTTCCTCAGGAAAGTACCATAAATTTCCCTCAAACTTCAGGATCTCAAACCTCACAAACAGAGAGCAAGCTCCTAGACTAGGACCTCAAACCATGCATCCTTGCAAGCTCCAACAAGACTTCATCCAGCCTCCACCTTCAAGAAGAAACCACAGGCCCTCAAACCAAAAGAAACTATCTCTGAAGTTCAACCACAGTTGAACTTCAAAGTCAGAAGCCTTCAAGACTTCTCCTATTCTCAAGCTCAAACAAAAATAAAAGAACACCCTATAAAAATCTACCAAAAATCTAGGGGAAACCTACATGGCTCTATGATCCCAAGATCAAATCTCAAAGCCTAAGTCAACTTCTAAGGCTACTAAACAATCCCTAACATATGAATGGTCAAGGGTTAACCAGCAAGTTATGAGGTCTCTATTCTCTAACCCTAAAACAACATCAATCAATCTCTAAAAAATCCACAAAAATCCTATGGGGAGCATGCATCAGACTAGTACAACATACTAAAAAACTAAAGCAAAAACAATACCAAATGAGAGAACTAAAATCAACAAGGCAGACACACCACGAACCAATTATTCAATACCAATTAAAATACAAAAATGCAAACAAAAATGAAAATGCATGATCAATTCAATATTTTTGCACTATAAAATTCTAAATTGAATTATGAACCTACAGAAAAAAGAAGGGAATTAATTGGGCACTCCTACTATTTTTTATGAAATATTTCCTAACATGAATGAAAACAAAGAAAATTAAAAAAAGAATAAAACAAAGGGGGGTGCAGCGATAGCAAAACCTCAGTTGCCCCAGACTGGGCCCAAATGCAGGGGGGGTGCGCATAGCACTTAGGGCCTAAGCCCAAACCAAATCCTTCAGCATTCTCACACAGGGGGGGGGGGGAACGAGTAACCGGGGGGTTGATCCTAGCAATTCAGACCTGGGCTTTGACCCAATCCAACCCTAACCCAAACGAAAGACTAACAAAACCATTCTTCATCTCTAACCTCTCGATCACTGTTCATCCTCAAACCCTAATGCGCCGTCTGCACTGAAATTCCTCTCTGAAACTCCTCTCAAGAACTCAACAAGATCTGCAACTCAATCTGACCTAAATCTAACCAAACCCCAACTCAAACCTATACTCAACCTAGACTCCAATTTAAAACAAGATGAATCCATACATTCAACAATCAAAAACGAGATGTGAACAAGGATCGAAGGATAACGCACCTGGATGTGGAATACGAACAGTTCGTGGAGTTCTTGATGTTTGTTGAAGAACCTGACGAACTCAAAATCCTGCGCGTAGATTTGCTCGTTGAAAGATCGTTGAAGACGATGAACAAGATGTAAGGGACTGGACGATGTTTGGAAGCAACTTTGGGGCTTGGAGGATCCACGATGAAGAAGATCTTGCTAGAATCTTGAAAGGAGATCTGGAAAAATGAAGCAAGAATGGATGAAGATACTTGGAGATTGTCTGAATCTTGAAGACCCAACGAGATCTGGAAAATACTGTTGGTTGAGCTTCTTGATAACTCCGAGCGAAGGTCCTTGAATGTTGCTGGGAAACGTGAAGAACAATTAAGTCCTTGAAGATCTTTTCTTGAAAATTGATGAAGGTCTATGAAGGTTCTGAAAGTTTTCTGGAGTTTCTTTGAAGTTTCCGGCAACGGATGATGTTTCCGGTGAGTAGTATGAGTTCTCCGGCGAATAATAGATGAAGAGGGACGGGGAAGATTGGAGGATATCGGATGATTTTCTGGAGAAAACGGAGAATCTGCAGTCTCCGGCGACCTTAACGGTTTCCGGTGACCGTTGCGGTGGAGGAGGGTGGTCCGGTGGGCGTTTGCATGGCCGACGATGGGGTGCTCCGGCGAGGATGAGGGACAGACGCGTGGCAGTCTTGCATGCAGAGGGAAGATGTGAGGAAGACACGTGGTGAGGGTGGCGTGGCGCAGAGAGAGAGAGAGTGGAGTCTGGGTGAGGTGTCAATACGTGGGGTCCCCTTGCTGATACGCGTGGCAGCCTTATATACTTGACAGGTGTTGTAACACCCATTTTAATTATTTAGTCATTTTATTATTATTTTAAATATTATATGTTGATGTGCCCTTTGGTAGGGTGTATTTGATGATGTTTGGTGGGTGTCCCTGAGATGGGAGGATCATTGGTGGTAATTTGGCGAGTTTATAATAATACAAGAAATAATAGTAATATTGGTGGTGGTATTATTATTATTATTATTATTATTATTATTATTATTATTATTATTATTATTATTATTATTATTATTATTATTATTATTATTATTATTATTATATTTATGATTATTATTAATATTTGTAGTAATATTATTAATATGGAGAATATAATATTATTATTAATATAGTTATTATATTATTATGATATTTGGTGTGAATATGATAATATAATGAATAATAGTAATATTGGTGGGGGTATTATTATTATTATTATTATTATATATTATTATATTTATTAGTATTATTAATATTATTATTATTATGGGGAGATAATAATATTATTACTATTATTATTTTGGTGAGATAATATTATTATTATTATTATTATTATTATTATTATTATTATTATTATTATTATTAATAGTATTATTATGATTAGTATCATTAATATTATTCATATTATATTAGTATTATTAATATTAAGATTATTATTATTAATATTATTTTATTATTAGTATTAATATAATTGTTATTATTATCATTAGTATTATTATTATTATAATTATAATTATTGTTGGGTGTATTACTATTATTATTATTATTATGTTGAATATTACTATAATATTACAATAGTATTATATTATTATTATTATTATTATTATTATTATTATTATTATTATTATTATTATAATGATTATTATGATTATTATTATTAGAATTATTATTGGGAATATTAGTGGTTGGAATAAGTAAAATAAAAAGTGGAAGGGTTATGGGGAAATTAGAATGGAAATATGAAAAGGCACGATAGAAACCGTGAGAAGGGAAATTGGGAGAATAGAGAAGAGCGAAGAACAAAGAGAAAGGGAAAAGGCTAGGGATGAAGAATCTTGGAGGAATTTATCACCGATCAGAATAATTATCCAGGTAAGGGGGGAGAAACTTGATTGGGATGGTATATATACATGTATAGGGTAGAGGGGATTCCTTAACCCCGTAGGAAAATGTCGATCTATGAAGTTTTATATTGACATGCTTGTTATTGTTGTTGCTAATGCTAAATTGATGCTTGATATTGATGAATTGTTGATTGGTATTGGTGAATTTGGTATATATATATTATGGTGATATTAGTGAGATTATATGTTGTTACTGCAGTGTTGATAGTAACTATGAATAGAGTTTTGGTGAGATTTTGTGTTGTTATTGTAGCGTTGGTAATGACCATGATTATAAATTTGGGAAAATTATGTATTGTTCCCTGTGATGTTGTTAGTGACTCTGGTTAGGACCTTGGTGAGATTCAGAGTAACTCTGAAGTGTACGTAATGTACCGTAATGTTGGTTCTAGAGTAGGAAGTATATGATAATTGGTAAGTATAATGGTGTGTTTGTGTTTGATGATAACTAGTAATTGATAGCGATGGAGTATAGGTCAATATTGATGAATTGTTGTTTTTGGTTAATTTGGCGTATAGGCTGGGTTTAAGGTTTTTAGGGAGATTCTGTGTGACCTTTTAAGGCATCGGTAGAATGTTTAAGTGATGACTTTGGGAATAAGATTTAGGAACCGATTTAGTTACGGTAATGTACAAGGTTGGTACTAGAGTAGGCTGGGAATTTGAGTCGAGATGATAAGTTTGATTTGGCCTAGAATAGTACTGTAGAACTGTGGAGAAGTTGGTGAATCGCAGCATTCGTTGGGCTTCGCCTGGCGAGTGTTGGCGAAGCTTCGCCTAGCGAATGCCAGCGAGCGTAGCAGAACCAGAATGTGACTTTGGTGATGTTTGGCCTTGAGCATTGGTCTGGGGTGATCTTTCTGGCCTTGATGCATTGTAAGGATGATGAGTGTGGGATCTAACCTGTGTACTGGGTGATAGTACTCATTTCCCTTAATATTGTTGGTGGACAATTAGTTAACGTATATGTATGTAGTGATCAGTAGGATCGTGTGTTCCCGGGTGTTGGGATGTGGTTATATATGGTGTTATAGTATGAATTTATTTACTATCTGATTGATTTATATGGTGTTGGTGTAATATATCTACACATATATGCATTGATGTATGATGATATGATCAGGAGGATCGTGTGCACTTAGTGTGCCTAAATATGATAGTTATGCATTGGTGTATGCATATCATGGTGTCTTGGTGGGATGAATCATGTCTCAGGAGGAGCGTAAGTGATTCATCCGTACTCCTTTGTGGAGAATGGTGGGGGATAGATCATGTCTCAGGAGGAGCGTAAGTGATCTATTCAGGTTCGATTGAATGAACCAATGAGTCGGTACCGCATGCATGGTGTTGAGTTGCATATTTGCATTATAATATGTTATGTTATAATTCGAACAGTAGGTTCGTTATATGGAGTTGTTGGGGTGAATATTGGTGTGTTGGTGTGTTTTACTACCTTGTTTACATGTATTACATTACCAATATATTTTTGATCATGTTTTCTCACCCCTTGGTTGTTGTTGTGTCTGTGCTTCTCCGGAAGTACAGATAATCCAGGTACTTAGATAGCTTGGATGGTGGTGTGCCAGTCGAGTCTATGATGCTATGATACGTAACACGGGATATGGGTGTTTTAATTATTTTATGTCAAACTTGTTGTAATCCTGTGACATATCATTTTTTTGTGAATTATAATGATAAAGATTTTACGAAATTTGGCGGATGGCCGAGAATGTTGAAATAATGTTTTCCGCTGTATTATTTTTGAGAATAATTAATAAAGTATTTTTATAAAAATTTGGTGATGTGATATCCCACTATTTGGTGAAAACTCTGATGTTTATTTATAATGTTTATATTTTATTTAATTTGGGAAGTGGGGTGTTACAATTGGTATCAGAGCAGGTCGGTCCGTCCGGCCAATGTTGTCTAGTGTTGTTGTTCCCTGATATGCGACATGTGCGTAAAAACACTGTCGATACATGTTGTTGGTTAAGTTTGTCGGTAGAAGTGGAATGATTCCAGTGGGGGAGAAGTTGTATTTCTCCGGAAAGCTACAATTTGGTGGCTTATGGTGTTGAGGAATGATATAATAGTTGGTAAAGATGGTTTGTACCCCATCATGATTTCGGCTGTCTATTAACAAATTGAGGAACTGATCACCCTTAATCTCTTGTTAATACTAGACGAGATTGTGTTGGATGGGATAGACGCGTCTTGCAAGCTTGGGTGGCGTGAGCAGTGTATAGTCTTGAGTTAAGCTAAGTGCTTAAGGGATTATTTTGAGGAATTTGGCGTAAGACGGTGTTGAAGTGTCTATTTTGACTGAAACTTGGAATGAGAAGGAAAGTGAGAAAAATTGGGATTTGTCAGTTATTTGCGATGCCGGAGGTTTTCGGATGAGGTAGGTGATTTACTATCGGAGTGTGAAGTAAAGCTCACACGTTGACTTTGTTGTTGGAACGAGTCCGATATTAGTGACTCCATATGGTGTGTTTTCGTTGGGATTGGAGAAGTTGAAGAGTCAACTTGAAGACCTTCTAGGAGAGAGGTTCTTTTGTTTGAGTGTGCTACCGTAATGTGCACCAATTTTGTTGGTTAGACAGATAGAAGGTTTTGTGAAGCTTTGGGTGAACTATAGATAAGTGAACAGGGTGACTATCAAGGATAGGTGTTCGCTTCCAAGAGTTAATGATTTGATGGAACAATTGATCGAGGGATGTGAGTCCCTTGGTCATGTGATCTCGAGTAGAGTTCTTGTGGTGGATGGGACGAAGGTCAAAAGTTCTATCGTATTAGGAGGCTCAAAGATCTGCTGTTGAGATTGGAAGTAATTGAGTTTTAAATTATTCATAGATTTAAAATGTGTTGGATGGCTTCCTAAGTATAAAATTGTTGTTGTACGTTAAATTCCGAGATCGCAGTTTTTTACGGAATCGAAATCGGACACTCGGAAGTCGGGTAACGGTCGAAAAGAGGATTTTGGGACTGTCATGTTCGCCTGGCGAGCATACTGGAGAACGTCCATATTCGCTGCGGTGTTCGCCTGGCGAAGGGGTCCTGGGCAGAAAATGTTATTCTGGTGTTTTTGCCGTAACGGGAGAACCATAACTCGGAATGACGCGCGGTTCGAAGCGTTGGAAAGCTATTCAAATTATCTATAAGATGGTGAAGTATTGACATAGATTTAAGCTATTTATTGATGAAGTGTGTTTGAATGTTGTGGTAAGGACAGGCGGTACGGTATGTATTCCCGCTATAACTCACAACTTGTTTGTCCACTTGGCATGGGATCTTCTTTAATTATTTATATAAGGCAATGGTTGTGTTAATAAATGATATTTTAAGGTATTCGAAGCGTATAGAGGATTATGTTGAGCATAAGGAACTGGAGTTATCAGTGTTAGAAAAAGAGCGGTGATATACTTCCGTAAGGAAAGTTCTGCCGAATCCGATAGAACTAATTGTGGTGTTTGTGATGCTTGTTGATATAATTAGGGGATTTGATAAAGACAACTTCAGCGAGTTTCAATTATGCAAAAGGCAACTTGAAGTGTATAAGAGAAATCATCCGACCAGTGATTTAGAGTTGGTTACTATTGTGATTGTACTGGAGTCGGAGTCTTCAAAAGTTCAGACTGAGATCAGAGATGTTTGGTGATCTTAACAGTTTAAGGTGTTTGTTTAATTTGAATAAGACGAATATGAGGCATAGGAAATAATTGGGACTTCGAAAAGAGTACGACTTCGAGTTGAATTACCATTCGGGTAAAGCGGACATGGTAGATGATGCAGTGAGTTAGAAATATTTGCATATACCGAAGATGATGGTGAAAAGAGTTAGAACTAATTGAGCAATTTCATAATATGAGTTTTGTGAGTAAGGAGACTTCTTATGGAGTTAAGCTTTTATTATTAAGATCTGACTAGTGATATCCTTGAGCAGAATCGAGAAAGTCAGAAACCTGGGTTGAGTAGTGAATTAGTTGAAATTGATAAATTAGAGTCGAAGAGTGGATTGTCGGGTTTGTGGAAATAGTACCATGATGTGTTATGATAGGGTATGTGTACCAGATGTTGTTAAGGGGAGTAGGAGTACTCATGAAGAAATACATTGAGGTAGATGGAGTATCCATCCCGGTGCTATAGAAGAAGTAACCGAATTTGAGTAGATTGTTTTGGAAACCATGGATAAGGGGAGGAGTAGTTGAGGTGGAATATGCTGGTTAGAATTGTAGGAATTCAAAGAGTGAACATCAGAGACTGTTGAGTCTGATGCAGTCGTTAAATATTCCAGAGTGGAAATCAGGTAGTATTTTCACGAAATTGGTGTTGAGATTTCCAAAGAATTTGTAAAGACATAATTTTAATTTGAATTGTTAGGAGTGGATTAACTATTCCGTGTTGAGGATATACGAGATGCATATTGAGAAAGTGGTGAAGTTGGATGAGATACTGACGAATATTGTGTCAGATGGAAATTTGAGGTTTATATTGAGATTTTGGAGGGGCTTACAGGAAGCTTCGGGTACTAAGTTGAAGCTGAGTTCGACCTACCATCTGCAAACTGATGGTCAGTCAGAGAGGACTATTGAGTCTGTAGAGAATTGGTGAGAGCTTGGGTGTCGGATCAAGGTGGAGCGTGGGATGATTAATTATCGTTGATTGAGTTACCTATAATAACGGTTACCATCCTAGTGTCAAAATGGCACTATATGTGGCTTGGTGAGATAGGGAGTGTAGGAATTTCCTGTGTTGAAATAAATCGAGTGAGAGTGTTGTACTCAGACTTGAAAATTATGCTTGAGATGGCTGAGAAGATCGAGAGGATCCGAGGCAATATGTGTTTTGAGAGTCACGCCGATGACTGGTGTTGGTCGAGCTTCGAAATCTCAGAAGTTCGCACCGTGTTCTGTAGTTGTACCAGAGTGGCGCAGCGGAGGCATGGGAGGAGTAACATGTTAGACTGTTTTTCCGTTGTCGCTGTGAATTGGCATGATATGTTTCATGTGTCTTAGTCGAGAAAGTACACTGAACCAGGTGGATGATGTACAAGTGAAAAATATTCCGATTGTTGAGGCATTGCTAGTTCGTTTTGGCGAGCGAGGAACAACTCCGAAGGGAGGAGATATCTTTGGTGAAAGTAGTATGGGGAGGTGCTGCAGAAGGCAGTGTGACCTGAGAATTGGAATAAAGGATGCGGGGAGCGTATCCAGAATTATTTCCATCAGGTAATTTTCGAGGACGAAAATAATTAAAGTGGGGGAGAGTTGTAACACCCATTTTAATTATTTAGTCATTTTATTATTATTTTAAATATTATATGTTGATGTGCCCTTTGGTAGGGTGTATTTGATGATGTTTGGTGGGTGTCCCTGAGATGGGAGGATCATTGGTGGTAATTTGGCGAGTTTATAATAATACAAGAAATAATAGTAATATTGGTGGTGGTATTATTATTATTATTATTATTATTATTATTATTATTATTATTATTATTATTATTATTATTATTATTATTATTATTATTATTATATTTATGATTATTATTAATATTTGTAGTAATATTATTAATATGGAGAATATAATATTATTATTAATATAGTTATTATATTATTATGATATTTGGTGTGAATATGATAATATAATGAATAATAGTAATATTGGTGGGGGTATTATTATTATTATTATTATATATTATTATATTTATTAGTATTATTAATATTATTATTATTATGGGGAGATAATAATATTATTACTATTATTATTTTGGTGAGATAATATTATTATTATTATTATTATTATTATTATTATTATTATTATTATTATTAATAGTATTATTATGATTAGTATCATTAATATTATTCATATTATATTAGTATTATTAATATTAAGATTATTATTATTAATATTATTTTATTATTAGTATTAATATAATTGTTATTATTATCATTAGTATTATTATTATTATAATTATAATTATTGTTGGGTGTATTACTATTATTATTATTATTATGTTGAATATTACTATAATATTACAATAGTATTATATTATTATTATTATTATTATTATTATTATTATTATTATTATTATTATTATTATTATTATTATTATTATTATTATAATGATTATTATGATTATTATTATTAGAATTATTATTGGGAATATTAGTGGTTGGAATAAGTAAAATAAAAAGTGGAAGGGTTATGGGGAAATTAGAATGGAAATATGAAAAGGCACGATAGAAACCGTGAGAAGGGAAATTGGGAGAATAGAGAAGAGCGAAGAACAAAGAGAAAGGGAAAAGGCTAGGGATGAAGAATCTTGGAGGAATTTATCACCGATCAGAATAATTATCCAGGTAAGGGGGGAGAAACTTGATTGGGATGGTATATATACATGTATAGGGTAGAGGGGATTCCTTAACCCCGTAGGAAAATGTCGATCTATGAAGTTTTATATTGACATGCTTGTTATTGTTGTTGCTAATGCTAAATTGATGCTTGATATTGATGAATTGTTGATTGGTATTGGTGAATTTGGTATATATATATTATGGTGATATTAGTGAGATTATATGTTGTTACTGCAGTGTTGATAGTAACTATGAATAGAGTTTTGGTGAGATTTTGTGTTGTTATTGTAGCGTTGGTAATGACCATGATTATAAATTTGGGAAAATTATGTATTGTTCCCTGTGATGTTGTTAGTGACTCTGGTTAGGACCTTGGTGAGATTCAGAGTAACTCTGAAGTGTACGTAATGTACCGTAATGTTGGTTCTAGAGTAGGAAGTATATGATAATTGGTAAGTATAATGGTGTGTTTGTGTTTGATGATAACTAGTAATTGATAGCGATGGAGTATAGGTCAATATTGATGAATTGTTGTTTTTGGTTAATTTGGCGTATAGGCTGGGTTTAAGGTTTTTAGGGAGATTCTGTGTGACCTTTTAAGGCATCGGTAGAATGTTTAAGCGATGACTTTGGGAATAAGATTTAGGAACCGATTTAGTTACGGTAATGTACAAGGTTGGTACTAGAGTAGGCTGGGAATTTGAGTCGAGATGATAAGTTTGATTTGGCCTAGAATAGTACTGTAGAACTGTGGAGAAGTTGGTGAATCGCAGCATTCGTTGGGCTTCGCCTGGCGAGTGTTGGCGAAGCTTCGCCTAGCGAATGCCAGCGAGCGTAGCAGAACCAGAATGTGACTTTGGTGATGTTTGGCCTTGAGCATTGGTCTGGGGTGATCTTTCTGGCCTTGATGCATTGTAAGGATGATGAGTGTGGGATCTAACCTGTGTACTGGGTGATAGTACTCATTTCCCTTAATATTGTTGGTGGACAATTAGTTAACGTATATGTATGTAGTGATCAGTAGGATCGTGTGTTCCCGGGTGTTGGGATGTGGTTATATATGGTGTTATAGTATGAATTTATTTACTATCTGATTGATTTATATGGTGTTGGTGTAATATATCTACACATATATGCATTGATGTATGATGATATGATCAGGAGGATCGTGTGCACTTAGTGTGCCTAAATATGATAGTTATGCATTGGTGTATGCATATCATGGTGTTTTGGTGGGATGAATCATGTCTCAGGAGGAGCGTAAGTGATTCATCCGTACTCCTTTGTGGAGAATGGTGGGGGATAGATCATGTCTCAGGAGGAGCGTAAGTGATCTATTCAGGTTCGATTGAATGAACCAATGAGTCGGTACCGCATGCATGGTGTTGAGTTGCATATTTGCATTATAATATGTTATGTTGTAATTCGAACAGTAGGTTCGTTATATGGAGTTGTTGGGGTGAATATTGGTGTGTTGGTGTGTTTTACTACCTTGTTTACATGTATTACATTACCAATATATTTTTGATCATGTTTTCTCACCCCTTGGTTGTTGTTGTGTCTGTGCTTCTCCGGAAGTACAGATAATCCAGGTACTTAGATAGCTTGGATGGTGGTGTGCCAGTCGAGTCTATGATGCTCTGATACGTAACACGGGATATGGGTGTTTTAATTATTTTATGTCAAACTTGTTGTAATCCTGTGACATATCATTTTTTTGTGAATTATAATGATAAAGATTTTACGAAATTTGGCGGATGGCCGAGAATGTTGAAATAATGTTTTCCGCTGTATTATTTTTGAGAATAATTAATAAAGTATTTTTATAAAAATTTGGTGATGTGATATCCCACTATTTGGTGAAAACTCTGATGTTTATTTATAATGTTTATATTTTATTTAATTTGGGAAGTGGGGTGTTACAGGTGTCACTTTCAATTTTTATGGACTGAAGAAAAATGGACAAAAATGATTGAGATGAACTGGGCCTCCAACCTGCACTGGGCCCAACGAATTTGGCCTGATAAAATCTGAATTAATCTAACTAATGAAAATGATTAATACCTAATTAGAAACTAATTAAAGACTAAACTTAATTAACTAGTTAACTAAACCTAACTCACTCTAATTAATTCTGAATGACTCAATTAACTAAATGAAAATTCAATTAACTCTAATCCTAATTAAATCTAATAAACTCTAATTAAAAGATTAAAATCCTAATTAAATCTAAAAGATGATTAAAATCTTGCTAAACTCTATTAAACCTAATTAATTTCTAAACTAATAAAACTCTACTAATTCCACTAATACCTAAACTAATAAAAACTCTAAGAATTTCTATTTAAGAAATCTATTAAAATCCTATTAAATCTCTAATAAAATCTATACTATTTAATTTCTACTTAAAAAAACCTAATAAGAGAAATATTCTATTTATCTAAAAACTTAATACCTAAAAAGAAATTTATTCTAAAATCTATTAAAACAATTTAAAAATCTAAAAAAGGTTTAACTCTATTTAAAAATGCTGAAAAAAATCTAATTAAATCCTAAAAAATCTATAAAGCCTATTAAAAATCCACAAAAGGCTATTAAATCCTAAAAAATGCAGACAAAGGCAAATAACCAACATAAAAGGGCGCGAGACCAGATCGAAGCAACAGTAAACCCCTGGCATCAGAATATCCCAAAAACCACCATGTAAGCTGAAAACACCGAGAAGTGCACAATTTCCCAAAATAAAACCGTGATTATCTAGACTGGATCTGAAATATCCGGTAGATGAAAACCAAGCTGTAACCCTGACACCCTCTGTCTGTGTATAAATGTCATGCATCCGATATGCGAATACGAATTGAACCATGAATCAGATAGGAGAACCGGTTGGTCAAATTTTAGGGTGCAACAGCTGCCCCTATTCAAACGGCTTGGACCTGAATGGGTGAAGAGCGCTCAGCCTTCAAACATTCAAAGGTAAATGACGGTTGAATACCAATGAAACCCTGAAATTTGCCAACCGCAAAAATAAATTGCGCACACCACTGCTTGGGGAGAATTAACCAGGAAACTGATTTCCGTTGCCCCAGCGACAACTAAAACACTATTCATCAACCTGCTTATGAAATAATCTGATATTGTCCATAGACCACCCCATTCCGAAGAAGCGAGCATACACTGAACAGTGAGCAAAATTGTTGATCTCTCTTATCAACCTTTCGTATCCTGAAGAAACGAGCAAACGCTTAACCAAACGAGACAATGCTGATTTCACTTATCAACCTTTCGTATCCTGAAGAAACGAGCAAACGCTTAACCAAACGAGACAATGCTGATTTCACTTATCAACCTTTCGTATCCTGAAGAAACGAGCAAACGCTTAACCAAACGAGACAATGCTGATTTCACTTATCAACCTTTCGTTCGTATCTGAACGAGCATCCACTACATAACGAGAACATGTTGATTTCACTTACCAACCTTCCGTTCGTACCTGAACGAGCATCCACTAAACTGCGAGAAAATGTTGATTTCACTTACCAACCTTCCGTTCGTACCTGAACGAGCATCCACTAAACTGCGAGAAAATGTTGATTTCACTTACCAACCTTCCGTTCGTACCTGAACGAGCATCCACTAAACTGCGAGAAAATGTTGATTTCACTTACCAACCTTCCGTTCGTACCTGAACGAGCATTCACTAAACTGCGAGAAAATGTTGATTTCACTTACCAACCTTCCGTTCGTACCTGAACGAGCATCCCTGCGGGGGCACGAGAAACTTAACCAAGCAACTCTGAGAGGACAAGTCTGACGACGGCCGTCCAATACCTATTCTGACAATAGGTATCCTGAAAACACTCCGTTGGGGAAATTGGGAACTTAACCAAGCATCCTGATGAGAATAACCTTGTTGAAAAATAAGAGGAATTTAACCAAACAACTCTGTGGCGAATACCCTGCTGGGGACTATAAGGGACTTAACCAAGTAACTCATTGAAGTAACATCCTGCTGGGGAACATAACTCTGCTGGGGGAACTACGGGTAACCACCCAAAAATCTGCATTACCATCTTCCAATGCTGACACCACAACGTCCTGAGAAAGACTCAACTGGGGGAAAAAGGTGCTTGACCAAGCAAACTTTTCTAGAGGAATATGACATGACGAACACGATCACTGCGTGTCTGGCGCCACGACCTTCTTGACAGGAGAAAACACGATCACTGCGCGTCTCGGCGTTGCAACCAAAACCACGTATAGGACGAATACGATCACTGCGTATCTCTTCCGAAAAAACCCCATGACATGATGAACACGATCACTGCATGCCCTGCGCCACAACTCTCTTGACAGGAGGAAACACGATCACTGCGTGTCTTGTGTCACGAACCAACCATACGGGATGAATACGATCAATGCGTACCCTACCACAAATCCCCACAACATGACGATGACCACGATCACTGCGTGCCCTGCGCCACAACTCTCTTGACAGGAGAAAACACGATCACTGCACGTTCTGTGCCGCAAACAAAACATACAGGACGAATACGATCACTGCGTATTCTACCACAAATCCCCACAACATAACGATGACCACGATCACTGCGTGCCCTGCGCCACAACTCTCTTGACAGGAGAAAACACGATCACTGCGCGTTCTGTGCCGCAAACAAAACATACAGGACGAATACGATCACTGCGTATTCTACCACAAATCCCCACATCATAACGATGACCACGATCACTGCGTGCCCTGCGCCACAACCCTCTTGACAGGAGGAAACACGATCACTGCGCGTCTTGTGCCGCAAACAAAACATACACATCTCTGCAAACCACGATCTCACTTATCGACAGAGAAAATACCTGAGGCTGGACGGGTAATCAATCCTGTTTACGCTCCCCAAATGCACATGTTTGATGATGCCGTAATGCTTCCATACTGCATGGAAATGCTACGTATCGTGCAAAATGCAAGTGCTTATGATGCATGATTATGCAAAGAATTACTTCAGCAAAATAAATGCTAAAGACAAACTGGATCCGCTGGGGATGACCGGAATACTACCGGAACACTTCCGACAAAAATAAATGTTGGAAAGATGAACTAACTCCGCTGGGGATAACCATCCTGCTGGGAAAGTAGCTCACAAACTCAAAACTTCAAACTCTACTGAAAAATGATCATCCTGACGAGGAAGGATCAACCCGTTGGGGAAAGGGAAAAGCAATCCTGGAAACTGTTTTCAAACAGGCATCAACACTTTGGTTACACCCTGTGGGGATAATCCATCCTGCTATCACTGAGCTGGGAATTGACCGGTGTGCTCTGATTCGCACTACACAAGAAACTCTTAGGGGAAGTTAATCATATCCGTCTCGACCTTCGCTGGGGAGGACCCTGTTCTGCTTGATAAGCCAATTCTGAACTATTGAAGATACATTGACCTTTTCCTTTGACGCAATCTCCACTCTCCTGGGGAGGCAACATTCAATTTTACCTGGGGCAACTTCACCGGGGGAAGACACAACATTCATCCTCTGGAGAGGGTATTAGCCTGCCATGGACTCTGGCGGGGAACTTTGCGAGCTTTTGAATACCTGCAAAAGGTCAACAAGCAAACACAAGGCAATCTATGCAAAAAGAAACATCTTGGTAATCACCCATGACAACCATTCAGGTAATTCCCGGTTTTAACAATCATCGGCCGAGGCCCGCCTGTTTACACACATGTAAATTTATCAAAAACATCGGCGTTTTTTTACAAACAAAACTGTAAAAATTAAAACCAAAGTCACACACTACACTGAATAACACACTTTATTGATAACGGCCTGAGAATAGGCAAGATTTGTACATCAGATGCAACTCCTGAAAAGAGGTAGTCACGCATAAACAAAAATGCAGAAATGTACAAAGATACAGAATAAAATTTGTACACATGTCGGCAACGTGTTACAGACGAACACCATGAACCGATCCTCCTATGACTCGCCGGACTCTGACGCTTTCCTGATCTCTGTCTTCGGAAGAGATTGCTTTGGATAGTCGACCCCCCCAGATGCTCCCAACCCACTAAACAATCAAACTTGGACCGCAGTCATTTGCTTCTCAAATCCCTAACTTTTGCGTGAATCGCCCTTTGCGGGTTTTCAATTCACCGGGATACCCCTTTTTGCCGAAGCCGCCCAGTGTAGGTTTTCAACTTCGAGGGTGTACATTTTTTCCATTTTATCCCTAACTTTTGCCCGAACCTTTTTATTCTGTTTTTTTTGGTTCGCTAGGATGCCCCATTTTTTCTTGGACTCTCTTTTTACTGTCCAGCGGGTCAATTTTTAAGCAAAGTATTTTTTAACTGCGTCCGAGTTCACAGGGGACGAGAAGTCTTCACCATCCATGGTGGATAACAATAAGGCTCCTCCGGAGAAGACCTTCCTCACGACGTATGGACCTTCATAATTAGGAGTCCATTTGCCCCTGTGATCCGATTACGGTGGGAGAATCTTCTTCAGCACAAGATCTCCCGTCTGAAAGCTTCGAGGTCGAATCTTCTTGTCGAACGCTTTCTTCATCCGGCTCCGATACAGCCTACCATGTGCAATGGATGTCAGTCTCTTCTCATCTATCAAGCTCAGCTGATTCAATCTACTTCTCACCCATTCTGCCTCATCAAGCTGAACATCAAGCAAAACCCTCAAAGATGGTATCTCAACCTCCAATGGCAGGACTGCCTCCATGCCATATACCAGTGAGAACGGAGTTGCCCCGGTTGATGTACGCACCGTCGTGCGATAACCGTGCAAAGCAAACGGCAACATCTCATGCCAATCCTTATACGTTACCACCATCTTCTGAACAATCTTCTTTATGTTCTTGTTGGCCGCTTCAACAGCGCCATTCATCTTGGGTCTGTATGGAGATGAATTATGATGCTCGATCTTAAAATCCCGACAAAGATCCTTCATCATCTTATTATTCAAGTTCGAACCATTATCAGTAATGATCCGCTCAGGAATACCGTATCTGCAAATTATATCCCTCTTGATAAATCTGGCCACCACCTGTTTCGTCACATTGGTGTAAGATGCCGCTTCCACCCACTTGGTGAAGTAATCGATCGCGACTAGGATGAAGCGATGCCCATTAGAAGCAGTAGGCTCGATCTTGCCAATCATATCAATTCCCCACATGGAGAAAGGCCGCGGAGAAGCCATAACATTCAGTGGACTGGGTGGCACATGGATCTTATCAGCATAGATCTGGCACTTGTGACACCGCTTGGCGAACTTGAAACAGTCTGTTTCCATCGTTAACCAATAATACCCCGCCCACAACAACTTTCGGGTCATAGCATGCCCACCAGCATGTGTACCAAAAGTTCCTTCATGGACCTCTTCCATGAGTAAATTGGCTTCCCTCTCATCTACACACCGGAGGAGTACCAAATCGTGGTTCCTTCTATACAGAACGCCGTCGGGATTCAGATAGAAGTTGCCTGCTAATCTCCTTAGAGTCTTCTGATCACGACTGGATGCCTCAGCTGGATATTCCTTGTTCTTTAGGAAATTCTGTATGTCGAAATACCAAGGTTTACCGTCAGATGCTTCATCAATTGCAAACACAAAGGCCGGCCTATCAAGGCGAGAGATGACAATCCTGGGAGCCTCATTCCAGTAGTTGACCTTATACATTGAGGATAACGTTGCAAGGGCGTCTGCCATTTGATTCTCTGCCCGGGGTACATGATGGAACTCTACTTTATCAAAGAAAGGTAGCAACCTTCTCGCATAATTCATGTACGGTACCAGATTAGGTTGGCGTGTCTCCCACCCTCCTTTAATCTGATTCACAACCAATGCTGAATCCCCATATACGTCCAGATTCTTAATCCTCATATCAATAGCCTCCTCTAACCCCATAATACAAGCTTCGTACTCGGCTTCGTTATTCGTCACTGGAAAAGTCAATCTGGCTGTGAACGGGATGTGCGACCCGTGGGGAGTTGTAATGATTGCCCCAATCCCACTACCATACGAATTGACAGCCCCATCAAAAATCAATTTCCACTGGGAACTCCGCTCAGGACCCTCACCAGGCAACAGCTCATCACAATCTTTAGCCTTCAAGTACATTATGTCCTCATCAGGAAACTCAAACTTCATAGGCTGATAATCCTTAATTGGCTGTTCGGCAAGGTATTCGGATAGAACACTTCCCTTAATGGCCTTCTGGGAAACATACTGGATATCGTATTCTGTCAACACCATCTGCCATCTAGCAATCCTTCCAGAGAGCGCTTGCTTTTCAAACACATACTTGATCGGATCCATCTTCGATATCAGCATGGTTGTATGATTCAGCATGTACTGTCTTAGACGTTTGGCAGCCCACGCCAATGCACAACACGTCTTTTCGAGCATAGAGTATCGAGATTCACAATCCGTGAACTTTTTACTCAAGTAGTAAATTGCATGCTCTTTCCGTCCTATCTCGTCATGTTGACCGAGAACACAACCCATACTGTTCTCAAGAACCGTCAGATACATAATCAGTGGTCGTCCCGCTACTGGGGGTATCAACACCGGAGGTTCCTGCAAGTATTCTTTTATCTTTTCAAATTCCCTTTGGCAATTGTCGTTCCAGACCACCGCTTGATCTTTCTTTAACAGTTTGAATAATGGTTCACAGGTGGTCGTTAGGTGAAAGATGAACCTAGCAATGTAGTTCAACCTCCCTAAGAATCCACAGACTTCTTTTTCTGTTCTCGGTGCTGGCATCTCTTGTATTGCTTTTATTTTTGCAGGATCGACCTCGATTCCTTTCTTGCTCACAATGAACCCCAGTAGCTTCCCGGATCTCACTCCGAAGGTACATTTGTTAGGATTCAGCCTCAGCCTGAACTTCCTCAGCCTCTTGAACAACTTCAACAGATTAACCAGATGTTCTTCCTCTGTTTGAGACTTGGCAATCATGTCATCGACATACACCTCAATCTCTTTGTGCATCATGTCGTGAAAAAGCGTTGTCATAGCCCGCTGGTACGTTGCCCCAGCATTTTTCAAACCAAAGGGCATCACCTTATAACAGAAGGTTCCCCACGGGGTGATAAAGGTCGTTTTTTCCATATCCTCCGGAGCCATTTTGATCTGGTTGTACCCCGAAAATCCATCCATGAAAGAGAATACCGAAAACTGAGCTGTGTTGTCAACTAACACATCAATATGCAGCAGCGGGAAACCATCTTTCGGGCTCGCTTTGTTTAGATCCCTATAATCAACGCACATTCGAACCTTGCCATCTTTCTTTGGCACAGGCACGATATTAGCGACCCAAGTGGGATAAGTGGTGACAGCCAGGAATCCAACATCCCATTGCTTCTGCACTTCTTCCTTTATCTTTACAGCCATGTCAGGACGAGTCCTTCTGAGTTTCTGCTTCACGGGTGGGCAATCTTCCCTCAACGGCAAACGATGAACGACCATATCGGTATCCAAACCTGGCATGTCCTCGTAGGACCAAGCAAATATATCACTGTATTCACGCAGCATCTCAATAAGCTCTTGCTTGATGTCAACTTGCAATGCGGCCTCTATACGGATATTCCTGACGCATTCTCCAGACCCTAAATTGACAATATCAATCTCTTCCTGGTGAGGCAGAATGACTCTCTCCTCTTGCTTCAACAACCGACTCAGCTCTTCTGGTAAGTCACTATCCTCAACAATCTCCTCCTCCTCTTGGAAGATCGGATGCTCGAAGTCTAAACGAGTCATAGGAAGTCTTTGGTCGATGTCATCTGAAAATTCATGAATCCTGCGAGGGAAACGGTTAAGTGCTTCAAAATGATGTACAAGCAAAATGCATAACCACGCTGCCATTTTATTGAAAAATAAAAAACAGAAAGAAAGGGGTCACAACATTTGAATGTAAAAAACGCCGTCATTTATTGATCATGCAAACATACAGGTAAACAGTTAGGCCCTAAGACGAGATCAACGATGCCCCGGGCAAGGCATGTGATCATACAATGATTGAAAAAACAATGCATTATTGTTTGGTGACTTGGATGACGTCCTGGATGGACCAGTTGCATAGGCTTTGCCCCGGCGTGCTGGGTCGAATCCACGCGTCCATGTCACAGTCGCTATCCACTTCCTCTGTATCAGACACGACATTAATCCTTTCAAAGCTAACCCCTCCGGGCGTGAACACGACAGGTCCCTTGTACTTAGGCGCACTCTGTGAGGGAGATGGGCGATATCCCAAGCCATACCTATCTTGCTTCACTGGGATGTCCAGAACCTGCCCCCACTTCTGAGTCTCTCCTGCTTGTACCAACGCCTTGGCTTCTTTATATGAGGACACGACCACCTCTTGCCCTTCACTCTTCACCGGAGCTTCTTCTTTAACCTTCACCCCTTCGAACGCATGACACAGCGTTTCATGAATCTCTCCATCTACCTCCACGTACTTGAAGGAAGACAAATGACTGACTAAGATATACTCTTCGCCACATACCGTTACAATACTCCCCTCAACCATATACTTCAGCTTCTGATGGAGTGTAGAAGTTACTGCCCCAGCGGCATGAATCCAAGGTCTCCCGATCAAACAGCTATATGCAGGCTGGATGTCCATGATGTAAAACACTGTATCAAACACCTCCGGACCTACCTGGATGGGTAACGTTACTGACCCAAATACCGACCTCCTCGTTCCGTCAAAGGCCCTCACCACCAAATCACTAGGGGTGCACAACAACCCACGGGTATCCAATTTCAACAGGGCTTTCTTTGGTAACACATTCAACGAGGACCCAGTGTCTACCAGCACATGGGATAAAATAGTGCCCCGGCATTCGATAGAGATGTGCAAGGCATTATTGTGATCACGCCCCCTAGGCGTTAGGTCAAAATCCATGAATCCCAGACCATGCCCAGCGTTAACATGTGCCATAACTCCCTCCAGCTGATTAACTGAAATCTCTTGCTGCACGAAGGATGTCTCAAGTACCTTCAACAGGGCATTTCTATGCGCCTCAAAACACAACAACAGCGATAATATGGAGATCTTTGACGGGGTCTGCTGCAGGTGCTCTACAATCTTGTAGTCACTTTTGCGAATCAACCTCATGAATTCTTCCACAATCTTTGGTTATCGGTTCTTTCTCCTTACTCCCCGAAGATTCCCCCTTATCAACTTTGTTCTTACCCCTGGCCAGCCTCTCTGCCTCGACCTCAGGTGAAGTGAAAATTCTCCCGCTCCGGGTTATACCACCCGCTCCCACTATGTTGTCTACGGATCCCGCTGGCGGATCATTCAAGTCAATCTTTTCCCCGTTGCAATACACCTCAGCACCATAGCACCATGGGACTGCCTTTGTGCTTTAATAAGGGACTGGCTTAGCCTTGGTAATAGTAATGGTCGGCCTTTTCGATGATGCCGAAATCGTCACTGATTTGAACAGAATGGTGATCGTAGCAATCTCACTGCGCTCTTTTTCAGATCCTATCTCAATAGATTTCTCTCGCCCCACGGACCTGTCAAACTGCAGGATTCCTTCATCAATCAAACCTTGAACTCCCCTTTTCAACTTCTCACAGCCCCCAGGTTGAACCAAACAGTCATCACACTCCTCGCTGCAACCGGGATAGACACCTCCTTTCAATAAATGCTGCTTTACGTAACTCAAAGGGGTTTTCAGCTTGCTCACTTCTGAAACCAAGTCCAACTCATCATCAGTCAGGATTGCATTGGCCCCAGCCCCACCATGCCTGGGCATTGGCTGTTGCGTGATATTGGGACCGTCCTTCCCGAAATTAATAGCCGTACTATCAAGCAAGTCCTGTACTTTATGCTTGAAAGCTAGGAAATTTTCAATATTGTGCCCTGGTGCACCCGAATGGAAGTCACAATGCTCATTAACATCATACCCGACTGGTGGCTGGCCAGTTGGTGGTGCTAAGGTCCTCTTCTCGACTAGCTGCAATTTCAACAAAGTTTGAAGGAGTTCTGCATATGATACCGGCGGTACCTCGAATACTCTCCTCGGTCGTAGGTTCTGAAGTCTGCGCTGGTTATTATTAGGCTGCTGCTGAACCTGCTGCTGTGGTTGTTGTCTCTGCTGCTGAGAAGGCCCTGGAATGGTTACACTTGCAACTTGTGACTGATGATGCCAGTTCTGACCTCTATTTCTCCGTCGAGCATTGTATACAGCATTGGTATCACCCTGCCTTTTACCACCAAATGTCTTCTTATTACCTTCTGTGGAACTGGACTCACCCGCTTGAATTTTACCAATCTTCACTCCGTTTTCGATGCGCTCCCCCATCAAGATCAATTCAGAGAAGGTACTCATCGAAAAATTTAGCAACCGTTCATAGTACATTCCAGAGAAAGTTCCTATGAATATATCCATCATTTCGCGCTCCACCATCGGAGGGTGTACCCTAGCAGCCAGATCTCGCCATCTCTGGGCGTATTCCTTAAAGCTCTCGCTATACTTTTGAGACATGCTCTGCAGCTGGACTCGGTTAGGAGCGAGATCACTATTATATTGATAATGTCGAACAAAAGCCTCCGCCATCTCTTTCCAACTCCTGATCTGAGTAGGCTCCAAGCTCATGTACCACTCCAGCGATGGCCCTGACAGGCTATCCTGGAAGAAGTGCATTAGCATCTTTTCATCCTCAGAATACGCAGACATACGCCTGTAAAACGCGCGTACATGCACCCTAGGGCATGTATCCCCTTTGTGCTTATCAAATGACGGCGCTTTGAATTTTAGCGGGACCCTCAACCCTGGGACCAGCCCCATATTTGACATATCCAGCCCAAGAGCATTCTGGCTGGCTAACCCGTTCACTTTCTCTTCTAGCAATCTCATCCGATGGTTGTCATCCCGAGCTCTTTCATAACCCTCATTCTGACCAGAGAACACATCCTCCTGACGATCCTCCCAGCGAGGTACTGCATCGTATCCAACATAATCTGCATCACGACCCGGACCCGTTTGGAAGTACTTGGGGTCATACCTCAGATTGCCCATCTCTTGAGCGTTGTATGCACCAGTTCCATATCCAAGATTACCATAACCATAGCCACCAAACCCAGCCTTGGCGCCAGCATTGCTGCCATACCCCATGTTCACACCATTGAAGCCATGGTTACCATTATTACCATTCATTCCGACATTCTCAACGCCCCCATTGAAACCCTGGTTGACATTACTCACAAATACCCCAGCAATATCTGTATTGGCATTCATATTGCCGGCGTTCCCACCTCCACCTACAGGACCAGTTTCTCCAGCATTTAAACCGGTTACGGGAATAGCATCAACACTTTGACGATTCTCAACTCGGGGAGAAGCAGCAATATTTTCACCATGCGGTGTCCCGTTGTTTTCAGCCCGTGCGACTATCGGTTGAACCAGATTCTGCAGCTGCTCTTGTCCTTTGGCGATGGCCTCCATGGTTTGCATGAGCAGGGCCATCCTGTCACGCATCTCTTGCATTTCACTCTGCACGTTGTCCATGATCTTCTTGTGATTAGTTCTGGTAGAGTAACGGTGGACCCGCTTTTCTGCAATCCTGAAAATACCTGGATATATGGATGAAGAATGATAAGGAACATGGATCACAAACCTGTAATGCAATGTGATTTATGCAAACAACAATGCAAAAATGCCAACGTGCATGTGTGCGTTGGGGACATTTCCCCTCCAATTCCAGTGTCAAGGTAGCAAGACAAGAGAAACCATAAAGACAATATTTAGAAAAACCCTCATATATTGGAAAAACAGTCTCGTCAGGACGTTACGCAACTATGTTCCATACAACTGATATGATAAAGAAGGATCCCAACCAACATGCCTGGTGGTGATCCCAACACATAGAATACAAGAAAGCAGTCACATACGGGTATGATCGCAGAAATCCTCGAACAACTTCTTCGTTTCTGGGTGATCCGGTCGATAAATCAAGCCTTCTATCAACTGATCCCTTTTCCTGACCGTTCCATGGATGTCTCTGACAAAATCTTCCCAAGCCTTATCCTGGGCACCATCCTCAGGTTTGGGCCTCTTGATGTCTGCTCTGCGCTGACAATCTTCCAGATTCTTCATGGCATCAATCAGTTTGCGTTCGGCCTCGTATCGACGACATGCTTCTTCTTCAAGCTCTTCAGTCTTCACTCTAAACTGTTCTCCCAACTGAGCAACCTGTATCTTTAGCTCTTCTTCCCGTTCTTTGCGTTTGGCCATAGTAAAGTCCCAATGCTCTCTGAACTTAGCTAACTTCGTGTAGGCTCTTTCCAGCTCTTGTTTCTTAGTAGCCAACACACTGCTAACTGAGTCTACATCTAACTCCAGACGCTTCTTGGTTTCATTCAACTCCAATAAAGTAGTCTTCAGATGTTTCAAAGTTTCGGCCTGTTGCTTGGAAAAATATCCTGTTTCAATCTTTTCATGACGAAGTTGGGCGTTCTCTTTCTCTAAAGCTTCTTTAGCCTTTGCTAACTCTTGTTTCTCCGCCATCAGCTGCTTGTATACCTGTATGTCTATAGTGGTGGGCTCCTCCACCGGAGAAGGATACAATGGCTAAACTGCAGGATAAGGCATAAGGAATTTCATAGCCCGTTCACGAATCCATTCCACATACGGACCAAGAACTCGAGTACCCCCTTTGTTACATGAAGGCTTCCCTCTCTTATGCAGGTTCTTCCATGCTTTCTCAAGCTTGATCAACATCTCTCCCTCTATTGCCCCAGTGAGATACAGAGATTCCTGTATCTCCTCGGGCTTCGGCGCTTCCTGAGGTGCATACCCAAACTGCCTGATTAATAAGGAAGGGTTATAATTGACACACCCTCTCCTTCCCATCAAAAGAACATTGGGGAATCCTTCGCATCTGTATATGACCTCAACTCCGAACACCTCCTCATTAACCCACACCACATTCTCAGAAGTCAACCCCATCAAGCGCTCAGGCCATCCTAAAGAATCAATAGAAGTGACAAAAGGCCCTGACTTCGGCATATGACTAGTAAACCACCTGCACAGTAGAGGTACACAGCAAGAGACATTCCTTCCTCGTCGCTTTTCATTTTGGTAGTGAATGGAATGGTGGATATCTCCCAGCAAGGTAGGAACTGGGTTCTTTGCAGCCAGAATATAGAAAGCATCTGCATCAACAAAATCAGGAAAGTTTGGGAACAATACAATGCCATAAACACACACAGCAAGGATGGCGTCAAAAACAACCCAGCCACCCTTCTTGGCATACTCCCGAGCCTTCTCCACCAAAACAACCAACGGAAATCCCCACGCATCTCCTCTTCTGATCATCTTCCCTGTCAGCTCAAACTCTCCTAAGTGCAGAATAGCAGAAAGCTCAGCCAGATCAGGCTTAGCGTCCGTGTGATAGAAAGGCATCTGCTCGCGAATCGGTATATCCAAGAGTGCAGAATACTCCTCCAGGGTAGGAGCCAAGACAAAATCAGGAAATACGAAACACCTGAGCTCAGCATCATAAAACTGCAACAGGGTGTAAATGCCGCTGATCTCATAAGCCGAGGGCTGGTAAACATAAGTCAGGATCCTCCCATATGTCTTCCTGAAATCTCCCATCACCTTCTTCCTATCAATAGTAATTAACTCAGACAACAGGCTGATATCTGGAGACGGGAATTTGTAGGGTAACACTCTCTTCATGGCTTCCATGTCTTGCTAGGAAACAAACACCGGAACTGGGAGGGAAAATATGTACCTGCAATACACACACGTTAGTTGGATGCAAATGGTAATGCACTAATGCAATATGATAAATGATGCAATCAGTGAACACAGGGGCCATGCTGTAGCCTGAAGAGGAATATGTCTGTGATGTCAAGAACAGAAAACCACCACAGTCACCAGAACCTCATGACGCTGACTATCATCTGACACCCAAAATACCAATACCCTGGTAAGAAATCCATATGAACCTCTGTATCTGACGATAAAACCATCTGATAATAGTATCAACCTTAACCAAGAAACCCATCTGATCCAAACAACACACCAGTTAACGAACCAAGAAAACCATCTGATAAATACTGAATCATGGTTTCTGAAGGCCAGTTTTCCTACAATAACCCAATCCCCCCCACAGGTATGGACCTAATCCACGGACAAAGGTACGACATCCTATGCGGTCATCAGCGTCACAGACTTTCATGAGTGACGATACGATTCCCAGAAGGAGTGGCATCATCAAGTCATGAAGAGGCCTCACTTAGCTGACTTCCAAATGATCGGTCCCCAGAGTCGACAATCCTCACGTCTGGACTCCCCTCAGATCCTCAGGACCGGAAAGGAGCACCTTGGAGAGAACCTCGTCTGAGCGCAAATTTCGTAGGGAACTGTGCCTGCTCAGCAGACAGGTTCGTCTACTATTCTCCGCAACTATGTCTAGGTGCATACTCAAGCCCAGGTCCGGCTTCTCACTCATAGTAACCTCCCTCTCCCACAGCAATAATCATAATACTATAGTGCTGAAAGTAAATGCGGAAAGGTAAAGGTGCGGGAAAGTAAAGTGCGGAAAGATAAAACACATATGCACAACACCCAACAGATAAACACCCAAGCGCTAGGATTGACTCGCGTAGGGGGTGGGAAACGGTCCCAGCATAAGGGATGGGAAAAGTCCCTAGATGCTATAAGTCCCCAGCAGAGTCGCCAGCTGTCGCTACTGCGAAAATCGGCGCCGGCTGACAGAAGAGTCGCCACCGTGCGTTATTTATCCCAACGGAGGGAAAGGAAACGCTCGAAGTAAACCTCGCAAAAAACGGGAAAAGGTATGGTCATCGCAACCAAAACCTAGATTCGGGAGTCGGTTACGCAAGGGGAAGGTATTAGCACCCCTCACGTCCGTCGTACTTGACGGGATCCACGCTTGGTGTTTATAAGGAAAAGGGTGTGTTTATCTATCTACGCTAATGGTCAGTCTGAAAAGAAAAGAAAAGGACAGGACTCGACAGAACATACGCTGTTCTGGGCCTACGTACTCCCTCGTGCAATGGGAAAGTCAGAGTCAATGTAGTTCGACTACCTACGTCTAGACGGGGGGAAAGGTCGCTCGCCAGGACATCACGTCATGTGCCTACGTACTTCCACACGGCATGGAAGATCAGAGCAAACGTAGTTCGACTACGCACGACACAAGCTGTTCAAGTGTTTTTTATGGGAAAATGCACCTTAACCAAGGGTTTTCACAGTCCAGGAGGAAAAAAGGTTTTGATGTTTGTTCAAATCTTTTAACGGAAGAAATGAATTCACTTTTGTTTTATCCTTTATTTAGTGTTTTTCTGTTGTTTTGAGAAAGGAAAGAGACACCCTAAAACTATGGTTGAAAAGGGGAATCGACCTAATGTTATCATGCCTGGTTAATCAACCTAATGTCTATCATAACTCCTCCACAGCAGAGAAGTTAGAGCTCCTAAGGGATCATGGCAACATCACTAAACAGCAAACAGGAATCACTGCAAAGTAAAGAAATACTGGAAATATGCATGAATGCAACAACCAAACAAGCAAGGCACAAAGGCCACACACCACAGAGGCAAGGGAGCTCAGCTCTACCAAATACCAGCAAGCAAAGCCACTCAATAACAACCAAGCAGAAGGAGGACCACCTCAACTTCTCATGCACACAACGCCTATTTCTAAGATGCACCTATCTCAGAAATATCTAGATGAACCCCTAAGTCTAATGCAGCACAACACCACACAAGTCAATCAACACAAAGAGAAGGCTAACCAGCCTGGCAAACTCCTATCCAAAAAACAAGAAACTACCCCTGAGCAAGACCCTGAACAACCCTAAAACAAAACCCTAATCTACCTCTGAGCAAAGCCCTATGCAAAACCCTAATCAAATCTCTAAGCAAAGCCCCAAAGTAAAACCCTACACAAGAGAAATCAATCCCAGTCTCCAAGCTTCAGGACAAGCTTACCAAAGAAAGGGAGCTAAGTAGGCAGACTCATAGTACCTTCCTCGGGAAAGTACTAGGAGGCTCCGTCTTAGGAATCATATCCCATGCGGCTCAACAACTGTGATCGGTTTACATTCCTCCTCAGGAGAAACTAAACTCACATGAAGGCTCCAACATCATTGGATACTTAAGAAATCCTACATGAACTAAGGGAACTAAGTGAACAGACCCATAGTGCCTTCCTCAGGAAAGTACTAGGAGGCTCCGTCTTAGGAATCATATCCCATGCGGCTCAACAACTGTGATCGGTTTACATTCCTCCTCAGGAGAAACTAAACTCACATGAAGGCTCCAACATCATTGGATACTTAAGAAATCCTACATGAACTAAGGGAGCTAAGTGAACAGACCCATAGTGCCTTCCTCAGGAAAGTACTAGGGGGCTTCCACTTAGAAATCATATCCCATGTGGCTCAACAACTGTGATCGGTTTATATTCCTCCTCAGGAGAAACTAAACTCACATGAAGGCTCCAACATCATTGGATACTTGAGAAAGAGGTGAGAAGAAAGAATGAAAGACATCCATAGTGCCTTCCTCAGGAAAGTACCATAAATTTCCCTCAAACTTCAGGATCTCAAACCTCACAAACAGAGAGCAAGCTCCTAGACTAGGACCTCAAACCATGCATCCTTGCAAGCTCCAACAAGACTTCATCCAACCTCCACCTTCAAGAAGAAACCACAGGCCCTCAAACCAAAAGAAACTATCTCTGAAGTTCAACCACAGTTGAACTTCAAAGTCAGAAGCCTTCAAGACTTCTCCTATTCTCAGGCTCAAACAAAAATAACAGAACACCCTATAAAAATCTACCAAAAATCTAGGGGAAACCTACATGGCTCTATGATCCCAAGATCAAATCTCAAAGCCTAAGTCAACTTCTAAGGCTACTAAACAATCCCTAACATATGAATGGTCAAGGGTTAACCAGCAAGTTATGAGGTCTCTATTCTCTAACCCTAAAACAACATCAATCAATCTCTAAAAAATCCATAAAAATCCTATGGGGAACATGCATCAGACTAGTACAACATACTAAAAAACTAAAGCAAAAACAATACCAAATGAGAGAACTAAAATCAACAAGGCAGACACACCACGAACCAATTATTCAATACCAATTAAAATACAAAAATGCAAACAAAAATGAAAATGCATGATCAATTCAATATTTTTGCACTATAAAATTCTAAATTGAATTATGAACCTACAGAAAAAAGAAGGGAATTAATTGGGCACTCCTACTATTTTTTATGAAATATTTCCTAACATGAATGAAAACAAAGAAAATTAAAAAAAGAATAAAACAAAGGGGGGTGCAGCGATAGCAAAACCTCAGTTGCCCCAGACTGGGCCCAAATGCAGGGGGGTGCGCATAGCACTTAGGGCCTAAGCCCAAACCAAATCCTTCAGCATTCTCACACAGGGGGGGGGGAACGAGTAACCGGGGGGTTGATCCTAGCAATTCAGACCTGGGCTTTGACCCAATCCAACCCTAACCCAAACGAAAGACTAACAAAACCATTCTTCATCTCTAACCTCTCGATCACTGTTCATCCTCAAACCCTAATGCGCCGTCTACACTGAAATTCCTCTCTGAAACTCCTCTCAAGAACTCAACAAGATCTGCAACTCAATCTGACCTAAATCTAACCAAACCCCAACTCAAACCTATACTCAACCTAGACTCCAATTTAAAACAAGATGAATCCATACATTCAACAATCAAAAACGAGATGTGAACAAGGATCGAAGGATAACGCACCTGGATGTGGAATACGAACAGTTCGTGGAGTTCTTGATGTTTGCTGAAGAACCTGACGAACTCAAAATCCTGCGCGTAGATTTGCTCGTTGAAAGATCGTTGAAGACGATGAACAAGATGTAAGGGACTGGACGATGTTTGGAAGCAACTTTGGGGCTTGGAGGATCCACGATGAAGAAGATCTTGCTAGAATCTTGAAAGGAGATCTGGAAAAATGAAGCAAGAATGGATGAAGATACTTGGAGATTGTCTGAATCTTGAAGACCCAACGAGATCTGGAACATACTGTTGGTTGAGCTTCTTGATAACTCCGAGCGAAGGTCCTTGAATGTTGCTGGGAAACGTGAAGAACAATGAAGTCCTTGAAGATCTTTTCTGGAAAATTGATGAAGGTCTATGAAGGTTCTGAAAGTTTTCTGGAGTTTCTTTGAAGTTTCCGGCAACGGATGAAGTTTCCGGTGAGTAGTATGAGTTCTCCGGCGAATAATAGATGAAGAGGGACGGGGAAGATTGGAGGATATCGGATGATTTTCTGGAGAAAACGGAGAATCTGCAGTCTCCGACGACCTTAACGGTTTCCGGTGACCGTTGCGGTGGAGGAGGGTGGTCCGGTGGGCGTTTGCATGGTCGGCGATAGGGTGCTCCGGCGAGGATGAGGGACAGACGCGTGGCAGTCTTGCATGCAGAGGGAAGATGTGAGGAAGACACGTGGTGAGGGTGGCGTGGCGCAGAGAGAGAGAGAGTGGAGTCTGGGTGAGGTGTCAATACGTGGGGTCCCCTTGCTGATACGCGTGGCAGCCTTATATACTTGACAGGTGTCACTTTCAATTTTTCTGGACTGAAGAAAAATGGACAAAAATGATTGAGATGAATTGGGCCTCCAACCTGCACTGGGCCCAACGAATTTGGCCTGATAAAATCTGAATTAATCTAACTAATGAAAATGATTAATACCTAATTAGAAACTAATTAAAGACTAAACCTAATTAACTAGTTAACTAAACCTAACTCACTCTAATTAATTCTGAATGACTCAATTAACTAAATGAAAATTCAATTAACTCTAATCCTAATTAAATCTAATAAACTCTAATTAAAAGATTAAAATCCTAATTAAATCTAAAAGATGATTAAAATCTTGCTAAACTCTATTAAACCTAATTAATTTCTAAACTAATAAAACTCTACTAATTCCACTAATACCTAAACTAATAAAAACTCTAAGAATTTCTATTTAATAAATCTATTAAAATCCTATTAAATCTCTAATAAAATCTATACTATTTAATTTCTACTTAAAAAAACCTAATAAGAGAAATATTCTATTTATCTAAAAACTTAATACCTAAAAAGAAATTTATTCTAAAATCTATTAAAACAATTTTAAAATCTAAAAAAGGTTTAACTCTATTTAAAAATGCTGAAAAAAATCTAATTAAATCCTAAAAAATCTATAAAGCCTATTAAAAATCCACAAAAGGATATTAAATCGTAAAAAATGCAGACAAAGGCAAATAACCAACATAAAAGGGCGCGAGACCAGATCGAAGCAACAGTAAACCCCTGGCATCAGAATATCCCAAAAACCACCATGTAAGCTGAAAACACCGAGAAGTGCACAATTTCCCAAAATAAAACCCTGATTATCTAGACTGGATCTGAAATATCCGGTAGATGAAAACCAAGCTGTAACCCTGACACCCTCTGTATGTGTATAAATGTCATGCATCCGATATGCGAATACGAATTGAACCATGAATCAGATAGGAGAACCGGTTGGTCAAATTTTAGGGTGCAACAATGTGATGAAAGTATTTGTACTTGTAGACATCCCTATATCAGTATAAACTGATTTTCCATCAGTGCTATTGTATGGAATATGGTGAGACTTTGCTTCTATTATCTCTCACGGGTCCAACGTTACTGTTGCAACAACTGGTTTGAATAATTATGCTTATACCCCTCAAGGTTTAAACATCTAGCTATATTAAGAGATCACCCCTTCTTGCAACATACAACGATCAATATCAAAAGAGGAGAAACATGCACAGTCGAAAATCTAATTTCATACACAAGAGTTGTTTTTCATATTTGTGTAACTACTTTGTTTCATTTGCTTTACAGAAGCATTATTGTAAACATATTTCTATATCTTTGTTGAATTGATTTTTCCTCAAGTGACTAAGTGTTAGTTTGTAGACCTGAGAGGAGTAAGGTGTTTTTCTAAAAACATAGACTGTTGTTATCTTTCAAGATTGGTGTATTAAGTACTTTTTAAAGGAGAAATCACCTTGGCAGGTGGACTGGAGTAACTTTGTTAATAGTCAACAAAGATAAAAATACGTGTGTCTTTTTATCTTCATTCTCTTGGCAACTTTTGTGTAAAAGGTTAAAAAGTTTAATTTTCTAAAAAACCAATTCAAATCCCCTTGTGTTTTTCTCCACCTTCAGTTGGTATCAGAGTTCCAGATCTGTTATTGATTTGTATATCAAACACTTAACTGTGTAGAGAGATCCAGTGTGAGAAAAACATTATGGTTGCTGCTAACATGAATGAGAGAGATAGTTACAATGCCAAGCCTCCTGTTTTTTATGGAGAAAATTTTGATTATTGGAAAGATAGAACAAAAAGTTTCTTTCTAGGCTATGATGCAGATCTCTGGGATATTGTTACAAATGGATATCAAATACCTGTATCTGTGATTGGTATTCCCATTCTCAGAAATAGGATGAATTATGATTAAAAATGTGAGTTTAAAAATCATCACAAAGCCAGAACGATCCTTCTGAATGTTATATCTTACAACGATATAAAACAATTACCAACAGAGATACAATGATGGATAATTTTTATTCCTTGGGAATGACATACGAAGGTTATACTTAAGTCTAGGAAACAAAAGCTCTAGATTTGGTCTAGAAATATGAGGCCTTCAAGATGGAAGATGATGAAACCATTGAGATAATTTTCTCAAGATTTCAAACCATAGTTGCAAGACTTAAGGTTCTGGAAAAAGGTTGCTTCACGGCTGATCATGTCAAAAAGATAGTAAGAATTTTTCTAAAGAAATGGAGATTAATGGTTACAGCTCTTAAAGTGTCCAAGGATCTGAGCTCTATAAGCTTGGAAGAGTTTATCAGCTCTCTAAGAAGTCACAAAATAGAATTAGAGGAAGATGAGTCTCAGAAAAAGGGAAAATCCATCACTCTAAGGTCTAGATCAGAATGAAAAAAGTCAGAGAAGACTAAAGCTTTCCAAGCGGAGGAAGAAGAAATAGAAGACTCGGATGAAGAAAGTTCTAATGATGAGGATGAATTATCCCTTCTCTCCAAAAGATTTAAACAACTCTGGAGAAAAATTCAAAACAACTTTAGAAGATCCAAAAACATAAGTGATCATTCAGATTCATCTTCAAGAAGAAAAGAAAGTAAAGAAATAACATGTTATGAATGCAGGGAGCCAAGACATTATAAAAGTGAATGTCCAAGGTCAAAGGAAAGCTCCAGAAAAGAAAGTCTTAAGAAATATGCATTCAAAGGTAAGAAGAAAGGTCTCATGGGAACATGGGATGATTTTGACTCTGATGTGTTAGAATCTGATTATGAAGAAGAGCATGCCAACGTAGTACTCATGGCATCTACAAATACCACAAAAGAAACTTAGTTTTACTTAGAAGAGGTATTTTCTGAACTCTCTTGTACTGATTTACAATCTTGTTTATCTGAAATGCGGAATAGATATCTGAGGCTTCAACGAAAATTCAAGAACCTGAAAAAGCATCATGAATTTGTAGTTGAAGAATGTGTTACGTTCGAGAAAGAAAGTTTTAAACAAAAAGATGATAATTTTATTTTGGGAAAATGAAGATTTTTTCTGAACACAAAATGTTTAAAACATGAAGAAACTCTCTCTAAAACTTCTTCATATTCTGAAACCATCATATGCAAATATGATAAAGCATTTCAGAATTTTATTTAATGATAGCATAGATAGAAGCAAAATGGCTTTAATGATCTATGGTGTCAATAACAATGGGGAGAGAGCAATTGGTTATGATTCTGAAAATGATAATCAAATCCCTCTCAAAGAAGAAAAACCAAAATCTCCTTTTTCTTATCATTACACACCTGTACAGACACAAAGGTTTAATACTGCACGAAAAACTAAAATGATTAGAAACTTTGGGAAAACTAATCAAAGAGGACCCAAAAGATTATGGGTACCAAAAGATAAGATAGTTTAGGTTGCAGATATCCTATACAACAGAGTTAAGACACCAGTCATGGTACCTGGACTCTAGATGTTCACGACACATGATGGGAAGAAGGCATATGTTCCAAATCCTGGAACTTAAAGATGTTAGATTTGTTGGTTTCAGAGGAAACCAGAAAGGAAGAATCAAAGGATCTAGAACAATTGGTAACAGATCTCTTCCTTCTATATCTAATGTACATTTTATTGAGGGTCTTATGCATAACTTATTATCCATAAGTCAATTAAGTGATAACAGTTATGACATCATCTTTAATAAACAAACATGCAAAGCTATAAGTCAAAAAGATGGCACAATTCTCTTCGCTGGTAAGAGGAAAAAAACATTTACAAGATTAAGCTTTCTGATCGTAAAAACAAGATGTTAAATGTTTAATATCTGTTAACGAAGAGCTATGGGTATGGCATAGACGCTTGGGTCATATTAGTATGAGGATAATTTCTCAGCTAAATAAACTTGAGTTATTCAGAGGCCTGCCTAAGCTGAAGTTCACTTCAGATGTTCTTTGTGAAGCATGTCAGAAAGACAAGTTTTCCAAAACATCATTTAAATCTAAAAATGTTGTCTCGACATCTAGACCTTTGGAGCTTCTACACATTAACTTGTTTGGTTATGTAAAAACAGCGTCAGTCAATAATACGAAGTATGGACATGTCATTATGGATGATTACAGTCGATGGACATGGGTAAAATTCCTAAGGCACAAGAATGAGTCACATTCTATGTTTACTAGTTTCTATTTTTAAGTGTAAAATGAGTTTGAGAATCAGCTGTTTAAAGAGTTATTTGACTCTAATGGCATATTCCATGATTTCTCCTGCCCTAGAACTCCTCAACAGAATGGAGTTGTAGAGAGGAAGAATATGACATTGCAAGAAATGGCCAAAACCATGATAAACGAAACAAATGTGGCTAAGCACTTATGGCAGAAGCTGTGAATACAACGTGTTACATTCATAATAGAATCTCTATTAGACCTATTCTGGAGAAGACTCCTTATGAATTTTGTATGGGAAGAAAACCCAACATTTCTTATTTTCATCGTTTTGGATGTTCATGTTTTATTCTAAGCACTAAAGTGAATCTGAAAAAATTTGACTCTAAGGCATAAAAATGTATTATGTTGGGATATTTTGAATGCTCTAAGGGCTACAGAGTATTCAATACAGAAACACATATTGTGGAATAGTCAATTCATATTCGTTTTGACGATAAGCTTGACTTAGAAAAGTCAAAACTATTTGAAAATTTTACAGATTTAGAAATGAAAATTGTAGAATCAGGAGATAAGGTAAAAGACTTTGAGGATAAAGATTCAAAAAATTCTAATAGAAATACCTCAGAAGCAACTAAATGTCCCCAACTCAGAAAAGGCAAAGGAATAGACAAACTGTCTCTAAAGACTTGATTCTAAGAGATAAAGTTGAACCTGTCAAAATAAGATCTACCTTTAAACAGACTAAGGAAATGCTTTTGGGATTAGTGTCTCTAATAGTACCAACTTCGTGTGATGAAGCACTTTAGGACAATGAGTGGATTCTGGAAATGCAAGAAGAGCTAAGTCAATTCTTTAGAGATGACGTTTGGGATCTAGTACTCAAGCCGAAAGGAACTCATGTTATTGAAACCAAGTAAGTATAAAAAACAAACTAAATGAGAAGGGAGACGTCGTCAAAAATAAAGCACGACTAGTTACACAAGGTTACAGTCAATAAAAAGGTATTAGCTATAATGAAACCTTTGCTTCAGCCGCCAGGTTAGAATCAATCTGTATTTTAATTTCTTTTGTTGTTAATCATGGTATTATTTTATATCAAATGGATGTCAAAAGTGAGTTTCTGAACAGGTATATTTCTAAAGAAGTATTTGTTCACCAACCTCCATGTTTTGAAAACGTCAAGTTTCCAGAATATATTTTTAAACTTAAAAAATCTTTGTACGGTTAAAACAAGCTCCAAAAGTTTAGTATGAAAGACTAAGTTATTTTCTTATAGAAAATAAATTTACCAAAGGACAAGTGGATATTACTCTTTTCTGTAAGAACATTGGAAACGGTCTTATGATATGATAAATATATGTAGAAAATATAATTTTGGTTATGCTAATCCATATGTGTGTCAAGAGTTTTCTAAGCTAATGCAAGCAGAGTTTGAAATGAGTCTAATACAAGAGTTAAAGTATTTTTTGGGGATTAAATATAAATCAGACTCCAGATGTTACATACATTCATCAAAGCAAGTAAACAAAAGAACTCCTGAAAAAGTTTGACATTTCAGATAGAAAACTAGCAAAGACTCATATGCATCCTGCAAGCATTCTAGAGAAAGACGAGGTAAGTAAAAAGGTTTGTCATAAGCTCTATCGTGGTATGATAGGCTCTCTTCTCTATCTAACTACTTCTCGCCCAGATATTTTATTCAGTGTATGTCTTTGTGCTTGATTTCAATCAGATCCAAGGGAAACTCATTTAACTATTATTAAGAGAATCCTAAGTTATCTGAAGGGAACATCTAACCTTGGCTTGATTTATGAGAAAACATCAAAATACAAGCTATTAGATTTCTATGATGTCCGTTACGTTGGAGATATATTAAAACGTAAAAGCACCTTTGGAAACTATCAGTTTCTGGGTATCAATCTTGTCTCATGGGCTACAAAAAGGTAGTTGGCTATTGCACTACCAATGGCTGAAGAAGAATACATCTCAACATCACTTTACAACACTCATATGCCTTGGATGAAAAATCAACTTGAATATTTTTAGATACATGAGAGTAACATCCATATCTTCTATGATAACACGACTACTATTTTCCTAAGTAAGAATCCTATTTTACACTCTAGAGCCAAACACACAGAAATCAAGCATCATTTTATTAGAGACTATGTTCAGAAATGGGTTATTGCTTTAGAATTCATAAATATAGACCACCAACTGCCTGATATCTTCACAAATCCCTTTGCTGAAGATGGGTTTCTGTTCATTCGGAAAAATTTAAAAATGGAACTCTATTCAGAATGAATCATCTTTCTAATGTGTTCAACTATATCTAAAATTGTGATTTTGACTTGTGCAAATATTTTTCTAATTTTATCCTTCTGACTCAACGATATTTTCTCGAAGTTAGAAAGTGTTTTGGTCAGAATTATCTCAAGTCAGAAAACCCCTCGGTATTCTTGACTCTGAGAGCATCTACATTGTTCATTTTCAAACGTGTTATATGATTTGTTTTAGACACCTGTCTATTTCAAATTATGTGTTATCGGTTGGAGTGACACCTCGAGCGATGGGATGTTTTGAGATTAAGTTAAAGATCATAATTACTATTTATTACTCTCCCTATTTTCTATTTATTTCACTATGCTACTCTTCACCCACACGTCATCCTCTTTAACCCAAGAACCCTTCTTCTCTGCTACTTACTTTCTTCAATGGATGCTCAACAACAAGTGGTCTACGATTTCTCGTAATAAATGCAATAAAATGAATCTTCTCAACCAATGACTACAAGCACCGTGCATTCTATGTCTCAACCGGATGTCGTCCAACATATCCTTGATTGACTTGCCCAAATCCATTTGGCAACACCAATTGAGAAACTGGAAGTTCTTTGTGAACCTTTGGTGGATTTTATAACTTATAGGAAAATGGTTTGTATTTGAATGAGGATCTCCACAAGCAAGGATGACAAACCTACTTTGCTCATCTTTTGTTGCACCCCAAAATTTGCCTGACCTTTTTCCTGACTTGGTTTATGTTTCATTGCATTCATATTATCATTAGCATATGCATTGCATTGACATGTGTGCAGGGATCAAGATATGTGATCATCAAGGAAGGACTACCAAGGTTTTGAGAGCCATTTAAGAGGTTTATTCAAGTATGCAAGGGTTGATATCCTTATTAGAGAAGTAAAAGATCCTCAGAGAAAGGGTTGGATGCAAGAGTGCATAGCTCCTAACTTGAAAGTTATTAGAAGTCTTATGATTGTTCTGAATCCATGGATATGGATCTAAAGCATTGAGAGAGCTCATGGGATGTCTTGATAGTCATTTTGAAGCTTAGACAAGCCATTGTGAGGAGTACAAGAGGTTTTACCAAGATTGGTGTAATTAGGATTTCATCTGGTCAACCCCAAGTCAACAGCTGAGTTTGATGAAGGTTGAGACCTAAATTTAAGGCCATTTGGTCATGGAGTGATGTATTGAGATGCCCAAGGGATGATTCCATGGTCAAATCATCATGAATCAAGAGTGTGATAAGTGTAGGAGCTAGGGTTACTATGCTTGACAGTGTAAAATCCCCTAGTTTGATGTCTAACTTCAAGACAATATAACTTAAGATACAATCCTCATCTCACCTTGAGATGGTCATGAGTCTTGTAGAGGATGTTCCTAGCTTTAATTTGAGTACTAGAAGTCCTTAATAGGATTTATAGAACTCAAGTTATGAGTCAGACAAGTTATAGGTCCTTAGATGAATGTGATTTTAGTACTTGAAAGTCAACCAACTTCTATGCAACCTTTGACCTAGAATAGAGCTTCTCCTCAACTTCAAGTGAACATGAATGTTCTTCCTTATCCTTTTAGCTTTCCAAAAAGTCCTTGATAGGATTTGTAGAACTCAAGATATGGCTTTGACAAGTCAAGGGTATTTTGGGAAAGATGGATTATAGGTCATATTTGATTATGGGTCCATTTCACCTTCTTACAGGCCTCAAATGGAGATTTGTCCAACTTGAAAGTTGTTCAAAATGGCATTATTTACTCAACAAAGGATCAAGAATCCATTTAAATGGGTTATATTGAAGATTGTATGAAGAAATTTTCACAAAAAGACATTTAAAAGGCATTAAATGTGAAAAAATCAAAATAATTCATTTGGGCTCAAAATATTGCAAGCTTGTGAATATTTTGAGTGTACTTTACATTTTAAGAAGTTTGGAATTCTTAGAATTTTGAGTTGATGCTCATTTCTTGGGCATTTCTAGTGTTGCTTAAGGTTGAAGTAACATCATCAATACACACCACAAGATAGAATCAAGGGTGCAATCTTGGCCATTCATATTCAGAAAGTGTTATGCAATGAATTTGAGCCAAAGTGGAAGAGAAATAGAGCCTGAATCGTGAGTGTCATGAAGTGATTTTGGAAGGAAAAGTGAAAAACTGAAATTGGACATGGAGTTAATTTTGGGCCTCCATTCAAGCCCAGAACTACTCTATATAAGTTTTTGAGTGAGTTCATAGCAAGGTTGGTGATGAATTGAGCTTGAATCCGGTAAGAAGCACTTGAAAAAGTTAGTTAGAAGTGAAAATAGAATTTCATCTTTGAGGCCATTTCTAAAGGAATTGAAGCTTCAAGAATCATCTGCAAGTATTGAGGAGAGTTTCTGCACAACTTTGATCAAGGTTTAGTGGCTGAATCATCCCTTGTTGAAGCTTTTACCAGATTTTCTTCTTTCCACGATTGCTCTTAAATTATGCATGATTAAGATAGTTTTTGTATGTGGTTAGGTAGTTCTTGGACCATAGTTGGATTTAGGAATGATTTTGGAGCCATTTGAGAGAGTTCTTGGTGATGATCAAAAAGTTCAATGGATCGGTTATGGCTGTTTATTGAGTGTTATCAAGAATGGAACATAGGATATTGATCAGTGTGAGGAGTAGTTTTGATTAGTGGAATTATATTAGAGTTTGGTGATGATGTTCTTGAGTGCACCAATTCTGTTTGCTATCATATTTGCTTGAATCTTGAGAGATAATAAAAGTGGAGGATATTAGGATGATCTACGTGGAAAGAGGATTTGATCCATGTAATTATTGTTGAATTTGGTAAACTTTCAGATTTCTGGTGGTTTCCCCTCGTCGGAGAAGACGACCGGAGTCTTCTCCGGCCACCACCTGAACTTTCCCCCCAGTTTTAGTTTGAACGAAGGAGATGATGTTTGCACTGTTGGATGAGGCTGAATCCATTGATTGAGTATTTACATCCAAGGATCGTGGTTGCTTCTCAGGATGTTGACCATTGACTGAGTGAGGTGGGACAATGAGGTGTGTCAGATTTGATTACTTTTGGAATGGATGGGTGAGATTAGGGACTAGGGTGAGCCTTAGTTAGCTGAGAAGCACGCATGTGTTAATGAAACACTGCGTTTCATTTAACTTCCCTCTGAGCACGCGTGGCAATCTGAGAGCCTTAGGATGAGTGGACTGGTCATGTCATCGTGTGGTTGTGACTTTTTCTTGCAGTTTTATATTCTTTTATTCTTTTTTTATTTTCTTTTATTCATTTAACCATTTTAAATGCATAAAAAATAGAAATAATTGTCAGAAAAATATGGAAAAAATATGATTGATTCTTGCCATGTTTAGCATTTTTTCATACCATTTAACTGATTTTTGGTTGATTTTCCATTTTATTATCATTTTTTCCATTTTAATTAGATAATTAAAAATGTTAAAAATGTGTAGTTTACTTTCTGATTTTTGTACCAACTCATGTTTTGGAGTTAGACTTTGAATTTTTGCATGTTTTCTATAGACATCTTGATAGGTTTGTGTGATTTTTATTTGATTTTTTAGAAGCTATTAGGTTTAGTTTTGAGATAGATCTTTAGGAGATTTCCTTTGTGGATTCCATTAAGCACACCCTTTAAGTTTGGATTTGTTTAGAACCTATAGATTTAGGTTTTTCCCCTGGTTTTTGTACCATGATCCCTTAACTCCTTTAGGAAACCCTAGAAATTTTCCTAGCTTTTATAGAAGTGACCTTCTATTTTCCCCCCATTTTACAAGTCGATAGTGTTTAGGTGACCCTAATCTATCTTACCTTATAGTTTAGCTTTAAAGGTGAACCTTTATCTAACCTTAGGCTTCTAATTTCTCCTTGATAGGATAAAGCATAGATTGACACCTATTTAGAACCTTGATTAAGCCTTGATAGAGCTCCTACAACATTTAGTTAGGTGATCCTAGAACTAAACCATTGAGATGCTTTAGAAATTCAATTAGGTAGATGATTATTCCTAAAGGTTTAGCTTCCCTCAAAATCTTCCTTGCTTAATTAGGATCCTCCTTGTGGGAATGATTCCTCCTGTGGAGGAATTCTATGCATTTCACAAGGGAGTTGAATCTATGCAAGCCTTTCAAATCCTTTGGGTTGGTTGAGTGCCTGTGGTAAGATCCTGTGGACCTTACCCTGCTTCCCATCTTCATTTTCCCTCTTTCCTTATCCAATCACCCTAGGAACCCTTGTCGGATAGCATAGTCCTTCCTATGGAGGAACTTTGCACTTCTCCTGAAGGAGTCAAACATCTAAGACTGTCCAAATCCTTTGAGTTGGTTGAGTGCCTGTGGTAAGTTCATGTGGACCTTACCTTGCTTCCCAACATCAATTTCCTTTCTCTTTAGGTTAGATGCCTTGCTTGATTATTTTGGAATGAATTCCTTATTGTCATATCTTCCCTTCCTTCATTCATTGATTGAGTGGTGTATTGCATTAGGATAGACCATGCTTAGAGTAGTTTAAGTGTAGGTGCATGACTGCATTAAGAGGTTGAGTGGGTTTCCCTCTGCTTGTTTGCATTAAGGGTTGAGGTGATCCTCCCCTTGCTTGTGTGTTGTTTTTCCCTTTTTCTAACTGATATATCTGCATTTAAAAGTTGAGGTGACCCTCCCTTTGCTTGATTGTTTTCTTTTGCTTGCTTGTTTTATAGGTTGAGTGGGTCTCCCTCTACTTGTATTGCTGCATTGCATTTGCATTTTTACTGTTTAGTTTTCTATTTATCTGTTTCATTGATTGTTTAGCAGTTGTTCTGTCTGTTTTTCTGTTTCCCGTTCATGTGATCCCCTTAGGACTCTCACTTCCTTATTTAAGGAAGTGATGATCAGACTTTAGGTTGATACCTTTGTATGACAACATCTAGGAGTTCCCTATTTCAAAACTCACCCATATGACTAATTTGCATGATAACTGTTAGGACTTGATAGTTTCCCCTTAGTTGCGTCTTCTCTTTTCTCCTCTTCAAACAAAATAAGACACTTAATAAAAGGTTAATGAGTGTTGTACGCTACGAGCCTTGAGCATTCGAGAAATGAGGATTGGGTGGTTGCCTCTCAATCATCTAGAGTGTTAGCATATGTCCTTCAGACGATATGCGACGCATTCGTTCTCGAATCAGGAGTCTTTAGTGCAATATGAATTGCAAACATCCATAAAAAACACTTCTTTTCGTAAAAGACAAAAACAGACTGTCAAACTTTCTTTTGCCCTGTGGGGTCTTTTAATCAAGAGAAAACCTTTTCTGAAGAAAAGAGTGTTGTTAAACTTCAGTCCTACTGCAAACAGGCTTTGTCCCTAATTGCTTGGAACTGTAGTTTAACCTTACTCGGGTAAAAACAATTGAACAACCTGTGTTCCATTTTATCTCGAACTACGTTCGCTCTGATTTCTCTGATGAGAATACGTAGGCATAAGATGCGATATCTTGGCGAGCAACCTTCCCTCCACCCATAGTTAGCCGAACTACGTTGACTCTGACTTTCCCATTGCACGAGGGAATACGTAGGCCCAGAGTAGCGACGCTCTGTCGAGTCCCCTTTTTTCTGTTTCTTTTCTTTTCAAACCAACCTTGATAGGTAGATAGAATAAACAACCTGTCAGATAAACAAACAAGCGTGGATCCCATCGAGTATGATGGACGTAAGGGGTGCTAATACCTTCCCCTTGCATAATCGACTCCCGAATCCAGAGATTTGGTTGCGACGAACGATCTTATCCCTTTTCGCGAGGTTTCTCCTGATCGTTTCCTTTCACTCCCGTGGGATAAATAACGATAGGTGGCGACTCTTCTGTTGTGTCAGCACCTCATTTTCGCAGTAGCAACATCTTTATGGTTCAATCTTCCCAAATCTGATGAAGGAATTCTGGAGATACGCTGATGTTGATGATAGATACATTGTGTCTTATGTTCTAGGTTATAAGTGTGTTATCACCGAGAAATCAATTGCTACATTGCTATGAATGGAACACTCAAGAGGAAAAGGGTTCTATAACATGAGCCCTAAGTCAAAGTTTCTTCTTCGACAAATTAATCCTGCAATATTTTATCCAACCTCTAAGAGTAAATCTAAAAATCAGGAACTTCACAAAAATCTCCAGGTATGTTTGAAAATCATTTTGGGATGTATTCATCACAGACTAGCATCTAGTTCATCTGATTATGTTAATGTTGATCAGAAGTTTATGTTGTACTTTCTGATGAAAGGGGAACCAATGTATCTTCCTTCTATTATGTTTAAATACCTCAGAGATGTTGTCAAAAAAACTAGAAACATTGTGAAAACTAAAACCTACATTCTTCTAGGACAACTCATCTCAAACATTCTTATAAAAAATGATCTTGTAGATCATTTGGTAGATATGAAATTGGTAAATGATATTATCATAGAATCTGGAAAACCTATGAACGAAGGAATCTCAAGAGTATGGCTATAATTGAGAAATTTTTGGTTAAACCAACTATTTCTACAGATTGGAAAAGTATCAAGGATAGAAGAGTGATTGTTAAAGAATTTCCTATTTTCACCATGTTTGACTCACCAGAAGCTATTGAAAAGTATCTCAAAATGCTTGAAGCTGACGGTCTTAATGTATCTGGATTTACCTATGATGATCTTCATGATGCTCCTCCTGATCTGATGAAAAGACCACGTGAATCATCTTTAAAGAAACCTGAGAAGAAGAAAAAGAAGATCAAGAAAATTTATCTGGGAGATTCTGCAAATCTTCAAAAGTCTTCTGCACCGGGATCATATCTTACTCCCTCTTGTAAGTCATTTGGCTCTTATTATGCTTTTCTGGGTTTTGTTTCTAGAAAAATTTCTTCAACAATACCTCCACCTCCTCCACTTATTTCAACCGCAGTCACAACTACGTCCATTCTACCTTCACCATCCACTATATCAGCCCCCACAGAAAAGACCAAATTACCTCCTACCATCTCCAAATCCACTTCTCAAACCAAAACCAGTAACCCTGAACCTATTTCCCAAACAACTATAACATATGCAATCCCTACTAACACCATAATAAATTTATAAATTATTCCACCAACAAATCCTGAATTAGTTACTCCTTCAACCACTTCCACAACAGCTGTAACAACATCACTCTTCTCTTTTGATGGGACAGTTTTAATAAATGGATAAATGTTGAGTTTGATAAACGAAGAAGTCTCTGTGTTCAAGAAAAGGATAAGTTTGTCAAGGAAGCAAAAGTCAGATTGGAAGCTCAGAAAGCTGCGGAAAGAGAGACTGTTGAGATAGATGTGGCAGGAACTAAAATTGGTCAGAACGAGACTTGAGAAGCAAGACGAAGTTAACAACAACATTCATGACTTACTTTGTCACCTTCTTAAGAGAATCCTTCATCCTTCTCAACCTTAGGCACTTGGATTCTCTTTTTAAGCCTTCTGTTTGTTCTAAGTTACTTGTTTTTCTCTCTTGTATTGTATTGGATTAATCTGAATTTAATATGAATTTTTTGATTATGACAAAAAGAGGGAGTAGAATTAGTATTTGATTTTTATAACATATTTGATTCTCTGAATATCATTGCTTACATTCTAACACATGCACACGCACGCACGCACACACACACACACACACACACACACACACACACACACACACACACACACACACACACACACACACACACACACACACACACACACACACACACACACACACACACACACACACACACACACACACACACACATATATATATATATATATATATATATATATATATATATATATATATATATCTGTAAAGTATATGAATAGCTTCTTTCAGAAACCGTCTAAAATTAGATCAATCTCTAATGATTCACTGCAAAGTTTCAAATATTTCATGCTCTGATAAGTCAACAAGGTTCTGATATTTCTCAAGACTATCAATAATCAACCAAATTCTGACTCAAGAGGAGATTTCTAACTTAACCCTGATAATCTTCTGAAACTCTAAACATATTTACATATATATTCGTACGTATTGTTCCATCAAAGTACATGGTTTTGTCATCATCAAAAAGGGGCAGATTGTTAGAAAAAAATTTGGTTATGCATATAATCTCTAGTTTTGATGATAACAATGCATATAATTTTTATGTAGTAATTCTGTACTCTAATGAATTTCTTAAAGTATGCAGTTGTTTAATGGAAATTAATTCTGGATAACTCTCAAATATTATAAATCATAAACTCTTGCATCCCTCAAGAAATCTAATTCGTCATTCTCTAAAGAAACATCAGTAGTTATGAAATGTTGAACTCCTCTGAAGAAAAAGAAATATTTGTGATTTTAAAATAAAGCTTCGCTTATAGCTTGGATAAACTGTTCTGAAGACCCTAAAGACAAGGTTTTGATGAACGTGTTCTAAAGATTCTAAAGATAGCACTTCTAAAGATTTTAAAGACACTAAAGACTCTAATATCACTCAATCTTTCATCCTTTGGTCTTATTAGATAAAGCTGATCAGAAGATATTGATAAGATAGAAATGTGTGATAAACGTATTTATACATGTAGACATCCATATATTGGTATACACTAATTTCCAGTTAGTACTATTGTATGGAATATGGTGAGACTTTGCTACTATTATCTCTCACGGGTCCAGTGTTAACGTTGCAACTACTGGTTTGAATAGTTACAGTTATACCCGTCAAGCTTTAAACATCCATTTATATAAAGAGATCATTCCTTCTTGCAACATACAACGATCAATATCCAAAGAAGAAAAACACCCACAATCAAAAATCTAGTTCTCATACACAAGATTTGCTGCTCAAATTTGTGTGAAAACTTTGTTCTTAACTTTGTTTCATTTGCTTTAGAGAAGCATTGTTGTAAACATCTTTCTATATCTTCGTTGAATTGATTTTTCCTCAAGTGACTAAGTGTTAGTCTATAGACTTGAGAGGGCTAAGTTATTTTTCTAAACACTTAGGCGAACTTGTTGTAATCTTTTAAGATTAGTGGATTAAGTCCTTTTTGAAGGCACTACTACAAAAATGATTTTTGGCAGTGCATGAAAAGACAACGCTTTTGAATAAGCGCTGCTAAAGAGTCGGGAAAAAAAAGAAACAAAATAGCAAACTTTAGACAGCGCTTTTAGAAAAGCGCTTCTAAAGGTGGCAGTTATTGTTAAAAATAGAAATAGCTTTATAAAAAGCGTTGCTAAAAGTAGGCCCTACGAAAGCGCTGTTATAGGGTGACCTACGAGAGCGCTTTTAGAAAGTGCTGCTAAAGGGGTATCCTACAAAAGTCCTTTCTAAAAGTGCTGTTAAAAGGTCAGTCTAAGAAAGCGCTTTTAGAAAAGCGTTGATATAGGGGGTACAAAAGACAACGCTTTTATAAAAGCGTTGCTATAGGTCCTGCCTTAGGAAGACCTTAGAGAGTGCATTAATAAAGCGCTGTTAAAGGCCATGCAAAAGCGCTGCCATAGGTTTAAGTGGCATAAATTTTAAAAAAACCCAGAAAAATTCATAAACAGAAACAATCGTGGTTTTTGACATTCTTCTACACTCGCGATTGAACCCTACTCATTGTCGACCATTTTGTCAATTGCCTCCTTCCGACCGCCTCCGTCCGTCGCCGTCCTCCGTTTTCTTTTGTTGTGTTCTACATTTCCTCCTCCGTCCTCCAAGTTTGATCGTCTGTCTTCGTCCTCCACCTCCCCTGTCACGAGTTCTACAGGTTTGCTTCGAATCTCAAATCGTCCTCTGCCACATTGTTTTTCTTCTTATTCTAATATGTAGTCTGTACAATACATTGTTGTTGTTATGTGCATTATTGAACACCTATGAGTTGGATAGAGTAGAGTAGATAGGTAGTTACAAAGAGAGAAAATTAGAGAGATTGAGAGATTTCTAGAATGTGATTGTTGATGAATAATAAAAGTGTTTAAAGTTAGGGCAGTCGTGGATGTTAATGGATTCCATGTAGAAATTTGTTAGAGAGTTAACAAAGTTAGAAATTCTATTAAAGTTAGTTGTTAGGATGCAATTAAATTGAATTAGAGGTTAGTGAAGTATTAGTTGTGAAAATGGAACGATGTTGTTGTTAGTGTTGTTGTTGATGTTAAAATGATAATGTTGATGGACAAAATAATGTTAATGTTGTTGTTGTTAGTGTTGATGTTAATGTTGTTGTTGTTGTTGTTAGTGTTGTTGTTGATGTTAAAATGATAATGTTGATGGAAAAAAATAATGTTAATGTTGTTGTTGTTAGTGTTTATTCTAATGATGTTGTTGATATTGTTGATGGAAACAAATGGTGTTGTTGTTAGTGTTGATTTTAATGATGTTGATGTTGTTGATGAAAATAAATGAATTAATTTTGTATATATGTTAATGTTATTATTGTTGATGGAAACTTGAATTAAGTAACGATAATGTTGTTGTTGATGTTGTTAGTGTTGATGTTAATGATGTTGATGTTGTTGATGAAAGTAAATGAATTATTTATGTCTGTTAATTTTGATCATTTCTAAGAATTATTTAATGTTGATGATATTATTAATTTTGTCTATTATAGGGGTTACCTGTGAAGAGCAAGATTTTGATCGTTTCTAAGAATCCTACTGTGTAGTTCTAGAAGTTGGTGATTTCTCTAGAGGTATTTGATGTTTTTGTTTAGCTTTCTTAGTTTAGTTTAGCCTACTTAATTAGTATGGATAAAAAATGGATGTCTTCTAATCGATTGTCAAAAGGGTACGAGAATGGGGTATCAAAATTTGTTAAGTTTGCTGTTGAACACGCCAAAGACCCCAGTAGGATCACATGTCCTTGCTTAGGTTGCTGTTATGGGCGTTGGATTGACGCAGTTCAGTTGGAATCTCATTTAATGAGACATGGAATTGATCGAAGTTATACATGTTGGACATTACATGGTGAAATAAGTAACGAGAATGTCAAACCGGGGGATAATACGACGTATGCTTCAAACGACAATGGCAAGGATACATATGATTGTGATTGAGTCGAAGAGTTTGCAGAAGCACTTGAAGAAAATCTTCAGTATTGTCCCAAGATGTTTGAGAGGTTGGTAAGCAATGCAGAGAAACCGTTGAATAAAGGTTGCACTACTTTCACATGATTGTCTGCGGTATTAAAGTTGTACACCTTAAAGGAAGGTAATGGATGGTCGGATAAAAGTTTTACAGAGTTATTAGCCCTTATGAAAGAGATGCTTCCGGAGGATAATGTTCTTCCCAATCGAACCTATGAAGCTAAAAAAATGTTATGCTCTATTGGCATGAGCTATGATAAGATACATGCTTGTCCAAATGATTTCATTTTGTTTCGAACTGAATATGCATCATTAAACGAGTGTCCTAAATGTGATGTATCTTAGTATAAGAAAATGTTGTCACCAACAAAAGTCTTATGGTATTTTCCTATAATTCCGAGATTTAGACGTATGTTTCGTAGTGAAACAGATGCAAAACACTTGACTTGGCATGAAGATGATATAATTATAGATGGGAAGTATCGACATCTGACAGATTCCCCACATTGGATGAAAATTGATAATGAGTATCCTGATTTTGGAGAAGAAGCTAGAAACCTTCACTTGGCATTATCAACTGATGGAATGAATCCGCATGGTCTACAAAGTATCTTACATTCCACATGGCCTGTAATTATTATGATTTATAATCTACCTCCATGGCTATGTATGAAGCGTAAGTACATGATGTTATCTCTGTTAATTTCTGGCCCTAAACAACATGGGAATGACATAGACATATACTTGACACCTTTAATCGAAGACTTAAAGAGTTTTTGGGAGAACAATGTGAAGGTTTATGATGGATATAGGAAAGAAAGTTTCAATTTGAGGGTGATGTTATTTGGCACAATTAATGATTTTCCAGCATACGAAAATCTATCGGGGTATAGCATTAAAGGTGAATGTGCATGTCCTATCTGTGAAGAAAACACAGATTGGACGCGATTGGAATTTGGTCAGAAAAATGTCTTTCTTGGTCATCATAGATTCTTAAATTCTAATCATCACTACCGTGGGTGGAGAAAAGCATTCAATGGAAATTCAGAATAAGGTAGAGCTCCACCTACATTGACCCGCGAACAAATTTTTAAAAAGCTGAAAGATGTGAGTACAAAGTTTGGCAAGCCTTTTGCTCATACGCTTGTCACACGTGAGTGGAAGAAGAGGTCAATTTTGTTTGAGTTGTCGTATTGGAAGTCGTTGTATGTAAGAAATTTTCTTGATGTTATGCATATTGAAAAACATGTATTTGAAAGTGTTATTGGTACGTTACTCAATATATAAGGAAAGTTTAAGGATGACCTTAAAGAAAGAAAGGACTTGGTAGCGATGGGAATAAGAAATGAATTAGGACCCTTGAAGAAAGGAAATCAAACATATCTACCACCTGCTGCTTATAATTTATCTTGAAAGGAGAAAACGATATTGTGTAAGTTTCTGAGTGAAGTTAAAGTTTCAGAATGATACTCTTCAGATATTAGTAGACTTGTTTCTATGAAAGACCTCAAGTTAAAGAGTTTAAAGACACATGATTGCCATGTTATAATGGAAAACTTTCTACCAATAAGTATACGTTCTATTTTTCCAGAAAAAGTGAGAAGCGCAATAACTAAATTGTGTTTTTTCTTCAGGTCAATTTGTAGTAAGGTGGTCGATCTTGCAATCTTACCAACATTGCAAAAAGAAATAGTTATTACTTTGTGTGAGCTTGAAATGTATTTTCCTCCACCATTTTTTGACATAATGGTACATCTAGTTGTTCATCTTGTGAAAGAGACACAATTGTGTGGATTAACTTATATGAGATGGATGTACCCTATTGAACGTTATATGAAAATATTGAAAGGGTATGTGAAAAATCGAAGTCGACCAGAGGGTTGTATTGTTGAACGATACATTTTTGAATAAGCGATTGAGTTTTGTACTGAATATTCATCCAATGTCCAATCCATTGGCCTCCCAAAATCTCATGTTGAAAAAATAGTAGGAAAACAGTTAATTGGAAATAATGTTGTGACATTTTAAAGGGATGAACGGGAGCAAGTGCATTTGTATGTTCTGCACAATGACATTGAGGTTGATCCGTATGTTGAAATGCACAAGGAAGTTCTCCGAGGTTTAAATTTGAATAGAAATGAAAATTGGATAGTACGTGAGCACAATCGAAGTTTTATAACATGGTTCAAGGATCATATTTTTTTTAAGTTTAATTCTGATCCCGCTTCAATAACAGAAAGGTTGAGATGTTTAGCATATGGTCCAAGTTTGCATGTGTTTTGTTATAGCACATACGCAATTAATGGATACATATTTTATACCAAAGACAAGATGATAAAAGTACAATAAAAAATAATGGTGTCACCGTGCTTGCCGAAGCAATGCACATTTCACTGTGCATGTCTGTCGTATTTTGGGGTTATCGAGCGCATTTGGGTGTTTGATTATGAGAAGTTTCAGATTCGTATCTTTGGATGCAAGTGGGTTGAAAATAATAGTAGCATACGAATGGATAAGTCAGTACTTTTGCAAGTGAATCTTAATAAGGTGGGGTACAAAGATGAGCCTTTTATTCTAGCCACACAAGCTAAACAAGTGTTCTATGTCACTGATCCGACAAGTACGAAATGGTCTATAGTTCTTTTTTCCAACAAAGTAATCAATGATAATATTGGAGATCAGGGTGATGTTGATGTTGAGAATGAATCTTATATTATAGATGATCCAGATGAGACTATTAGATCGGACGAATCATTTATTAGAAATGATCATAACGAGGGAATTTGGATCAATCCATCAGACCGTGTTGTTAAGAGACAAGTAAAATTACATATTGTCTCATTCAATAAAATTACATATTATATCATGCAATAAAATTACATATTATGTCATTCAATTAATTATATATATGTTTTTCTTATTTAATTTATATATTTCTTATGTATATATTTATTATTTACATATTTGTCATTCATTTGATAATTTGGTTTTTCTAAATTACAGGTATTATAGCCACCAACGAGGAAAAATCACATGATGGAAACGAAACAACACAAGAAGTGGAAGGTGATATTAAAAGAGGAATAACGATTATGAAGAAAATTATTCGTGCGAGAGATAAAGGTGTAAATATGATGTGCATTGGAATGAAAGAGATCAATTAATTGAGCCTAACGGTGCAATGATATAAGTTACATTGGAGCACTTGTTCGTTCGCAAATTCCAATTACTTGCAATAATTGGAGAATTCCTTTGTTACAACCGGCTAAAGACAAAATTTGGAACGAGATACAGGTATGATATTTGATATTTTATAATTATGTCGACGGTTACATCTTTAAATTAATTATACTAACTTACTCTATGTATGTTTATTTGTTTGCAGAGATATTTTAATATTGATGATTGCAGGAGAAAATATTGTCTTCAATTGGCCGGAAAATGACTGAGAGGATTTGGAGCGTTTTTAACGAACAAGTTTCTTAAAGATTCTGATAGAAACTTTGTTGAATCAGAGCGTCCAAAGAAGTATGTTGATCTGATTTCAGATGAAGAATGTGAGACATTTATTTCCAAGCGAAGAACCAAAGAATTTTGCATAAGTAAAACTTATCAAGAATAATGTATAATATATATACTTCTTCCACAAGAGTTCTGATATAACTTAAGCTTGTTTTTTCAGGTTGTGAGTGACGTAAATCGGCAACGGGCATCAAAACCCGCATATCCATACAAAAAATGGCGTTTGGGATATGCACGCTTACAACAAAAATAGTAAGTATATATAAATGCTTTAATATGATATAGTTACAAAAAATAGTAAGTATTTATAATAGGATATGAATGCTTTATTATTTGTCTTAATGTGTAGTTAGAAGAGAAGAAACATGATGCAACATCTGTTCTGGACCATGTTTTGTGGAAGGCTACCCGTGTCGAAAGAGGTGGAGTCGTTTAGGAAGAAGTTCAATAAGTATTTGAATAATGTGTAAGTACAACATTAGTTCTTTCATAAACTCAAAAGTGTATAATATATTTATATATTCTTTTATCTATATTTCAGGAGACTCTATGCCAGACTATAACTGCAACTGAGGACGATGATTGCAGGAGCTTACTGAGTCTAGTGTTAAATATTCCTGAGTATTATGGGCGTGTGAGGGGTAAGGGATTTGGTGTCACTCCATCAAAACTGTATAAGCAGCCACAAAATAAAAGTCCTAGCAATAAACAAGTGATGGAGACGTTAGAGGAATTGAAAGCTCAGATTCGTGAATTACAAAAGGACAAAGAGAGATACATGTTAGAAAGGTGCGATCCAGAGTGTAAAGATATTAGTGACAAAGATAGTATCATGAAGGTGTGAAAAATACACAAGAAAGGGGGGTTTGAATTGGGTATTTACTCCATTGAAACTTTTTGCCTTTTCTTTGCTTGTTGCTTTTCTAGAGAGTTCTTAGATGTATTGCAGAAGCATATATAATAAAACATAACACAAGTAAAGAACACAAGATATATCCTGGTTCACTTGAGTAACTCTCAAGCTAATCCAGTCCACCCTTCAAGGTGATTTCGCCTCACTCACGCAAGGACTTAATCCACTATAACCAAACTGATTACAGATATGCACAAGCTAACTGTAAGTGACTAACAAATGGAAAATGACACATTCAGGGATCCTTTATGATATAACGTTCATTGACATCTAATAGAATCTAATCACTAAATATCTCCTATTAGAATTCCACAAATGACAACAGTCACTTGTCATCTCAAGTATACTGATCTTCACAAGATCACTTGAGGAACCACTAATTCTAAAATAGAATTTATGTTGTCGGAGATTACATGAGTGCTTCTTAATAAGCAGATTACTCCTAATTAAGTACAAAGCACATATTGAGCAACAACTCCTTGCATACTAATATAGAAACTAATCTAAAGATAAATCTCAAAGAGATTATTATAACAGTAGTTTCCATATTGCTTAAAAGCTTTCTTATTGAGCACTGCGGCTTCTTTTCCTAAAGTTTTTCTTTGGTTATGCATACTGGTTCAACAAGCTTCGCAAGCTGACTTAGCTAGCTCGCGAACAGCCAATAGCTAACAGCAACAACAAGAAGCAAGAACAACATTTGAATGACTCAAATGTTCTTCTTTTATAGTGCATCCAATAGAGACGTTGTGAGGGCAGAGATGTCCATTCAAATATTCCAACGGTCATTTCCAACGGACAGAATAAGCACGTGTTGGATAGTACAGTGACATCACTTACTTTGTCCTTTGTACAACTCAGCTTCTGGCTTTGTTTCATATGATGATGTAACTGATGAGTAGTTTAGAAACTACTTTGGCATGATAGCGTAATAACATCAGATTCTTACTTTAGAACTTTGTTTACCAGAGTTGATAACAACATCTTATCTGATTGACACGTCTTCATCTGAATAATCTTCAACTTCAGAATCTAGTCTTCAGAGTCTTTCTGCACTTGGTCTTCAGAGCCTTCAGCCTTCAGAACTTCAAGTCATCAGAGTCTTCAGAACATAATTCTTCAGATGATTATATCTTCAGAGTCTTGATCTTCATAACCCTTAAGTCTTCAGAGTTTTTCTGCACTTGGTCTTTAGAGCATCCAACCTTCAGAACTTCAAGTCATCAAAGTCTTCAGAGCTTGGTTCTTCAGAGGACAATATCTCAGATGCTTTGATAGCTTTCAGATCAAATACACTTCTCAGAACAGAATCCCCAAGAGCATTGCAACTGCAATATACAACATCCTTGGATCTTTCTGATTGTGATCAGATGCAGAGCTATACTAGCTTCTTCAATAATCTTTGTTTGCTTACAGATCAGATGCACTTCATAGAACAAAATCCACAAGAGCATTGCAACAACAATATCTAGCATCCTTGGATCTTTCTGATGGTGATCATATGCAAAGACAAACTTGCTTCTTGAATAAGCGCTTTAAGTTCTTTGCCCTGAGTTTTACATTGTACTTTGCTCAGAACTTCACGTTGAATGCTACGCTTTAAGTCACGTTACACAAAATAACTTCATATTTGAAGGTGAGATAATACTTAGAAGGGGGGTTGAATAAGTATGAAAGATTAAAACTTAGAATTAAAACACAATTATTTTTATCCTAGTTCGTTGAACTCAACTACTCCAATCCACCCTTTCTAGAGTGATTTGCCTTTCTCTAACAAGGACTTAATCCACTATTTAATCAAACAGATTACAATAGTAACACCTAAGAACAACTATTATTAGTCTTCTCAAGAGCTACTGATTCCAACTGAATCCTTTTAAGGAAATCCTTTACAATCAATGTAAATCTAATACAAGAGTAAGAATGCTTCTAAAAAGCTTTTATCACAACAGTGATATTTCTCTTAAGTTTAAGTACAATGAAATTAATTCTAAGAATGAATATGAAAGTATGAGAGCTTGACTGTTTTAATTCTTTTTCAGCAAAAATGTCTAACTGAAGAATTTGGTGGAGTCTTGCTTTTATAGGCAGCTGATCCAAGGTGAGCTGCACGTTGAGAAGAGTGTCCGAAAAGGTCTGAGCCTTTTTTTCTTCACATCAAGTGACCTTTCCTAGAAGAAGAAAGCACAGAAAAAATCCTTTTTGTCTGTGTTCTTGTGTCTAGCATAAATGAGGAAAGAGACGTTTGATTTACTCCAACGGATATAATCTTTGAATATTTCTTCTTCAGTTTTCAGCAAGTTCATCAGAGTCTGATTGGGTCAGAGTCTTCTAATGATGATCAGAACTTTGCTGGATCAGAGTCTTCTGCAGCATGTGTGCTTTCAGCGTGTTAAACATCAGAGCATATTTGAAACAGAACTTCAGTACTGGCAGCTTTAGTACTTTCAGAATCTTCTGTAGAAACTATGCTTTGAAAAACTCTTCATACAATATTCTTCTTTGCTTCAGATGCTTCTGACTTGCTTCAGATGCTTCTGCTTGCTTCAGATTCTTCTGGATCTTCTGCTTCAGAATCTTCTGGAGCTTCTTGCCTCAGATCCTTCTGGAGCTTCTTGCCTCAGATCCTTCTGGAGGCTACGCTCAGGATCTTCTGTCAGCAGCAATCAGAATCTTCTAATGTATGCATCTGGCGCTACAAATTCTAGCTAGTTTCTTGTATTCAATTCTGGTTTGCTTCTGGAGTGTTAATTTCTTTACTATCTGCAGTAAAAACTCTCAAGCAAATTTTAGAGTATATAATTCTTAAATACAAAATTTCCTAATAGTTATCATCAAAACATAGAGATATTATTAAGAACCAATCTGTGTTCTAACAATCTCCCCCTTTTTGATGATGACAAAAACATCAGAAATTTTGTTTAATTGAAAGTATTAAAATTATAACTCCCCCTGAGATGATGAATGTCCCCCTGAGTTAAATACAAATAAGGAATAGAAACTTCCCTTTTGTCTTGAGTAATCTTCAGAGTTAGATCTTGTTTGTTATTTGAAAGTCAGAATGTCTTACAGATTTAATATTCAGAGTTTGATAATGGTCAAATGATCCGAGAGACTCAGAGTTTCTTTTATAGAATGTACTTATCAAATGTTCTGAAATAGTCAGATTAAATGTTAGATAGAATAAATATGTCTGAAGTTTCATTCTGGTGAAGTTATATTAAACAGTTCAGATCTATATTTTCTCCCCCTTTTTTGTCATAAGCAAAAAGTAAAAACTTTAAAAAGACAAATAAAAGGAAATAGTAAAGAAGATAATTCAGTGGAGAAAACTTTGATTCATTCAATACGATCAGATCAATAGTACATGCATCAGAAGATAAAAAGAATACATAGCAAACATCAAATGTAAAAACATTAGAATGAAAAGAAAATGAATATCTAAGAGTGTTTGGACAAAAGCATCTTCAATAGATCTGTAATCTCAGAGGAGGACTGTTCTTGCTTGGACATCCACTTAGCCATAATTTCATTCTTTTGATCTTGCTTTGACATCCATTCTGTCATGTCCTCAGACTTCTTATCCTGTTTTGCCATCCCGGACTTGATCTCTGACTGGCCAGCTTCTAGAGCAGCAATCTTATCTTCAAAATCTGGATGTTCTTTCTTTATCTCAGATGAAGAAGTATGATCAGGTTCTGGAGCTTGAACAGAGTCAATTTCCATTGGTTCTGTAGAGTCTGGAGCATTGGAGTTAGAAGGAGGGTCTACCAGAGTCATAGCCAACGGATTTTCCTCAGATGCAATGTTAGTAGATTCTGCTGAAGGTGAATGAGCATCTATAAGGAGCAGAGGATCAGATTTCTTGACCGTCCAGAATAGAGTTCTTGCAGCCTCAGCAAATCTGAGCTTCGCATCATCAGAACAGATGTTCTTCAGATTTGAGGCCACAGAGTTGAATCTGTTGATGAATCCATTCCAGATGATATCAGATTCTTTGGCGTCCATTGTTGCTGAGCATTTCTTCTGTACAGTACCTAAATACAACTGTATTTCTTGCAAAAATGATTGAAATAAAGGATTAACATTAAGTCTGGGCTTAGGATGTAACAAAGTTTCCAGAGTTATTGGTTTTGGTTGGGGAGTTGGTGGAAAAATAGACTTCTGAATAGAGATCAGAGGAGGAGGATAATATGGAAAGAATGGAATTTCAGGTTTGTGAGGTTTGGATCTGTTTAAAGCATTTAACATATTTGGTTTTACTTTGGTGTGATGGGAAACCACATCAAAGGGTTTATTTGAGAAGGGTTGAAAGGCAGATTTTGGAGGTTTATTAGAGGCAACAGGTGTATCAGATGATACAGGTTTAGCTGAAGTGACAGCTTTGGCCGATTTATCAGAATATGGTATAGTTGCTAATGATCCTGCATCTGACATTGATTGAATATATGTGACAAGCACAAATGGAAGGGTTATTGAGAGTTTGGGTTTCAGAGGGGTGATAGGGTCAGATGGTTCAACTCTGTCATAAAAGTCTTTGAGTTTGAAACCATAAGCCAGATTATGAAATAGAGATGAAACTTGTGCACAGGAAATAGATGATCTTGGGTTAGAGTTAGGAATTAGTATTTTAGATGATGGTGCAGGTGTGGGAATAGGATCTGGAATGGAAGCTTTAGAAGGTATAATGGGTTCTGGTTGGTTTACCTCAGAGTATTTTTGAGATGGAGAGATTAGAAAATCTGGGTGAATCTCAGATTATGAGGAGTTTGATGAGGTGATTGGTGTGCAGGAGGTAGAAGACACTTGAAACACAGTTTTTAACGGTGTGACATCAAGAACTTCTGTCTCAGGAATGTTGGGTTCAGAAGGATTTGTTGATTCTGAAGGAATTTCAGAGGGTTTTGATGAGGGTGGATCAAATGAAGTTTTTGTTGGTTCAGATGATTTGGATGATGGATTATCTGATGGTGGTTGTTTCTGAGGTTCAAATGATTTTGATGTAAGATTATCTGATGGTGGTTGATTTTCAGAGGCTTTTTCTGGTAGAGGTTCTTGTGGTTTTTCTGGTTGTTTTTCTTGTGGATGCTTTTGTTGTTCAGATGGCTTTTGTTTAGATTGTTCAGAGGATTTTTGTTGTACAGAAGGTTGTGGTTGTGGTTCTGTAGGTTGTTATTCTGATGATTGTTTCTGTGAAGATTGTTTTTGTGGAACAAGCTGTTTGATTTGGATTTTTGGTTGAGATGATTGGGGTATAGAGACTTTTCGTGTTTGAATGGTTTTTGTTGTTGTTGGTGTTGGAACAGAAGTTTGTTTTTGTGGTGATTTTGAACTTGGAGTAGTAACAGAAGTAGTTTGTGTAGAGGGTGGTTTTGGAACAGACTTAATATTAGAATCATTTAAAGCAATTGTATTTGCAGAAGATACAGAAGATTTAGTACCTTTTATCTTGATCCTCTTGGCTGGTACAGAAGAAGTGTCTCCAGATTCTTTTCTCTTCAAGAGCTTCTGTGGCTTCTCAGCAATCTTGACCTTCTTCTGAGCAGGTGCAGCTTCTGCTTCTGGCTGAGTCCTTTTTCTCTGTAGTTGTGCTTCTTCTTCTTCTTCTTCTTCAACATCAGGTAGGGGTTGTCTTGCTAGCTATATTACATTTGCAGGAACAGGCTATCCTTCCTTCTTACATTAATCAATGTACATAACAATAATGTGTCTTGGCTCTTCAACAAAGAACAGTGGAAAGTCATCTACAGGAATCCTCTTCTTACTCAAGTCAGACACATTCAGCTTCTTGGGCGCTGTTGTGAGTTCGTCAACTATTTTGAGTCTCTGAAGACTTTTGGCATTCAGAGGCTTTCCCATTATGAATTCCAGTTCCTCTGTAACTCCAGCAGCGTACAGAGCAGTGACCAATCCATTTTCAGTTAGAAGATCTGAGATCAACCTTCCAAAAGGGATCCAGGTTCTGATCTTCTGTCCTTTTTCTTTCACATACTCTCTAGATGCATTTATATGGTTCCACAGATGCATAAAAAGAATATATGGAAGATCTACCTCGGTGCTCTGACTGAGGCAATACATGAAATAGAGTTGTTCATTATTGACATAGTCTGGAGAGTTTGTTGACTTCCTATGATGGATGCATCCCATGAAGATCTTGGCCCAGATCTTGTAGTCAGGCTTTAGATCCTTGAATTTGTTAGAAGCTTGACCAGCAGTCATCACTTCTTCATACACTTCATCCATTTCCACACGCCTAGCTGGCAAGTGTGAAACACCATCTGTTTCTTCATATCCAATTAACTTTCCGATCAGATCTTCTGTTATAATGATTTCTTTTCCCAGTACAGAAGATAGGATGAACTTAGGGTAAACTGAAGCATGGATCCAGAACTCTTTCACAAGGAGGGGATAAATTGGTCCAAAGAGTCTATCAAAGTACTTTACCTATCCTTGAGCACCAATGATAGAACGAAACTCAAAGCCATTTTCTGCAAGTGAATCAAATTCTACCATTGATTCACACAAAACCTCCAACTTTTCAACAGGGGTTAAAAGAGTTCTTTTGGGAGGAGAATAAGGAGCAACACCCATGTTTGCAGAAGTAACTGCAGCCATTGAAGATTGGAATTGAGCAGCTGTTGAAGATGAAGTTGCCATTGAAGATTGTTTTGTCACACGCTTAGGGTTTTAATGCAGAGAGAAGAGAAGATGAAAATGCATAAATTTTCTGAGATTGTGAAAAGTGTGAAAGTGAAGATAGGTCAAGTATTTATACTAAAACATTTAGGCATACCATCAGTCAGAATTTTTTGCACGTTTGAGTAAGCATTAAATGCAAAGATTAATAATCATTTCAAACATTTATTGCTTCTGACAAATTGGGGGGAAAATCAAGATTTTCACTATTCAAACTTCACCTCAAACGTCCCTTCAGTAATGTACACGCCACCTCTGCAGTTTTGGTGTGACACGTGTTTGCTTGCATGTGTTCTGCATTCTTTTGAGAAATGAAACGTTAATCAACATTCAGATCCTCTAAGGATTGTTAGTTCAGAGTTTCACAAAAAAAATATTAAGCATGTAAATAAGCAATCAGAAGAATTACTTCAGAGCATTAGGCATTTTTGCATCTGTAAAAATTTTCTTCTGACAAATATCATTCTGGACAAAAATCCATACCAATGTTTTTCAGAATAAATTTAAATCTATCTTCAACAAGGGGTTTTGTAAAAATATCTGCCCATTGATGATCTGTATCAACAAAGGCTAAATTTATGATTCCCTTCAGAACATAGTCTCTGATGAAATGATGCTTAATTTCTATATAATTTGCCTTAGAGTGTAAAATAGGGTTTTTAGACAAACATATAACAGAAGTATTATCACAAAAGATAGAAATGTTACTTTCAAAAATTTGATAATCTTCTAGTTGACTTTTCATCCAGAGCATCTGTGTGCTACATCCAGCAGCATCAATGTATTCTGCCTCTGTGGTTGAAAGTGCAATTGTGGGTTGCTTCTTGCTGTACCAAGAGATTAGATTTCTTTCTAGAAATTGACAACTTCCAGAAGTACTTTTCCTTTCCACTCTGTCTCCAGCGTAGTCAGCATCACAAAATCCAACTAATTTGAAATCATCAGATTTTCTGTAACACAAACCCACATTAGAAGTACCTTTCAGATACCTTAGAATCCTCTTGACAACTGTCAAGTGTGATTCTCTAGGATCTGATTGGAATCTAGCACACAGGCAAACACTGAACAATATGTCAGGTCTAGAAGCAGTTAGATAAAGAAGAGATCCAATCATACCTCTATAGAGCTTTTGGTCTACTTTCTTACTTACCTCTTCCTTGCCAAGTGAGCTAGTAGGATGCATGGGAGTCTTTGCCAGCTTACTATCAGTCATGTTAAATTTCTTCAGAAGTTCTTTAACATATTTTGTCTGATGTATGTAAGTGCACTCTGGAGTTTGATTAACTTGGATTCCTAGAAAGAATCTGAGTTCTCCCATCATGCTCATTTCAAATTCTTCCTGCATACATGTAGCAAACTCCTTTCCAAGCATAATATTTGTTGATCCAAAAATAATATCATCAACGTAAATTGACAAATTAGAAGATCTTTCTTAATTGATTTACAAAAGAGTGTTGTATCCACTTTGCCTCTGATGAAAATTTTCTCCAGAAGAAAATTGCTCAATCTCTCATACCAAGCTCTGGGAGCTTGTTTTAAACCATATAGAGATTTCTTTAATTTGAAAACATGATCTGGAAATTTTTCATTTTCAAAACCAAGAGGTTGGTGGACATAAACTTCTTCTTCTATAATACCATTAAGAAAGGCACTTTTAACATCCATCTGATACAGAGTGATGTTATTTTATGCAGCAAATGAAATAAGAAGGCGTATAGATTCTAACCTTGCCACTGGAGCATATGTCTCAGTGTAATCAATACCTTCTTGTTGACTGTACCCTTGAGCTACAAGCCTTGCCTTATTCCTTTCAACTTCTCCTTTCTCATTCAGCTTATTTCTGAAGACCCATTTTGTACCAATTATATTGAATCCTTGTGGCCTTTGAACTAGATCCCATACATCATTTCTGGTGAATTGATTTAGCTCTTCTTGCATGGCAATGATCCAATCATTGTCTTGCAGAGCTTCATCTACAGAAGATGGTTCAATTTCTGACACCAGTCCAAATAGTGATGCTTCAGATGATCTTAGAAAGGATCTTGTTCTGATGGGATCATCTTTCTTTCCAATAATGACATTCTCTGGATGAGAAGCTTTAATTCTGGATGATGATCCTCTAACAGTTGATTCTTCAGAAATGTTTAGATTGTTCATCTGAGAAGTTAAAGGAATAGCATCTGGCGTTGCTTCTGGTTCCTTCACTTGAATTTTGTCTAATTCTGGTACTTCAGAGTCAATGAAGACTACTTCTCTATCTGCAGAGTTTTCAGACTGCTTTGGCTTTTCAGAGCCAAGCTTATCATCAAATCTGACATGAATGGATTCTTCCACAATCAGTGTCTCAGTGTTGTATACTTTGTATCCTTTAGAGCGTTCAGAATATCCAAGCATGAAACACTTATGTGCTTTGGAATCAAACTTGTTCAGATTTTCCTTAGTATTTAACATATAGCAAATACATCCAAAAGAATGAAAATATGAAATTTTGGGCTTTCTGTTCTTCCACAGTTCATATGGAGTCTTTTTCAGAAGAGGTCTTACAGACACTCTGTTCTGAATGTAACAGGCTGTGTTGATTGCTTCTGCCCAAAAGTGTTTTGCCAGATTTGTCTCATTGATCATGGTTCTGACCATTTCTTGCAGAGTTCTGTTTTTCCTCTCTACAACTCCATTCTGTTGTGGAGTTCTAGGACAGGAAAAATCATGAGCAATGCCATTTTCAGAAAAATATTTTTCAAAATATTTATTTTCAAATTCACCACCATGATCACTTCTGGCTTTTATAATTTTGAAATCTTTTTCATTCTGGACTTGCTTGCAGAAGTCAAAGAACACAGAGTGTGACTCATCCTTGTGTTTTAAGAACTTTACCCATGTCCATCTACTATAGTCATCAACAATGACTAATCCATACTTCTTGCCTCTGATGGATGCAGTTTTTACTGGTCCAAACAGATCAATATGAAGTAATTCTAGTGGTCTGGAAGTAGAAACAACATTTTTTGATTTAAAAGATGATTTTGAAAACTTCCCTTTTTGGCATGCTTCACAAAGAGCATCTGAAGTGAACTTCAGATTAGGGAGTCCTCTGACAAGATTAAGTTTATTAATCTGAGATATACGTCTCATATTAATATGGCCCAATCTTCTGTGCCAGACCCATTGCTCTTCATTAACAGACAAGAGGCATTTAACATTCTGAACTTTAAGTTCTGAAAGATTTATTTTATAAATGTTCTTTTTTCTCTTACCACTAAATAGGATAGAGCCATCCTTTTGATTAATAGCTTTACAACATTTTTGATTAAAAGTAATATCATAACCATTGTCACTTAATTGACTTATGGACAATAAGTTATGCTTTAACCCTTCAACAAGTAAAACATTAGTAATAGAGGGAAGTTTACCATTTCCAATTGTGCCAGATCCAATGATCTTGCCCTTCTGGTTCCCTCCAAACTTTACATCACCTCCAGATCTAAGTTCCAGGCTTTGGAACATAGACTTTTCTCCTGTCATGTGTCGTGAGCATCCAGAGTCCAGGTACCATGATTGGTGTCCTAACCTTGCTTCTAAGAACATCTGCAACAGGGATTATTTTACTTTTAGGTACCCAGATCTTCTTGGGTCCTTTGAGGTTAGTTGATTTGAAGGTTTGTCTAAACTTCTGTTTTTCAACATAATGTTTATTCTGACTTGCCTTAGGTTTAAACACATAAGTATTCTTCTCAGAGCTTGTGTGTTTAATGTCATTTAAGTGACCAAACTTAAATTGAGAGTAAAGAGGTGTCTTCTTGATGAAAAGTTTGTCAACAGATTTTGGATTACTTCCAGATGAAGATTCATATCCAATACCTCTTCTGTTGTTCCCACTAACACCATAGATCATAGAAGCCATCTTGCTTCTGTCTATGCTCTTAGTAAGGAATCTCTGAAAGCTAGAGTCATATTTTTCTAAAATGTTTTCATATGACTTAGTCTCAGATTCAGATTCTTGTTGAGTTGTTTCAAAGTCATTTTTGATTTTCAGATTAATTTCTTTTTGCTCAACAAGTTCTGTCTTTAGAAGATCAATCTCAGATTCAAGACTGCTTTTCAGCTTCTTGTATTTGAGTTTGATATTGTTATAACTTTTCAGAACTTCTGATAAGACTTTTATCAGTTCTTCTTTAGTAAGTTTAGCCATTACCTCTTCAGCGTCATCATCAGATTCAGAATCTGATTCATGTCCTGAGGTTCCTTCCTCCTGATCTTCTGTGCTGGCCATCAGTGCAACATTGGCACATTCTTCTTCTGATTCAGAAGATGATTCAGATTCATCTGAGTCATCCCATGTTGCCATCAGAACCTTCTTCTTTTTGTTAAACTTCTTCTTAGGTTTTTCTTTTTGAAGTTTAGGGCAATCATTCTTGTAATGCCCAGGTTCTTTGCACTCATAGCACACAACTTCTTTCTTGCCAGATCTTCTGTGCCCAGAAGATTCCTTTCTATGATCAGATTTTCTGAAGTTGTTGAACTTCTTTTCCTTGTGCTTCCAGAGTCTGTTGATCCATCTGGACAACATGGATAATTCATCTTCTTCTTCAGAAGAAGATTCTTCAGAGCTTTCTTCAATAACCTGCAAAGCTTTAGCAGATTTATTAGATTTTAAAGCAACAGATTTACCTTTTTCTTTCTTCTGAGGTTCATCTTCCTCAAGTTCAATTTCATGGCTCCTCAGTGAGCTGATGAGTTCTTCTAAAGAGATCTTGTTCAGATCTTTAGCCATCTTCAAGGCAGTCACCATTGGTCTCCATCTGGTAGGTAGACTTCTGATGATTTTCTTTACATGATCTGATGTAGAGTATCCCTTGTCCAGAACCTTTAGCCCAGCTGTGAGGATCTGAAATCTGGAGAACATAGCTTCAACAGATTCAGAGTCTTCCATCTTGAAGGCCTCATACTTCTGGATCAGAGCCAGAGCCTTTGTTTCCTTGACTTGAGAGTTTCCCTCATGAGTCATCTTTAAGGATTCAAACATAACAAAAGCAGTTTCCCTGTTTGTAATTTTTTCATACTCAGTATGAGAAATTGCATTCAATAATATTGTTCTGGCCTTGTGATGATTTCTAAAATCTTTCTTCTGAGCATCTGTCATAAATTTTCTGTCTATCTTCTTGCCATTCCCATCTGTGGGATGAATATATCCTTCTCTGACTAGATCCCATAAATCAGCATCATATCCAAGGAAAAAACTTTCAATTCTGTCTTTCCAATAATTAAATTTCTCCCCATCAAACATAGGGGGTTTGGTGCTGATTATGTCCCTTTCTTCATATTATTGTTAATGTTGGATATTGTATTATCAGCCATTGTAACAAATAAATATATATCAAAGTATTTCTCTCTGGATCTTTACTTTCACTGTTAAGTGGTAGCACACACAGAACCGGAGCTCTGATGCCAACTGAAGGTGAGATAATACTTAGAAGGGGGGTTGAATAAGTATGAAAGATTAAAACTTAGAATTAAAACACAATTATTTTTATCCTGGTTCGTTGAACTCAACTACTCCAGTCCACCCTTCCTAGAGTGATTTGCCTTTCTCTAACAAGGACTTAATCCACTATTTAATCAAACAAATTACAATAGTAACACCTAAGAACAACTGTTCTTAGTCTTCTCAAGAGCTACTGATTCCAACTGAATCCTCTTAAGGAAATCCTTTACAATCAATGTAAATCTAATACAAGAGTAAGAATGCTTCTAAAAAGCTTTTATCACAACAGTGATATTTCTCTTAAGTTTAAGTACAATGAAATTAATTATAACAATGAATATGAAAGTATGAGAGCTTGAATGTTTTAATTCTTTTTCAGCAAAAATGTCTAACTGAAGAATTTGGTGGAGTCTTGCTTTTATAGGCAGCTGATCCAAGGTGAACTGCACATTGAGAAGAGTGTCCCAAAAGGTCTGAGCCTTTTTGTCTTCACATCAAGTGACCTTTCCTAGAAGAAGAAAGCACAGAAAAATCCTTTTTGTCTGTGTTATTGTGTCTAGCATAAATGAGGAAAGAGACGTTTGTGTTAGACTAAGGCACGGATCTAGAAGGGGGGGTTGAATAGATCCCTTTTAAAAATTTGAGTGGCGCTACCAATAAAATTGGTTTTCAAAATTGTTTTCAAATGCGGAAGCGGCCTTGGAAAATATAGTCTAAAACGAACCACTATTGGAGAGCCGGATATGCGTCAAGCAGATGAATTTAAGACGATAACGGATAGTAAATCACTACACACTTTTATGCAAAACTCAGATGTGATTCACTCGTACTATTTCCTTATTCCAATGATCAAAAATTACACCAAAACTAGCAGCAAAATTAAGGCAATTTTAGTTCAGCACTTTTGTCGAACAGTTGGTGTGCACAAAACTAGCAGCAAAATTAAGGCAATTTTAGTTCAGCACTTTTGTCGAACAGTTGGTGTGCACAAAACTAGCAGCAAAATTAAGGCAATTTTAGTTCAGCACTTTTGTCGAACAGTTGGTGTGCACAAATACCTTAAATGATATTTGTGTTGAATGAGTGATTGAAAAAGCCTTAGTACAGTATTTCTATTGTACTTAGTAGTTAAAAAACAGTGTTTCACCAACTCACTCAATCAATACTACAATTTGACAAAATCACTTATTCTAGAATCACTTAATTTTTAAGCTGAAATTGAAAATGCAGAAAATAAAGGAACACAAGATTTGATGAGGCAGTTCCCCCAGTCGTCCTCGCGTTGGGGTACGTCTGCCCTCAATTCTACAATGAGAATTGAGATATGTATTGAATAGATATCACCTGTTTGGTAGAACAGTTATACACAAGAATCGATAGACAATTGATACAAACAATCTTAATGTTGCTGATAATTTCTACCACTTCTTGCCCCTTGATTCAAGATGAATCAAGTCCTCCAATTTGATGTGAATGACCTCCGATTGCAGCCACCTTATTGACAACTCTTCCGTTGATCAAACCTTCGGCACGGCTGATCTTAGACACACCCAAATTGAACCCGGAACGTCTTCAACCTTTCAACGCCCTAGCTACTAGATTGATCAACCTTCCGCTAATCAATCACCTTCGCACTCGCTTGATTGTTGAACCGACGATTCCGTAACAAAAGCCTTCAAAACCTGTAGTCTTGATAGGTAAAACCTCAAGGTTTTCTCCCAAGAAACACCTGCACCAGCTTCCACTCGAACCGGATCTTCAATCACGCGTTCGAACCTTATCACCGTCGAGCAAACCACAAACCGCAGCAAAAAATTGATTATCTGTAATTTGAGGATTTGTGAGTTGATTGAACGATGAAGATGAAGAACACTGATGCACCTCTTTCACGTTTCTTCACCTGAACACTTTCTCACAATGCTTTCAAAAATGTTGTTAAAAATGTTCTTAAAAAAAATGTTAGTTGTTAAAATTGAAAAGACAGCTATTTATAGTAATACACAAAACAGACAGATGACAGATCAATGAAACATAGCAGAATTTCTGTTTCTGCGCGCGAACGGTCGACCATAGGGTCGGCGTGCGCTGAGCCGTGTGACACTCAAACTGTCATGCGCCGAGTCAGCGGTCGACGCATGATCTTCATGCGCTGAGCCGTCTGATTCTTAAACCTGCATGGGCCAAGTTAACGGTCGACGCATGGTTCCATGCGCTGACCCGTGGGGAATACACAGCTTCATGCGCTGAGTGGTATGGTTGACTCATAGCTACAAAACCTGCAAAAATTGATATGTTTGTTGTTTCGTGCATCTTGTCACGACCAAACATTAGTCACATATATTGCCAATGAAATATGATGATTTAAAAGGATATAGGAAGGATGTAATATGTTAAGTATTGCATGACGATTCTGATTCATCCGAGGTTGTACTTTGTCATCATCGTAAGTATGCATGACGACTCCGATTCATCCGAGGATGTACTTTGTCATCATCGTAAGTATGCATGACGACTCCGATTCATCCGAGGTTGTACTTTGTCATCATCGTAAGTATGCATGACGACTCCGATTCATCCGAGGTTGTACTTTGTCATCATCGAAACTTGAGAACGTATGTTGTGAGACAGTTTTCCCTCACATTCTCCCCCTTTTTGATGATGACAAACCTGTGCGAAGCTTGGTGAACACAACATGCGATATCTTTAACATAGTAGTAAGCTCCCCCTTTCTTTTACAGTCATAGCTGTTGTGGTCTACAATCTACTTGTCTTTTCTCCCCCTTTGACAACATCAAAAAGAGATGGAGAAAGGTAAAGTTTTGGCATATTAACAATTAACAAAATACTCAACAGGTTATAAGTAATCATATACCAATATCCACACAAAATATTGACAATGAGCAAAATATTGAAAATAGATTAAACCAGATTAAGGACACATAAGTCATAACATTTTATAGGAATCAAGACTGTAAAACAAACATTAGTGTGCACTTAGGAGAGATAAAACAGAACATGATAACAAAAACAACATGGAGAATGAGCAAATGCAAAAACAAATGACTAATATCCTTGCCCCTTGCCCATATCAAAGGAAGACGGATAACGATATGGATCAGCCATATCAGTGAGGTAATCCACTGCTTGATTCAGGCGATTGATGCTGCGAGAGACGACTGTTTCTTGGTATCCATGGGCAGTTGTGAAAGCTGCAAATCTTTCATTCATTCTTGTTGAAAAAGAGTTGAACTGTTCAGATTTGGTGTGTAGCTCAGTTCGGATGCACAAAAGTAGATTTGCACTTAATGTCACATATCAAGCCATATTTGATGCCTACCTAAAATGCCACAAAACAATTTGCATCCAAACAGTTTATCATACAAAAAAAAGTTTCATACATATGCAACATAGGTCAAACGATACAATTGTTGATCATGAGAGTTATTAGAGAGAGATAGAGAGAGAAATGGAACAATATCACCTTAATGCCGGAGAGCTTGATAAACAACATACTTGTACTTGCAAAAACGTCAATTTGTTAGAAGTACAAAAGTATGGTTTTAAATGAAATAAGATAACATCAGCAAATATTATTCCCGTTCCGAAATGTCGAGGATGCCAAGTTCTCGGCGGATATGAAAGAAAGGTTCCGTTGCTAGCGGCTTTGTGAAAATGTCCGCTAGTTGGTTTTTAGTGTCAACGTGTTCAAATACAACATCACCTTTCTCAACATGGTCCCTAAGAAAATGGTGTCGAATTTCTATATGTTTAGTGCGAGAGTGTAATACGGGATTTTTGGTAAGGTTAATAGCGCTAGTGTTGTCACATAGGATAGGAATACGTTCAAGTTTAAGATTGAAATCTAGTAGTTGTTGCTTAATCCACAGAATTTGAGCACAACAACTACCAGCGGCAACGTATTCCGCCTCGGCCGTTGATAAAGCAACTGAAACTTGTTTCTTGCTATGCCAACTAACCAAGGAGTTTGAAAACAAATGACATGTACCACTAGTGCTTTTCCTATCCGATTTGCACCCGGCAAAGTCGGAATCGGAGTAACCTACCAACGAGCAATCACTACCCTTAGAATACCACAATCCATACTTCGGGGTACCTGACAGGTATCGAAGAATTCGTTTAACAGCTTTTAGGTGGGATTCTTTGGGACATGATTGGTATCGTGCACACATGCACACACTAAACATAATATCAGGACGTGACGCAGTAAGATAGAGAAGTGAACCAATCATACCTCTATATCGTTTTACCTCTACGTCCTTGCCATTTTCATCTTTATCCAAATTTACGCATGTAGGCATTGGGGTGTCTATGGCCTTGGATTTTGCCATGTCAAATCTCTTGATCAAGTCCAAACAATATTTTGTTTGGCTCACGAATGTCCCTTCTTGGAGTTGTTTAATTTGCAGGCCGAGGAAGTATGTGAGCTCCCCCATCATACTCATCTCGAATTCGCCCTGCATGAGGTCAGAAAACTCTCTCACGAGATTCATGTTAGTGGATCCAAATATAATATCGTCAACATAGATTTGCACCAAAATCAAGTGCTTTCCTTGACGTTTAATGAAGAGTGTAGTGTCAACCTTTCCTCGTGAGTACCCCTGATTAAGTAAAAACTTACTTAGTCGCTCATACCAAGCTCTAGGAGCTTGTTTGAGACCATATAAAGCTCTTTTTAACTTGTAAACATGTTCAGGGTATTCATGAGATTCAAAACCGGGAGGTTGAGACACATATACTTCTTCATTTATGTGACCGTTAAGGAACGCACTTTTAACATCCATTTGAAATAACTTAAAATCCTTTGCACATGCAAAGGCGAGTAAAAGGCGTATAGCCTCGAGTCGGGCAACCGGCGCATAAGTTTCCTCATAGTCGATGCCTTCCTCTTGGTTATACCCTTGAGCGACCAATCTCGCTTTATTACGGGTTATTACCCCGTTTTCGTCCAACTTGTTCCTAAACACCCATCGGGTGCCGATTACTCGATGGCCTCGCGGAGGAGGGACAAGGTCCCATACCTCGTTTCTTTTAAACTGATTTAGTTCCTCTTGCATTGATAAAAACCAGTGCTCATCGAGTAGGGCCTCTTTGGGGTTTTTAGGCTCTATTTGTGAAACGAAAGCGAAGTGATAACAAAAGTTACTTAGCTTAGATCGAGTGGTGACTCCCTTTGTGATGTCTCCGAGAATATTGTCAATTGGATGATCTTTACACGACTTCCAAGCTTGAGGGAGATCATCGTTTGTAGGCGGATGAGCTTCCTCAGTTACCTCATGGTGTGCATCCTTATCCTCCTCAATTTTGACTCTATCGGGTTGATCAATCCCCGTTTCGCCACCTTTGAGTATGTCTTCTGTGGATGTACCTGCACCATGAACAACACTATCCTTTCCGACATTTCTCGGATAGGACTCATCAAACGTAACGTGCACAGACTCTTCAACAGCTAGTAATCTTTTATTATAAATCCTATATGCTTTACTTGATTGCGAGTACCCTAGAAAAATGCCTTCATCGGCTTTTGAATCAAACTTGCCCAAGTTTTCCTTTCCATTGTTTAATACAAAGCACTTGCATCCAAAAACATGAAGGTGAGAAACATTAGGCTTTCGCCCTTTTAAAAGTTCATACGGAGTTTTGTTTAGAATGGGGCGGATGAGTACCCTATTCAAAACATAACATGCCGTACTAATGGCGTCGGCCCAAAAGTATTTTGGTAAACCACTATCATTAATCATTGTTCTTCCCAATTCTTCTAAAATTCTGTTTTTACGCTCCACAACCCCATTTTGTTGAGGAGTTCGTGGAGCCGAGAAGTTATGATCGATGCCATGGATACCGCAATATTCTTCAAATAAATGATTTTCAAATTCACCTCCGTGGTCACTTCTTATTGACACAATGTTTGTATTTAACTTATTTTGGGAGAGCTTGGCAAATCTCTCAAAAGCGGCAAACGTGTCACTTTTACTCACTAAGAAGATGGTCCAACAGAACCTAGAAAAGTCGTCCACTATTACGAATCCGTAATAGTTTCCTCCTAGACTTTTGATCCTAGACGGCCCAAACAAGTCCATATGAAGTAGTTCAAGAGGTCTCGTTGTTGAAATAATCTTTTTGGATTTAAAGGAGATCCTCGTTTGTTTTCCTTTTTGACAAGCATCACAAAGGTGATCCTTGGTGAACTTAATTTTGGGAAGTCCTAGTACTAGATCTTTTGAGACAATCTTATTGAGTAAGTCAAAGTTGACATGCGCTAAGCGCCTATGCCATAGCCATGAGTCTTCACTCATAGATATGAGACATTGATCGCTTGTTGGGGATACCACATTCAAGTCAAGCATATACACATTGTTTACTCTAAAACCAATAAACACATTCTTCTTATCACTTTCATGCACAATTTTGCAGCAATCTTTTGAAAAGGAAACATTGTAACCTTTGTCGCATAATTGGCTAATGCTAAGGAGATTATGTTTAAGGTTTTCGACAAGCAACACATCGGAAATTGTAGTAGAGGAGGGATTACCTATACTACCTTTACCTAGTATCGCTCCGCGGTTGTTATCACCGTATGTTACATACCCTTTCTTCTTAGCCACGAAGTCTATGAATAAGGATATGTCTCCAGACATGTGCCTTGAGCACCCACTATCAAGAACCCATCTTCTCTCGGTGGACTCGACACATTTCACCTGTCAAAATATAACTTAGAAAAGAGAGGTACCCAATGGCATATTGGGTCCTAATAGGTTAGCGACAAGACGGTTGCGTTTGGGCAACCATTGGTAGATGCCTTTAGGAACAAGAAATCTCCTAAATCGACATTTACCAATGGAGTGGCCTTTCTTGCAACAGTAAAAGCATACAAAGTCGACATTAGAATCACTTTCACTTGCTTGATCCCTAATTACATATGCATATTTTTGATATGGGTTTATCATACTTTTTCTAAAATCCTTTTTATCGATTGCAAATGTAATTTTAGGTTCAAGTGCCTTGTCTAATTTGGCCTTAAGGTTTCTAACCTCACCTTGCCAAATATGACAAGTATCACAACCAAAGTTGAAAGGATTACTATTGTCCTTACAATCCGATTCATTATCTTTCACAATGGAAGCCTTAAGGTCCTCTAATTTCTTTTCGGACTCTAAGACTTTGTGCTCTAAATATGTAAAAATTCTTCTATTAGAAGCAAGTTTCTTAAAGGCTTCAGTTGCTTCCTTGTGTAAAACATCGAATGCGGTTTGTAATTCGGAATGAGACATACTAGATGACATATTATATCTAGAGTGACGTACCTGTTTCTTTTTCTTTTTCTGATTTGCGGAGAGACATAGATTCACGGACTCTTCTTCATCACTAGAGCTTTCATTTGAGGAGGAAGAATCACTGTCGCTTTCCCACGCGATGTACGCCCTCCTAGGCTTTGATGCTCTCTTATGTGACTTCGATTGTTCCTTTTCTTTTCCCTTGTTGTTCATTGGACAGTCCGGTTTGTAGTGACCGGGCTTTCCACATTTATAGCACGTTCCTCTAGTCTTTTTGCCTTTTTGATTGTCATCTTTGGAGAACCTTGATTGCCTTCGGAAATTTACCAGGTTCTTCTCCGAATGTTGGATGCCGTTCTTTCTCACGTACCGGTTATACCGTTTAACGAATAGCCCCATGTCCTCATTTATGTCTTCTTCTTCGTCGTCGCTTGAAGAATAATCACTTTGCTCTTTTGCTTTAGACTTCGAGGAAGAAGCCTTAAGAGCTATTGACTTCTTTTCACTCATCTTTACTTTGTCCTTCTTTTCTTTCCTTTCATGTTGGTCAAGACTCAAGAGTACCTGTTCATGCTCTTGTAGTTTGCCAAACAATGTAGTCAGGTCTAATACCGTAAGATCATTTGCCTCTTTGATGGCGGTCACTTTCGGCTGCCATTCCCTGCTAAGACATCTCAAAACTTTATTAGTAGCAAGATCATTGGAAATAGGTCTTCCTAGTGAATGTAATCTGTTTATGAGATGAGTAAATCTCTTTTGCATGTCAGCAATGGTTTCCCCTTGCTCCATGAAAAAAAGATCAAACTCTTGTATAAGAGTGTTGATTCGAGCCAACTTAACATCGTTTGTCCCCTCATGGGCAATTTGTAGTGCATCCCACATAGTCTTAGCCGTAGGGCAATGGGATACACGGTAGTATTCATCTACACCTAATGAGGAGATTAGAATGTTCTTAGCTTTCCAATCGTAATTATACTTTCGCTCATCGTCGTCGGTCCATTGTGCTTCGGGCTTTGGCACAACTTCGTTATTCTCATTTGTCATGGTTATTTCAATCGGACCATTGAGAATAACGTTCCATATCTTTCTATCTATGGAATTAATGTGCACCCGCATACAGTCTTTCCAATAGCTATAATTTTCACCGTTAAAAACGGGAGCTCTATTGTACGCCCCTTTTGGTTCGTTAGCCATTATTCTATCAATGTTGTATTTGAAGCACCGGAGAACCGGAGCTCTTGATACCACTTGTTAGACTAAGGCACGGATCTAGAAGGGGGGGTTGAATAGATCCCTTTTAAAAATTTGAGTGGCGCTACCAATAAAATTGGTTTTCAAAATTGTTTTCAAATGCGGAAGCGGCCTTGGAAAATATAGTCTAAAACGAACCACTATTGGAGAGCCGGATATGCGTCAAGCAGATGAATTTAAGACGATAACGGATAGTAAATCACTACACACTTTTATGCAAAACTCAGATGTGATTCACTCGTACTATTTCCTTATTCCAATGATCAAAAATTACACCAAAACTAGCAGCAAAATTAAGGCAATTTTAGTTCAGCACTTTTGTCGAACAGTTGGTGTGCACAAAACTAGCAGCAAAATTAAGGCAATTTTAGTTCAGCACTTTTGTCGAACAGTTGGTGTGCACAAAACTAGCAGCAAAATTAAGGCAATTTTAGTTCAGCACTTTTGTCGAACAGTTGGTGTGCACAAATACCTTAAATGATATTTGTGTTGAATGAGTGATTGAAAAAGCCTTAGTACAGTATTTCTATTGTACTTAGTAGTTAAAAAACAGTGTTTCACCAACTCACTCAATCAATACTACAATTTGACAAAATCACTTATTCTAGAATCACTTAATTTTTAAGCTGAAATTGAAAATGCAGAAAATAAAGGAACACAAGATTTGATGAGGCAGTTCCCCCAGTCGTCCTCGCGTTGGGGTACGTCTGCCCTCAATTCTACAATGAGAATTGAGATATGTATTGAATAGATATCACCTGTTTGGTAGAACAGTTATACACAAGAATCGATAGACAATTGATACAAACAATCTTAATGTTGCTGATAATTTCTACCACTTCTTGCCCCTTGATTCAAGATGAATCAAGTCCTCCAATTTGATGTGAATGACCTCCGATTGCAGCCACCTTATTGACAACTCTTCCGTTGATCAAACCTTCGGCACGGCTGATCTTAGACACACCCAAATTGAACCCAGAACGTCTTCAACCTTTCAACGCCCTAGCTACTAGATTGATCAACCTTCCGCTAATCAATCACCTTCGCACTCGCTTGATTGTTGAACCGACGATTCCGTAACAAAAGCCTTCAAAACCTGTAGTCTTGATAGGTAAAACCTCAAGGTTTTCTCCCAAGAAACACCTGCACCAGCTTCCACTCGAACCGGATCTTCAATCACGCGTTCGAACCTTATCACCGTCGAGCAAACCACAAACCGCAGCAAAAAATTGATTATCTGTAATTTGAGGATTTGTGAGTTGATTGAACGATGAAGATGAAGAACACTGATGCACCTCTTTCACGTTTCTTCACCTGAACACTTTCTCACAATGCTTTCAAAAATGTTGTTAAAAATGTTCTTAAAAAAAATGTTAGTTGTTAAAATTGAAAAGACAGCTATTTATAGTAATACACAAAACAGACAGATGACAGATCAATGAAACATAGCAGAATTTCTGTTTCTGCGCGCGAACGGTCGACCATAGGGTCGGCGTGCGCTGAGCCGTGTGACACTCAAACTGTCATGCGCCGAGTCAGCGGTCGACGCATGATCTTCATGCGCTGAGCCGTCTGATTCTTAAACCTGCATGGGCCAAGTTAACGGTCGACGCATGGTTCCATGCGCTGACCCGTGGGGAATACACAGCTTCATGCGCTGAGTGGTATGGTTGACTCATAGCTACAAAACCTGCAAAAATTGATATGTTTGTTGTTTCGTGCATCTTGTCACGACCAAACATTAGTCACATATATTGCCAATGAAATATGATGATTTAAAAGGATATAGGAAGGATGTAATATGTTAAGTATTGCATGACGATTCTGATTCATCCGAGGTTGTACTTTGTCATCATCGTAAGTATGCATGACGACTCCGATTCATCCGAGGATGTACTTTGTCATCATCGTAAGTATGCATGACGACTCCGATTCATCCGAGGTTGTACTTTGTCATCATCGTAAGTATGCATGACGACTCCGATTCATCCGAGGTTGTACTTTGTCATCATCGAAACTTGAGAACGTATGTTGTGAGACAGTTTTCCCTCACAGTTTGATTTACTCCAACGGATATAATATTTGAATATTTCTTCTTCAGTTTTCAGCAAGTTCATCAGAGTCTGATTGGGTCAGAGTCTTCTAATGATGATCAGAACTTTGCTGGATCAGAGTCTTCTGCAGCATGTGTGCTTTCAGCGTGTTAAACATCAGAGCATATTTGAAACATAACTTCAGTACTGGCAGCTTTAGTACTTTCAGAATCTTCTGTAGAAACTATGCTTTGAAAAACTCTTCATACAATATTCTTCTTTGCTTCAGATGCTTCTGACTTGCTTCAGATGCTTCTTCTTGCTTCAGATTCTTCTGGAGCTTCTGCTTCAGAATCTTCTAGAGCTTCTTGCCTCAGATCTTTCTGGAGCTTCTTGCCTCAGATCCTTCTGGTGGCTACGCTCAGGATCTTCTGTCAGCAGCAATCAGAATCTTCTAATGTGTGCATCTGGCGCTACAGATTCTAGCTAGTTTCTTGTATTCAATTCTGATTTGCTTCTGGAGTGTTAATTTCTTTACTATCTGCAGTAAAAACTCTCAAGCAAATTTTAGATTATATAATTCTTAAATACAAAATTTCCTAATAGTTATCATCAAAACATAGAGATATTATTAAGAACCAATCTGTGTTATAACAATATTGACTTTAATGCACTTCTTGATATTGTTTGTTGATTTGATATATTTATTTAATGATCTGCACACAACAAACATTAGAACATAAAATGGTTCTTTCACAAATACTTAATTGTTATCATCAAAACATAGTGATAACATGTAGAGACAATTCTTGCTCTTACATATCAATTGTACGCAGAAGCTTCCAGAGGTAATTGTATATAATACATTGAAATTAATTTAGCACAATTTTCTTAATTGACACATTAATCATATTCATTATTTGTTTAGGTCATTTCACCTTGTCAGCTATATGTATCGTCACCGACTCATCCCTTGGTTGGCAAGGGAAAATTGCATAACACTTTAGAAGACTTACTTCACCATAGAGTGCTCCCTGTTGGATTTTTGAAAGTATCGGTTGGTATTGCGTTAGAAGGGGTGCATTGTTGCCTATACCGGATGATGTTTCAGACGCAACAGTGGTGGGAGACGCAATAGGACCGTATGTTGCATGGTCGTCAAATCTCATTTTCATAGATGATGAGGTAGGTTGAACACCATTATGAACGTTGTAGTATTCAAATGTTTTACGACTCATACATGAAAGTTATTCTTACATTTACATTTACTTATATACATGATGATCTTAGACCCTTACAAAAACTAAATCAAAAGATACGGGAATTATTATGTGGGAAACTGATTCAGCTGCATCATAAAAACAGGTACTACTACAGTTACATGATTATCTTATTATACATTAATTACTGAACTTATATGACTTTTAGGTTCATGATTAACAGTTGCAACAAGTCAGCAAGGGTAAGATGCCTGAATCTAACAAGGTGCCCAACAAAAAAAAGACCGAGCCAAAAAAACATATGTAGGAACAACAGATGTGGTTGAGGGTAGCATCCGTCAAATACCTATGGAAGCAGGTGTTTTCGGTTTTGAATATGAAACAATTGCTATGGAGGATTTGGACCAGATTTTCCAACATTATGAATTGGGCATCGGTGTTATGCATTCCTACATCAGGTACTCTGATCAATTTTAATTAAATAATTGAATAATTTATTTGCTCATTTAACTGAATATTCTAATGTTGATTATGTTTTTATTTAAGGTTCTTGTATGAAAAAATGTTGGTCCCGTATGATTTGAGATCAAGATTCGCATTCTTATCTGCTAGCTGTATCAACTCACGGTCAATCGATCACACTCCAGATGTAGTCAAAGATTACATAGTCCAAGAATTTATGGCCGTAGCTATAGAGAAGTTGTACTTTTTGCCATATAATACTAGTCATGGGTTAGGTTTCATTCTAAATTCATTTATTATAATTATTCGTTTTTTGCCATTCTATATAACATTTCCGCCTAAACTTTTGTCTTATTTTACAGTGGACACTGGTTGTTGGTCGCGATTAATCCGATGAAAGAAATAGTGTATTATCTGGATTCATTGGATGGTAATCAAACAAAATATCCTGATATGAAGAATATGGTACGTAAGTGATGAGATATACTGTTCTGAATAATTATCTTTATTTATTATGTGAGATTATTCTAAATATTTGTTTATATTATTTTAGAGCTATACAAATATTCTGATCACAAAGAGAAGCAACAGTACCAAAAAGGAAGGCTAACAACATTAGCTGGATCAGAGTGCAGGTATATTTTCACATTTTTTTACTGTTATAGTGATTCTACTTGA